>CM040401.1:63673873-64393873 GCA_022702515.1 Ilyophis sp. 1 JC-2022 | reverse complement strand
GAGGATGGGATTTCCCATCAGAATTTATTGTGTATTGTCATGATTATTAAGTTAAAATGAAGAGTAGAATTTTAAGAGTTAAATCACCTTGGGCCACTAATATGCAACTTGATCTAAGAAGATACATTGGTGCACTATTGGCCCAAGTCAGCCCAAGAGGGTTTTCCATCTGAAATCATGGGTCAGAAATCGCACTACGAGCTATTTCAGGCCAGTATTTCAAGGGTTAAATGTGAATTTCAGCATGAAATCGGCTTTGGGCCAGGATAAACTATATTATTTCTTAAACTACATGTCCATATTGACTAATATCAAGTGTGATATCAGGGGAAATATGTGTGAATTTGTGTGATTTACTTGGCAGGAATACATTTTTCCTGAAAGTTAAGGTGGACGGAAAAATTTGAATAAGGAGCCAACACCAATGCCATGGCGCCACACCCATGTAGATTGCCCATGTAGCATACATTCCACACCACACAAAAAATAGTGGCCATTTCTTTACCTAGCCTTTTCGGTTTCCAATCACATTTATGTCCCGTGAGATGTCTAAATAGATTGAGTGCATCCACACGCGGCACTGAAATGGCGGCTTGGTCACAATGTTCCCATTTGCCAAGTTTTTTGAAAGAATAAGCTACATTGTTTTTTGCCGGTGTTAAGACTGGTCTTATGGGAGAAAGCAATGAAACGTTGCAAGCTTGATCTTGAGGAATGTGTGTCTGGGGGATCATAAGTCATCTGCTTGTCTGTGCAGGGATTTGGCCCCAAAGATTGACCGGTCTCAGACAAACACGTTGAAGACACCCTGGGGCCTCCGCTAGTTCGCCGGTTTCTTACGCAGCATTGAGGCAGAAGTGGTCTCTGTTCTACAGGTTCCCCTGAACTGCAATCAAAGTGGCGGATTGTGCTGAGAGCCAGCTCCCGGCCCTGGCTGCTCGTCCTTTTAAAACGGCGAGCCAGAGGGAGCAAAGCCTGCGTTCATCCACTATAGCCCTCAGAAGCTAAAAACTGGGGTCCTCGCACGCTTCCGTTGATCCGCGGATCAATGGGCCTCCATCCAGTGCCAGGCTGATTACAGCGCCGGCTCGTATTTCTACAAGCGCGTGCAACAGGAAAAGCCTCATCTGAAACTAATTAGCCATCCTGTTGTCCCAACTTTAATTACCCGGGTCAGAAAATCCATACCTCGTTACTGCATTGTCTCCGTCACGTCTGTGGCCATTACTTCAATTGGCGCAGCATTTTCGTTAAACGGGGGAAATGTGGGAATCCGGTCCCGATCGATGCCCTGTGGGCAGAGGTGTCAAACCCCACATCTATTTATGTGAGTAACACCGAATGCTGTACTTACACTGATAACAATTATCTAGCTCTCTGTGGAGGCTATAATCCGACTTCTCACCCCCTTTCCACTTTGAGGAGCGGTTTCCCTTGCTGTTTTGACAGAGCTGGCAAAACACGCCAACCATCGCTGTGTGGGTGCAGTAGTATCTCCCATATGGTGCTCAGCCAGTCAGTCAGACCCACAATTCAGTTGCAAACATCACAGTGCACAAATCACAATGCCCTCCTTTGGTCCCTCTGTATCCACTCCAAAGAAAAGCAGATGACAACAGAAGAGGGTTTTTACCAGAAGAGGTGAGCGGCTGATTTTGGCTGGATGTTTGGCTGCAGGCAAATCGAATGGAGGCGATGCTTTGGTTCCTGCACAGACCGATAAGATGAGCTACTATTACGTTTTTGAGAAGATAAGGAGTTCTCACAGGCTTCCAGGATGCTCAACCATTTAAAATACTGGATCTTATTTTAGTAACATATTCCAATGTCTTGGTGTCAGATCTGCAGGACTGGCCATAGCATTGCCCAGTGAGACAGTGTTTTAGTTTGCCAGGGCTGTGTCCGAATCAGCACCCTTCCATTCTATTAGGTAGGCTTGTTGAGTAGACAGGACTAGAACGTCGTTAAGTAGGCAAAATGTTTTCTAAATGTAGTATACTTATAACCCCCGTATGATACACTTACTTTCAGGGTTTCACTGAGTATATTCGGGAGCACACTTCAAGAAGTGCGCACATATTTGGTCGCATAAATAGGTGCAGCTTCGTTTAAAAAAATGAATTTTCTTATAATAACAACAAAAAACAGAACGTGACATGGCCGCATAAGGGTGGGACGTCTTACGACACTTCCACAGTACGGTTGGAAAATGGTATTGAGGACATTTATTTTGTGTATTGCACGTCACGGCTAAACAATGCACAGTAAACTGCACACATCTGCCAGTACACTGTACACAGGGAACAGGACGCAGTAGATAGGGCTCTGATTCAAACACAGCCCAGGATTGCGACGCTGATTTAGCTCAGTTGATGGGCTTGAATGAAAAAAAGCAGTGGCTCGCCGTACACTTCAGGTTTTACATTGGCAGAGGATGACTACGATTGAAAAATCTTCCAAATTCTTTGGTGTAAAAAGTGCTGCAATGTTCATGGACAATATTTAGAATGTTAATAGCGTCAGATTTTTTTTATTTTCTTGGAAAGTCTTTGGTGCAGTTGTGAATGAATGAATGAATATTTGTGTAGATCTATTTATTTGTAGATCTATTTATTGTATCCCTCATCTAGATCTACCAGGTAGCTTTGGGTCTTCCTGGCAACACACATTTGTAGAAGTAAAGAAACATTGTAGAGCTGATAGTGATACACAATTAACTTGAAAGGCTGAGGCTGCAATTTGTGATGATGGCCTGCAAGGTGAAACGTGGAACTGCAAATTAGTGATACACTTTAAATGTAATCATGGAAATGAGGATTCGTAAGCGAGGATCCTAACATCTGAAGAGCAAATTGTGGAAGAAAATGGATGAATTAGAAACCAATGATTAAGTACTGAATAAAGATCTAGCATTATGCAATTTATTCAGAGTACACCCAGGAGGCACCTAAATGACTGTACCCATGGGGGTACACTTATCCAGAGTGCTTACATTCACATAAATAAATATGGTTGATAAATTTGCATGCTGTTAAACACTTTTAGAGATTTTAGTATAATTACTGGACAGCTATACGGGGTTTTTTGAACGCAGATTGTAATCGCTGATTGACCAAACAATGGGAGTAATGAACAAATAATGTTTGGACAGTTGAACCTAAAAATAATGATCCAGTTACATTCCTAATACATGCAAGCAGTGAAAAATGTCACTCGGGTTTGATTTGATCCCTTATCTTGGTCCTTCCTTGACTTATGCTGTTTGTGTTATTATTGTTGTGCTGTGAAGTTCCACTGCAGGCTCCCATAGGAATAGACCAATAGGAGCTGATTACTCACTCTCTCCTGACCTCTGACATCAGTCAGTCCCCTGATACGTTTCCATCTCTGTGTGATCTCGGTGTTAGAGTGAAGTATATGAGCCTCATTTGCCTGAGGTTAGGAAACTGTTGCTTGCATTTACACACATCTTTTTTTCCCCCCATCTACTTTGTTTGCTCAGATATCCATTTTCTAGACACAATGGGCGTGCGACAGCATGCTGCATCAAACAAAACACGTAGCCGGCGCCCTACGCGTGCAGTGCATCCACTTCAGATGTGTACATTTATATACGTTTATTTTTGTTGTTTGTCTGACACTGTCTTTAGATGGGGACAGGTTAACCAGCTGCACGGTGAGTGCTCGCAACATCACCTGGCATCACCACTGTAACCTGAGCGCCCAGCGCCGCCGTGGAGAGAGAGCGAGCGGGAGAGAGGGAGCGAGAGTTAGAGGGAGGGAGCGAGAGAGAGAGAGAGAGAGAGAGGGAGCGAGCGAGAGAGACGGCAGTGCCGAGGTGTGGGCATATCTGCCAGATGGCTCCCTCAATCTCCGCTGCTCGAAGCTCAATATGGATCTGCATATGTGGAATTTTCTGTGCATATTTCAAGCCATACATGGTTTTGTGCAGTGGAAGTGTGTAGCTGCTTAAAGTGGAAAATATTTGCTTTGTTAATTATCCAGCATTATCCCGTTTAGCCGATGGTTCTTTTTATTGCTCCTGCTCAAGCTTTGAAATCAGTCCGGCTGTGAGGCCAACGACGCAGGTGCGAGTGTGCGAGTATATATGCCAAGTAAGTGCACGTGCATGTACTCACATGAGTGTGTGTGTATGCATGCACAATATGATTGTGCGTGCATATTTCAACACACACGTGTGTAACAAATGTGAGCACAGATGCATACGTGCAAGCGTGTGTTTTTTGCATGCACGTTTGAATGTACACGTGTGTGCATGCAAACATGGGTGCATTAATGTGTGTGTGTGTGTTCGCGAGGCATGCAGGGCTGCCCCCAGGGAGGTGATGTAGTGCACAGAGCCAAGCGCCCACCCCCACCACTCCCTCACAGCCAGACATGGTTGATGCTCTTGACGCTCAACAAGGCCCGACTCCCGCGTTTGATGTTGCAATAATAACAGGCCGGGCAGAAAGAGCACTCGAGATCCCTACAGCCTCTGCCCTGTGTTTCTCCTCTCAGTCCCACAGCAACACCATGTCAGATATATCTAACCCCCCCCCCCCCCCCCCCCCCCCAAACACACACACACACATTAGGTTGTACTGCACCTGCTGATTTTCATATATAGACGCTAAAGGGCGCTTTTGCCAATTGGTTTGTCACTGTGGTACAATTAATGCATTATCTTGAGCGCATTCATTTATGTTCTGGCATTTTTTCTTGTTTGCTATCAGGCTTAAGAACAACTTGTGCAGACAGTAGAGATTTATTCTATTTCATTAATATTTACTCGCAATGCTCAATTATTTTTTGCAATGAATGTGTAAAGCCAAACAGACATATTTGCATAACTTATTTGCCTGATTAATAGCTTGAATTAAATGCTTGCTTTGTACCAACGGCCCAGTGTGGTGCAGATGATATTGTGCATTCTGATTTTTTATTGATATTTACACAGCGTGTGGGTATTGGATATCTCCACAGCGTGTGGGTATTGGATATCTCCACAGCGTGTGGGTATTGGATATCTCCACAGCGTGTGGGTATTGGATATCTCCACAGCGTGTGGGTATTGGATATCTCCACAGCGTGTGGGTATTGGATATTTCCACAGCGTGTGGGTATTGGATATCTCCACAGCGTGTGTATAGTGGATATCTCCACAGCGTGTGGGTATTGGATATCTCCACAGCGTGTGGGTATTGGATATCTCCACAGCGTGTGGGTATTGGATATCTCCACAGCGTGTGGGTAGTGGATATCTCCACAGCGTGTGGGTAGTGGATATCTCCACAGCGTGTGTATAGTGGATATCTCCACAGCGTGTGGGTAGTGGATATCTCCACAGCGTGTGGGTATTGGATATCTCCACAGCGTGTGGGTATTGGATATCTCCACAGCGTGTGTATAGTGGATATCTCCACAGCGTGTGGGTATTGGATATCTCCACAGCGTGTGGGTAGTGGATATCTCCACAGCGTGTGGGTAGTGGATATCTCCACAGCGTGTGGGTATTGGATATCTCCACAGCGTGTGGGTATTGGATATCTCCACAGCGTGTGGGTATTGGATATCTCCACAGCGTGTGGGTATTGGATATCTCCACAGCGTGTGGGTATTGGATATCTCCACAGCGTGTGTATAGTGGATATCTCCACAGCGTGTGGGTATTGGATATCTCCACAGCGTGTGGGTATTGGATATCTCCACAGCGTGTGGATATTGGATATCTCCACAGCGTGTGGGTATTGGATATCTCCACAGCGTGTGGATATTTGATATCTCCACAGCGTTTGGGTATTGGATATCTCCACAGCGTGTGGGTATTGGATATCTCCACAGTGTGTGGGTATTGGACATCTCCACAGCGTGTGGGTAGTGGATATCTCCACAGCGTGTGGGTATTGGATATCTCCACAGCGTGTGGGTATTGGATATCTCCACAGCGTGTGGGTATTGGATATCTCCACAGCGTGTGGGTATTGGATATCTCCACAGCGTGTGGGTATTGGATATCGCCACAGCGTGTGGGTAGTGGATATCTCCACAGCGTGTGGGTAGTGGATATCTCCACAGCGTGTGGGTAGTGGATATCTCCACAGCGTGTGGATAGTGGATATCTCCACAGCGTGTGGGTAGTGGATCTCGTTTGAATACATTTTACTTAATTAGGTGCTAGGCCCGAGTTTGGGAACCACTGCACTACATCACACCTGCAGGATAAAGTATAACATCTGTGATAGCAGGCCTGTGTTCATTTAACTGCTGTTCTGAAGTTTATTTACCTCAATATTCTTTACCTGTCACTTGTATATTGATGCTGCAGGTATTTGTTTTGAGTATGTTTGCCTTTTTTCTTTATGTCCTGTTTATAAAGACGGGGATCTATTTACAGACCAAATGAGCTTCCCCTGGGGATAATAAAATTGGGTGGGTGGAGCCAGAATTAGCTGCCAATCACTGAAATGTTTGAACCAATCAAGATATTTCGTTCTTTAGGACAAACTGCAGCAGTTGGTTCAAATCAGCATGGCCCTGAAAGCATACGGTAGCTCTGCATGATGCCTTTCTCACTCTCCCATCCATTAATGGATCAAATGACACGAGAGTGTAAAGGTTTATTGACTCCTTTTAGAATAATGTGTGAGTTAATGACTTGTGTTTTGTAATGGAGATCGGCGCTAACTTAAACATTTCATTGTTTGTTTCTCACTCATGGCTGTGTCCTGGCGCTTTGACTTTCTCTCTGCGCTGTGCAGGTCTTCCCTCCACGTTCAGGCTTCCAAAAACACAGCAGTCTGGATTTAGGGTTAATCTCACTGAGAGAGCAGTGGGTTCATGATAGGAGGGTTCATGATCAACATTTTAACAGATTCATCCATAGTAAAATGTTATGCTTGTGACTGTTTCAATTTGTATTACTTGTGCGTACCGGCAGAACCCCCCTGCAGTGACTGTATGGTTTGAGTGGCGGGGGGGGGGGGGCTGTCCTGTGTGCCTGTGTGCCACAGTCACCCTCTGAGCCAATGGCAGTGCCCCGTGTCACACAATACCGCTGTCTGTAGGATGGATTTGCCCTGAGGTGCCATATTTTCTG
This sequence comes from Ilyophis sp. 1 JC-2022, assembly GCA_022702515.1. NCBI lineage: Eukaryota > Metazoa > Chordata > Actinopteri > Anguilliformes > Synaphobranchidae > Ilyophis > Ilyophis sp. 1 JC-2022. Next base: position 64,386,774 of record CM040401.1, on the reverse strand, counting down.
CACGTGTGACTGTGTGGACACGTGCTTTTTTTGTGTTCGTGCATGAAAGAGAGAATGAGAGAGAGAATGAGAGAGAGAATAAAAGAGAATGAGTTTGTTATTCCCACAGTTTTTCATTTTGGAGCCCCGGCATCTGGGATCAGTTTTCCCACAAGGCTCAGTGATCGGAGATGTGACGCATTTGTAGCATATTGCATTTGAATGTAAATTCCTTCTTCACGCAATTGGGCACCTTTGCTCTCCATTAAGAGTGTACAGTGCTATGGTGCTGGATGGGGGGGATCGGTGGAGGGAGGTCCGTGTGCGGTATTAAACAGAGTAGCAGATCCAGAGGCAGTGAGGTCACAGCTCTGCTTGCATTCTAATGTACATTGACGTGTCTATTGAATTTATAATGCTCCATCTGGTGTGAAGTAAAATAAACACCCACCATTATAGCTGCTCTCTCACCCCTTTGTGTTTCCCCAACAGAAACGAAGGCTGATCTGGAACAGCTGATGACAGACATCAAGAAGCTGGCCAATAAAGTGCGCTCCAAGTTAAAGAGTAAGTCATCACTTTATAATGTGTAAAACATTGATGTGCTGGGTTATCTGACACAAAGGGAATCCAGGGTGGTCGTGTCCAGATACATTCAGTATGGTCGAGTTTTTGTGTTAATAAATCAGAAATGAACAAGTTTATGCCTTTATTATTCTTCCCTGATATATTTCCCTTAAAATGAGCTGCATGCATAATATGGGTGAGTGCAGAGAGAGGGAGACAGAGAGAGGGAGACAGAGAGAGGGAGACAGAGAGAGAGAGAGAGAGAGAGAGAGAGAGAGAGAGAGAGAGAGAGAGAGAGAGAGAGAGAGACAGAGAGAGAGAGAGAGAGAGACAGAGACAGAGAGAGAGAGAGAGAGAGAGAGAGAGAGAGAGAGAGAGAGAGAGAGAGAGAGAGAGAGAGAGAGAGAGAGACAGAGACAGAGACAGAGAGAGAGAGACAGTGGTGGGGCTGTCTGTCTAATAGCAATATGATAGGGAATAGACTGCATAATTTCTCTTTTCACACTGTCAGCCAGAAAGCCATCATTGTGTTAGGAGCAGGCTGCAGTGTTCTTCACATGTTTCTAACACTTACTGTTCTTGGTCTCTAGTACAGATGTTCTGCTCTTATATATACCCTCAAATTGAAGTTGACAGTCTGCACGTTAACCTCATACTCATTGTTTAATTTCAAATCCAATGTGCTGTACAGACAGAGCCAAATCAGCAAAAATTGTGTCACTGTCCCAATGCTTTTGCATTTAACTGTGTGTATATTAAGTTAAATGCAAAAGTATTGTAACAGGGACACAATCTTTGTTGTTTTGGCTCTGGATTCTAGCACAGTGGACACTATCACGTTAAGGTGCAGACAGCAGACAGCTTCAATTTGACGGTATTTACATCCATACTGCATGGTCCGTGTAGGAATTACATCCATTTTTATAAATAGTCTATGAAGTATATACGGTATATGAAGCATATTTACATTTACTGTTGCCAGTGGGATGCAAGGTATCTCTATCTGGGTAATATGCAACAATTTCTTGTTAAAAACTCAGCAGTCTAGTCTTGTCTGTGCTCACCGATTTGATCTGAAGTGGTCTTTAGAACCGGTAACCTTCAGAACACCAAAATCTGAGTCTGGTCAAATATTACTCACTGGTTAATGGCACTGATGCCTCTGTTTACTTCTTTTTTTTGTCCCAGAGAACACTCAATCTTAGAACTCGGAACTGCACAGTAAGACGCTCTGGATAATGCTAATGCCAGCAAATAAGAACTATTGGCCAATTGTAGCCCGTCCCTTTGTGGCTGAATAGACATTCTAAAGCTTAAAAATGAGTTCAGCTGTTCTGTTATTTAGTTCTAAACTCACAAACACAAACACACACAGCATTTTCTGAACACAGTGGATATTATGCATTGATAAATATGTTGCTGAATTTTGACATTTCTGCCAACTCATTTGTTCAGACAGGTAGTTCTTGCAGCAGCCCTTTTCTTGACAGGCAGATAGAATCAATAAATCACTAAGACTCTCCATTAATTAATCTAATTAAGTTAAATGGGATGCCTTTGATGGAAACGGTGGGCTTAAATTTAGCAATTCTACATGGGAAGCCGTTGGAGGTGTGACTGCAATGTAACCTGCCTGTTGCAAACACACACACACACACACACACACACACACACACACACACATATCGCCCCCTCTCCAAAACCTTCCCTTTCCATACAGACAAAATAGTGGAATTGTGTAGAGCACAGTCCCAGCTGTGGGCACCTTGCTGCCGTGGCAGTTAACGTCACACCTGATTGTCTGGGATTTGGTAGAATTATGGAATGAGAAGTGCCTCTGGTTCAGAACTAACTTCTAAACCACCTGACCGCATGAATTGCTGCTGTCAGACCGCCACTGTATTTACTTGTGGAGGAAGTGTGCTCTCAACAGCTGCACAGCCTTAGTTTTATCACTCGTGTGTTTGATATTGACGTCTGAGGAGACTCACTCCATAGCTTTATATTGAGACCTAAGCAGTACATCCCAGATGTACTGATTAAACTGATTAACTTCTGTGTAAATCGGGCCTGTCTGCCTCCTCAATGCTTTTTAACACCTCAGGCCCCAACTTACAAATGTAATAACAACTACATTGGAGGATATGTATTCTGGTACAGTCGGGTAGCTAATGTGTCTGTGTCTCTGTAGGTATCGAGCAGTCTATTGAACATGAGGAGGGCTTGAACAGGCCCTCTGCAGACCTGAGGATACGCAAGACACAGGTGAGGATGATGAGAAAGAGGAGCACATCACATCCAGGGCAGAGATGGCCCATTCTTCACATTCTTCAACCAGGCCCCCTTTGGCCAATGAGAGTTTGGGCAATGTCATCCAAACTATTCTCTGGCTGAGCTTATACAGATGTATAAATGACTTATATAAATTACTCTTTACCACAACACAAGTTTGTATAAACATTTTTACAGCACTTGGTGTGAACATTTGACTAGATAGGAAATAAAATTTCTCAACAAAAGCTGGTTCCAGTGGAGCACACAGTGGGTGGGGCAGTCATGCTCCAATCCTTATTCGGTTCAGTTTCTCTCTTAAGAAGAGTGACATTTAGGAAGATGCCATTTATATCTGAATTCTGTCTTGGGAATTTTCCGCCCTGTTCTGATGACCTTTAAACTTTATTACTGGCGTAGAGTCAGCCCTAATGGAAGTCCTTTGTGTTCTCTTCCCTAGCATTCCACCCTGTCCCGTAAGTTTGTGGAGGTCATGTCTGAGTACAACGCCACGCAGTCAGACTACAGGGAGCGGTGCAAGGGCAGGATCCAACGGCAGCTGGAGATCAGTGAGTACCAAGCGCAGTGATCTCTAGGACAGGGGTGCTCAATCTTATCCAAAAAGGACTGATGTGGGTGCAGGTTTTTGTTTTAGCCCAGCACTAAGACTGCTCTAGGGTGTCTGGATTGGGAACTCTCAGCCTGTGGGATTTTCACAAAAGATCCTGCAATTATGTCATAAGTGGCATAGTGGTTGAGTTGGCTTGAATTTCTGTCTCCAACTGGAGTCCCCCTCCAACACAATATCATGACTGGTCTGAAGTAGTGTCTGATCATTGTTTTATTAGCATAGCATAGCAGCTGGCACCGCATAGCAGCTAAAGGTTAGGAGGAGCCTGACAAGTAAGGTTATGAGTGGATAGACATGCAGCCATACAGGCTGACTGGCCATCAGGTAGATAAGCGTTTGTGTGCAGTACCCCCGCCCACAAGACGCGTGCAACATGGGGGTTGGTCCTGGATGTTGCCATGGCAACGGTCTCATACACCTGCCGCAAATGCGCAAACATATCTTTATTCTCTCCTTCACAATCAATTCCAATGTTTTGTCAGCAGCAGGCGAGTATTGAGGAGCGTGTTGTTTTGCGTGAGCCCGCGCGGTCATGTGTGTTTTAGACAGCTTTTGGCTGCTGTGGTTTGCTCTTCTTATCGATCTTTTTGACAGCAGCTATGAATCTCCTCTTATCTCGGGGGCCTTCGGTGGGGTTTCCGAGGCGCTGGCTGGAGACAGCCTGCCGAAATTTCTCGCCCCCCACGGAAGCTTTGCGAACGCGCTCCGTTCCCCGTGGCGTCTCATAGTCCCTCTGGGGACTGATGTGTGTAACTGCAGCCCTTCACTGGGCAGACAGATCCGAGGACTTATGCAGCGTTCACACAGCGGGCGGTAGACGGCAGGACGGTAGACGATACAACGGCAGGGACGTAGTTGATGGTACAGAAATGTCCGTCACGGTAACGCATTGTTTATGTCCGTTGCCATATTTACGGTCCGCGCGAAACAGATTACTGGTGCACTTTTCCAAAATGGACCGCGACCGAAAGTGTATTTATACGTTGTGTGTGTATATTACTGCGTTGTTTCAGTCTGTGTCTTCATAAATGGGCGGTGTCTGTGTGTGTATGTATCATAATGTCAGCTAGTTTAGGTAGCTTCGCTAGCTAGTTAGTTACACCTCAAATCATACACAGAAAAGCTTCTGAAAACACAGCTAATAATAATGTGTACCTGGAATCTGCATATCAGTGCTTACAACACTCCATGCTGCAGCCTCTTTGTCAAGATCTCTGTATTTTTTTAACCTTTTTTTCAATATTTCCTCCCACCTCTCGTTTTCTACCACTAAGTTGCACAAACTTCTCATCCATTTTGAAATGGACCACTTCCGTTCGATCAGCACGTGACACGACTGCCGCGGTAGACGGCAAAAATAAGAATATTTTCTATTCCAACGGCAACTTTGTCCTGCCGTCGACAATTTTGCCGTCAACTGCCGTCTTGCCATCGTTGTCTCAATGAAAACAATGACATCCAGTTTCGTCCTGCCGTCTACTGCCTGCTGTGTGAACGGCCCATTATGACTTAGGAGTCTTCTAGCTCATAAGCTCTGATCTCTGATGGTCACGTGGCGCTGTAATGGCGACATGTAGTCCAGCTGTCTCTCGTGTTTGTGTTTGTTAATTTGAATGTGTCACAGTTCAGTGCTCCGTTTTGGCGGTGGGCAGAGACCGCGTCGCTGCGTGTATTGAGGAGAGTCGTGGAGGCGGAGTTTGTGTGTTGGAATGCTTGGTGACACTGGACATCTCGGGACAGCGGGAAATCATGGCTGTATTGCACTTTAATTCACTTAATTCACTTGATTGATGTAATGATTCTGTTGGATGTCTTTGATATGTTTGTTTGTGTGTTGTGGGTCTGCCCCACTGTCTGTCTTTTTGTTGTTGTTGCTGGGGCTACAACTGAAGTTCCCTTGCGGGAAAATAAAAGTTATTCTATTCTATCTCAATAGAGTGCATGCTCTACTCTTTTGGGCAGAGTGCATGCTGTGTCATCTTCTTTACTGGTTTGAGCCTTATGTGAGAGTGTCATCACTTTGGTTTGGTTTTTGTACAGGGAGTGTGTTAGAATTGACTTGAAAATTTGAAACTTTTTGAAGTTTCTTTTGTTTGTCTGTGTGAGTTTTGGTTGTGTGGGGTGTGGAGAATCTCACAGCTGAAATCGTTTTTCATGAAACGAGAGCATGACGGAAGAGTGATAAGTTGGGATCAGATCTCATGATGCTCAGCTCCAACATTCCTTCCATCTTCTGTGCTTCATAACAACAGGAGGCTTTGGTTGGTAACAAGCATCCAGCGCCATTGTCTGAACTTGTGCCCTCCCATGTGATTCTGCGCTGTATGTGTGTATGCACTGTTTTTATAGGCGAAGCCAAAGGCAAATTTCCACAGTCATGGACAATAAAAATACATTTTTTTGTAAATTAAATCCATCACCACATTATTGCATTTGATTGTGCCCCTGAATGAACTTCCAGAAGTTTCCGCTTCAAGGGGAAAGAGGAGAACTTCAGTGTTACTGTAAGAGTATGGAGCAAGTTCAGTGCCTGCAGGGTCTATAGCAGGGGTGTCAAACTCCAGTCCTGGAGGGCCACAGTGTCTACAGGTATTTGTGGTTTCCTTTCAATCAGCACCCAGTTAAAGCATTGAGGACAAGGTGTGTGGACTTCTTAGCCAATCAGTGACTTAAATTAATCACTTGTGCTGAAACGCACCAAAAACCAGCAGACACTGCGGCCCTCCAGGACCGGAGTTTGACACCCCTGGTCTATAGAGTGTGATATTAGTCAGAGAGAGGTCGCATGCGAGGGCTCTTTGAGGAGCCTGCTGGCTATAGGAGTGAGGAGTGCCACCTATAGCCCTGTAACATCCCTGGGTACTGTAGGCATGCCTCCCCCTCCCTGGCCCTGTCCTGATGCCCCGGGCCTGTTTTGGCATGCCCCCCTGCACCAGCTGTCCTGGCTTGGCATCGGCGTGCCTGTGGCAGAGCTCGTTTCCTGCGTCCGTCTGTCCCCCAGCGGGACGGCGTGTCTAAATAGAGCCCCGAGGCCTGCCAGGACAGCCCCTGCCTAACCTCCCCTCCCCCCTGCAACGCCCTATGACCCAGACGAGACGAGACGCTGTGACCCCCCCCTGCTCCACCGACCGCCCGTCAGAACCAACACACCGCCCCAGAGCCGTGTCCACAAACCGGCCTCTTAAATCACACTCTGAGGTCAAAACTTGTGCAGAGAAATCCACAGATCTGTCATTATTCACAAAGGCTGGTTATTAGAACTGTCGGTGAATCCTAAGCTTCAGTTACCAGCGTCTCTAAGTCTGTTCAGCAGTGCCAAGGTCTGCCATCAGGATAACACAACAGTTTAATTGCAGTTAGCAGTATAGCGCCAGGTTGCAGTGTCTCCTTCCCTATAATAATAATAATAATAATAATAGGACTATATTATATTTCATATGGCCTGATTCTGGGAATCGTGTCCCCAGGTGAATTTATTAGGAACTCGGCCTATTGGCTATACCTAACCTCCAGCCTATCGTCTTTCTGAAGAGGCGGAACCTCTTAGCCGACGACCAGTAACGTGCGCCCCACTGTGCCTTGGCTGAAGTGCAGACAGACAGTGCAGCCGTGGATGAGCCATGAGTCTGTCTGTGAGCTCTGGGAGCATGTTGAATACCGTTAGGGGGGGGTTGCAGTCTGTAGGAGCCCAGCTAATAGATTAAGATCCTGTGCTTGATGACCGATGGTGCCTAGTCTAAGGGTTAATGGCATCGAGTAGACGGCAGTGTTTCCAAGAGTGAAGAGGTTGCTCGCGTTGCCTTTGTGCACTCAAAAGCGCACATGCCCCCCGCACGCCCCCTCCCGCCGTCTCCTATTCATTCTTTATAGCTTCTGCACCCCCGCCCCCCACCCCTCGCCCCTCTTAGTTATTTAGTGGCAGGTTATTTTACCCTGTTGTGGCTGACTGTGCACTGGGCCTGGAGCTGAAACGCTGGGCCGGAGCGAAGCCACAATAGCAGCGCCGAGACACGGCAGCAGGCTAACACCGGGCCCCGCTGAAGCCTGCCAGTAAACATACCGGCCCCACCCCTCCCCAATGAAGAAAAGGGGGGGGGTGGGGGGTGAGGGAGGACAGCATGGGATCACTCATCACCGCAGGGTGATGAGTAACAAGCGCTGGCTTGATTATCGGATGTTTAAATGTCCATATTATCTGATTTGTGTTGCCGTGGGCACCCAAAGATAATTTGACCTGGTGAAATGTTCATTTACCTGCACTGTATTGAGCTCCATGTATTGACAGCCTCATTACATTGTGATATACATTAGGAGCCTGTCACTGGTGCAGCATACGTAAATACACTGAGATTATTTGAACCATTCTTTGTTTTGATTTGGAGAGCAAAGTATTTTGATTGGTTTTAAACTATTAATTGATTTGACAGCGCATTCTAGTCCTGCCCACTGTGGGGTTTGTATAGCCCATAACTGTTCTATTGCTGGTTTCTAATATCCTTATTTATATGGCACCTTTCCAGCAATGCATCCTTCTAGTGTTTCACCTCCACCAGCTGTATTTTTGTAGCACTTTCCCAGTGTGACCCCACAATCACGCCCTGGTGGCCCCATTTTCGGGTCTCAGGTGCAATTCCTCCCCAAGGTTCAGCTAAACTTTTAGCATGGACCTAAGTACCTTCTCTACCTTTCCTAATGAATTGATTCCTACGAGTGGCATAAATACACTCCCAGAGACAGGGGATGCATTTTTAATGAGGCTTTTTGTGGAGAATGTGAAGGCACTAAAGTGGAGAGTGATCTCTAATATGCAATCCAATCATCTGCGTCGGAGAATGGTGCATTTCATGTAATGCCGGCAGATCTTTGAGGCTGTATATATGCCGAATAAAAATTTATGCAAATATATGTCTGTTTGGCTGTACACATTCATAGCACACAAGCAAATGCTAATTTGTGGAAATACATCTGTGCCAGGGATCTCAAAATGAAATCCTGAAGGGCTGTTGTGTCTGCTGGTTTTTTATGCGTTCCTGCACTTAAGTGCTTAATTTAAGTCATTGATTGGCTAAAGAGTCAACAGACCTTGTTTCCAACAGCATAAATTGTCTGCTTATTGAAAGGAAATCACGAAAACCAGTTCTGATCTATGCGGCTGAACACAAGTATACAGTTCATGATAGCCGTGACTGATAATGTAAATCTCCTTTCATAACTCTTATTCAGAAAAGTTGCCAAGAAAGTCAGTTTAGCTGTTCAGCTAACATTTGCTAGCTAATTAATAGGGTACATGAAGAATGGCAACACAGACTAGCCCCCTAATTTCAACAAACTGCTGTTCTGGATCCTGGGATAAAGATTCTTTATTCTGTGAATTTTCTTTGTCAACAGTTTCTTCAAGAAGGCGTATTTCCATTCCTTCTGTTCTTGTGTTTCACATAACATAAGACAGACACTTGCTAGATGCACAATATGTTCATTCTACCTTAATAATGGTAATTGCAATGATGTTCTATTATCCACCATAAAAAAGGATGATTTCTATTTAAAACCACGTGACAAAATTATGTTGGAAAAAATACTCTCTTCTGAATAGCCCATTCATATGCAGTGTTATTTTTCTGTATTAGTTATTATTAATCAAAAACTGGTTTAAGTGAAATGTTTGCATTTGCCAAAAGCCTCAAAAGACGGGAAATTAAATTGATCAGCCCTAAATTTAACATCACTGTAACTGGCTTCTTCTGTCAGTGTACCTATCTGCTGCCTGCCTGTGCATTGGTCTCATGTTCATTTAGAACAATGGAATTATTTAAACTTTGAGAAGCTAGCCTGATTTATACGTTAGCATCTTGTCTCTCCCATGCGAAGTCTATTGACAATTCATCAGAATTTTTGAATCGTGAGTTCTTTGAGTTCTCGTTCTCATACTCAAATTTTATAAAGTCTACAGCCATGAAAGTATAAAAAGGTCTTAAAATAACAGACAGAATGAGGGGCCCTGTGTTGGGATACGTTGGATATAAATTGTGTTTTGTACAGGGTTATGTTTGCGCAAAAAAAGTCTTCATTTTTATGCTCATTCTTCGGGGGTGTCCAGGACATAGTAATCCCGTAGCTGGACCAAAATCTGTATTTGGCGAGCTCATGGCAAATGCAGCCCACCTGTGAAATTGCATTGAGATTGGTTTTGAAACAGAAGAGATATTGAGGTTCAAAAATCACTGTTTAACATTGGAGAGCTGACAAACACCAACATGGGTAATTAGAGGAGTTTCTAATGGAGGGAGCTTGAGGGAGGTACCGTAGAGCACCAGAGTGAATCCCTTCTTGCCAAATATTTTGTCCGCCTCTGCATGTAGGGACAGACTGTGGTCCAGGATGCCTTGGGTAACGGTGAGATACACGTCAGAATTGTCAGGGTGCATTGTGCTTCATTCCCTCCAATGTATTGGCCATCTGCTCCTCATTTGAACCTTGCGAGCTGGTTATGGCTGGTTTCTAGCGAGTGTTTCCCTCCCGAGCAGCTTGGATCCAAACAGCCGGGCTCCCCGTGGAACGCTGCCAGCAGGTTTTGTCTGGTGGCAAAGGTCAGCCCCTTCCAGGGGAGCCGAGATGGAGACAGACTATCAGTCAGAGGAGCTGGGCTGTCAGTACAAACAGCTGCCAGGACTATTAGTGCTCACCTTACCCACTCCCCCCATTCCCTCAACATCTGCCTCTCCTGCTCTTTCTCAATATCTCCATTTGTTCCTATCTCCCCTGTGCCACCTGACTTGCTTTGCAAAAGGGTATCACATACACACATATAGGTACACATACACTCACAGATATGCACCTACAGATACACAGATAGACACACACACAGTCAATCTCTCACACACATACACACACAGTCACTTTCTCTCTCTCACACACACACCCACACACTCACTCACTCGATCATGCGCACACACAAGCTCACACACATTCAAACAGATTTTTTTTTTGACACCGCCACAAACACTCTTGTACACTCTTGTAAAATGACAGCACTCCTGCACCCTCCATCTCCATCCTCACAGTTCTGTTCTTCAGCCAAGGTCAAGAGGCACGGGTTCCCCCAGAGGGCCTTCTGTCAACAAGGATGGCCAAGGCCTGTGAGCTTTTGTGAATGCTTCTAGGAATCAAGGCACAATGAGGGACAGTTGTGATATATGTATATATGTGTGTGTGTATGTACACATATGCACATATATGCCACTTTGTTGTTTCTGTCTGACAGGGTGTCTGGTCACATGCAGTCTATCAGAGCCCACGTGCTGCTTTGCTCAGTAGCCTGGCACCTCATCTTTGGGATTGGGCTGGAGAAACGTCCAAGATACGGCCTGCCAGCTGGCAGACTGAGAGGACAGTTTGATTTGGGTTTCAGGTGGAGGTGGTGGGGAAATGGATTAGCCAGAGAAGTCTGCACGCATGGACACACACACTCATATACACACGTGCAAGCACGCACACTCTCACACGTTCTCTTAGTCACACACATGCACACACCCACACATACACATTTCTTAACACCATGTGTCTATCCAGTGGCTCCCAAATCTATCTGGAGTGCTCCTGTGCTTATGGCTAGTGTTATGCAGTAAATTAACACAGGGCCTCCGAAAAAAGCGGGCCCATTAAAGCATCACACGAGACCGAAATCCCAGCATACCCAGTGCCACCCAGTACCGCACCCTGCACTCTGGCCTTCGTAAAGTCCCTCGAACTCAGGCCCCTAATCAATGCCATTTCCAGCCCATGGAGCGGGAGATTGTTAAATGAGTTATTGACTGAAATCTGATCTCTTCAGCCTAAAGCACGCTCTGCCTTTGGTCTGTGTGGCTGGGCCATCTCTGCTCAGTGGGAAACACACATTGGACTTGGAAAAGGTGAACAGCACAGGAATCCTTGTGAGACTTGAATGAAAATTGTTAGTAAAACAGGAAAAAATAAATGTGTCTCCTGACTCAAACGTCTGTTTAGAAGAGAATCATAGCAAACCTAATGGAAAATATTTGCAAAATAACATGATTTATTATTTGTGACAAAAAGCATAAATTGACTTTAGCCTTTTTCATGTGACTGTCTTTTCTACTTCATTCTCCTGACTCTCATGCTAAATTGCACCAAACAAATATGTTGAATGCTTGTGCTTTGTGTTTTCCATTTTTGTGTTAATTTGTAGGACTGCGTGTGAACTGTAAAACTGACTGCCACTTTGCTTGTCTCCTCATAAGCAACAAGCATTTAAGAGAAAGGCAGATTGAAAAAAATATATAATTTGCAGTAAAATGGATAACAATACAGAAATAACTGTCACATCTACTTCAAAGCAGGCAAATTTGTGCACTGCTTGTACAATGCATGGATTATTAATGTCTGAAGGAATGTGTTAAGTCAAGGTGTGTGTATGAAGGCATTTGCATGTATATTTGGGTGTCGGACGACTGTACGCTGCTCTGTTTTCAGAGAGATGAATGAGGTAAACGGTTAAGCTTTGGTCAGGCCCAGTATGTGATGTGTGGTGTGTTGGCAAACATGCGCGTAAATAAGGAGACTCGCGGCGGGCGCCTGAGTTCTGCCTCGCTCGCTCACACCTTCTCTCTCGTTCACACCCTCCTCTCGGGTTATCTAAGGTTGAAGGGACCTGCCCATGATAAGATGAAACCGAAAACACACAAGCGTCTCTGCCTCTTTTCAGTGTCGTCTTGCACTTTTTTGTCAGACAAATATCCTCCTATATGCTTCTCTATTTGTTGTCTATTTTAATGAACTAATGAAAGCTACGGTGGTTGAAATGCCATACTGTAAAAATATGTATATGGGTGCTTTTAAAAAAAAATACATTTATACATTTATTCAAGCTCTCTGCTTCTTGGCTAACGGAGGCTCTGATTGGTTGGAGGTGCTGTATTGCACTGCAAGTTGTCTGTTGCTATTGCATCATTGTAGTTGGCCATGCCCCTTAAGGAATGTTCAGAATTTTCAAATTTTTGGCTTCATCAGTAGGTAAAGAGCACTGTCATGTTTTACGAATGAGAAGCAGAGAATCTGGTGACTCTAAAATAATCTGTGACATCACTTCCTTTTTTCCCAGCAGGGTCCAGTGGTTCACACTTTACTCCTTTGAGGGCACATATTTGAGTCAACTTCGTCAAAAAGCTTTTGAGCGGCCAACTTTTTTTCACAAATGGGACATTTAAGATCCCAGGATGAAACCCTCATTTCCGTGGTTTTGTTGAGGGGATTCAGGAGCACACTCATCCGACAATTTCAGGGGACAGGGGACAGGGGGCAGGGAACAGGGATCATATTTCGTCACAGCCCGGGGCTGTGTCCGAATCAAAGCCTACTGCATCATGTTTACTGTGTACTAGAATATTGTATACTGCTTTGTGCATTCTGTTTAGTGATATGCAGTATGCAAAAAAATATCTTCCATACTATTATCAGCAAAAACCCGGAAATAAGTATATCATCCAGGGATATTAAGAACAATTTTCTGAATTGTTGCGTACTTAACAGCTTTTTTTTTTTTTTAATTACACTCAACTGGCATACTCAATAGTAGGCAAGTGCGCTGATTCTGACACAGCCTGGGTCTGGCTAGAGCTCCGTAGCCAGGCAGGTAGGTTAGCTGGCGCTGACTGGCTGTGACAGGACAGGACAGGACAGGCCAGGCCAGACCAGGCGGGGATGGAGCTTCCACAGGCCACGGCCCCTCCCCCTTTCTCTCCTCAGCCCAAGGATGCCAGTGAGCTGAACGTCTAACCCCCCCCAAAGTTAATGTAGTATCGCAGGTTTTTCTACTGAGTCGCATTTCATCAAGCGCCCATGATGTTATCCGCTCTGACACATACAAAGAGAGCCGTGAAACCACAGCGAGCTCTCCTTCCTACCGTGCTTGGCGAATGACTAGCGCCCAGAGGACTAGCGACTAGAGGATTCGGACTAGAAGAATAATCAGAGTGTCAGTGCTGATTGGGATATCTGTGTGTCCTTTTTAACATGTCCTTTTGAGAGACCACAGCAGAGCCTGCTGTATGCACTGGAAACCTTCCATTGCCGTAACATTTTCACGGTCGCCATGGTCTGTGGGGATTTGTCAAGCAACGCGAAAGTGACACAGAGGGTCATACAGAATTGATTTCATATGGTGACCATGTAAATCCTGTGTTTGGGGCTTAATTGCCTCTCTGCATTATCTCCAGGTTCTGTATTGTGCTCTCTCAGTAACCACAGTGACCGACAAACAAATTAAACGAGATGTCAAGTGGGTGCCCAATTACTTTTGATTTGTCTATGAAACCATAGTGATGAATATCTGTGAATATCTGTGACACTGAGAATGTAAATGTTAGGAAGAAATTGTGAGGGGACAGTGACATCGTCAGATCTCTTAGTCATTCCACTGCGGTGTCCCCAGACCTTTCTTGGATTGTGCTTAAAATAAAAATGAGTGCAAACAAAATGGTGGCCTGTGCTGCTCATGGTTTAACATGCAGCTGTGAACAGTAATTAATGATATGATTTGGTCTCGCCCTCGCTTTGTCTCGCTCTCACTCTGTCTTGCTCTCACTCTCTCTTTCTCTCTCTCTCTCTCTCATTCACCCTCTCCCTCATCCTCTCACACAGTCTCTCTCTCTCTCTCTCTCGCTCACTCTTTCTGTCATTCTCTCTTTCTGTCTCACTTTCTCTCGTTCTCTGTCTCACTCTCTCTCTCTGCCTCTCTGTCTCTCTCTCTGCCTCTCTCTTTCTCTCGCTTGCTCTTTCTGTTGTTCTCTCTCTCTGTCTCACTTTCTCTCGCTCTGTCTCACTCTCTCTCTCCATCTCTCTATCTCTCTCTTTTTCTCTCTGTCTCTCTCTCTCTGCCTCTATCTCTCTCTCGCTCTCTCTTTCTCTCTCTCATTCTCCCTCATCTTCTCTCACAGTCTCGCTCACAGTATTTTTTCTAGCTCTCTCTCTGTCTTTCTCTCTCCCCGTCTTTCTATCTCTGTCTCTCTCTCTCCCCGTCTTTCTATCTCCGTCTCACTCTCTCTCTTTTTTTTCACCCTCATCCTCTCTCACACGGTCTCCCTTTCTCATAGTCTCTTCTAGTTATAGTCTTCTTCATAGTTCTCTAGCTCTCTGTCTCGCTCTCTCTCCATCTCTCTTTTTCTCTCTCTCTCTGAAGCATAAGGGAGGATGTTACACCAAGTGAAGCACAGTGTTAACACAGCCTAGCCACCCTTCTGGTGTGGGCGAGTGTAGTACCACATGTTTAGGATGAGTATTCTCACCGATAGGGCAGTGTGCTCTCTCCTGCCACAGTGTGGATGGCTATTCCCTCCAATAGGGCAGTGTGCTCTCTCCTGCCACAGTGTGGATGGCTATTCTCACCGATAGGGTGGTGTGCTCTCTCCTGCCACAGTGTGGATGGCTATTCTCACCGATAGGGCAGTGTGCTCTTTCCTGCCACAGTGTGGATGGCTATTCTCACCGATAGGGCAGTGTGCTCTCTCCTGCCACAGTGTGGATGGCTATTCTCACCGATAGGGCAGTGTGCTCTTTCCTGCCACAGTGTGGATGGCTATTCTCACCGATAGGGTGGTGTGCTCTCTCCTGCCACAGTGTGGATGGCTATTCTCACCGATAGGGCAGTGTGCTCTTTCCTGCCACAGTGTGGATGGCTATTCTCACCGATAGGGCAGTGTGCTCTCTCCTGCCACAGTGTGGATGGCTATTCTCACCGATAGGTTGGTGTGCTCTCTCCTGCCACAGTGTGGATGGCTATTCTCACAGATAGGGTGGTGTGCTCTCTCCTGCCACAGTGTGGATGGCTATTCTCACCGATAGGGTGGTGTGCTCTCTCCTGCCACAGTGTGGATGGCTATTCCCACCGATAGGGTGGTGTGCTCTCTCCTGCCACAGTGTGGATGGCTATTCCCACCGATAGGGTGGTGTGCTCTCTCCTGCCACAGTGTGGATGGCTATTCCCACCGATAGGGTGGTGTGCTTTCTCCTGCCACAGTGTGGATGGCTATTCTCACCGGTAGGGCAGTGTGCTCTCTCCTGCCACAGTGTGGATGGCTATTCTCACCGATAGGGCAGTGTGCTCTCTCCTGCCACAGTGTAGAGCATGTGTGCACAGTGAGTTTTAACAACTGGAAATGATCACAAAACCACAAAGTTTGTGCAACCCTTACCCTCTTAAGAACACCAAACATACCCCCAGCTGTGCGTAAGCTTAAATACTGAGTATATTTTTAAGTGTGATTAAAATGTCAAATGAATGTGTGTCGTGAACTCACAAGCCTCTGTATTTGACAGTGCCTTTTGTGTTAAATGGGGGAAAAAATAGTAGAAATTAAAATGTTGCTCTTGTTAATTATGCAGATCGCATACTTATTATAACAACATGCTGAATGAGGAGCCCTTGCAAGTGATTTGTTATTCATATTTTATTTGCAGATAGGAGCGTTCATGCCTCTGGAAGTAAGACAGAAAAAAAAATCTTTGGAAATGAATTATAATGAGGAGAAAATGAGTACTCCAATCAATGTCCCCGCGCTGCTTTCTCCATGGCAACCCATCAGAGCCTGTTCACTCTTTTGGGGGAGGGGGCAGCAGTACGCTCACTCTCCTGCCCCTCCATCCCCTGTCCATCAACTACCAAGTACTAACCAATGCCCCCCTTCCACCCCCTGCCCCCCTCCCCAAATCTAGTCACTCTCTCTGGCATCTGATTTATGAGCCATAGGTGTCACAGTGATCAGACATTGAAGATGGGATTATATCTGATTCTCATACAGAGATGCTTGCCGAAGCCAGCGCCCTGGTAGCCTATTGATCTTAGTCACCCCCACCTACACCCAGCCTTACCGCAGGGTAAGCACGCTGTCTAATGCCACTATGTGCGCGTTACACCCAGCCTTACCACAGGGTAAGCACGCTGCCTAATGCCACTATGTGCGCGTTACACCCAGCCTTACTACAGGGTAAGCACACTGCCTAATGCCACTATGTGCGCGTTACACCCAGCCTTACCACAGGGTAAGCACGCTGCCTAATGCCACTATGTGCGCGTTACACCCAGCCTTACTGCAGGGTAAGCACACTGCCTAATGCCACTATGTGCGCGTTACACCCAGCCTTACTGCAGGGTAAGCACACTGCCTAATGCCACTATGTGCGCGTTACACCCAGCCTTACTGCAGGGTAAGCACACTGCCTAATGCCACTATGTGCGCATTCTCTAAAGCAGGTGCTGAAGAGCCCATCATGGTGCAGGGCAGGGAGACTGATCAGGGTCCAGTGTAGACCTGCGTTTACTGAGTGCAGTCATGAGCACGGTGTCTCCGCTCCTCCTGAGCTGCTGTTTAAAAACCATTCAGTGAAGGAATTCTGCTGATTGTGAAGCTTTCTGGTACTGCGTCCAAAGATATGGAAATAAATGATCCTCCATGCTGCTTATAGCTGTGGGTACCCGCGCAACCCAAATAAAAGAATTTTTTTTACATAATTTTTATTTTTTTTTAACATTTATATAAAAACAATAAATACATAATTTTTTTTATAAGATCTTATTTTGCCATTTTTCTCCCGTGTAATAAACCTCACATTACTGTATAAACAGTTTTCTCATTTTCTCGTGGGGGAAACGGTTGCGTTGCAATAAAACCAGCAGCGGGTGAAGAAGAATGGAAGCGGCAGAGTGTGGCGTAATGGGAAGAGCGGGATTGGCTCGCGCAGTTTGGCTGAGAGCTGGAGAGGAGGAGGGTCAGGAGTGGATTTGTGGAAATGATCTGAGGTGTGGAGACGAGCCCTTATTGGTTTCTGCCTCTTCAGATACAGTTTGCACCTACATGATTGGCTACCTCCTTTTAAAATGCCCACTTTCCCCAGATGCACTGTGGGCTGTGTGTTCAAACTAGAGAAATTGCATTATAAATAGGAAACTGGGCTTGTGACTCCGAACGCATATTGGATTCCCTGCTAGGGCACTGCTCATGAACAATGCGGATTTGAGCAAGGGGCACTATAATAATTATGTCTGAATGTCCAGCTGTGTAGAGTGCGTGTAAAATACAATAATAAACAAATAGCCCAATGCAAATGTGAATATAAACGGACGTTGCACAAGGATGAACTTTAACAGTGACGGTATTTAAAGAACAAAAACGCGTCTCCGTTTCTCCTGGCAACGCATCTCCGTTTCTCCTGGCAACGGCGGCATCCTCTTCCCTCCTTCCCAGCGCCCACTTGTCACAGTCCAGGTGCTTTTCTCTGCTGTCCTCCCTGATCTGATTAATCGGACACCAGGGAAATTTGCGCGGGTTCTCTTCCTGCACAGATGCTTTCCGAACGTGGTGAAATTTAATTGATTGCGTATTTTACAGCCTTTTACCCTCGGTTGACTCTTTTTTCCCCCCCTCCAAACGGCTTCAAGAGCGCTAATTGAGGCCTGTTTAATGCATGTCAGTGAAGTCGTGCGGTTTTCCACCTCTGCACGCACTCCAGTCCATGCTATTATCCTCTCATCCCACGCGGGGCTTTTCCCAGTTAATTAGGGCCTGTCCCGTTTAATAATGCTTTCCAGCCCCGATGCAGGCAAAACACTTTTCTTTGACTTTTCTTGGATATGCTTTCATATGCAGCACATCTGCCCGTGTTTGACTATACGATCACAGGAGATGCCACTTGTATACACACACACACACACACGCACGCACACGCACACACACACACACGCACGCACGCACACACACACACACACATACACAGAAATGTGCGCAGACACATGCAATAAGTTATTAAGAGTTTATATGCCAGCCTAAACCGGCATTCATTTTTGTCTCATTATTCACAAGCGGCGCTACGCTAACCATCCTCACATTTGCTGGCAGCCTAAGCCCTGGGCTCAGAGCTCAGATGTCTCTGCTTGCAGGAGATGAGGTGCCATCAGTTCTGAGCCGAAGCCTGAATTATGTTGAAATCATATGCATGGAAGAGCAACGTGTGAAAACAGATTGACAAGAAATTTTCCCAAAAAACAAGATTACCTTGGACTGAGAGCCCAGAGTCTGTTTGGGGAGTTCTTTTTTTTTGTTTGTTTGTTTTTTTTACACTTTTCAATTGCTGGATTGGAGTTGTAACATTTGTATCCAAATATATATATATCTGCTCCTTTGTGCGAGGAGGAACAGGAGGAGCACTGCAAGAGCCCTACAAAATGACCTCCAGCGGGCTACTCGTGTGCATGTTTCTGACCAAACTGTCAGAAACAGACTCCATGAGGGTGGCATGAGGGCCCGACGTCCTGTAGTGGGACCTGTGCTCACAACCCAGCACCGTGCAGCTCGATTGGCATTTGCCAGAGAACACCAGAATTGGCAGGTTCGCCATTGGTGCCCCGTTCTCTTCACAGATGAGAGCAGGTTCACTCTGAGCACCACATGTGACAGACATGAAAGAGTCTGGAGATGCCGTGGCAAAACCTGTGAGGTTTCTGAATTCCAGCACTGGGTTTAATAATGAAGTATGGAAATATCCTTATGTTGTGGCATTCTAACTGTATTCTCAGTGTAGCGGACAATGTTTGGGTTGCTGTGTATTCATAAGAAAGATTGGAGAGGTTATTTTCTCACAGGATGGAAACTGAAATTAAAGAGTTTGTGTGTCTTTTAGTGATCTTTTACACATGTATGTGCACACACACACACATATATATACAGTATATTTATATTGCAGACCCCAGTTCCAAAAAAAGTTGGGACAGTATGTAAAATGCACACAAAAGCAGAAAGCAGTGACTTGTAAATTCTCTTTCACATATATTTAATTGAAAACAGTACAAAGAAAAGATATTTAATGTTTTACCTTATCAACTTTATTGATTTTTGTAAAAATGCACTAATTCCAAATTTGATGCCTGCAACACGTTCCAAAAAAGTTGGGACAGGTGCAAAAAAAAAGACTGGGAAGTTTAAAAAAACACCTGTTTGGAACATTCCACAGGTAAACAGGTGATGCTATTATGACTGAGTATAAAAGGATATCAAAAGACTCTTGATATCTTATTTTCAGGTACTCTTTAGTACTACAACCTCTCTGAATTTGAATGGATCCCTATGGGAATTGGGGGGTGGGACTAGATTAAGCTGTAAATTACATAGGAATAATGGAACCCATGGTTGGCTAAATGGCTGTAAGTCATCAAGGGTCTGAGGTATCAAACGAGCCTCAAACCACCACTCTGCTGCCAGATATGCAGTAGATATGGATGGATCACTTTACGGGTTGTTTCTCCTGACTAATTTTTTTATTGAACTCCTAATAAGTGAGGAGAAACAACCCTTCAAGTGATCTATCCATATCTACTGCACCCCCCCTACCTCTCTCTGGGTGCACTGCATGTGTGCAGCAGGCAGGAAATGAGAGCAGGGTTGAGTCAATATTGAACCAGGCCGAGCTGACAAAACAAGCCTGCTGACAGCCCGCCGTGACAGACTGCGCTTCACTGAGCCGCCCCACCACAGAGCGTCTACCTCGCCGTGGTCTTGCTTCGTCCTTAAACGGTGTTTCTGTAACTGCCCGCAGTTTTAGGGTGGCTTGAACTCTGTTTTTGTTTAATCCTGACAGATACAGGAGGCGTTTGGGTTCACGACTGGAATAGTTTAAAGAATTCTGTTGACAGAATAATTGTCTCCTTTTAATAAAAAGACATAAAATCTTTTTTCTTTTTTTTTTAAAACCTTAAAAAATTATATTTGAGTTACATCTGTTATATGGATAGTTTTGATCAGTCAATAAAGTTGCGCTGCATTCTTTTTTAAAAATTTATTTATTTATTTTTATACCTCCTGAAGTTTTTCTTCAGTTTTTCAACTTTACAACTTTCCAGAGGGAATGTAATTTGTGTTATGAGCGAGTGTCCCTCTGCCCCTCCCCCACCCTGCTGCTGTTGCTGTGGTGACGTCTGACGGGGTGGCGACAGAGGGAGACGTGTTACGGAAATGTCACCGCCGTCCTGCATCAGTATTCAGTCCGAGAGTGCTGTCACTGCTCTGACCCTAATCTCCATCCCTCATGGCCAGCCCGGTGCGCTCTCTCTCTCACTCTCGCTCTCCCTCTTTCTTTCCCTCTCTCTCTCTGTCATTCTTCTCCCTCATCCTCCCACACAGTGTCCAGTGCTTGATCGGATACTGCTTTAATCAGCATGGTCCTCCTTGTACACTCCCCTGGGCTCGACTCGGCCCGGCCCCCGCCCATCCCCGGCGCTCTGATTACCCCTCCCGCTGCAGGCTGTGAGTGAATCACCCCCTCCACAGCTCCGGGAGAGACGTGTGATTGGCACCGCGGGGCGCTGGATGTCACACTCTCCCCCCCCCTTATTATTTGGATATGCATTTGGGCTTTACTGGGCTCCAGAGAGGGCTGCGTGCTAACGGCCAGACACAACTCATCTCTGTCTGCCTCTTCAATGGGTGACAAAAGAAGGGAAGTGAATACGTTTCATTTGAGGGATCCGATCCTGCATCTCTGATGGAAACGATGTCATTTCTCAGCACGGCGCTGAAGACGAGGGCGGAAGTGACCCCAGGCTGACCATGTCCATAGAGACACTGTGGTGACACGGCTGCGTAATGACACTTTAAACTCGGCCCAAGGATTCGTCATACCCTGCGTCACCCATTCATCCCTCTGACAAAACCCCACAAGGAGGCACTGGTGTGTGCGTGCGTGCATGTGAGCGTGTGTCTATATGGCTGTGTGTGGCTGTACGCATGTCTGTGTGTAACACGATAATGTGTGAGAGAGAGAGAGCTAATGGAGGGGGCGCAGCTGAACCGGTGGAGCCCTGTGGAAGAGCGTCGACTGGGGGGTTGGGGGACGGGGGTGCAAAGTGGCTTTGGAGGCGAGGGGTGTGGGCCGCGGCGATCCATCCACGTCTACGGGCGATTGGGTGGACGGCTGTGGTTTATGAATGCAATCGAACACAGGCCGTGACACGCGGTCCCTTTTAGAGCTGAAGTGACTCACTCTGACCCGATGGCTACTGACCAAGGAGGCGTAATTGACCTTGCCCCTGCCAGACACTCAGAGCCCGGATGAAGCTGTTTAAAATGTATGTGCCTGTGTTTTATCTCTGGGCCGGTGTGGCTGAGGGGAATTTAAAGACTGAAATGAAGGGGGGCAGTGGTGGGTACTTTAATTAGTCTGCAGGCCCTGGAGCAGACTGCGTCAGGGAGGGGGTCAGGTTTGTTGTTTGTCCCGTCTGACACGGTGCTGGGAGGAAAGTAGATGATATGACGACCTGTGCTAATATACTGTATGTGGGCCATGCTGTGGTATGACACACACACACACACACACACACACTCTCTCTCTCTCTCTCTCTCTCTCTCTCTCTCACACACACACACACACACACACACACATATACTCTCTCACTCACACTGACTCCCTCTCACATACTCATTCTCTTTCTCACACACACACACCCATATTCTCTCTCACTCACACACACACACACTCACTCACTCACCTACACACACACTCCCTTACATGCGTGGATGATTATACAAACAGACACTCACTCACACATGCATGCATACACACATATGTGGGGCGGCTGTGGCTCAGGAGGTAGAGCGGGTCGTCCGCTGATCGCAGGGTTGGTGGTTCGATCCCCGGCTCCTCCTGTCCACATGTCGAAGTGTCCTTGGGCAAGACACTGAACCCCAAATTGCTCCCAATGAGCAGGCTAGCGCCTTGCATGGTGGCTGCCGCCATTGGTGTGTGAATGTGTGTGTGAACGGGTGAGTGAGAGGCCATTGTAAAGCGCTTTGGATAAAGGCGCTATATAAGTGCAGTCCATTTACCATTTACACAGATGAATGTCCACCACAGGTGTTTTTCAGGTATTGTGCTTTTAGCCAGGTTCCCCTCACTTTATCGTTGTGTAGGTTGATCAGACCCACGTTTAGCCCCTAAAGGCTGAATTACAGTGTGTCGGTGTGAAATGACTCGCGGTGTGCGGCCAGCGTTTTACTGAAAGCGACATCGCCATCCTGAGCTATAAGAGTCATTACATCATCATGTGCCAGAAAACATTCTCAACCGCCTTCCTGGAAATGCACTTCCACAGAATATCGGAAGCGTGTCGGGCCACTGTCCATCCATGCTGTCCACCTTCCCGAATCGGCCAGCATTGAAACATTTAAATGGTAGGACCCCCACCCCCCTCCCCCCGTTGGTCCTGCTGCTCTTGATATGCTTTAATATCATGCAGTGCTTGTAGTAAGAGCTACAGCTAACCCGAAGTGGTTAACTGAAATGCCCACTTTCCCAGGGCTGCTGAACGGCACCTTTAGCAAACCAAACTGCCGCGCAAAAAGTGATTCATACGCGCTGATGAGAGTATTGTTCAGCTGACGGATCATAGTGTGGAATTGAGTTTGTATAATGAGTAAACTGCCCATCTGTACTTATTGCCGGAGTAAAATAGTACATGAGTATCAGCGCTGTAGTCTCTCAGCCCCCTCATCCCTCCTCCCTGCGTGTTGGCCCAGCGGGACTCACGCGGTGACAGGCGGTGGGTGGTCAGTGATAGCGGCAGTGGCATTGGCAGTGGGGGCTGAGTGTGACGGCAGGCGGTCGTGCCGGGAGGACCACGGGGCCCCGGGCTCCCGCCTCGCCATTCGATTCCTCACACCTCCAGGGCACTGCAGATCCACTCAGACTGTCAGAATGAGAGAGCCATCGAATGCCTTGTCTGCACTGCACAACGAAAAGTTCTGTGCGTTTCCCAGCCTCTGCGGAGTCCTGCGGACATTGCAAGGTTCTGGCTGCTTCTCAAAGTTTTGTGTGTTTCTTCGGTTCTCTGTGGTTCTCAAAGTTCTGTGTGTTTCTCCAGTTCTGTGAGCTTCTCTGGTTTTATGTGGTTCTCAAAGTTCTGTGTGCTTCTTAAGGTTTTGTGTGGTTCTCAAAGTTCCGTGTGCTTCATGGCTGCAGCGGCAGTGCAGTGAAAAGCTGCCTGAGATCTCAGAGCTGCTCCATATATTCCTCTGAAATGCCAGAGCCCAGGGAGCGCAGTAGTGCAGTCAGTGGCCTGTCACGCCCTGGCCTTTTCTGCAGCTGCTGATGGATTGGGCTGTCACACTCCCCCGCTACATGATCACCCGCTGTTAAAGCGCTGCTATCCGTCTCACGCCGCGCGGCGAGCGGGGAAAGGGGCCGCGCCTCGCCGCTTTGCCACGTCTCCGGGTGACCGCGGCTCTTTGGCTGATTTGCGGTGTGTCCAGAGTGTTGACGTTCAGATTAAGCCGTCTCTCTGGGTGCCGCCACCGCAGCCGTGTTGAAGCGGAGGTGTGCGGCCTCCGCGCTCCAGGTCAGGCCTCCAGTTGTCAGCACGCTCCTTCAACATCTCCCCAATCCGCCAGCTCTCGCCACTGGCGCTCTCGGGCCCATTTCTTAGCAACACCAGCGCCTTGTCCCGGTGCCCTATAAATAGCCCATCTCCGATCATTAGCCAGGCAGACGATGGCTGGCTGGACTGTAATTAATTGTGCTCTGATGCCTCCCGGGGCCTGACGGGCTGCTTAATTGCGCGGATGGCGCTGTGGGCGCATCACTCTCTGCCATCCGGCCCCAGCGCCTGGTGCACGGACTTCCTGAGAGCGTCCTGAGGACTCATTTAGCACGTCGCCATGACGTCCTCGCCACACGTGCGTCATGCAGGCGTTTTTTTTCCAGCAAAGGGGAGCAGCATGTAATTGGGGATGGGGGGGTGGGGTGCATCATCTTGGTTTGCAGAGTTCTGTGTTGTTTTACATTCGCATGTTGGTTTGAGAACATGATTCTGCTTTGTGTGGCTATTGATATGACCAGAGGTGTAAATTCCAGGTTCAGAAAGTAAAAGTCATGCCCAGTATTTTGTTGCAATCACCTGGACTAATTAGTACAATTCTTCAGCCAGGAGGTAGAACTATTTAGCGAAATTCATGGGTGTTCATGGGAGTTCATGGGTGGAAGAGAGGACTTCTATTCTCTGACCCCTGGATGTTCTACCTTCTGGATATGACATCATGGGTGCAGTCTTTTTTTAATTTTTTAATTTTAAATATATTTTTAGGCATTTTTGCTTTATTAGACAGGACAGTGTAGATTGACAGGAAAGGCAGGAGAGAGAGAGGGGTTGACCCGCAGCAAAGGGCCCGGGCTGGATTCAAACCCAGGCCGCTGCGGTAAGGACTTAGCCTTAATGGTATGCGTGCTACCAGGTGAGCCACCGGGACGCCACCATGGGTGCAGTCTTAAGCAACAATCTTCAAAGGCCCTCAGGTGAATCACTAATTAAGCCGCAGGATTCTGTAGTTTACTGTTAGAGTGGATAACTGGAGCCTTCGTTGTCTTTATGTTTGTGCAGTACTGTTGTGCTCAGTAACTTGCTATGATATTGGAGTACTGAGCAGCGGTGTTGAGTACCATTGTGCCCTCAGCTGCAGTGTTCAGGCCAGTGTTGGGTAACTGTGTTTATGTTGCTGTTGCTGTGTGTGGTTTCAGCCGGCAGGAACACGACCAACGAGGAGCTGGAGAGCATGTTGGAGAGTGACAATCCTGCCATCTTCACCTCGGGGGTGAGTGTGTACGCACACAAACATGCGCATGGGCCCACATACGCACTCACGCACACATTCACACACAAGCACACACACACACACACACACACACTAAAACACGCTGTAGTCAGTGTCTCCCCTCCCTCCCTGTGCAGCTGTGCTGCTCTCCCAGCCTGTTACTCAGCACACAAAGCAGCTGACACTGATGGCTTCCAAATCACACTGAGACTGCACACGCCCAGCACCCGCCTCCAGCGCCGCGCCCCCCCCACCTCCACTGGTAAGGTGGGAAGCGCCTGCCCGCACAGCTCATAGGCGCGAGATTCCATCCAGACAACATGAGCCCCCTACCCCAGCAGGCAGGTCCAACCAGAGCCCCACACCCCATAATGAGTCCCCAGTGCCCCCTCTGCTCAAACTGGAGCCGTGCAGAACAGGGCATTGGGCCTGTTGCACCAGCCACCCGAGCTCAGCAAACACCTGCTTTAATCCTCCCTCAAAAATGTGCTCTCGTGGGAAATAAGCGGCTCTCCGTCAGCTCCCCGCCGTCTGCCTGCCTGCCTGCCTGGGTCTGCTGTACTGGTGGAGTGCAGTGTGCACTGAGCCAGCCTATTAAAAACATCCACCTCTGTCTCTGCCAGAAGGGCCTCTCACAGGAGAGAGAGAGGGGGGAGGTAGTGTAAGCAGAAACACCCCTCCCACCTGTCATTCTGGGTGGGTTACACAAAATAATGCATGCTGTCCTGTGTGTCTGTGTGTCTGCGTGTCTGTGTGTGTGCGTGTGTGTCTCTGTGTGTGTGTGTGTGTGTGTGTGTGAGTGTGTGTTTGTGTATAAGATTGAGAGACAGAGTGTGGGCTTGTGTGGACTACAGCACAGTTGACAATCTCTCTCTCTCTTTCTCCCTCCCACAGATCATCATGGACTCCAATATTAACGAGCAGGCTATGAACGAGATCGAGACCCGGCACACGGAGATCATCAAGCTGGAGAACAGCATCCGCGAGCTGCACGACATGTTCATGGACATGGCCATGCTGGTGGAGAGCCAGGTGAGAGCTTCAGTGTGCTGAGAAACCTCCTCCGTCTCAGCGTCCCCCTCAAGCTTAGTTTCCCATGGCCTTACACAACCAAAGCCGAACCGTACCATGCCAGCAGAGTGAAATTAATCACCAGGGTCGATTTGATTACCCTTATCTCACTCTCCAAACTCATAAATGCCTCCAGGAACGCTCCAGGCTCTTAGAGGTTGAAATACGCTTGTGGTGCTTCTGTGGAAAAACCTAAACTCAGGAGGAATATTTCATAGGATGTACAAGTGCTGTGCATTTTATCAGTCAGCCTTACTGAAGCACAGTAGGCCTACAGCAGCAGGCAGTGACAGTGCAGTGAAAACGGGCCCCTGTGTTTGACAGGGTTCTGCCTCAGTATGCTTCAGGCAGTGGTGCCAACCAGGCTTACATCACTGGCCTTGATCTAATAGAACCTGATCCCCAGTCCCATGTTCTTTCACAGCAGCACTGCCTGCCTGTAATCGGGGCCAGACCACATTTTATGTAAGCATAGCTAAGTACCCACTAGGTCTGGTGTTGAAATACATTGTAAACGGCAATACTTGCCCAAAAAGTGGTCGGGTATGATGATTGGCTAACATAAACCTTTTTTTTTTTTTTATAACCTTCAGTGGGGTAAGATTTTTTTTACTTTAAGATATATGAAGGGGATATATTACTTGGTCTTGCAAGAAAAATGTGTTTGGCAATCAATGTTTGGCAATGAAGTCCAACCCCTTTATTACTGTTAGTTTGCAACTAACAAAAAGCCAAAAAAAACAATTCCAGACTTTTTCTGTATTGCTAGTTCAACTTGGCCGTGTCTGTGCACCAGGATGACCACCAGCCTTTTCTGGGCAGGGGAAATACCCACTGCTTTGGTTTCATAATCTCTTACTTGGTTATAAGATCTTTATATGTAGGTCTGTATTAGATATGTTTTTTAAAAGTCTGGGTAACTGTAAAGATCATCTGAAATATGATCCAAATCCAGTAGCTGTACAGTTTCAATCCAGTTGTGGTCGGAGTGAACACCAAAACAATTCAGTTAGGACACACACACACTTTAGACTAGGTGTTCTTTCTTTAGAGGTGGACTTTTCAGTAGGATCTTAATCTGGGGGTGTCTGTACTGTTGCCACAGTTTATTTCTGTCCTTGGTTTGGAGAAAGTCTTTTCCTAAGAGGTGGTGCTGAAATCCTGTATCACATGATTATTCCACATGACCATACATTCATTCGTCACGTGTGCCAACAAGCCCAAATCTTAGGGGGGAGAAACACGTGTTCAACATGACTGCTTAATTAGGTAATGCATTGACAAATAGTCCTAATAATGAATGGATCCACTGCATCGCCCTGTGCTGTGCTATTTCTCTCTTGTGCTGGCCCCTCTAGTTTTTCTCTAAACGTAACAGGTTTTTTTTAAGTACTGGATTGTGGATTGCTAATCTGAGATGCGTTCTTCCCAAGATAATTTGTTTTTAAATTCTCACTTGTCTGTGCTTGTGTCCAATTACGTGCATGTACCCTGGCCGAGTGATCTCCCAAATGCTATGTGTTCAGATCACTTAAAGAACTTCCGCTGCAAAATGTCTCGAAAATCTTCTCTTGACTAGTGAATAACTAATGCTTCAGTCTGGCAACCTTCATCAGCGTATGTGTCAACATGAAAACGCTATCTTTTAAGCGGATATTGACCCAAGAAACAAATCTATGAGAAACCGCTCAACATTGATCATTTTCAGAACGGAGCTGGAATATTATTATACGCTCTTCAGTGATATAATGATGATAAATGATTAATAATGGTAGTGCAGCACCATTTAAGCAGTTATAGCTTCTCACCTCAGAGATGATCAATAAACCTCACGGTGCGTTACAAAGGTGGCTCCCCTCCTCTTTGTTCACTCATTCGCCTGTGAGAATGTAGCATTTTTTCAACCGTCTGCTTTTCTTTGATAAAAAAATTAGGAACGTGTCAGAAAAACAAGGGGCCAGCACTCGCGGCCTCTGGCGCCAAACTGTCGTTGAGGTGAACAGGGCTTGACCCTAGAGCACTGTTTCTTAAACTTTCTAACATCTGGACCAAAATTAGAGATTTGTTACCTTTCAGGGATCCCTCAGGTACACATACTAGCATAGTCTTGTGGCCTACAGACTCATTCTGGGACTCATACACTCCCGCAACCCATTTTGGGTACCAACCCATAGTTTAAGAAGCCCTGCCCTAGAGCGTCCCTGCCGGGAGTCCCCTGGGAGACTCCTCTGGTCTCCCAGTCAGGATATTTGCACATCTGATTTATCCACTCCATTGCTTTCCCTCTGTGAAAAAAATGAGAAGCAAATATCCTTGGAGTTGAAAGCATCTGTGAAAGTGATCCTGCCGTGTGCCTTTGAGTGTCTGCGTGGGAGGTAACTTCGGCGTTCGGCTCCCTTTCATTAACTTGTGCAGGAAAGGTAAAACAAAGAAAAAACACAACAACAAAAAAGTCTCACTGAAGGTTGCTTCCGAGCAGCCAGCTTTCTGTTTGATTCACACGCATCCAGGGTACTGTCAGGTCAGGTCCCTCTCAAAGCGCTGCTGGTTACCCTGTGGGGGACCTTAAGATGTGGGAGATGTCCTGCATGTTGGAAATCCCTGCTCTACAGCACAAGAAACCCAAAATGTGTGCAAGAGAACGCACTAATGCACACCGAGCAAGACACTGTTTCAGGACTGCCTGCTAATACTCCAGGTTTCCTAATATTAAATTCTTACTATGTAACCCTACCCACAACTAAAGTAAGACATTTCAGACCCGTTAACAAGCATAGAACCTTTTCTGTTTCCATATTTTAAGATGGATGAGTATTGTATATTCCAGTACAGCTCATTCATTCTTTGCCTTGCCCCATGACCTGATTTGCCCTTAGCAGGTTGCGCTCCTAGTATGATGCTTTGAACTGGAACACTTGTTGCGAATGGACAGTGAGAGTTGAATGGGCTCGGTAAGTCAGCCATTTTTTTTTTCTTACCCTGTACTGATGCTGGTGATGAGATGTCAAGAAGAGCGGGTCTCCTACATGGAGAGACCAGCGAGGACGTGCAGGTGGCAGTGCGTTTGCTGATTGGCAGCCAGCAGGTGGGAGGCGGGGCAGGTAGTCTGTGACGGCTCTCTTAACCCGCCCCCCTCCCCTCCTCTTTCTATGCTCCTTAGGGGGAGATGATTGACCGTATAGAGTACAACGTGGAGCACTCCGTGGACTACGTGGAGAGGGCAGTGTCCGACACCAAGAAGGCTGTTAAGTACCAAAGTAAAGCGCGGAGGGTGAGTTGGAGCGGCTTCGGGCCGCGCGGTACCGCATGACCGGTAGGGCTCGGTGTCGTGATGTGATGTGGTGTGGCATGGCGTGGTTTAGTCTCTTTCTCCTGAAGCCCACCTCCAGATCGAGCCGCAGGCCTTTCACAGACACCCCCCCCCAGCCTGGTCGCCGGCAGGGTTTTCTCGTGCCCAGTGCGATGGCCGCAAATTGGTTTGTAACTCATTCGCACTAGTGGGCTGTGTCCTGGGGCCAGCATCACTGAGGACAGGGGCCTGCTGTCACTCAAGCCCTGGTGCTACAACCCTCGCTCAGCTGACAGATTTTATATTATTAGTATAATCAAATTGCTTTTATGCTACCATTTCAATTCCTTTTCAAAGATCTGAAGGCGCTTTACAGTCAGAAAGCGCTTTACATCCACCCCCGATGTGTGGCACCCCCTGGGTGATACATTGACCCGCGAGTTAGTGAATCCTTGTGGATTGCACCTGAGGGCTGGTTTGCCGTTTGTCCAATGTAAAGACTGCCCCCTGCTGGAACACCACCACCTTGCACAAAAGCAATCTCCTTTTCGCAGGTCTCCCATATAAGCACTTGTTAAAGTCAGCCCCACTTTGCCTTATCCATTCAGGAAATAAAAGCTCTGTGGTCATTTGACTGCTTGAGCCCTGACCCCCCCGATCCCTGCTGTTCAGGCTCGTACAGAGTGTCAAACATCGACAATGTGGAGAGTAACGACACAAATTATCCCGCCCGCGACTCTGTCACCTGTGTCTGAATTATTGAAGATGCCGCCTTATATGTCCTGGTAGCTTGGGAGACCTTAGGAAATATCGCCACCCTCTGGTTGAGAAGTGCGTCACTGGCTTAGAATGTAAGAGAGAAAGGTTCGCGACCGAGGGATGATGGTTAGCAACAATGACGTTGCATATGGAGAAAAGACAGTGGATTTAATATTATAATGGCGGCCAAACAGTGTTCTCATATTCCATAGTGATTGCATTATTGTCTAAATATCACAAGATGAAAAGCAGCACAAAGTTTTGTTGCGGCTGCTGTTTTAACGGAAACTCCACCTGGTTATTGGGATGTCCAGGACGTTGAATATTATTGTCCCAGAGCCATGACCTGGGCGTGGGCACTGCCTGCGCTATCCCACCCACGGGGACAGCGTTAGCGGGTCCCATGGTCGCTCATGCAGTGGCTCCCCTGTCAGTTTGATTTACAGTCCAGAGAGCCCTGCATGGCTCCCAGGGACCAAAGGGATTTAATCTTCGGCAGAGAAACCAAACTGAACAAGAATAACGGGAAGATGCCCGGCGGGTGGCATCTGACCCCTGCAGTCCCTATAAAAGCAGTCAATATACTGCCTAACAGAGAGGCCGACAGGGCTGCTGTCGTTGTGACTGTGATCTATGGAGCTGAGAGTTTATTGGCCCTTAATGACATAATAAACTCCCTGGAGACCACACAAGGGAGGATTACAAGCAGGACGAATCCACAATAAATATACATTTGGAGGGGGGGTTTCAGCGAGCTACAAAAATGTGTCTGTCTGTCCCTCTGTCTGTTTTTCTCAGCATGCTGCATGTCATTTTTCTCAGTAGTCACAACCCTAACCTGGCCTGGCCCACTAAAGGGGATCTGGGCAGTTTCTTTCTCCTTAGAATTTCCCAGAGCCAATAGGATTTCTTTCGCCATCTTTCTCTCTCGCCATTTTTCTTGTTTCTCTGGCCACAGGGCCTCAGTTAGCCCGACACTGCGCCATAATTTTCTTGGTACATCTCTATGGTGACCCACCTTCTCAACGGTGATGTCGTGTGAGTTAGCAGTCAGATTGGATCTGCCCCACCCTGAAAAACAGCTGTGTGACAAACAGCTGGGCTGTCACATCACCTTAACGACAGCCAGCCAATGAGGAGAGGGCACCGTAAACCCTGTGGCAATGAGAGTCGCTTAGTGTGTGCCAGGTTTGAGTGAGTCAGTTTGGGCATTCCATACAGGTGGTGATGCTGAGAGTACCTACTGTATGTCTATGCTGTTAGCGGCTGCAGGGACTAGCCTGTTCTGCAGGGACTAGCCTGTTCTGCAGGGACTAGCCTGTTCTGAAGGGACTAGCCTGTTCTGCAGGGACTAGCCTGTTCTGCATGTCGCTGCAAGAGTGCAGCATGGGTGATATTTTTGGAGTTGTTTTTCCGTGGAACACTTTAGTTTGATCGTGTTGATTTTAATGAAGAATGAACTCCCTGGTGAGGAAATGACTTCAACCTGGTAAAGATCGTTTGATCCTATGAAGTGTAGCTTTAAAAATAATGTTCTTTTATGTCATTCAAAACTAGTAGGAACTACAGTGTGAACAGTGAGGGCTGTTTAGTTCCTGCATCACCTGCTCAACAGTTGACGGCTTTAATAATATTCAGGATTTCTGCATGCTTTTTTGTGCTTTCAATGTAGTGCACGTGAGAGTGTGCATGTTTACAGCCTGCCTTTTGTCACTGCATGTTGTTATCCAACCTGAAGAATCTAAAGATTTTTTGCACCAATCATTGATCATGTTATTGGTTTTGCCTGTGCAAAAAAAGGCCAACAGCAATTAAGATGCCTGTATCAATGTCACAGCCCAGTCACTACCAAATCCAAGATTGCTCACCCCCACCACACCGATTAGCAAGACTATACAATGCCTTTCAGATGTAATTGCTGGCAATGTCATTAGTGTATGTACTGTGTCAATTGGACCATTAAAATGTGTTAAAATGATATATTTTTGGCATGCTCTGATGTCATTTTAAAGCCTTTACTTAGTGCCAGCCAGGGTTATAAAGAACATTATAATTGGTGTATCAATGCCACTACATTCTTAAATTCTCTGCAGTCTAATTAGTGAGCACTGCTGGTCATTACTGTCGCTCAGGGGACTGATTGGCCTTCATGTGTGAACGTGTGAAGAAACCCAGTCTTTAAATTTGCACTCACGTCCCGTCAATCTTTATCAAGTGAAACACAATTTGAATGGCGAGGTCATTACTGTTATGCCCTTTGGAATCAAATGAGCCCCTTTCTTTGCGTGACCTTGTTCTTGCATTGCTACGCCTTTTTATTTCAAAGGGGGTTTTTTTTGTTTTGTTTTGTTTTGTTTTCTTCATGACCTAAATTTTTGAGATAAACATTTCTTATGAATTTTTTAACTTTTATTTTTCCTTTCCTCTTTTCATGCTGCCTGGAATCCTTAAAACATTTACAATTCTATTTAATGTCATTTTGTCTGGTTGACGATGCAGAAGAAAATCATGATCATTGTATGCTGTGTGATTCTGGGAATAGTAATCGCATCTACTGTTGGTGGAACTCTAGCTTAGAATACACAACAGCACAAGCAGTGACACACACACAAACACACACACTCACCCACTATACACACAAGCATACATACACACAAGGACATATACATACATACATACATACATGCACACTACCATGTATGGAATGCATTCTTGCACAAAGCAGATTGCATACCAATGTTATAACAAGTGACACAGTGTCCAGGGGAGACATATTTCTTATGCATGAGTTACCTTTTTTTGTAAATGTGTGGTTCTGCGATGTGTTTACCTGGGTGTTGAATGTTCTGTGACAAAAGTTTTAAAAAAACTGTTTTTTGAGGTCCAATTTGAAAAAGGGGAGGGGTCATTGGTGATCTTGAAAATGGTACTGTTGCACACACATTCCAACTTGAAGGTTTTCTATTTGTTTATTTTTTAAATGTCAAAATAAATAGCCTTTATTTGCAGTACTAATCATTTGTTAAATGAGTCGAATGAGGAGGGTATGCTCTGTAGACACTGATAGACATACAAACCCTACAGTAGTAAGTGTTTTATTAGATGAACCTGACACGCACTAGACTCATGTGTTAACTTCTGAAAATGAGAGTTTAAAATGGGTGCCATCAAAGCATATCAACATACCCGGCTGCCCCCATTCTCACCCCTTGACGTGCA
Source organism: Ilyophis sp. 1 JC-2022 (assembly GCA_022702515.1). Classification (NCBI taxonomy): domain Eukaryota; kingdom Metazoa; phylum Chordata; class Actinopteri; order Anguilliformes; family Synaphobranchidae; genus Ilyophis; species Ilyophis sp. 1 JC-2022. Next base: position 64,353,347 of record CM040401.1, on the reverse strand, counting down.
GTATGTCTAGACGTAACGTTTGCATGATTTATCAGAAGATATAACATTGTTCAGCGGAACAAAAAGTTGTGACAGAACTTGTATTTTAATCTTTGCTTTTTAAAGAATCAGCCCAGACTGCCACTTCATAGAAGGGCTGTGCCTCAGTCAGTATTACCACGTTCATCTCAACCCCGCTCCAGAACCACACCTGACTGCTGCTCATTCCGACTGGCTCTACACCAACGGCTTCTTCTCTCATTCTGCCTTATTTCTCATTTTTAAAATTGTGTTTGTGTGTGTTTTTCTGTCTGTCTCTCTGTGTCTGCATGTGTTTTTTTTTACCTGTCTGTTTGTGTGTGTGTGTGTGTGTGTGTGTGTGTGTGTGTGTGCATGTTTTTCTGTCTGTCTTTCTGTGTTTGTCTGTGTGTGTGCGCGTGTAGTGATTGCGCTTCCATCTTATCAAACCACTGCCACTCGTGTGTCTGCCGTGTTGAGAGAAGAAGAAGAAGCATTCTTCTTTCTCACCCAAGTTATGACACAAGGGAATCACTTTGATTCCCCGGAAGAAATATCACGACCTAAAAAGCCTTTTAGCGGAAACTGCTATACTGCAGTTCTGGAGTCCCTACAGCTGGTTGCATTGCTCTGCGATGTATAACAATATTCTTAAATCATTTCTTTACCTGATTGCTCATTGAGATGCATATTTACAGTTTGTTCAGTTTGGTTTGTGTGTGGACATACTAGACCATTGCAAGCAGTGGCCTTAGCGACCACGTTAATCAGCAGTCAGACTTTAATACATTCCAAAAGCTTTCTGGATTTGAAAGAGAAATAAACAATACAAACAACAGCCATGTTGCCTACTCAAGTCGTTGCCTCTGTGTCGTATGATGCTGTCGTTTTTTTATGTGAAGCTTGTCTGAAAACTCCTTCTTTTCAAAACAAGGGGAGAATATTATATACCAGACATGTACCAGACCAGACATACCAGATGTGCCATATTCTGTAGGCTTTTTACCATGGACCAGTACGCTCCCTGCTCCCCCATCATGTGATGGTAGAATTGGCTTAATTTCAGGGTTTTCTTGTACCTTCTTGGGGGTGGTGTGGGTTCACACACTCTCAGAAGTACATTTTTATTCTTTAAGGAACAATTTTCCTAAAAGTACCAAGATGTTCTATTTTGGTACTAATCAGTACTTTTTCAAGAAAAAAAGGTACAAATTAGTTATGTATTGCTGGCTATGGGTGCATATGGGTAACAATAGGGTACTACCCCAGTTATGAGCATTTGTACCTTTTTAGGTAACTTTTGTACCTTTTTTTCAGAGAGTGCATCTGAGAAATATCAGGTAGTTAGAGGGGTATACAGGGTTCAGATAGTGTCTGTGGAGTTCTCAGTACTTTCCAAATACCTCCCCGACCCCCTCCCCTCAAATTCATCCATTCACCCCATACCCACCCACGACCCCCCCCTCCCACAGTTGAATCGAACCCGCAGCCGCTGACGCCGCGCTGACTTCCTCCCATCAGGGCTGTGCAGCTGAACAAAAACAGAAACCTTGCATGTGCAGCCAATCTGGAGTGAAATGGTGTTGTCCTCTTTCGTAACTGTGCTGTGGGTTAGGAGTGCATTTTTTTTCTCTTTTTATCAATTAAAAAAAATGTATAAACTCTCCCATTTTTGTTTTCTGGTCTTTTTCTGGTTTAATTTTTTTCCTTTTTAGTACCAAAGTATTCTGGTGAAAACTATGGATGAGTGATTTTTTATTATTATTTCTTTTTTTGTATGGGTTCATGTTAATGATGTGCGTTGCTTTGTTTTACTTGTGAATTTAAAGCTGTCTTTGAAGTTGTGCTCCTCTTTACCGTACCATTGCGCTCATTTCCAGCTCCTCTCCGCTCTTAGTGAGCAGTAGTTTAACCGGTCCAGTGGCTCTGAGCGTAGATTAGTGGCAAGAGCCTGGCTGTGTATGTGTGTGTCAAACGATTACCCAAACTCCCTATAGCAATACACAGCTTGAGTACTGTACCTGTATAGATATTATATGACGCACTGACTTTGGTAATGTCCAGCCAAAAAGCCCAGAGCTCATGTTAGTTAGTCTGTATGATGACGTTATGGGTAGGTGATGATGAGGATTACTAAAAACAAAATGGGTTCGAGGGTCAGTCCCATTTACAATGGTTGGAGATTCTTGTTCTATGCTTTTAGCATTCGATAGTAAATTAATAAATTACAAGTAAATAAATGTGTGGGGCCGAGTTGCTGTAGAAACATTTCTCCCTTCATACGGTTTTGTTATAGAAAAGTAATAAAGCGCTGATAATGTGAAAGTCAAAAGAAAATGTCTGGACGCATTGAATTGGTTGACTTGACAGATTTATGTAATTCTATTTAACTGTGGTGTTTTTGTCAGGGCATTTATAGGTGTACTTCATTATACTGACCCTGTTTTTGTGCCTGTCAATCTAGATCAAATTTTTTTATTTCTCAATTAAGTGTGGTGAAATAATATATGGGAGAGAACGTTTCCTGCACATAAGATGATAGTAAGCTACTGTGCCATTCATCCAAGCCAGTTAGGCTTACTTCTGGAAATAAATACGTTGAGCGGTGGAAACTAATATTGTATCATGCCATTTTCACACTGTTCATCTTTGCCAATGTCACCTTTTAAAAACTGTATTTCAGGACCCGTATTCATAAAGTATCTTCGATCAGCTCACAAACTTTTAACTCATAAGCGAGAAGAGAGGCCAGGGGAGACCAGATAGTAGACCAGCACTCCCGCTCTAAGCTCCATAATGAATATAAACTCAGACCTTGAGTACAGACCTCAATAGCAATGCTCAGCTATAAGATGATGTTTTATTTTTCTTACCACAGATTGCATGGTTCTTTAATGTAGAACTAAGTTCTAAATGTGTGACATTAGAGCACCAATTATGTAGTTGTTCTGGCAGATTATATAATAAATTGTATATTTACATGCTAGGGGGTGACATTTGGATGAGTAGCATTTAGACAATGCAACATCATTTTAAACTAGATCTGGAATTTCAACAGTTGACTCCACAACAGGATGGGTGAAGGCACAGATTAAATACAGAACAGTGCTCTACATTGCTACAGTAAGCACATTGTGTTCGCTGAAAATAATGAGAACTATGTATGTGACAAAATGTCATGGCAAGGGCAAAGCAACTTGCAGTTAGACTGAAGCAGGGATCACGTGTGAAAAATGAGTGGTGCTATATTTGTTTCCAAGGCTCTTAGCTGTATACCTGTACTAATCCATTTCTACCTGTTACTAAGTAACTGTAGTAAATGTGTAACTAAGTAAATGTGCAGAAAATACTAGAACCCCATTTATTCTTCCAGTTCATAGTGATGGGAGTTTTTATTTTATTTTATTTTTTTCTATGTCCATTGTTAGCAAAGTATGCAATACAGTGCCCTCCACTTTTCTTGGCACCCCTGGTAAAGATGAGTAAAAATGTGTTTAATAAATTAGTAAAAAATAATTATGAGGAGAAAAAAAATCCCTCATCAAGAAATAATTATTTTTAACAAAACCACGTGTGGCACAATTATTGGCACATCATGCCGCACATGTAATCATTTTAAATATTTGGTCGCATATCCTTTGCATGCCATGACTTCCTGATGTCTGTGACCAAACAACATCAAAAGACTCTTGATATCTTATTTTCAGGTACTCTTACAAGTGATACTATAACGTCTCAGCATTTGAATGGATCTTTATGAGAATTGGGGGGTGGGACTAGATTTAGCTGTAAATTACACTGGAACAGTATGGAACACATGGTTAGCTAAATGGCTCTAAGTCATCAAGGGTCTTATGTATCAAACAAGCCTTAAACCATCACTCTGCTGCCAGAAATACAGTAGATATGGATGGATAACTTGAAGGGTTTCTTCTCCTGACTTATTTTTTCATAGAGTTCAATAGAAATATTTGTCAGGAGAAACAACCCTTAAAGTGATCCATCCATATCTACTGCATATCTGGCAGCAGAGTGATGGTTTGAGGCTCGTTTGATACCTCATACTCTTGGTGACTTACAGCCATTTTACCAACCATGTATTCCATACGGTTCCAGCATAATTTACAGGTAAATCTAGTCCCACCCCCCAATTCCCAAATGCAGAGACGTTATAGTATTCCTTGTAAAAGTACCAGAAAATAAGATATCAAGAGTTTTTTGATGTTGTTGGGTCACAGACATCAGAAAGTCATGGCATGCAAAGGATATGCGACCAAATATTTTAAATGATTACTTTATTCTATATATAAATGCAGGGTTGCCAATAATTGTGGCACACGTGGTTTTGTTAGAAATAATAATTTCTTGATGAGGGATTTTTTTTTTCTCATAATAAATTTACTTCAATTAAAGGTTGGATTTTTATCATTTTTTCAGTGTGAGATTAAGCCAATTCACCAAACGGTGAATTTTTTAATAACCCTTTTTACTCATCTTTACCAGGGGTGCCAATAATAGTGGACGGCACTGTATATTACTTTTAATACAAGCCTTTTTTATGTAATATTCTCCTGTGTACCATCACTTTGTTGGGTGAATGAGGCCAGGATCCCACTGTTTGATTAGTGTCTGCACCATTCAGACCTAAATGGCCATCGTTTTGGGCAGCCCCAAATTAATAACCTGTTGAAATGAATAACCCGTTCCCTGGCCCAATTGTGTTTAATCTGTGTTACCCCAAACCAAAGATACGCCAGAGCCCTCTTAGAGCCCTCTTAGATTAAACTTGTTATGTACACCACACATATTTGTACAGGTTGTGTAGAGCCATTCTTCAAAGCTGTGAGGCTTTCACTTAAGTCTTCTTTTCCACTTAACAATAAGTAACTGCCCAAGAACGGGAGGAAGTTGCATTTCCATGCCCCATACGATGTGTGTAAATACATTCATATGTTCTAAAATACTGTAGGAAGTGCCAAACCACTACAGTTCATATTTCATTTTAAAGAATATTATAACTCAATAGTTTTTTGGGCGATTACAGTGTATAACTTTGTTATTCTGATTTTTATTTTTAATAATGGCTGAGTATTACAGTTTCAAAAAGCTTATGCAATTTTAAACGGTAAAATGTCTGTTAAAAAAACTGAACTGTTGTTGAAAATAAATCAAAAATGTAAAGATGCACTGTGTAAGACTGTTCTTTTCTCATGTATGGCTTTGTGGAGTGAACTGTGAACGTATTGGGAACACTTTGTCCAATTTGTAACGCACTTGTGATGTGATTTCAGAAGTAGATTACAGGACATGCCAGCACCATCCCATATTTACCAGTAACCCTCTGCTTTCCACCTGTCTGAAAAAAGTTTTTAAAAATACATAAGATTGACTGTAGTGCATTTATCTTGTGCAGAACCATATATTTTTCCTCTTTAAAAAAAGTTAAAAAAATATATATTGAACATCAAAGGTGTCCTGAAATATTTCAGGGGCAGACTGAAACAAGTTCTTATGTACAGAAACAAATCAGTCTTGGAATTAATGCTTGGGGTTATGGATAGATCTCAGTGCCTGCACCGGCTTTAATAGTTCTCTTTTCTAACAACAGCTCTTGGGAAAACCACTGTAGCCTATTCTAGCCCAGTCCTTAAAGGTAGGTAAAGATATTACCTGGCATCCGCACTGGCAGAACACAATTGACTTCCTCCCGCCAGTGGTCAAATAAGTGTTGGTCAGTGTCGGGGCTTCTTTGTGTAGCACTACATTAGTTCCTGTTAACTTCACAGCAGGGGCCACATGTATAAACAGTGCTGAGCAGAAAAATGCCCTCAGAAAGCTGCCTGAGTTTCCACGCAGAAATTCAGATGTATAAAATAAGAGAACCTGCGTACCTCTGCACACGCTGGACACCATATGCAATGTTTGGAGTCAGTGTGATATGGCGACACCGTGACCGAAAGGCAGAGGGAGAAAATGCAAAACTTTGCGAAAGCAGGTTTCTGACTTTCTCCCTGAGCATTCTTTTACGCATTATTTTACTCAAAGTTTTATACATGTGTGTCCTGTTTGATGTAAAATAATCATTGGCTCCTCCTCCCAAGCATACAATATAGCACGATTCAACTACCCTTAAGTTGTGTGGGCAAAATGTTGTGGAGAAAGCTGGTTTTACTCAGTCTAATATTGGATAGAAACATGAGTTTTTATGCAATCTGAATCATCCATCCTTCTCTGTGTCTTTGTCTGTAACAGGAGGTTATGGAGCATGTATGGTTCTGCATGAGATATGTGCAGTAGGCCTATGGTCCATCTTACGTGTGCAAACTCAATGTGCATTTTTTTCCTGCGTGTTGTAAAATGAATATAGATATGGGGCATGCCCCACCAAGCCGTAACTTGGCAGATGGCATACCTGCCATCCCAATATTACATTTCAGCTGGTGTGATTTTGCTTTCTTATTTTAACTGAACATGTTCACTACCTGCATGTGTGAGAGGCCTGATCATTTCTGGGTACATAAACTGATCCGTATAATTTGGGGTGATTTTATTTGATGTTGGAATGCAGCCAAAACTATATTCATTTGGACGGGAAAAAAGTACGCCAGGAAGATGCTGCAGACTAGAAGGGAAAGATCTGTTCCATGTCGGTCTTGAGGTGAAGTACTGATGGTCACCGTATGTCTTCATTTACCATTGGTTCATCACGTGGGACCTGTGAAAGTGTATACATTTAGCAGTAGCGCGATCATCATACTGAAATAGTTGTAGCTGGCTAATCAAAGCTCATTTGCTTTTGAACCACCATTACTTTCCAGTAGAAATAAACACTTTAACACACTGTTACTATGTGTCAAGACCTGCTCAGAGTTTTTCTGGCTTCACAACAGGCCATACCATTTACAATGAATCAGGTGGCACACAGATGTAAGGGATACACTGTAGACCTACGTACCACGAACCTAAGTTGTATAGCCCAGGGTCACGATGCTCAAGGCATTGCGTCAGCAGGGTACTGGCAATGTCACCTTTCCTCCGCACCAGGTCTATAAGGTCGCGAGTCTGATCCACTCTCTGGCGGAGTTCCTATCTCACTTCATCCACCTCCGCGTCATTCAGCATCTTCCAGCAGCTGGTGAATGACGACCTTTGATACTTTTTCCAGAAACAGAGTTCGTATTTTAAACAGTTGATCTGTTTAAACAAAAAAGGCGAGGGGTGATGTTTTCAGGTTTACAACGGTACAACGACAGTTAGACTATTAAACAGAAACCGAAAGTGGCGGAGCAAGATGATGGGCTATATATACAGGAGTGCAGTTCTATAAGCGCAGCACTGGAGCGCCGCTCCGGCACTTATTTTTAATAGTAATGCACTTTTTTAAATGATCAACACATTGTCAATGCACCAAATAAAACGAGTAGTCTAAATGATATTAGGCCTATATCCCTCGACTGAAATAAATTGTCTTATCTTCTCCAATCCTGCGCCGTGCTGTATTCTTGACTCATCTTTTAAAATGACATAGGACTATATTGTTTTAAAATGCTCAATTTCATTTTACCCATTGCGATCAACCTAGGCCTACATCCACGACCACCATCCGTGTGCCTTTATTCAACTTTTGAATACAGACGATAATTAGCTATCGTTATCATTTCTAATGTGCTGTTAGAGATTTTGGTATTTATCTAATTGCATTTGTTCAGGATAAACTTACGTGTTAACTTGAACGTGTCCTTAATTTCACGTTCCTATATTTAACAATGTGCCGTGTGGTCTGTCTGTAGGCTATTTACTTATCTGTTGCACTTAATCTCAATGTAGCGTTCTATAACACCAATTAACACTAACCAATAATGGTTGTAACCATTATTGGTTAGTGTTAATTGGTGTTAATGTTTCCTGTTGTAACCATTATTGTGAATGACTAATGTGTCGTTCGTTCTATTTTAACTAATAAACCTTTTTGTATCTATACGTTTTTTGCCTCTGAAGGTCGGTCCTTAAACTTTTCTCGTTTGAGTGTGCGGGCTGAACATTGGAACTTTGCATTGCATATTTTCGTCCTGATTTTTTCTCTTTTTTCATGTTTCTTAATCTTGCCGACACCAGCACCTCTTTGATGGAGACACGTTTGTGCATAAGCATTTTCCATTTTTTCATTCATATATATATGAGTGTCCAACTAAATCACATTAACACATGATGCGTTTCATGATTTTGATCAGGTTTCTGTTTTCCGATAGTTTACTATTTTAAAGTAACCACAATAGCGCTTTTAATTTCAGAAAATTTTAATATTCTATTTTAAATTCATATTTTATTTTAGATACTGTTAATCATTTCTTACTGGCGGCCATGACTGCACTCAGTCGGATGGAAGGTTCTCGAAAAATGGCGCAAAGACTATTATAGTCGTAGGCTACCTGTTTAGGAGAGGTACAGCGCCGCGTACCGGTTTTTTTTTTCTTTTTTGTACCCGGATGATCCGGTAATGAAATGATAAAGATGATCCTTAATCGGGTTTAATGCCGTTTTTGTGCAACAAGTTCCAAGCACAGGGCAAATAGGATTGGAGAACGTTGGGCATCTATGTGGCCCATTCATTTGTTCAATATTCACATTAACATTTTAGGCATTTAGCAGATGCTCTTACGAGTGTGCATGAAGAAATGTATCAATTAATGAGAAGTGCAGGGGTCGGGCGACAGGTAATCCTTTGTCACTCAAATTAACATGTGGATGGGAAGGTATAGGTAAAGAGTTTTTGGGATAGGGGAATATGGGGTAGGCTAGACATAGGGAGAAGATGGGGGTGGGAATCAGGGTGGAGGATGAGGGGAGAGGTATTTTCTGGACAGATGGGTCTTCAGGTTATGACAGAAGGTAGTGAGGGACTCTGCTGTCCTGACTGTGGTGGGCAGCATTGGGCAGCCAGTAGGGAGAAGAGTCGAGGCCGGGAGGAGCGATGACCAGGTCACTGCAGGGAGGTTTTCTATGCATAAAATTAGTCATTATTCTTGTTCCAAGGAATTTTCAAGACTTGAGGTTGGTATTCTCATTTTAGGTATAATTTTTCCTGCCAAACATGTTCAATATTATTTCATTTAATCTCATCAGAAAATAACACCACAACATGAATTGAGAAAAATGAACCAGTATCTCTGATCAAAATGTAATTTTTTGTCAAATGGCATGAAATTACTTTCAGTCATCAATAGAATGGGTGCTGTTTCTTTCAGCAAAGCTCTGCAATATCAAAGGAGGATTAAACCAACTTGCTATGTACAGAATGACTAATGCATAAAACTATATCTGCGCTCACAAACCTCCAGTGGTGTTATACCCCAGAATCTCTGTATTAGAGGAGTGCTTCATTTATTGGCTAAGTGCAGATTTATTGCATAACAGTGCACAACTAAACATATTATAAACACTGTCCATGTTGGAATTGTTTTGGACCATTAGTGGTATAGTTTGAAATTATGTATGGAGATAAATGGGAAACTACTTTAAATTATCAGATATCACACATAGGGCATTTTTAGATGCATATGGAAAACGTACCAACTGCTTGGGAATAGATCTTTGGCATGGCGTACTGTTCCACAACAAATCAATATAGTGAAAAATATTTGTTCTTTGTCATTAAAAAAGCTGTCTGTGAAAGCACACGGAGAAAAGTTGTCTCAAATATCCTCCTGAATCCTGGTAAAGAAAATGTTAATGTATTTAAACATTCTTTGACATAATACTTGGATGACAAATACATGTTGCAATAGATAGCACTGTCGCCTCACAGCAAGGTCCTGGGTTCGAATCCCAGCCAGGGGCTTTTCTGTGTGGACTTTGCATGTTCTCCCTGTGTCTGTGTGAACTTTGCATGTTCTCCTGTGTCTGTGTGAGCTTTGCATGTTCTCCTGTGTCTGTGTGAGCTTTGCATGTTCTCCTGTGTCTGTGTGAGCTTTGCATGTTCTCCTGTGTCTGTGTGAACTTTGCATGTTCTCCTGTGTCTGTGTGAACTTTGCATGTTCTCCTGTGTCTGTGTGAGCTTTGCATGTTCTCCCTGTGTCTGTGTGGGCTTTGCATGTTCTCCTGTGTCTGTGTGAGCTTTGCATGTTCTCCTGTGTCTGTGTGAGCTTTGCATGTTCTCCTGTGTCTGTGTGGGCTTTGCATGTTCTCCTGTGTCTGTGTGAGCTTTGCATGTTCTCCTGTGTCTGTGTGAACTTTGCATGTTCTCCTGTGTCTGTGTGAACTTTGCATGTTCTCCTGTGTCTGTGTGAGCTTTGCATGTTCTCCCTGTGTCTGTGTGGGCTTTGCATGTTCTCCTGTGTCTGTGTGGGCTTTGCATGTTCTCCTGTGTCTGTGTGGGCTTTGCATGTTCTCCCTGTGTCTGTGTGGGCTTTGCATGTTCTCCCTGTGTCTGTGTGAGCTTTGCATGTTCTCCCTGTGTCTGTGTGGGCTTTGCATGTTCTCCTGTGTCTGTGTGGGCTTTGCATGTTCTCCTGTGTCTGTGTGGACTTTGCATGTTCTCCTGTGTCTGTGTGGGCTTTGCATGTTCTCCCTGTGTCTGTGTGGGCTTTGCATGTTATCCTGTGTCTGTGTGGGCTTTGCATGTTCTCTTGTGTCTGTGTGGGCTTTGCATGTTCTCCTGTGTCTGTGTGGGCTTTGCATGTTCTCCTGTGTTTGTGTGGGCTTTGCATGTTCTCCCTGTGTCTGTGTGGGCTTTGCATGTTCTCTCTGTGTCTGTGTGGGCTTTGCATGTTTTCCTGTGTCTGTGTGGGCTTTGCATGTTCTCCTGTGTCTGTGTGGGCTTTGCATGTTCTCCTGTGTCTGTGTGGGCTTTGCATGTTCTCCTGTGTTTGTGTGGGCTTTGCATGTTCTCCTGTGTTTGTGTGGGCGTTGCATGTTCTCTCTGTGTCTGTGTGGACTTTGCATGTTCTCTCTGTGTCTGTGTGGGCTTTGCATGTTCTCCTGTGTTTGTGTGGGCTTTGCATGTTCTCCTGTGTTTGTGTGGGCGTTGCATGTTCTCTTGTGTCTGTGTGGGATTTGCATGTTCTCCCTGTGTGTGTGGGCTTTGCATGTTCTCCTGTGTCTGTGTGGACTTTGCATGTTCTCTTGTGTCTGTGTGGGCTTTGCATGTTCTCCTGTGTCTGTGTGGACCTTGCATGTTCTCTTGTGTCTGTGTGGGCTTTGCATGTTCTCTTGTGTCTGTGTGGACTTTGCATGTTCTCTTGTGTCTGTGTGGACTTTGCATGTTCTCTTGTGTCTGTGTGGGCTTTGCATGTTATCCTGTGTCTGTGTGAGCTTTGCATGTTCTCTTGTGTCTGTGTGGGCTTTGCATGTTCTCCTGTGTCTGTGTGGGCTTTGCATGTTCTCTTGTGTCTGTGTGGACTTTGCATCTTCTCCTGTGTCTGTGTGAGCTTTGCATGTTCTCCTGTGTCTGTGTGAGCTTTGCATGTTCTCTTGTGTCTGTGTGAGCTTTGCATGTTCTCCTGTGTCTGTGTGGACTTTGCATGTTCTCCTGTGTCTGTGTGGACTTTGCATGTTCTCCTGTGTCTGTGTGGACCTTGCATGTTATCCCTGTGTCTGTGTGAGCTTTGCATGTTATCCTGTGTCTGTGTGAGCTTTGCATGTTCTCTTGTGTCTGTGTGGACTTTGCATGTTCTCCTGTGTCTGTGTGGACCTTGCATGTTATCCCTGTGTCTGTGTGAGCTTTGCATGTTATCCCTGTGTCTGTGTGAGCTTTGCATGTTATCCTGTGTCTGTGTGGGCTTTGCATGTTCTCTTGTGTCTGTGTGGGCTTTGCATGTTCTCCTGTGTCTGTGTGGACTTTGTATGTTCTCTTGTGTCTGTGTGGGCTTTGCATGTTATCCTGTGTCTGTGTGGACTTTGCATGTTATCCTGTGTCTGTGTGGACTTTGCATGTTCTCCTGTGTCTGTGTGGACTTTGCATGTTATCCTGTGTCTGTGTGGACTTTGCATGTTCTCCTGTGTCTGTGTGGACTTTGTATGTTCTCTTGTGTCTGTGTGGGCTTTGCATGTTCTCCTGTGTCTGTGTGGACTTTGCATGTTATCCTGTGTCTGTGTGGACTTTGCATGTTCTCCTGTGTCTGTGTGGACTTTGTATGTTCTCCTGTGTCTGTGTGGGCTTTGCATGTTTTCCTGTGTCTGTGTGGACTTTGCATGTTTTCCTGTGTCTGTGTGGGCTTTGCATGTTCTCCCTGTGTCTGTGTGGGCTTTGCATGTTTTCCTGTGTCTGTGTGGGCTTTGCATGTTCTCCCTGTGTCTGTGTGGGCTTTGCATGTTTTCCTGTGTCTGTGTGGGCTTTGCATGTTCTCCCTGTGTCTGTGTGGGCTTTGCATGTTTTCCTGTGTCTGTGTGGGCTTTGCATGTTCTCTTGTGTCTGTGTGGGCTTTGCATGTTCTCCCTGTGTCTGTGTGGGCTTTGCATGTTTTCCTGTGTCTGTGTGAGTTTTGCATGTTCTCCCTGTGTCTGTGTGGGCTTTGCATGTTCTCTTGTGTCTGTGTGGGCTTTGCATGTTCTCCTGTGTCTGTGTGGGCTTTGCATGTTCTCTTGTGTCTGTGTGGGCTTTGCATGTTCTCCTGTGTCTGTGTGGGCTTTGCATGTTCTCCTGTGTCTGTGTGGGCTTTGCATGTTCTCCTGTGTCTGTGTGGGCTTTGCATGTTATCCTGTGTCTGTGTGGACCTTGCATGTTCTCTTGTGTCTGTGTGGGCGTTGCATGTTCTCCTGTGTCTGTGTGGACTTTGCATGTTCTCCTGTGTCTGTGTGGACTTTGCATGTTCTCTTGTGTCTGTGTGGGCGTTGCATGTTCTCCTGTGTCTGTGTGGACTTTGCATGTTCTCCTGTGTCTGTGTGGGCTTTGCATGTTCTCTTGTGTCTGTGTGGGCTTTGCATGTTCTCCCTGTGTCTGTGTGGGCTTTGCATGTTTTCCTGTGTCTGTGTGAGTTTTGCATGTTCTCCCTGTGTCTGTGTGGGCTTTGCATGTTCTCTTGTGTCTGTGTGGGCTTTGCATGTTCTCCTGTGTCTGTGTGGGCTTTGCATGTTCTCTTGTGTCTGTGTGGGCTTTGCATGTTCTCCTGTGTCTGTGTGGGCTTTGCATGTTCTCCTGTGTCTGTGTGGGCTTTGCATGTTCTCCTGTGTCTGTGTGGGCTTTGCATGTTCTCCTGTGTCTGTGTGGGCTTTGCATGTTCTCCCTGTGTCTGTGTGGGCTTTGCATGTTCTCCTGTGTCTGTGTGGGCTTTGCATGTTCTCCTGTGTCTGTGTGGGCTTTGCATGTTATCCTGTGTCTGTGTGGGCTTTGCATGTTCTCCCTGTGTCTGTGTGGGCTTTGCATGTTCTCCTGTGTCTGTGTGGGCTTTGCATGTTCTCCTGTGTTTGTGTGGGTTTCCTCTCGGTGCTTCCTCTGGGTTTCTCCCACAGTTGGACAGTCTGCCTGTAGGTATGAGTGCGAATGAATTGTGTGTGTGCCCTGCGATGGATTGGAAACCTGTCCAGGGGGTATTCCTGCCTCCCGCCCAATGCATGCTGGGATAGGCTCCAGCTACACAAGAGCACAGAAAATGCAAACTCAATTATTGATTAAATGCAGATTAAATTGATTAAATTATTTTTAATCAGTCATTTCTTTTTTTTATATAAAAAAAATGTTATTATTAGCAAGAAAGAAAATCTATGGCAACTTTTAGTGGATTTTAGTGGATTTAATAAAGGGGTTATTGTTTCACAGTGTTACCTCAATGAAAACTTACAACAGTACATTGGTAAATAGTTGAATCCATAAAACCCTTAAGGAGATTAAATGGTGAACTCAATGGATTCACAAATTGACTCAGACAAACAAAGAAAGCCAAAAGCAAACGTACGTAACGTTTATAAAATGGTTGCATCACCTCCAAGCAGTGCCTAGAAATTATACTCAAATTATATTATGATCAGTGTTCCTGGTTTTATGCTTAAATTAATCAAACTATATCAAATCCTTACTTTTTATACTACTCTAGACAGGCACGTGCACACATAGACCTCAAAGGGGGCTTGAGCACCTGCCGTTTGGCCTGCTATAGAGAAGTGCCCTTTTTCAGTAAAATTTTTAATTTAAAATTTTTTAAAATAAATAAATTCCTGTTTGTGCACAGCCTGCCCTGCCGAACAGATATATTGATTGAATCAAAATATCAGGTCGGGAGATTGGTGCTCCCCGGCGATGCCCTCTACCTCTACCCTCCCTCTTGGTGTGTGGGCACCGAGCCTTTCTATGGTGAAAGAACGCACGCACGCAAAATTGCACGCATACGCATGCATAGGCACTCGACAGTCGTGAGTCAGGCAGTGTGATGAGTTACTTTGAAGCAGACATCAGGTATGTGGCCAAACAAAGTATAAATATACTGTTCATTTTCATTTTATATTGATATTAATGCGCTTTAGAAATTGCTTGACACTATTTGGCAAGTAGGGTCTATCCAGTGGCGGGCCGTCAGGGCCAGCAAGGCCTTCTCTGCTGGCCTAAACATCATCAGAATATAAATTTTATTTTGATATATTTTTTCCACAAATATGTATTAAATTATTCCCCATAGTCTATTCTCTTCATTTCATAGCTTTCCTCTTGGTTGCGCTGCTTCCAGCCTCAGATCGAGATTTGGAGGGCTGGCCTTTATGTTAGAGCTTTTATCCAATCATATTTCAGCCATAATGTGTTGCCATGGTCCAAGAAATCTGCCCTTAGGCCTTCAGAATCGACAGTGCGGGCGCCTGTAGCTTAAAGTGAACCGAAACAACCCTGTGGTGTTAACCAATCAGATTTTGAGTTGGCGACACCGGGGCCAGCTAGCAGGCATACGATAACGTCAGCACGTGCACGTCTTTTGATTGGATACGCACTATTGAGAGGCAGAGCTATGCAGAGATAGCAAACTGAACTTGAATGAGCTGGTTTTGGAAGGAGATGAGTGGAACTCTATGGTTGTGCGACGGTGGTTATCGAGCGTTTTTTTTTTTTTTTTTTTGTTTTTTTTTTGAGAATTATTTCTTTGCAGTTTGTTTGTGTTGTTTCTTTTGTTTTGTTTGAAATAAAAATTAGAGAAGCACTTGCGTATCCTGGCTTGGGTTTTCCGGCCAGGGTTAGCAGTGTAGAAATAAAAAATAAAAAATAGGAAAAACTATAGCGCACTGGCGCCGAAGTTATCTTCCGGAGCCAGTGCAAGTTTGTTTGGTAGAGTTGTTTTGGCTCTCGGCGGTGGCATAAGCTGGTCTGTGACTGGGCGAGATGACGGGGAGTAGTGGGGGGGAGAGTGAGGAGGAAGGTATGGAGCACGGGCAGGGCGAGTGGTCGCCGGCCCGGAAGGGACGGGGATCAGAATTAGCGGCTAAGAAGCGGAGGATTCGGAGTGGGAGCAGTGGGGGGAGTGAGGGGGAGAGGCGGGGAGGTAAGGTGGCGCGGCGGGGGGGTGAAATCAGGGAGAGATTTAAGGTGATTTTGCGGTTTAAAGATGGCCAGGATATAAGGAAGGTGAGTCCGGTGGCTTTGTCTAGTGTACTGCATGAGAAGCTAGGGGAAATAGTGTTGGCGAGGGTTCTGGGTGATGGTGCGTTGTTGGTCCAATGCAAGGACGAGAGGCAGAGGGAGAAGGCGATGAAGCTGACGAGTGTGTGTAGCAAAGTGGTGGGGTTAGCTAAGAAGGTTGGTGAGGAGTCGGTATTGAGAGGGGTTATATATGGTATTCCGTTGGAGGAAGATCTGGAGGAAGTGAAGGAGAGGGTTACGGGGGGCAAGGTGGTAAGCATTAAAAGGTTGCAAGTTAGGAGGGAGGGTGAGAAGGTGGATAGCTTGTCAGTGTTGCTGGAATTTGAGGGGAGGGTGCTGCCAGAGAGGGTGAGGGTGGGCTACATGAGCTTTAATGTGAGAGCGTATGTGCCGCCTCCGTTGAGGTGTTATAAGTGTCAGAGGTACGGGCATATTGCGGCGGGGTGCAAGGGTAAACAGAGATGCGGGAGGTGTGGTGGGGATCATGAGTATAAGAATTGTGAGGAGGGGGCGGAGGTGAAGTGTGTTAATTGTGGGGGGGCCCATAGTGTGGCTTATAGTGGGTGTGTAGTGAGGAAGAAGGCGGAGGAGGTGCAGAAGGTGAAGGTGAACAGGGATATTTCATATGCAGAGGCGGTCAAGGTAGTTCAGCAGGAGAGGTCTGGGGCAGTGGAGGATAGGGGGGTGGTGCCTCATGAGAGGGAGCGGGCTAGAGAGCAGGACAGGGAGCGGGGTAGGGAGCGGGCCGGGGAGCGGGCTAGGGAGCAGGCCAGGGAGCGGGATATGGAGCAGGCTAGGGAGCAGGTTATGGAGCAGGCAGCGGGGCTGGTCAGGAGCAAGATGGTTGAGGAACAGGTCCTGCTAGTGACCAAGGATAAGTTTGTGTATTTCATGGCGGATATCATTAACTGTGCATTCCAGACGAAGCGGCGGTCAGAAAGAATAGAGATGATAGTGAGGAGTGCTGCAAGGTATCTGGGTATCCAGGGGGTCACGGGGGCGGGTGTGCAGGATGAGCTTAGAAGACAAGAGCAGGTGGACAAGGATTCATGTTCAGGGAAATAGTATTGATAATGATAGTACTCCAATGGAATGCCAGGAGTCTGCTGGCCAATGGCCAGGAATTTAAGGGGTTTATTCAGGGGTTGGAGAGCCCGCCTGGGGTTATATGTGTGGTGGAGACCTGGCTAAAACCGGAGTTGGATTTTGTGATTCAGGGGTATGTGTGTGTACGACGGGATAGGGAAGGAGGAGGCAATGGGGGTGGGTGTGCTACATTTATTAAACAGGGGGTCTCCTATAGAGTTGTTGAAATCGGGGTGGGTTTAGAATATGTTGTGGTTGAGGTGTGGATAGGGGGAGGGAGCGTGTGTGTAGTAAATTTCTATAACCCGTGTAGGAGGCTGGAGCTGGGTTCGTTAGAGGCAGTAAAGGGCTTGGGGGGTAGGAGGGTGCTTTGGTGTGGGGACTTTAATGCACATGGGGTGCTTTGGGGGGGGGAGAGGACAGATGGGAATGGGGTGGTTGTGGAGGAGCTAATGGACTCTGTGGGTTTGGTGTGTCTGAATGATGGGACTGGTACTAGGATCGATTATGGGACAGGTAAGGTGTCCAGGTTGGATTTGACGCTAGCTTCGCAGGCCTTAGCAGGTTCCTGTCAATGGGAAGTTTTAGATGAGTCAACGGTGGGGAGTGATCATTTTCCGATCAGGTGTACAGTGGGAAGTGAAGGTGAGGTAGGGGAGGAAGTGCCTTTGGCTAGATGGAACTTTGGGAAGGTGGAGTGGAATGTGTTTAGGGAGTTTAGTGAGGCTAGGCTTAGGGAGGTAGGTATGGAGCAGGAAGTTGGACTAATTAATGAGCAAGTGACGGATGCTATTATAAGGGTGGCAGAGCAGACCATACGGAAGACAGCAGGTGTGAGACGGCGGAAGTTGGTTCCCTGGTGGTCTGCAGAGTGCAGCGAGGCAATCAAGGCTCGAAACAGGGCGTTTAAGGCACTGCGGTCGGCGCACACGTTCCAACTGCTATTACAATATAAGAGAAAGCAAGCTGTGGTGCGGCAGACAATTAAAGTAGCGAAGAGGGTGTATTGGAGGACATTTTGTGGAACCATAGGTAGGACCACTCCGATTGGGGAGGTGTGGGGTATGATACAGAAAATGAGGGGGGTGCGGAAGGAGTGGAGGTACCCTGTATTGGAACAGGGTGGGGTTCTGGCGAATGAGGATGGTGCGAAGGCAAATCTGCTAGCCAAGGTCCTGGGTGAGGTAGGTAGTTATGGGATGTCGGAGGAGGGGGTGAGGGGTATTCAGGGGACAAGGGAGGAATTTGGTGAGTTGCTGGAAGAAGTGGGTGAGCAGGGAGGGGCTATTAATGCGCCCTTTACGTTGGCGGAGATGAGGAGGGCAATGGGGAAGTCAGGACTTACTTCCCCAGGTAAGGATCAGGTGTGCTATGTCATGCTGAAGCATTTATCTGATGAGGCGTTGGGAGTGGTACTAGGGCTTTATAATAGGGTGTGGCAGGATGGGCAGTTGCCTCAGGAGTGGAAACGGGCAGTTATTATTCCTATTAGGAAGCCAGGCAAAGATCCTTCAGATCCAACTAATTATAGGCCCATTGCGCTGACCTCTCATCTGTGCAAAGTTATGGAGCGTATAGTCACTGACAGGCTGACATATTTTTTGGAGGTGAGGGGGCTCAGGGCGACCTACCAGAGTGGGTTCAGGAAAGGGCGGGGGACGATGGACTCGGTGCTAAGCCTGGAGTCGGAGGTGAGGAAAGCCCAGGTGAATAAGGAGGTAGTGATCTCTGTGTTTTTTGATGTGGAAAAGGCCTATGATCTGATGTGGAGAGAGGGGGTGTTGATTAAGCTCAGGAGGCTGGGGGTGTCGGGTAATATGTTCAGCTGGGTGAAGGATTTTTTGTCGGGGCGCTCTATGGAGGTGAGGGTGGGGAGGTGTTTTTCCTCAGGTCAGGAGGTGGGTACCGGTACGCCGCAGGGGAGTGTCATTAGCCCGCTGTTGTTCTCCATCATGATTGATGATGTGTATGATGACGTTGAGCCTAGTGTGGGGAGGTCATTGTTCGCGGATGACGGGGCGCTGTGGAAAAGGGGGAGGAATGTGGGCCATGTGGTGAAGAAGGTGCAGGATACGATACAGCGAGTGGAGCAGTGGGCTTTGTGGTGGGGCTTCAAATTCTCTGTGGGCAAAACAAAGGCGCTTTTCTTTGGGCGGAAGAAAATTGGGGCAGGGGTGAAGCTGGTTTTGTATGGCCAGGAGCTTGAAAGGGTGGAGACATATAAATTTCTGGGGGTGTGGTTTGATACCAGGCTCACGTGGAAGGTGCATATAGAGGCACTGGTTAATAAGTGTAATGGGGTGTTGAATGTGATGAGGTGTTTGGTGGGTATGGAGTGGGGGGCTGACAGGGCTGCACTGCACAATATTTATGTGAGCCTGATCAGGTCTGCTCTGGATTACGGGAGTGTAGCGTATGGGTCGGCGTCTAAAACCTTGTTGGGGAGGTTGGATGTGCTCCAAGCTCGAGCACTCCGGTTGTGCAGTGGGGCATTTAAGACGACGTCGGTGCCAGCGTTGCAGGTAGAGATGGGGGAAATGCCTCTGGGGCTGCGGAGACTTCAGCTTCTGGTGACGTATTGGGTGGCTGTTCAGGGTCATGAGGGGAGGCATCCAGTGCGGAGAATTCTTGAGCCCTGCTGGGAACATCAGAAGCAGCGGATAAACAGTTTTGGATGGGTGGCGGAGCAGAAGGCGGGTGAGCTGGGGTTGGTGGATAGGGGGTTTGCTCCAGCTGTGGCATGGCCAGCAGTGCCACCATGGTTTTTGCCTGAGCCGGTGATAGATTTTGGACTGCTGGGATGGGACCGGGATGGCAGTGGGGTCGGTCCTCAGGGTCTGGGGTCATATGTGGGGCGGGAATTTTATAGCTACCTGCAGATATATACAGATGGATCGAAAGATCCTGAGACTGGTAGGACGGCAGCGGCGATGGTGATCCCAGAGTTTGACATCGAGGAGGGGAGGAGGCTCACGGATGACATATCAGTGTTTGCCTGTGAAATGGTGGCCGTGGTGCTGGCTTTACAGTGGGTGGAGGAGGTGCGGCCTGAGCGGGTGGTGATTGCGTCGGACTCCTGTGCAGCGCTGGATAGCTTGCAGTCTGGGAAATCTGAGAGCAGAGAGGATTTACTGTATGAGATCCTCCAGTCAATATACAGGATACAGCAGATGAGGTTGGTGGTGCAGTTTGTGTGGGTCCCTGCCCATGTGGGGTTGGAGGGGAATGAGAGGGCTGACAGGGCGGCGAAAAGGGCACTGAGGAGCAGTAGCAGGGTGGAGGTCAAACTGGGGAAAAAGGAAGCTAAGGCCATTATTAAGCAGCAGGTGAAGAGGAGGTGGCAGGCAGCATGGAATGCAGAACGGAGGGGCCGGGGTCTGTACAAGTACACACCAGTGGTTGGGACCGTAGTGTATGGGGGTCGGAGTAGGACACAGGAGAGGGTCATCACGAGGCTGAGGTGTGGGCACGCGGGGTTAAATCATTCACTTTTTCTGGTGGGGAAACATGCAACTGGGCGGTGTGATTACTGTGGAGAGGAGGAAACGGTGGAGCATGTGTTATTGTTGTGCAGGAAGTATGTTGGGGAGAGAGAGGTACTGCAGAGGGCTTTAGGTGGGGTTGGAGTGGGTAGTATTGGTGGGGTGTTGGCTAAACGCTCAGGGGATCACAGCTGGGATATATTGCTGGAATTTATGATGGTGACAAACTTGCTCCATAGGATCTGAGGAGTGGAATGTGAGGGGATAGGGGGTGGGGATCTCGTCCACACTCCAGACCAGTGGGTGGCGGTAATGCACCTTTAAGTTGTTTGCCAACCGCCATAAAACCAAAAGAAGAAGAAGAAGAACTTGAATGAGCTCATTTGTGTAGATTTCTACAAGCTGGTTTTTTTCAACCCACAATGGCTGAAGGAGGAGAAGGGATTGATTTGGTCGCAGATATAATTACAACGCCATTTTCAAGACGAACTTTTCAAGAAAAGCTAGACATCGTCAGAAGAGAACGGCCAACCCCGACGCTAGCGAGTCAAAGTGGACATTCAAGGCTAGGAATACACTTTCACCACTGTCGCAAATATATCCTCGTGAACAAATGCTAATTATTTGTTTGTTTTCTTTTATTTTCAGTGAATAGTTTATGTGTCTTTATCGTCACGTTTCTTAAATGAAACTGCTTTGGGTGCGACAATGCGCTGTTTAGCGAACAAACTTGTTAAAGCTAACATACTTTTGGTGGACTTAATACAACTTTGTAGACTAATCCCTTAAAAGCGCCTTTTATTTTAAAGTTTTGACAGTATCCAAGCGATCTTAAAGCTGGTAGTTTAACACTCTTAATTGTAAATGCGGATTTATTGATTATAAATGCTTCGGAAATATTAATATAACTGTTGTACTTGACTATGTTAAGGTGATGCAACGCCCGGTTATACTGCGTTTCTGTCTAAATGTATAGTTTCTAGAGCCATGGCGTCATAATGATGGTATTAAGAGGTGGAATAATTCAGGTAGGACTGTAGGACATCACTGAAGGCCTAGGTGTGAAATGCACGGCCCGCCACTGGGTCTATCTATGCTTGAAATATTTAGCAGCTGAAAATGTGCCAACTAGCTATCGTTAGAGTTGATACCTTTTGCTAGTAATGTGGGAATCAGTGGAATATGGTCGAGTTCTTGTGTCCCATCCACTGAACTTAAAAGAACGGTCTCATCGCACCACAGTAGTTTTAATGTTGTCTTATTGTCTCGATAGCTAGTTAGCTAATGTAATACATAACATGTGGGAATACTTTATTGAAATACACTTAATTCCTTTGCATGTATCATTAATTAACTGTCATGTAGCAGTGTTTGAACCAACCGCAGTCATGGATTTGTTTTAAATAAATTATTTCACGGATTATTTCAAAGGGAAATCGCGACTGCCAAAATGACAATAATTGAGAAAACGGCAAATAAATTCATATCCAAATTAATTTAATTTTTTGGGTGTAGTATGGTCTTTCGGCTAGCGGATGGCGATGTATATTGTACTCGTCGCCTTCAAGATTTCAGTACTAGGAGACGAGTAGAAGAAGCAGAACCATAGACTGTATAGAAATGCGGCTCAGCTATTCTGAGTGCAACTTAAATCTTTGGGGCAACTCGGTAGAAAGACATAGCGTACGCAGCGAGTTGGATGGAACACGCTCCAATTTTGAATTAGGCTACCTTTGAAGCCCTAACTTCAGAAAAGGTAAAAGCGCCCCATACTATAGTTGTAGATGTATCGGTCCCAATTACAGTATTTATGTTTGTCTTAAATTATAAACTAGGCTACAGTTTTAAGAAAACCCGCAGGATTGATACTGCAGTGCAATATATTGTATATATTGGGTGCTATTCCCGTTGTGCCACTGCACAGACTGTAAAATGCATCATTTACAAGAAAATCATGTTCAGATATAGCTAGAAACAATAATATTTTTTAAAAACGTTGTACAAATAGGCCTAAGCATTCGGGGTTTTCCATTGCTTACTGTAGGCTACTGGCTACCTGATGCACTTTCGGTTTAGAAGACACCTCATTTTTTTCTACAAAATCTCTCGTAGCTATAAATATGTTAATGAAACCAAATATCTTACTTGTAGGCTATATGCAGCTACCACTGTGTTATGATTAACCCTGAAGAATTTATCTTGTTACGTTTCGCCAAAGTCCCGTACAGTCGACATTTCCACAGTGACCTATCGCATATAGGGCTGAAATAACTACATCAACGTAGACTATGTAAAAACACACACGGTGCTTTTGTAAGGTTTTTTATTTTATTTTTTACTTGTAGCTACACTTATAATTTATGTGTGTTTTAGAGTGTTCTTTATTTATTTTTCTATTTGTGCGCCATCAAAATATCATAATTGGTATAATATTCAAATATTCAATTACCTTTGATTTCTAAAACCTAACTAACTAAACACAACCCTACTGGTACTTTACAACCGTAGCCTACATATATACTCCAAAAACTGTATTTACGGTAAAATTTATGGAACAGAAATTTGCTGCGTGCGCTCGCATAGCCTACGTACCGCCAAAAACCATATTCTCTGCCAGGAAATACCCTGAATACATACATTTTAATATCCCTTCATTCCAGGCATATATTTATTTAATTATTTGCAAAAATCGCCGGCGTGCCCTTTTATGAATTTGGGCCCCTGCCCCTCTAACATCCTCTGCACGTGCCTGCTTGTTGTGAGGAAGTCCGGCGGCAGTTGGTGCAGCGACAGAGTGGCAAGAGACAAGACTTCAGTTCACCCAGGTAAGGTTTATTTACAGACGTTGTGCAAGCAAACCCAGAACCAGTGCAGAATATGTACAGGTGAACTAGGACTGACACTACAAAAATATTTACAACGAACTACAAACAAAAAAAACACAAACAAAATAGCACACGTATGCTATGCCTATTAGGCCCTACTTAGCTGGGTGACTAGCGTGTCCGCTCAGCACACACTAAATGTAACCACAACCCCCAGAAGGATTCTTACTCAGGCTTATATAGCCAAAGCCCCTCCCCAGAAGATCCCATTACAAGAAAAAATATATTTATCAATATTTCTTGTTTTAAACATATATTCCAAAAATAAACAACAACCTTACACAAATAAACTAGAATAATGAATTTCCTATTATGCAAAACAGTTCCAAAACATTTATTCTCCCCCTTTCCATGTTGTCCACATACTCTCTCCCCAACACCCCCATGAAAAAGCCCTATGGTTTGGCCCACGCTTCCTTGGAAGGCTTTCAGAAAAAAACCGGCTGAAGGTTTGGTTGAAATTTGTTATATTTAAATATAATACAAATAAAATAATGTTCAACACAAATGTCACCGTCTGTATTGAACTTTTTTTTTTTGTCAACAAATTACGAGTTGTTTACAAAAACCTAATGTACCGCTAACAACTTCTTTCAACAGAAATTGCGGACTTTTTAAACAGAATTTGAAATTCGCGGTAAAACACACCATTCTTTTCCTGCTTTTACAGTAGAGTTCAGTTCATATGCATTCACAGTTTACCTCCGTAACACACACAAACAATGGTAAGTCATTTCCCGTTACTTTATAAAGTTGTCAAATTGTGCGCAAATAAAAATACATGAACATGGGTTTTAATGCCTTTAACCATGTGCGCATGCTTAAAAAAACGGTAAATGTCAACAGGTCACGGTAATATAAATTATAATTTAGACTGCGGCTAAAAAAGCACGTGGGCATTTAAAAAATGGCTAGCCATACTCCCAAGCAACAAGAGGATAGCCCAATGTCTGTCCAACTTTTAAAATATAATATATAATCTTTTTATTTGTGCAGGTAGGCTTAAATCAATGGAATACTTCTTTTAGTAGTACACATCTGTACAGAACAAAACATTTCATCAATACTATGAATCATACTTGAAACAGATAACAAGAAGGATAAAATAAAAATACACTGGGAATGCAATGTCCTTCATGTACCTGCTGTCTGCCAACCCCTCTTATTGATTCCCTCAATTTCGTTCTCCTCTATCCCTGCTTCACCTATCCAACCCCCAACGCTCCCCTCTCCCCATTCCTCAACTTTGACAAATGTAGGTTATTTGGTCAACACAGACTGGACATGATACATGTTACAGGGATAGTTTTTCTACATAGAAAACCAACTTTGCTTGAGCCAACCAATCATCTTACCTGCTCATTTAATATTCCCACCGCCCACTCTAATATAAACAAACGGAAGCACGGTGAGCTCTGAATAGCAATGGGTACAAAGACGGGCACAAGCTGTTCAGTTGCAGACTGTAAGTTTACAAACAAATCTTTACACCTGCTCCCCATGGATTCAATCCTCCAAAATCAATGGCTTCATTTTATTTTTGGTACAAGCCCCCCTGCTCAGCTTAGCAAACAAGTACTTGTTTGCACAGGACATTTCTCCATGAGCAATATTCTAAATGTGATGGAGTACAGCTGTGATGGGTTTGCCTCCAAGTTACTACTAAAACCGGGCGCAGTTCCATCTATTCGAGACCCGACTGGAAACGTCGAGCCTGTAAGTATCTGTGTATAACAAATAAATGTATGTTGAATGACTAATGTTATTGATGGCTAATCATTTTTTAAGATGTAACGTATGCATTTTGTTTTGTGAACTGGGTTTCAATACATAGGCTAGGTAATACAAGGCAGACGTAGACATGGATATTTAGATTATTTACCTTTGTTCTGAGTTGTTGGGTGGATCGAGTTGGATATCCATAAATTATTATGGGAATGCAGGTTACACCCCAGAAATATTTTTCAATCAGTGCTGGTATCAAGGAAATACAATATAGGTAAACAAAAATAATTAAAAAAGGTACATGCAAAGTCCCGAGATGTATTGTTTCACCTCAGGCAGTAGACCTGGGGGGTATTGCACAAAGCAAGATAAGCTAGTTTTGAGATAAGCAGTTTTGGCTTTATGTCAGAACAGTTAGTGTCACTGTACTCATCTCGACTCAATCGCGATAGCTTTGTGATTGTAGCAAACGTTAGTTGGACTTACTTCCTCGTGCCTACATTGAATAAATATGAAAGTAGAAAATAAGTCAAATTACCATGAAGGGATGGGTAGATCCACTACTTGACCCAGGTCGTCCTCATATTCAGGATCTGGCTCCAGCTCGTACATGTGAACCTTGATGACACTTCGTGCTGCTGCCATGCTGCTTTCCACAAGCCTTCTGGTTCGTGGGTGGGGTGAGAGAAAATCCGAGCCAATCGCAGCTACAGGTCATTACATATTTAAATGAGCAAGGCAAAACGCTCGTGTGAGTGAGGAGCAGGAGAGGCTACGAAAAAAAAAAGATTTATTTTTTAAATTGAAAATAATTACAGACAAGCATTGAACAGGGGCCAGGGAATGACGGCAAACGGTTCAAAGTGTAGACAAAAGGACTTCTTTAAACCAGGTTGGGATTATTAGCGAGATAATAATAGCGAGACTTGGCTACTTGAAATACTTGGTTAACAATAGCTAAGAGCTAGCCTACTCCTGACATTATGTTTAGATTTAATTAGGCTAATTTGGGTTACATTGATTGCTCTCTACGATTGGTGTAGATATGTAGCCTGTTGCGGTTGACATATAAAGTGTTGTTTACAATACTGAAATGCCATTTGTGGAAAGTGAAGTAGGCTACTGGGGAACGAAATGTGGCTAATTTAATGATATGTAGCCTACTAGGAGGATGACGACAGTAGCCTTGTATCCAGATCGTATACAGTTGTCCTTAAAGTAGGCTATACAGCCTGTTTGTACGCACGGCGCAATAGTGCAAACTTGTGGCGTGATGACAGAATTAGCCATGCCCTCCTCCCGTTCACTTTCACCTGGCATGTGTTTGATTAGTAGCCTATCATAGGGATCTACTATTAACAACTCCAGCCGCATTGAATTGTCTGGTACCAGACTCAAATCACCCGCTGCACTCGGCGCGCGGCACGCACATCACAGATAGCTACATCTTCACAGGCTGCTGTATTGCAACGTGTCAGAGGGCGCCGGCGATAGCCCAGATACAGTAGGACACAGAGCAATATTAATGTGTCCAGTTCACAGCAATCGTGAAGTCCCACCCCTAGTTTGATGTCAGTGTTCGTCTGTCACCCTGCCCTAACGAATCATTTACAGTCGGATTCCGTTTACCAGGCAATTCTCAGTGTTTCTGGTGTTTGTGTATGCAGCAGAATGGATCTGGTGAAGCTTCTAACGGAGAACGACCGCTTTCCTGCAATACCTCCAGCCCCGTCCCTGCGCCTGCTTCACGGGTAAGGAGGTTCGCACAGGAGAGGCGAGCGGTCCCCCAGCCCAGAGTGATGGTGGTATTTTCGGCCCAGACCGAGACTGACAAACCAGGCGATGCGATGTCGAGTTCGGATTCTGCGGAGGACGATTTCCGAAAACCTGCCATTCTCATGCCCAATTTAAACCTGGGCAAGCCTCTTCGATCACTGAACGTGTCCCAGGAGGTAAGGCGAGAGCAGGGCGGATGATGTTGTTGTTTGTGTATGTAGCTAGTTAGCTGTGTAACTGAAGGATTATAGCTAGTGCTCACAAATGGGGCAATGGTACTTGTGCTGTGCTTCAATGTTACATCCACCTGGCATTTTTAATTTATCTGTAAAAGCTTGTCTTTTACGTATGTTTTCAGCTTAGTTTTCCCACGTCTTTAAATCCCCCATGATATATGAAATTGTCTCCATGGGCAACAGATGAATTACCCACGCCTTCTTCTTCCCGTTTACTTCAATCTGATTGGTCCAATATGACACTTAGCAGAATGTTCTCCTCATTCTAATTGGTTCATATCACTTGGCTGTCATCGTGCGCTTACTCCGAGACTGACCTTCTTTAAGCGTGTCTGGGGGAGCTTGTGCTCATGCCGAAAGCTGTTCTGCTGATGGTCCCAAGACACCTGTCAAGATTGGGGGCGGGATTTGCATAAAACCCAGGAAGTAATCACGTTATTAAGTTGCTAAGAATGGCGTTAAACGACCTGACCGAAACATCTGTGCTAAGACGCTCAGAGAAAAGCTGCTACCTACAAACGTGTTGCCACCGCGCGCTCTTTAATTTTCTGTGTTTATTACAATTAAATTTGAAATCATGTTATTTACTTAGACGGATATGTATTATTTTATCGTATTGTTTTGATTTCAACGCATATTTGTTTGAACACTTATAGGTATAAACGTTATTCTAGTGCTGGCAATGTT
Source organism: Ilyophis sp. 1 JC-2022 (assembly GCA_022702515.1). Taxonomy (NCBI): domain Eukaryota; kingdom Metazoa; phylum Chordata; class Actinopteri; order Anguilliformes; family Synaphobranchidae; genus Ilyophis; species Ilyophis sp. 1 JC-2022. The sequence goes on along the minus strand of CM040401.1, from coordinate 64,325,920 downwards.
TTGCAAAGACGCAGACGAACAACAGATTTATGGTGTTCTGCAAATACAACTTAATGTGAAATTATTTGAAATGGTATGAGCACGAGGAATACAGATTTTATGAGTTCATTAAGCCGATAATTTTACCCCAAGGTTCACGAAGTTGATCTGTGGAATGGGAATACAAGACTCAAGGGAATGTTCTCACTGGATGTGATGGGGTGCTAGTATATTTTTTACTTCTAAAGAGCTCTGACTTAGCCTACTTGCACTCTTCTATAGGATCAATAGGCTGTCTGTGTTGGGGGTCTAATTGCAAAATGAAGCACAAGTCCTGAGTGTGTGTATGCTTGTTGTAGCCTATATGTTTTTAACCCTTACCAGTGGCATAAATGTTTAACATATTGTTCGCAAACTCATTTACTGCATTAATTATGTATTGCCTTCGCAAGCACTCTTGGGGTTGTGACCCTCCCGTTAGACCCCAAATGTGCAGCAATGGTCACCATGCCTATGTGCTGTGCAAACATGCTAATACATGTTTCCAAAATAAATAAACAGAAAAAAAAAAGCTGTTTGTTTGAGAGTGAAAGCTGTGTTAGATCCTCATCTGCCCCACTGGCATGCAAATATCATGGGATGAATGCAAAGCATTTTTTTATCCGTCACCTGTAGTTCCCAGAGGTCATCCCCTTGAACGTTGGCGGCACGTACTTCACCACACGTCTGTCCACGTTACGCCGCTACGAGGACACCATGCTGGCAGCCATGTTCAGCGGGCGACACCACATCCCCCGTGACGCTGAGGGTCGCTTCTTCATTGATCGAGATGGAGCTTATTTTGGGTGAGTCCTCCCAGCTTACTAACCAGCATGAAAATTTATGAACCAAATCACGGGTTGGTGATGTGGACTAAAAATCACAATGAAAGATTTTTGGCCCATTAGAACAATGACCTCAAATTGCACTATATTTGTGTTACACTATGCACGTAAAAGAGAAGGAAAACTAAGCACACAAAAAAAGCAGTTCCGTGATAGCATATTTTCTTACAAAAAACAAAGCAGTATTATGTAATCCATTTCTTTATTAGTGGGTTTAAATGTAAGTATATTTTATCTAGCTGTTGTGGTTATATATTTTGTTACTGTCTCAGCATTCGACAAGATTTTTGCTTGGAAGTCTGTTAGCTGTTGCTGGTTTCCATGTTGAATGATGGCACATGACTGAAATAAAGGTATGAAGGGAAAAAACAGTACTGTATCCACAGATATTGCAGTTTTTGTATGCTGTGGTTGGTAGACAAACAGTCATCAAGAGAATAGCGGAATATATGTGTGCGTGTGTGTGTGTGTATGTGTGTGTGCGTGTATGTGTGTGTGTTTGTGTGCGTGCGTGTATGTGTTGCTGGTTTTAGGGATATCCTGAACTTCCTGAGGGAGGGGGAGTTGCCCCAGCGGGACCATGTGAGAGCCGTGCACAGGGAGGCCGAGTACTATGCCATAGGGCCCTTGCTTGACAGCCTGGAGGACACTCAGCCACTGACCGGGGAGAAGGTGCGCCAAGCTTTCCTTGACCTCCTGCCCTACTATAAAGGTAAGCCTTACACACAGATGTCTTAACTTGCTTTTAAAAACACAGTTTGACTGTTGATCTTCCTTTAATATGGTTGAATTTACAAACTGTTCTTGTTTTCATCCACAAAACAATGTTACTTGGGACCTTTTTTTTTCTTTTCTTTTTTCCAGTACCATTTCCGATATCAAATTTTTAAAATTACTCAGGGTCACACACAGCAGTTAAAGTAGGCCTGTCAATAGATCCCTGATAGGTCTGCCTCTCTGATCTCCAGACAATCTGGAGCGCATAGTGGAGATCGCCAAGCGGCGGGCCATGCAGAGGAAGGCGCGCTTCGCCAAGTTGAAGATTTGCGTCTACAAGGAGGAGATGCCCATCACGCCCTACGAGCGACCGCTCTTCAACTCCCTGCGATTCGAACGCACGGAGAGCGAGGCCAAGCTGTTCGAGCACCAGTGTGAGGTGGACGTGTCTTTTGGGCCCTGGGAGGCGGTGGCCGACGTCTACGACCTGCTCCACTGCATCGTGAGCGACCTGGCGGAGCGAGGCATCACCGCCGACCAGCAGTGCATCGGCGTGTGCGACAAGCACCTCATCAACCACTACTACTGCAAGAGGCCCATTTACGAGTTCAAGATCACATGGTGGTGAGGGGAAGGAAGCCTGTCTGTCCCGTTGTCTCTTGCTGGCCTCCGCTCCCTTTCTTGGAATGAAGGGCGGACGCCAGCCACAGGCTCGAAGCCCTAGCGGACTCCTGGTAGTCTGGGATGAAATGATCAGGGTTCCGTCAGCCTTTCCCAATGCGTTGAACCCCAGTGCTACTGCTGTGCTTGTTGACCTGAGTGTGGTTCTAATGCTTCTATTTTGTCACTGACTAGTTGTACAAGGGATAAGAGTTTGTTTTGTCATGTTATTTTTTTAATGACATCCTCAACATTTTTTTGTTTAGTTTTTAGTTTTTTTTAAGTGACTGTTATTGTTATTTATTGTTTTCTCATTTTATTTTAAACTCTGGGAGTTTTTTTTTGTGCATTCACATACTCAAGCTCATGGAATGTAAAGATGTTTAGAAATGGGCATGACTGAACTGTTGTGAAACAGTGTTGTCTGTCCTGTGTCACTGTGGCCATCTTGCTGCTGTTGTTTGACTGTTGTAAGTTTTATGATGGCAAGTGCAGTAGGATGTACTCTGGCAATGGCTAGTGAGAGTCCTCGTTATTTAACTGGTTGATTTAAAGCGACCCAAACACATGTGTCTCCTGTATATATGTATTTGTTTTCTTTTCATACTGATTCTTCCATGCTCTTTTATGTTACAGCTCCCTCAGTTCTAATGGAGGGCTTTAAGCAACCAGAAAATACCGGATACATAGAAAATTGAGGGGTCCTGGAATTGTATTTCTTCATGGCTAGTAAGGAGTTCATACAGAGGGGATGCTTTGGTTATCAAGGACCAATAGGCAACATTATGTGTGAGAGGTTTTGGATGGAAGCAATTTTTTATTTTTTTATTTTTTATTATGGATTTCTTTCATATTTAAAGAGGATTCAAATGCACTTTTTTTCTCTGTAAATCTAAAACAATGTTTGAACACAGTAAAAGTGATTCATATACTGTATGTCACTGTGCATATTAGTGCAGATAACAGAAGGACACAGATTAGGCCAGGAATGGTGGGTAATAAACTGTATCAAGAGGAATACTGTAGTCTGGCCGTTGCGTTGCTGTACGTTAGACAGAGCTATGCTGTGGTTAAATCATTTCATCTTTTTGACCATGCTCAATTATCCATTCTATAAGACACAGTGGAAATTAAACTATAAGAAATCAATTAGGTTAAACAAGCATGAATATGGTTGCTTGTCATGTTGCACTGCAAACAGCTTGGAAACCTGCAGCTTTTAATATGTTGTGGGTAGATTTCACATGGAAAGCCCCAAAACTGGTTGACTTGTGACAATGCAGCTGTGAATATATTGGCTTGAAGACTGCATGTCTTATCCAGGACATTCACAGCACATATTGTTTCTGTATGTTCACTCTTGTAGAGTTCTATCAAAAGTTACATTTTTAACTGGAAATGCTAGATTACCTGTAAAAGACAAGAATTGTTCGCCCTTTCAGATAAATCCTGATAACACTGAATACACTCAGAATTATGTATTTCAGTACTAAAAATCATTTACTGTCTGAAACAAAATTCTCAACTTTGTACTTCCATAAAATATAACTCCTTCAGTTTGCTGGAGTTAGGATGAAAGACATTTAAATGTAATAAATTATTTGAGAGTTAATATGCATCCGCCTTGAGTCTTCATCTTTGATATTCTGACAATGAGAAATAAATATGCTGTTTTATGCTACAGCAGAAGTTGATTTGCTTAACAGATTCCATTGTTTTAGAAGCAGATTATACCTGTCTGTGCTGAGTATGCCAAGTAAACAGAATCCAGGTTCCAACCAGGTTCTGTCATGTTTGTTGTATACTGTACTTAGTATACTTCGTGGGCTAGGTTTTTACAGTGAATACTGCTTATTAACATAGGCAATGAAACTGCACAAGACGATATCTTCTCGACAGGTCGTGAGATTTCTGGAGATTATCTTTTTATTTTTTTTAAACAATTGTATTAATTTGACTTCATTTTTGTTCTGATGTTGATGTTACAGTTTAAGAAGATTCACATTTGTTAATGTGAAATCCTGAATTGGGTTTTGGCTGTAATAATTAAAAGAGATTAAAGTTTTAATAGCTATTAAAGTAGAGTCTTAAGTTGATGTGTGATATGTTGGTGAAATTTTGAATTAACAATTAGAATTTACCAACTGTAGGCTTCAATCGGTTTTATAAGAGTCACCTGAAAATCTGTGACTCAGATAGTTTGTGAGAATGACGGTTTGCTTTGCACAAAAGTATGGTATTCTCATGGTTAGCCATGTAGCAATTTTAGTTTTTATACCAATATACAAAAACTATTTGTTTTCATTCTTTATGAAATCCCCATGGTCTCATTTTTGGTGTGCTTTTTGAAATGGCACAGCAAAAATGGAGTGCATAGCCTTGTTTCTTGACACTGTTGTGGTGTTATACTTAGGGGCCACAATAGTGTTCAACAGATTGTGAACCTTTTTCTTGCATCTAAAGTGTTTGTTAAGCTGCAAGATAAAGATAATCTTTTAGTCTGCAGTACAAGAACTAAAAAAAAACACAAATGAAAAATGTCAACTGAATAAAATAGGTTTAATATCATAGTATTTGTGTATTATTACATAGTATTTATACACCTTTATTACAACTCTTAAAAATTATGTTTTTAAATACATTTAAGGGGAAATGTGAATATAATTAGGATTTTGAGGGTCAGAACACATTTGCTGCTGTAAAATTTGCGCAACCAAGCTATTCTGGAGGCAGCCACATTTCCACACAAATGTAAGTGTTAACTTTTTAAAATTCTGCACGAATGACATCCCACAGCATTGTGAATAATTTTTCATGGATACAGGCTCTCAAACAGGAGGAGTAACATTTTTATTTTTTGCTAAAAATAAGACATCAGATTTAGGGAGAACTCTGATTGGTCTCTACGGCGGCTGGAGAATTGTTTGATCGAGGTGACCACCATTTTAGCTGTGTGCAAAACAGCTAAACCGTCAGTGCTAAAACATTTCTCTTTTAGAATTTATTCAAATGAATTTATCATGGATAAGTGGTTACAAACAGCATCTCTCAAAGGGAAAGATTCAGAGGCTGGTCCATCTACCAGTAAGGAAACAGCTCCAGTGTCTGACACTGAAAATAGGCATAAAGCAAAACGAAGGAAATACAGCAGTGAACATGAATACTTTCTTTTTTATTCTGAACAAGCTTTTTATGTAATTGTAAATTATGGCTCTGGGATCTAGTTTTATCTAGCTACAACTGTTTATGAAAACATTCTGAGTAACATTAGCCTGGTAACATTTAGACCCTACCGAGTCTAGTAATTTTCAATCAAATTAACTTAAATAACGTCACTAACATGTTTCTGTCCGCCTACCCCACACTATCGTTTCTATAACTAAATGTTGAATTTGTCAATTAGATATAACGACACGTGATTAATCGCACATAACATCAGCATTGGTTTTGTATGCGTTTGATTTGGCTCGTGAATGAACTGTGTCCATTCTCAATTAACAGCAGTGATTGCGTTGCTACTGGTTAAACATTTAGTAACGTGCATTTCAATGATGTAGTGGCGCCCTATCATTGAATGTATTTTTTTTTCTGTAACATTAGTGTTATTATTTTGTATTGTTTGTTGCGTCAAATTCATTAGCCCAGCCACCCCGTAGCTCCCCCAATCACAATTATCAATGCATGAAGCCGTGTTACATTGTGTAGGTCTGTCCGTGATTTTCAGTGTCGATTATTACATGTGTAATTGCATTTGTAAAACGCTGGGGTCCTGTAGGGGGGCCGCGGAAGCTTTTGTGGTCGGTTGTGTGGGCCGCGAGTTGTAAAAGGTTGGGAACCTCTGGTGTAGGCTATTAGCATTAGGCAATATCTAATCAAATACGTTTAAAAACAGTGCCACATGTTCTGACATTATGGGTGAATTGCATTGTGCTTAGTTGCAGTTAAAATCACAGGTTTAAATCTCTAGACCACAGACTGGCATAACAACTAGAACAGTTATCCAAATCTGTGAGATAAGCTTTAGCTGTTCCAATTTTAATGCAGTTCTGTTGTGTAGATGTTTAAACTCCAACTAAGCACACTGCAATTGACCCTATAATAATAATAATAATAATATGATTTCAGCTTTGTCCATCATTCTTATTGCAAGCTTGCGGTAAAACTACTGAATACGCGCATGACTTCCCATCCGCATACTAATAAAAATACACAAACCTTTTAGCAATAAAACGCTGGATGCTTGTTATGTGTGAAAAACATTAGACAAGTTAATTTAAGCAAAAATTTGTAGTAACACGTCTTGTGAACACAGATTAAAGACGGGTGTACAACTCTGTGTGCACTGTGGGAGAATATCAAAAGAATGAAACTAGCTACAATACTCAAAATGAGTGCTTTTTGTTATTTTTAAGAAATACGGTCCATTGTGTGTGTGTGTGTGTGTGTGCGCGCGTGCCACAGAGTGTTACGAGTTCAGTGGTGCGATGCGCGTGCGTGCAATCATGGTCCAATCACACGTGACGCAAGGTTCTTACGTACATCTCACGTAAAGAGCTAGGAGGAAAAGGTTGTTGGTCTGTTTTGCCAAATACAATACTAACAAGCTAGTGTTTCCAATGCGGAGAAGGTGAAGCAAAACTTCCCGAAGCGATCGAGGATCACTTCCACGTTATACAGGCAAGCATGCACGTTAGTTTATCGAAGGGAGGATAATAAATGCATGATTATTTATGTTTCAACATTAATGCAGTCATGGATAGCAAGCCTGTCTGAACGAAGTAGCCTACGCTTACTAACGGTAGCAAGCTAGCTGTATCGTATGAAATGGAACAAAACAGTCCAGTCTGTCCCGCTTTTCTCTGGGCCCAGGAATAGTGTGATTGGAATACTGTCATTGTTGCTGGCCAAATGGCTTTTTAGCTACATGTGTAATTTTCAGCTATGTTAACGATCTAGCTATACTCGCTGAGCCATCTGAATAACTCATTTGTCTGCCGATCTGGTTACCTATGTATACTGCCAAGAAAAGATAGCTTGCTATGTGTTTAGGTGATGTAGAATAAGCCGTTAAGGAGATTCCATCAGTGTAAGTTGAATGCTAACGTTCGCTAGAGGACAAGGTCGCTTGGTTGGTGTGCCTAAGTTAACCAGCCAGCTAACGCGCATTTATTTTTTTTATCATGGAATTTCCGTCCTGCCGTATCTTATCGTTACTACTAGCGTAGCTAGCTTCCAGTGTGTCATGCATCCCGTGTGTTCGGGGAAAACAAATAAGTGGTAACGTTATAGGATAGCCATCTGTAGCCAGATATGATTACGATAGTCCGACATTTGTGCTTTGTCGCATGCCTGGTCTCCGTGTCTTCCTGTATTGGTGTCCAAGTACACTGCTCAAAAAAATTAAGGCAACACTTAATCATCACAGTATAACACCAAGTCAATTAAACCAAACCGGTCATGCTGGATGATGTTGCAGGCAGCATAACATTCGCCACGGCGTCTCCAGACTCTTTCACGTCTGTCACATGTGCTCAGTGTGAATCTGCTCTCATCTGTGAAGAAAACGGGGCGCCAATGGTGAAACTGACAATTCTGATGTTCTCTGGCAAATGCCAATCGAGCTGCACGGTGCTGGGCTGTGAGCACAGGTCCCACTACAGGGCGTCGGGCCCTCATGCCACCCTCATGGAGTCTGTTTCTGACAGTTTGGTCAGAAACATGCACACAAGTAGGGCTCTGGCAGTGCTCCTCCTGTTCCTCCTCACACAAAGAAGCAGATACCGGTCCTGCCGCTGGGTTGTTGCCCTTCTACGGCCCTGTCCAGCTCTCCTCGTGTAATGGCCCGTCTCCCGGTATCTCCTCCACGCTCTTGAGACTGTGCTGGGAGACACAGCAAACCTTCTTGCGACGGCACGTATGGATGTGCCATCCTGGAGGAGCTGGACTACCTGTGCAACCTGAATGGGCTGCAGATATCGCCTCATGTTACCAGTAGTGACAAGGGCACTAGTAAAATGCAAAACTAGAAAAAAAATCAAAGCAAATTCTGGTAGCGCTATTCCTTGTACCCCGAACAACAACAACGTGCAGTATGTTCATTCATTTCATGAATGAAATGCACGTTTAACAGACACCTGCTAACAAGCATAATGAATATGATTCCAGTTACTGAAACTGAAAAAAATACTGAAACATAAAGTGGATTCATGATTCATATTAAAGCAATGAAAAATATCTAACGTTAGTACAATATGAAAACAAACCGATAGAATGGATCGAAAACCTTTGGTCATTGGAGAGGGAATCCGGGAAAGATAAGATTGAGTTGTTAGTTCGATATGGTCTGAACTCTAGGAAAAAAAACTTTACTTACTACAAAGAAAGTAATTCCTCATACATTTTCACACAGTTGTAGGCAGCTTTATTGAAGTGCAATTGTAACTGCACTGAGCATGTGTAGGTTGTCATGTAGTTTGTTCGTTTCATTATTATTTTTTATAATTTAATTTGTATTATTAGTGGATGTTTAAACATCATAATTATTATGTTATGATAGTAATATCGTGTGTTTAGGCCGTTAATAATATGTGTGTCTGACTTTTTTTTCTATTTTTATTTTTTTGGTTGTGATGTGGAACAAAGCACAGTACTGTATTTGTTTTAGCCCCTCCTATCTGTCTCCACCTTATTTCTTGCAGTGTTAGGTGCAATGCCTGGGTGTGTTTATGCAGTGTGTTCTTGGCCACCAAAACAAGTCAGATTTGACCTTGGAAAAAATCTCATGGCTTTTTTTGTCTGTGTTAGGCTTGACTGACAGCTATGTGTGGAAAAAGTGGGGTTTCCATTGGGCTTCTGTTCCTAATGGGCACACTGGTGACCTCATTAGTGACTTCCTCTTTGTAATGGTGACAAGTGATTGGCATGTAATTGTGGCTTAAATGATGGCCCACATTCATTCCTTAGAAACCACCATCTCTAATTAATTTGCACTTTGTGGATCATGATTTTGTAGTTCACTAACATGTTTTTTCTAATAGCAATAGTGGATTTTAATTCTGAGGATATTACAAATATTTGATTTTCACTTCTGTATGCCTACAACATGCTCAGCATTCTTAAGTTTTTGTAAATATGTATGGTATGGTCTATAGCCCAATATTTGATGTAGTCCAGGGTGAAAATGTCTACCAAAGCTGCTGGCATAATGCATTGCAAAGCATTGAATTGTTGAGTTTGCAAAGCATAGTGTCTATTTTCATTTGGCATGGTCATATTCTGTGGATCCACAGTAGTTTCAACAAGGATGTAAGAAGGCCTGATGTCTTGTTAAGGCCAGCTCAAGCGTTCATGGCTGGGAATTATTCAAATCCACATGCTTGTATTATTATTATTATGGGAAGGTCCCGCGCTGTGGTTTAGTGGCTAAAGATGTAAAAGTTGTAGTGTCAGTTCTCATATGGGGCAGTAGTTTTCATAAGCAAGCAAATCAGCCTGAATTCAGTCCAGCTGCCTTAATGTAGGTTATAGCTTTTGAAAATGTCGCAAAATAGGCCTTTGTGTGCTAAAAAAAATGTAAAATAATTTTTATTTATTTATAATAATCTTAAATTTATAAATAAAATGTAAAAATTTAAAAACACCAATAAGCATGTGACGGTAATATACAATGAAACCACATGCAAGTTTTTCCCACTGACAGTGATGGGATGGCTCAGGTGTTTGTTTCTTTTACCTGAAGTTCCCTCTGTCCTACTCCACCATGTCATGTGCTTGCATTACGTAGGCTAAGTAAATAGCAGCACAGAAGCCACCATAGCAGTATTACTATACGCGGAGGGAAGCTGGCTGTAATGCATAACTGGACTGTTCTGTGGTTCATCTCCGGGTCACTTAAGAAATAGGATCAAACAAAGCTATGGCCACCTAAGCAGATTCTCTCCTAATGAGGACGATACTATCACTACTATACCTCATATATACTGTAGGTATGCTTCAGTTTGTTCCAAGTCGTTCTAATGGTTAACTCCAACACATCATTGTAGAAAACATTTAGTTTAAATAAAATAAAAAACAAAAACCAAATGCCACTTACCTGGAGCCAAACACTGAATCAGAAATGTTTTGTTACCGATAAAAATTAGCTGCTTTTATAATACACAAGAATATGATAGGAGTTTCTTTGTCCTCCTTCGTTTCTGCCAGTGATATACTAAATTCCATGGAAAGAATTGTTCTCTTATAGTGTTGTATATGTTTATGGATACTGTGAGTCCTGAAACACACAAGAGTAACTCGGATGCACTAGATGGCCGAAATCAAATGCAGGAGTCAACAAGATAAAATTTATCCTTGTGCTTTAATCTATAATATGAGTGATTCATTACATCTTCTGCATGCGTTGCATGTTCACCATATCTTAATGTGACGATAAGCTTCAGCTGTGTCATTGATTTTTTAGTACTTTTTTTTTTTTTTTTTTTTGGAGGGTTACGTAATTTTTTATCTGTCACAGATATAATAAATAAATAAAACACTGAATGTTTACTTCCCAATAAGTTCCAAATAGCACAATCTGTCACATTGCATCATGGGCTGTTCGCTTCCCAATAACAAAAATGTGCACAGACACTTGGTGGAATATAAAGAAAGAAAGGAATTAAAGAGCTTCTTGTTTGATCTCGTTGCATTGCTACTTTGTATGCGTTATTGCTGGACTGCATGGGGACACTAGTCAATCGCAGGACATATTAGTACTGTGGTATTAAGCCGGCCAACACAGAAACTCTTGCGGACACATGAAATTGACAGGAAATTTTGCATTGGAAGTAATTTCTCTATTATTATGAGTCCATGAAGGATGTCAATGAACTGGAATAAAGGCACATTTGCATGACCCATCCTTTCCTTTCTACTTTAAGAAGTGCTTGTGAGTGAGTAAGCGAGTGAGTGAGTGAGCGAGCGAGCGAGCGAACTTTGGGGCTCATACGAATGAGCCGTCCCCTTCAGCATTGTGCTGGTGTCCTCTGAGCCTGAGTTGTCGACTCAGCATTGTAAAATATTAATGTTGGAGTGGGTTTCCTTCCTGCTGTCTTCCTTAATTGACCCGGGTCTGGTTGCTTTCTATTTCACTCATCAGCTCTATCATGGCAGTGATAGAGGAAGCTCACTTTAAAATAGGCTCTGTCCTCTGTCCTCTCAGCATGCTAGTTCTAGCATCATTTTTTTAAATTTGAGCTCCTAATGGGTAAGGTTAGGATGTGGACAGAGGAAACCTGATTCTAGATCAGTGCTCGTACTCTGAGAATGAATACAGGAGATACAATGCTGTGTCTCCTCTTCACTGAAGAGGAGAGGAACTTATAACCGAGTTCGAAGTATTAAATGTGCACCTAAGTCATAGATCTGCCTTGTGTACTCCCAGAGAGCCTTTTAGCAACCAGCAAAGTGACTTTGGTTGCTAAGTTGTCACCTTGTATTTGTGCTGTACCTCAGCTCTGTGAAGTGTATATAATGGGGCTTGCCTAGTGAAGGAAGGCACAGCGGATTCTTCTTCTGCCCAGTATAATTCTTTGAGCGTATCTCAGAGTACCCGTTTTCAACGTGGTCTTGGAAAAAAACGGAACCCTGTAAGCTGCATTGTAAAGTGCATCTTCTTGTTTTGAGCTTGTTTACATGTTCAAAGGGCATTTTGATAGTACAAGCAGAAACCAAATCACCAGGGTGATCTCACTCTCTGCTTTCCTTTTTGGTACTGCTAAGACATTTGTGGTCACCATTTAAGTTGAGTTAGAGTTTTGGTCAGCGTTTTCTTCACTGTGTTTTTTAATACAAGGATTTTCTGGAAGAAGTAACTACTGTGGATGAGTGATGTCATATCTCAGGTGACAGAGCCCACCATTTAAATGCTTCAGGGTTGACTATTTCTCGTCACTCACTTGCTTTTTTCATGTCCCACCAGCAGAGAGATGAGCCAGAAATCAGAGCGCAGGGGGATCCACGTGGACCAGTCCGAGCTACTGTGCAAGAAAGGATGCGGTTACTACGGCAACGCGGCCTGGCAGGGCCTTTGCTCCAAGTGCTGGAGGGAGGAGTACCAGCGTGCTCGGCAGAAACAGATCCAGGAGGACTGGGCACTGGCAGAGAAGTAAGCGACTTTGCTCATTCCGCTCTTAAGACCTTAATGCCTGTGGTGCCGTCATTGTTCATTTACTTGATTATGTCCCGTAATTGCGTTGTCATGTGGAACGGTTTTTTTATTTTGAATGAATGATATTGGATCAGTGTTTCCTAAGTTATGTGTTGAGTTGTTGGAGGGGTTCTGGTGGGACACAAAAAAATAATTTTATATTTGTGTGAACACACAGACAGTCACACATCACACACAATGCACACTGCATCCATTTCTTTCCAGTGATATTTATACCCGTCAAGCGCTACATCTGTTACATGTACTATACATGCAATTGTATTGGCATATTTTAGAAACGGGTGCATCTGTATAACAGCAAATATATTCACTTATTAATTGGGTCATGGGCTTCCTTGTGTGAGATGACTGATGTGTACAGTGATGTCCCGGGCCATAGCATCCTCTCGGTGTTGGGCCTGTATGGTGATGGACCAGGGGGAGTTAATGCATCGTCCTGCCCTGTCTGTCCCAGGTTGCAGAGGGAGGAGGAAGCGGCCTATGCCAGCAGCCAGGGTGCGCAGTCCCAGCCTTCTCTCACACCCTTCTCCAAGTTCGAGGAGAAGAAAACCAATGAGAAGACACGGAAAGTCACCACGGTGAAGAAGTTCTTCAGTCCGTCGTCGCGCACAGCACCAAAGAAAGGTACTGAGTGTGGAGAAAACGGGTGTAGAGGGTGGTCTCAAAGGGTAACTTTGGGCGTCCGTTTTGTATGTTTTATAATCGGAAGCAGACCTGTGTTATCACTTGTTAAAGCTGCTCTGTGCAGCGTGTTTCACACCATGGCGCACACATGTTCATCATGAACTCACGTGTACAAGTCTTGTTTGTATGTAGGTAGAAAATAGACTTAAAGTAGGTATAGCAGGTCCAGAGGTCCATGGTCAGAGCTATAAGGTGGGTATCCTTTAACCACATCAATTTCTGAGTGACAGCAGGGGGCTGGCCTGTATGTCCCAGGTGTTTCCCTGGTGGTTGCTGGGAACCTTGTGAGGTCTCCCAGCATTCTTGATCACTAGCTTCTTCTGCACTGCAGCCTCGTAAGTGACTGAATGCCTCTAGTGCTTTCATCACAATGAGTACTTCCACTATGGTGTTGATGGGTTTACTGATGTTCTGAGAATAAACATACAGTAGTCCTGTCCCTGACCAGTCAAAACTCTGATGTGTGCCCTGACCGATCAGAACTCTGATCTAACAGTGGATCTCAATCTCTGTTGAACCCAAGCAGTGAATAAAACTGACTCGGTGTTGACACGTCATACGGGGTTATCGCTGAGTCAGATGGAAGAGTTCCTTTGTTTGAGTAGCGGTTGCACTAAGACCGGGGTTGTGTTGTGCCTCCACACCCTGCTCTCTCCTGCATACTCACACACAAGTACCTCCCCTCTCTCCACAGTCACACCTAACTAATCTTCACCCCTTAGCGCGTCACCATGTTGAACTTGCAGATACTTGATTCATTAGCTTTTGCAGGGATCTCCAGAGTGTCTAATTTTGGAACAGCCAGTTAGGTGTTTGGTTTCCTTCAAAGGCTCCTCTATAAGGACTAATCGATCAGACCTGCAGGATTGGCTTTTTTTGGCGCTCGCCCCTTATTGACAGCACTAATGACACCACTGACAAATGCAGACAATGATAGCAAAGTCAAATGGTGGTTTCCGTCACCTTCTCGGTCTTAGTGTGCCCATATCCAGTCTAGAAAGGATCGTTCGTATTTTCAGTTGCCCCCCCTGATTGGGTGAAAGCCCCTTTTGTGTGGAAGCCATCTTCAGCGTTGTGTTTGTTTCCATCTTTTTTCATTATTATTATTATTATATATTTTTTTTTACTTATCGTTGCACAGTCACAGTAACCATTCATTCATCTTCCCCACCATTTTTTTTCTTTTTTCCCCCTCCTCTTTTACAACTTGTAAAAATGTAATTGCTTTGATAAACCAAACCCCCTCTCCATCTGCATCTCCACATCCCAAAATCCTCTGTGTCCTGTGCTGCCATTCCCTGAATCCACACCCATCTCGCATGCCCTGCCTGGCTCTCCCCACCACTTCTTCTGGGTTTTTCAAAAAACCCCTACCCCCCACCTGACCCCCCCCCCCTCCCCCGGTCCCTCTCTCCTCCGCCGTGCGGCGCCTCATCTCACCCACTGTGGGTCCATTCCAGCCCCCTGTGAGAAAGTTGAGAAGGTATCGGGGCTGAGGGAGCGCCATGGAGAGACTCTTTTCCGGGACCTGAGGGGCATGTTTACTCAGCCCTGGGAGATGATGTCACCCACGGAAGGTAACTGGTGCAGCCAGATGGGATATTTGGGTGGGGTTGGGTGGAGGAGGAGACCTTAAGGTGTTAGCCCACTTGGAGAAGGCTGACATTTCTTATCCCAGCCCCTCGTTTTACGGCGCCTTTAGGAATACGGAGTACTCTAACCCTCTCTCCCGAGCCTGGAAGTGTTGTGATTCCTGCATTTCCAGTGCTTTTTGTGTGGCTGCTGCAAGCTGGTTGCTCCAGAAATTCCATTCTTAGGCAGGCTTTAGCCCTCTTTGTTTACTCTCTGTTTGTTTTGTTGTTTCTGTTTGTGTGTATGTTTTGTTGAGTTTGTTTGTGCGTGTGTGTTTGTGTGTATTGCGTCACTTTAATAGCAAAAGTCTGAGTGCAAGAAATTAATTTGAGGGCAGAATTCCCCTTGCTCGCTTACGGATCTGCTCTTCTCACACACAAAAGGCTGTGTGTGTTTCTGTGTGTGTGTGTGTGTTTGTGTGCATGTGTGTGTGCCCCAACCCAATGGCAGTGCAGTGGTCAGCCAGATCCCAGCATGCACGTCTGTCTGACAGCATCCTGAGTGCATTGTTATGGTTTGGCCTTCAGTTGGTGGAGCAGGGGTGTTTTCTGTGTGTGTGTCCTTTTGCCTGTTTGTCATTGTGAGTTGGCTCATGTTCATTGCATAACTGTTTGGCTTCGCCCCCACTCCCAACCCCCCCCGTGTTGTCACGGTGACAGCGCTAGCGGCCAGGCTGAGAGGTGGGTGTAGTTTGTGTGTCCATCATCCAATGGTTTCCATGTGGAATGCTTACAATACCTAGTGGCCAGAAACACCTAGTCCTTCTTTCTTAACCAACCTGTATTTGATACTCTAATCTGTTATAGAGACCACAGCGAATCAGTTATGCTGTGTATCAGTCCCGTAGCTCCGAGCTATTTACAGGAATCGTAAGTTCTGGTCTCTTTGCAAGACTGAAGGAAGATTTAAATGAGATCATATTAGATTACATCAGATCAGCTTCAGAAGTGACATCACCATGACCTGAATGAAGTGTAAAACATTCACACACGTACACAGTCGCTTATAAACATCACTCGCTTGCAATTAAACAAAAGGCCGAAGATGGTAAATGCATCATAAAACGTTCATTTGTGGGCGTACAATCTAAAATGAATTCTATGGTTAAAGATTGCGTAACTGCAGTTGTGCTGTCTTTAGCACCTTCTCATGAGCACAGAGGAGCTCAAATCAGGGTTCTGTACCGTGACGACAATTTATAAACTCATCATTTACGTTCGGAATTCGGTATGAATTTAACAAACTTGTTGCACTTGGCTTGAAAGACTTTTTTCATATATTTTTGCAAACCGTGGGCATTTTAAATCGTTGACCCAGAGGCCAAACTGCTAAGCATTTCTGTCCTTGGTATGATGAATCAATGTAAACGCAGTTCTTTTTCCATCTTCACAACATGTCTTTGTTTTCTTTGACGTGACTGGGCCGTAGTAACTACCGTAACTACATGGGAATTGATGCTTTGCGTTCCCTTCTTGCACAGCGCATCGCACCTTTAATCAGCTCTGTGGTAAAGGTGTTTATTCATTATTGGCGGCTTACTTGCTAGTTAAGCCTGAGCATTTGTTTAAATGTGCTCAGCTTTTTGTGTTGTTTTGATACTTGGTCAGATACCAGAAAGATAACAAATAAAATATGTATGAAATATTAAATATCAGTGCGTAGATATGTCTATCTCTCATGCAGTGTAGGAGCTTGAAAGCAATGTGTGTGAATAGAGTAAGACTGTCAAAAAGATTGTTCAGTGTGTTTTATTCTGAAAGTTATTTTGCTTAAGGGGTGGAGTCGATGGGCATTGGTATTAATCATCATGAATGGAAACGCTGGTACATTTACCACATTTTTCAACTTGAGTATTAAATAATTTGTCATACGTTACAAAAGCATATACACTGAGTTTAGAAAGTGCCAGATTGCATTAATCATGTATTCAATCTCAGTTTTGTGCAAATATATCCCAGGGTCTGTCAACAAAACAGAACCGACTTCTGTCTCGCTGGAGTACATTCAGAGTTTATTCAAGTTTAAATAATATGTGCGGTTGCTTGTAGCACTTCTGATCTTTACACTCCCCCCCATGACCGTGAATAACAGGAGATATTCCACACAGTAGGCGTTTCCTTCACATGTGACGGCAGGCAGAAACATTGTGGTTTTCTCCCTCTGATTCAGCAGTGTGTCACGAGCACCGGTCTTTCCTACAGCAGAACGTATCTGTGTTATCCTTAAAAGGAGCTGGTGCTACGCTTTAGCCTGGCGGAGAAACCGATCTGTGAAATAAAAAAATAAAAAAGTAAACCATTAGTCTTTCTTAGGCATGTCTTGCAAACATCTACAAGCAAAGGCAGGATTGTGCAGTACGACGTTGACCAGTTGTATTAGTTCTACATTGTAAAAGGAATTTTAAGCAACTTGGTTAAATATTAGTCAATAGTTTTTTTGTGACCATGGCCCCATGAAACGCTAATAAATTGTGAGATGAGATCTGTAAAGGAGGGACAGTTTGATGGCTACATTCTGGCTTGTTAGCGTGTACTGTTTTTAGGGCTGGATTTACTAGGACCTTTTGCATGTGTAAAACCTTTTAGCACATGCAGAACCAATAACATGACCAATGATTGGTCATGGTATTTGTTTTGCACCAATCATTGGTTGCATTGTTAGTTTTGCGTGTGCTAAAAGGTCTTAGTAAATCAGGCCCTTAGTGTTTCTTGAAGCGCTCCGGTCATCCAGATGTGACCCACTGTCGTGTGCTTTCCGGTTTCCCTCGGCTGCGAGGTTGGTGCCGAGCATCTATGGGACCTTTTTTCATCTGACCCCTGTTGTTCGGCGTCTGTACCCACAGAATCCCACGAGGGGAAGACCCCCAGCCCCTCCATCAGCCGGCAGTCCAGTATCGAGACGGACCGGGTGTCCCGGGACTTTGTCGACTTCCTCAAGAACCTGCAGAAGCCGGGCCGGGAGATCCACAAGCAGTGCCGGGCCTTCATCGAGAACATGGCTAACAAGAAGGTGAGCCTCTGCTGGGGCCAGTGAATGCCACAGAAGGCTTAGAACCTCATGTAATGCTATATACTGTACTATAAGAAACACATTTTTCACCAGGGAAATGTCTGAGCGCTGCTTTTCATTAATACTCATTAATATGTCACATTTCCCAGATGGCTTTGAAAATTTGAGCAATTTGTGACACGACAGATGCTACAAACTGAATGGTGGTTCCAGGGGAGGGGTGCATGTGGCACTGAGGTGGTTGCCTTTTTTTGCAAATCATATAATCTGAGATACTCTGGAAAATGAAGGGTTGTGGGGGGGTCCCCCACCCCCACTACCACTATACTGTACTATTTAGGGTACATCACTCATGGCTTGATCACATGTCTATACTGGTATCTTTACATTTTGACACTTATATCAGTGTTTTTAATATTTTTACTATGTTTTATGCAAACGGCCATTGATCTGATCCCTCAAACGTGATCTTCTCTTGCCTGCCAGGACCTGGGCGCTGACGAGCTGTCCGAGTGTGTCCAGGACTTCTATCAGAACATGTCCGACCGCCTGCTGACCCACTTCAAAGGTAGACTCACCGGATCAGGCCAGGAGCCAGCTGCTGCTTGTAGATAAATGATGGGGAGGGGGTGAATTTAGCCCACATTTCATTAGTATTAGAATGAGTCTTGCTCTTCACCATGCAAAAAAAACAAAAAAAACAAAACACAAATGGATATTTTTTGTGGCAGATTTCTTTTCTCATTTCTGTCACCTGCGGTGATCTAGCAGGAAATGAGCGCTGTGCAGCAGGAGGCGGTGAGATCAGCTGGGACATGGGAGGGAAATGACATAATTAATGACACTGATAAAGATAAGCTAATGCCTCTCATTACTGGTAGCTAATCCAAGATGTGGCTGAAAAGATGCTTAGATCATCAGTAACTCCAGGGTGCATTCCCATTGACAATCTTACGATCGGACAAATCTTTACTGTTGCATTCAGCCCGACAGGGGAGTGTATACTCCATATCAAACCTACTCAGTCATTATTTGTCATCATTGTTTAATAAGAAACGTAGTGTATGCCCACATTGCCCAGTGGTCAGAATGAAGACTGACCTGACGAAGCTGATCTCTGTGAAGAAGATAACTGACGACCAATAACATAATGACATCATAATGACAGCTTTACCTGGCTAACAACACTGTAGTGGAGGGCAGTTCAGGGAGATCTAAACTTTTACGTAAATACCTATGGGTAGTAGTAGGTTTCCCTGCGGTCCTAGAATGCAGTGGAATGCGACTGTTGTTTCATTAATCTATGCATTTCATTTGATGTGGTGTCAAATGAAATACCAGATTGAAATCTACATAACAAAGGCATATGCTGGGTTTCATTTTCACATAGGACCTCCCTGTTTTAACGTTCATCTGTTGCAATAGCCGTCCAACCTGTCTCAGTAGATTAAGTGTACACTGCCTTTCTCTGATTTCAGCCTGAGGCCAAAGATGTTTTCGTCGTGCTCGATAGATATCGTCCTGGATTTTATTTGATCACGCCTCGGCCAATAGCAATGGGTACCGATACCAGACCTTTCTGCTGTTATTCAGAATTAGACTGAAGGGCAGATTAAACCGTCCTGACCTGCCACTGACCGCACTGTTTGTTTATGTTTTACCCAGGGTCCACAGAACGGGTGGAGCGAGTGATGGACCAGGTTGAAAAATACATAATGACACGCCTGTACAAGAACGTCTTCTGTCCCGAAACCACTGACGACGAGAAGAAAGACCTGGCCACACAGCACAGGATTAGGTCAGCTTGCTTTTACACAACTTGGGTGGAATACATGCAGTAAATAAACAATCTTTCTTATTGTATTGTTGTTGGTAAAATGTGGATACCAATTCAACTCTCAATAAATATTAGATTAAACCTGCAGGGGGAGCATAGTATATATGATATTCATATCTAAATGGTGTCTCATTTTAATGGTGTATCTCACTGTGCGTGTGTACGTACGTACATGTCTATGTGCATGTGTGTGTCTGTGTCTGTGTCTGTGTGTGTGTGTATGTTTGTGTGTTCTGCAGGGCCCTACACTGGGTCACCATTGAGATGCTGTGTGTCCCTGTCGATGAGGAGATCCCCGAGGTGTCAGACAATGTGGTAAAAGCCATCACAGGTGTGTCACAATGGTGATCTCTAATGTACTGTGGCTGGAGGTGGTGCCTTTATTAGCGGATGCAGCTCTGGCTTGACCCCTTTGGGATGTATTGCAGTGCAGTATCTTATTTTTGTTTTCAGTTGGAAAAAAGAAACATGTAATTATTGATTACATTGTTTATTTAGTCAAAATAATTTTTCTGTTTTCTCTAAATCTATTGGCTTGCTTGGAGAATAACTTAAAAGTTTCAAGCCGTTGTGTGGATTTTTACAGCCTCCTGTATTTAAGCGCAGACTGTTCTTCTTAAGGGAACCCAGCTATAACCTTAAAGTCTGCATTACCCCCAAAAAACTGGAGCATTTTTTCCACTGCAGGCAATAATTTTCATTTAATTTAACTGGAAGGTCAGGGACAATTTGAGGTCTAAAGCTTTCAATCAAACGGGGCTGTGGAAACTATGTAAGTTAGGTGTATTAAAGATCATTTCACACCAGAAAAGTAATCAAGGAAACTTTTGTGTAGTTGATGTGCTTTATTTGCAATGGATATAAAATATGAATGAACAGTTTTTTGTCTATTGAATACCAGTCATTCGTCCAACAGAGGGGATGAGAATTCGCCTTTTCTTCCCCCACAGATGTCATCGAAATGGACTCCAAGCGCGTGCCCCGGGACAAGCTGGCCTGCATCACCCGCTGTAGCAAGCACATCTTCAACGCCATCAAGATCACCAAGAACGAGCCCGCGTCGGCCGACGACTTCCTGCCCACCCTCATCTACATCGTCCTGAAGGCCAACCCGCCCCGGCTGCAGTCCAACATCCAGTACATCACACGCTTCTGTAACCCCAGCCGGCTTATGACCGGGGAGGATGGCTACTACTTCACCAACCTGGTGAGAGTGACACGCGTCTGCTTGGCACGTAGACAGACACGGAGATAGAGTAGAACCTCAAAGATACAAGCCTCAGAGTTACTGACCTGTCACCCAACGGAGTGTGAAACCAGACGTAGCGTACGCAGCTTTATCAAGCTGATTATTATCGCTTAGGCTAAAAATCTGCATTCGAGGCTGTTGGGTGGCTCATCCTGTAAAAGCACTATTCTAGTGCAGGGTCTGGTATTGAATCCGGACCTTGCCAGTGCAGACTGTGGCCGGTAGCCCTGCAGGGCAACGCACAATTGGGCGCCTGCAAGTTTGTGAAGTGTCGTCCTCTGACTCTGCAATGTCTGTGCAAGCCCAACTTACAAACTCCGCTATGATAAGTGGCGGCTGACATCTTGTGCTTCAGAGGAGCGTGCGGTATCCGGGCACAGATACTTATCTTTTGCCAAAAGAGCCCAAAGATAAGTCACAGAAATGTCACATATCACGTATCCACGTATCACATATCAAACTGACGTAGAAAGCAATATATGACAAGGGACCGCGGTGGTACAACGGTAAGAGTCAGCGCAGTTGTACTCCGAGGATCGGGGTTCGCGCCCCGGTCCTGCCAGATCCGAGCGTGGCCGGTGCCCTGTGGAAGCGGCAATTGGCGGCTGCTTCCCGGGTAGGGGGAGGGGCTCGGAAAGAATCGCTGCGCACTAAATGGCCCTGGGCGAGTTGGAATCACGGTCAGGAGCTCGAGGAGTCGCGCCCTGTAGAGGACGTGGCGCCCTCCTTCCTACTACCGGCTGACAGGGTTGTATAGCGGTGGTTCTCAAGCGGTTGCTACATGGGGGGAATTGAATTAGAATAGGGGTTCAATTGGCTACTAAATTGGGAGAAAAAGGGGGTAAAAATCAGAAACAAATTTTTTTTTTTTAATAAAGAAAGCAATATATGAATGTTCTACTGTGACCCAGATTACTGCTGGCTTGATTGAGGTTATGCTGTACTGTATCACAACCTTCAGAATGTACTAGAAAGTAAAATTTTACCTCAGAGAAGTGTCTAGACCTTGGTCTGAGGCCACTTCAAAACACCTACGACCTTTTGGACTGTCAGTTGGCGCATAAGGCTAAAGTGGCTAAAGCATTGCTTGAACCCTGACCACTGACTGTGGCTGCAAGCCCTGCAGGGCTGTGGATAAGTGACCACAGAATGATCCAGGGAGGGAAGTAAGGAGGGAGGGAGGGAGAGTTTTTGTTTGACAGCATAATCTCCACCTTTTTCCTCAGCAAAGGGAAACGCCACAGCATTTATCCCCACCCGTATCATAGGGTGGGCATGTCGGTCCGCGCTCTCTCAAAGTAATGATGTTACGGCGATAGGGCATACCTACAATCGCAGTCGCACATTATATGGATATAAAACTAAAATGATAATGATATATATTCTATAAAACGATGATTAAAAAGATAATGACAGGTTGTGCACTATTAACTACATCTTCGGATGATATTCAGAGGGCAAACACGGGGCAGAGATAGTCTAGCGTAGCGGAACAAAGAGAATAATGTAAGTGAAGAAGAAGAATGTGTCTCCATGCTGCTTCACTGCTTCCAGTCATTTATTAACAAACAAGCAGCGCTTTGACTTGTGCGCCGTCCGTCAGGTTGAACCTCGACGCCACACATGACAAAAGCGTTGTTTGTTTGTTTGTTAATAAATCACAGAGAGCATTAAAACAGGTTGGGGGCACATTCTTCTTCCTCAGTTGTATTATTCTTGTCTGTCAGTGCTCAGTGTCTCTCCACATACAGTCTTTTCCCTTCACTTGCATTGCTTTTTTGTTTAACCTGCATCTTTGCATGCTAGTGGCTGTTTGGTTTTTTCCATGACTTTCTGGGAGAGGAAAAATACTTTTGTTCAAGTGATTTATTACAATGTTCGAGTGATTTATTAACGCACAAATTACATTTTCAGGCTGTGTAGTAACATGTGTTGGCTCGGTCTCTTTTCCCATAGTGCTGTGCGGTGGCCTTCATTGAGAAGCTGGATGGCCAGTCCCTGAACCTGACCGCAGAGGACTTTGAGCGCTACATGTCAGGGCAGGCTTCCCCCCGGAAGCAGGAGCCCGAGGTGTGGCCCCAGACAGGCCCCGGCGGCAACAGCCCGGGCCTGACTCAGGTGTACCAGAGCCTGGACCTGCTGACGGGCCTGGAGGCACGGCAGGAGCGGGTCCTGGAAGGGGCGCGGGGCCTGGAGAGCGACCTGATCAGCTGGCAGGAGAGCGTGGAGCGCGAGGTGCAGGAGATCCTGGAGAAGTACCCGCTGGAAATCCGGACCCCCGCCTCCGCCATCGACTCCGACAACGTGGAGAACGACCGGCTTCCCCCGCCACTCCAGCCACAGGTCTTCGCTGGCTGAGCCAGGGCCTCCCTCCCCCAGTGCTGCTCTGTCCCTTCCTGTTTAACCCCCGCATGCACGCACCTCTCAGACCAGCACTGGGTAGTGTACTTAAGATCACTACAGTCGGCCATCTTTTCACTTCTACACAAACAGACAGGGCCAGCATGATGCTTCTGATGCTATGTTTTGGACTACTTACACTCCTCAGTTACACACTTCTGTTTCCTCTTCCGTGGGGTGCCACCAGTGCAGCGTTGATCCAGACCACCCATTGCCACCAGGGGAAAAAAGAAAATCATATTCTCTCAAATTTCTTTTTCTTTTCTTTGTAAATTTGCAGTCACATTTTAGTAATGTCGAGAGACATTTCAGTTTGAAATGCTGCTTCCCTGTGTCCTGCAGGACGGAGCAGAAATCCCGAAGATAATGTACTATGGTACTTTGCTGGCTGCTTTCCTGCATGTGTGAACCCTGTCCCTAGTCATGACCGCACACCAGCAGGGCCCTGTCCCATCAACCCCCATTTCCTGGGGCTCTAAGTACATTATGCTGGTTTACTGTGAGTCGAGGAGCCTTAGAACCAAAGTTCTTAATCTTTCACTCTGAAGCATTCTGAATTTGGATGCACATAATTTAAGCCTGAGTTCCCCATTCCCAGTTCGAGGCCATTGCCATCCAGTTTGTTTTCCTTGTGTCTCTAAATCACAGTGTAACTACAGGGACAAAAGCCACCTGGTAACCTCCCGCTTAATTTCTGCTGTCAATTAATTCAGTGCGCAAGAGCTTAGGCGGTTCATTATGGATCTTCAGTGGTGTTTAGGTGTAGGTGTTGTCTCTTGTTAGAGGGCACTTTAAACAAATCACAACATTTTTGACCACTTCAAGGTAATGCATTTTGTTTACGAAATGTGTAATATGATAATAATTATCGTATTTTATAAGATATTAAAATAAGATTTTTTTACACTTAATTTTCAGCGCAAAGAAAACATGCAAGAACTAATATGATTATTGAAAGACTGAACCTCAAACTATTGAGGCAGAAACATTTCAAGGTACTCTCCGCCACAGGTATTTTACACTGGTCTTCTAGAAGTAATTTTCCCTTACCTTACTTTTTACTTCAATGTCCAGGCATCAAGGCTGATGATGTTAAAATGTACAGCTGTAGGTTTTAGGTGATATAAGTTTGTAAATTAAACATGTCTTTAAGTAACACAGTTATGTGTACTTCACAGGTAAAATGTTAACTGCATAAGCAAACACTAAAATATAATACCCTCCTTACTGAAGGATTAACTTACCCGCCTTCCAAACTGGGGGTTTTCCCAGCCTGCTCTATAAAAAAGGTAATGCGCTATTGGAGTGCTCTGCAAGAGATGTTCTCTGCAGGTTTTTCAGGTAACTGGTCAGAAAAGTTAGTAATCGCCTTTGTTTCTCAAGGAAGCTGGCTTGCTGAACCCATCTTATCCCCCTGCAAGTTTTGCTAAAGGCAAGTTCTTGTAGTTTCTTCATAAAGCTTTAAAGTATATAGGTAATGTAATGTAAAGTATATAGGGGTTGTCCGAATCATTTGGGTCTATAGAATATAGAAGCTCAGCCAGGTCGCTTACATTGTGCTGTGAATGGCTACTGTTTTGCTTGGATGTTGCATTTTCCCCTGTTAAGGGGAAAGCTAATATGTTCAGGGGAATATTTCTTGCGTGCAGCCACTAGCTGGTGCTAAAGTTTAGTATTTGCAGTCTTAATGAAATTTGATCACGCTGATTATTGGTTATCATGAGACAGTCAATGACACATGATAATCTTACCCCTGCTCCCTCATTGCCGATGTACACAAATGCACACTCCTCACTCCTAATTGCCATTATATATCTGGTACTCAAATTTAGATTTAGCCAATCTACATCAGTCAATAATGGGTCTCTCTTAAAGATGTAAAAATGTATGTATAACCTCATAGGTGTGACTTTTAAATTGTATGGCTTAACACATCACTATTTATTTTTTTAAATGTAACTTATGGGGATAGTGTTGTATTATAGTGTCTGGACTGTGTTTATTTAACTGCATTTAAATAAAACCTCCCCAAAACCTCACATGTTTCCTGGGCCCTTTTCTCATTGCATAAACCGAAAAAAAGGTTTGAAATCAGTGTTGTAACACCGAAAAATGTGAGACTTTTGTAACCATCAAGTTGAAACCTGGCAGTTTATTTTCTTCCCTAAAGAGCGTTGATTCCACCTAAATGTACTGCTCAGCTGTGGGGTTTTAGAAAATGTGTTAATTTTTAATTTTTTAATTGCAGGTGTTTTATTGAGCTGCAAATTATTCATATATTCAGTCTTCTTATCAAAAGCAATCAGTGAAGTTACTTTACACCAGACCAGCCGATCAGAAAATAACTTCTTTCAGGTGACTCAGTACTGGCACATTGTGGCAGAAATTGTTTTTTTTTGTTGTTTTTTTAAGTATCTTGCTCAATCCTGAAAGAAATTGGGGATGACTTTTGCCAAAATCATGCCCTCCCTTCATAATAATCAGCTTGTCCGTAAGCCGTTGAATCCTGTAAGTTGAGCATTTGTGCTGAGTTTCAGTTTGTCCAAAAGGATTTGGTCGTTTTAAGCAATGTACTGTGTAACATTATTATCTACTGTTACTATTGTGAATAATCTGTATATTTAAAAGACAATATTAATTCATTAATACCCCTGTGTTTATAGCTCCTTTAATTAATCTGTAGGCACTTCCACAATAATCAAGATATAAAAAATGCAGCCAGGTAATATAATACCACTTTCAGAGCAATTCTGGGAAAGTAACATTTACAAAAAATTTGAGAAAAACATTTTTTATGAAGGTAAATGCTGTGTAGAAGGTATTTGTTTATTTGGTTATGTGAAACCCTCTGAAATGGAGAGCATGTTTTTACCAAAAGATAAACAGCTAAGAGAATGATTTAGTGCAGTAATGGTACATTTCAATAATATCTTATTTTAAAACATAAAATACAGTTGAGATATAATTACAATTTTGGCATGAATAGCCGTTTGAGTTCTGAGTGTGATTACATTTTTAAATGTTTTTTTTTTGTGGCGATTAGTTGTCTTTGGGAAGGAGTCCTCATTAGCCTATAAATCTAAATGTTAGATAGTGACACCTAGTGGCTGAGAGTGGCTTGCAATCAGATACAAAAATTGCCAAAAACTGGGGATGGAGGATGGAATTGAAAATAAAATGTCACAATGCAGGTAATAACCAGATATTGTAACAGCTATTAATGCTTAACATTAGAGCACTTATCCAGCAGAAATGCTGCATGGGGCAGAATGTGATACCTATTAGCATTGGCAACATCCATGGCTTCTAGCTCAGAGACGGACCCCTATCAAAGTACGGTTTTCAGCACCTCCAAAAGCCGTATTAATGCAGGGTGTTCTGATTGTGGTGACTGTGCTTAACCATGTGCACCATCTTTGTACAGTCTTCTCATTTATACTACAGGTGTGCATTTTCAATCATATGCAACATATCTCTGTTCATCTCCCTCAAACCACTGTCGCCCTAATGGGTACTCTTCAAATTAATAGTGGATTGTATTCGTATAGCACCTTTCATCTCACAATCTCACTGCACAGCACAGGGGGGACACTTAGCTCAGCCATCACCAATACATAGCACCTGCCTGGTGATGTACAGCAGCCATTTTGAGTCAAAGTGCTCTGCCCGCATATACTGGGTGACTTATAACACCAATTAATTTGGAGGGTGTTTAGATGGGCAGATGGAAAGAGCCAGGCCCCAACTCTCTACTCTTTGCAATAAGAGCCACGTTTGTGCAGCACACTTAAGTTTAGCTACAATGTAGGTTTTAGGGCCCAAACTTTGTTCTAGTTAAAAATATGAATAAAATAAAATTTTAAATAACATTAATGAAGATTAGAAAAATGTTATTGCCATTTTAATCATATGCTCTCAGTTCTGTTATGCAAACCTCTTTGCCAATGTCAAAATAAATTGTGTATGAAATCAAGAAAAAACAATCTGGAGCTAGATAATCAGATTGGTATTGATGTATGATGGTGAAGGTCATAAATTATGAAAATGGTGTAAAAAATAATAACAGTAATTAAATGTCTGCACAACGCATGAGAGCTGGAGACTTGTGCATCCTAAAAAAGAGGTCCCCTAGAAACATAAGTGACTCATTCTGTTCCATACCATTTTGGAATAAAACATATGAGCGTTTGCTGCATTGGTGTCAGCGCTTTCAGTTTTTTAACAACAGTAGGGTGTCAGACCAGAACAGTTCCTGGCCTTTTTACCTTAATATCCTACAGTCGGCATCCTGGCGTTATTTCAAAAGCAGAAGAATTTGTTGTCCAAGACAGGCAGCATTTTTGCTGAATTCTAGCTTTTATGTAGCCCTTGAAAGTTTGAAATCATCAGTTTGAGCAAAAAAAAGGCAGTACCCCAAAATGGATCTGAAAAAACATTGTATCTTTTGATAATCAAGGCATCGTTCTATGACATGCCTCACTTGACTGTTCATTAAAGCTGCCGTGACTGAAGCCTTCACTTGGCTTGTTATAGGAAAAATATGTCTGGCACTTATAGTCAGTCTTACTTGAGGTTTTAAACAAAGACCCCAGATGGTTATCTTGAATGGCAGGTGGATGCTTGCTGAGCAGAATGAAGTGGGTCCTGTCAGTATTGATCATGATGATAACCAGTTCCGAATAAATCCTCCTGGAGAACCCTCCTGCAAAATGAGATCAGGTGTCCCAGTGGGTCTAGCCTGAATGAAAGACTTCAATTTGTCCATGGTCTCCAGAGGCATTAAAAATGGCTCATTCATTAAGATCACACATCCAGAGAAGGCATATCCTCTACCCCCCACTCTCCAGGTGCTCCACATTTAGTATGTGGGTCAGTGTGTCCCCTAGGTGTAGAGGCTTCCGGTGATTGAAAATCAGGCTTTTTCAACGGGGACACCGCACTGTAACATACTATTGACAATGAAGTTGTTGCTTACCGAAAAGCAGGCTTTGGTTTTACATTATATGGATTTTACCCATTTGCTGATTTTGTTAGTTTCTTGTAAAAACTGCATACAGAGCAGTGATTGTTTGACATAAAACTAAGTTTTTCACCATCTGTGACTTGTTACAGTGACAATATCATACAGCTGAATTTCCAATAGTATTACATCTGCATTACAGGTACTGTAGCTCGAATATAAAGTACAGGTCCCACTGCCACCTTCCATTATGCATTATTAAGGTAAGGTTCATGCAAACTGTACAGCATGTTATATTGTTGGCCATTCTGCAGTAATGCGCGTCCGTGTGGAAGAACTGGACCTGCTGGGCGGACAACGGAGGAGCGCGCACGGCATGCTAACGTAAGTTTTTTTCCCCACATGATTGGTTTATGCTTCAGGAGGTCCCACCTTTTCGTTGTCTCTGTAGTCTGTTATTGGTGCTTGTGAAAATTAAGCGGCTTTCAAAGGATCGCGAGAAAGGGACAGAACGGTCTCCTATGGCGACAAACTGCAGTAGCAGCTTATATGGGGGAAAATAACAATTGGATCAAGTTAGCAAATTTAGCTGGCAGGCTAACCAACCAGTGCAGCGACTCTACAACATTGAACGAGACACGTTGAGGTTTAGCTGTAAATGCGAAACAAATTTGTGTTAATGTAACTCGAAAACGGACACAATAGCAACCTATGTGTTTGTTTGGAAAGCCTCCCGTGTGCGCGGACAGTGCGGTGGAGTGACTGCTCAGCTACCGAACTAGCTCCGCTTGCGCTCCGCCCAAACTGGTTCTGCAGAACCCGCTGTTGCCCACTCGAGTGTTGTGTCGACGAATATCGCCGTAACGTTAATAAAAACGTTTTTGGATTTCACGCGACGTGAGTACGGCAGGATGCTAAATGTGTGACGTTATTATCTGCGGTTTTCCGACTGTGACGTTACATATCTAACGTTTAATTTGTCCTTGGTAAACCGCTAGCGGATGTGATAGCACCTTTACCCTACGTTACGGTTTGTTTTCATATTTTCAATCCTTGCTTTGGGGGTTAGCTGTGTGGATTTCCATGCGTCAGTCTTTTTCAGCCGTTCTTCTCATTTTATTTTACCCCTATATCGTATTACATTACTTGAGCTTGCTAGCTTCGAGAACACAGATGACCCGTTCAACTACTTAGCTGATTTACGTTAGCTAATGTAGCTAGTATTTCAAATACAATCGTCGTAACGTTACTAAACGGCTAAATTAGCTAGTTATTTGCTAGCTGAATCCTGTGATGGTTGACGTTAGATGGTTTGTTGGCTAGACTAGCTACCCAGCAGCTTGCTAACACACTAGCTATGCGCGGATAACCGCGGAACTTTAGTTGTCCAGCTATTATCTAATGTTATTGCATGCCAGCAATATGGATACTGTTAACTTTACCGAGTGTCCTCATAACGTTAGCTGACAAGTTTGTTCGCTCAGCCACCCATCTCACCTGTGCTGTTGGCTAGTGTATATCTTGGGACATAACATTAATTTTACGACAAGTTAACAGTGGGTAACGTTAGCTAGCTATATGAAGTCAATTCAGTTCATATTTATCATGTTTGACAAATAACTAGATGCCTAACGTTATCTCACCGCAAGTGTTAATGTGTAACGTTAGTAATATTAAGTAGTATTTCAAGCCGTCTTGCCAAGACTCTTGTTGTTCTTCCTAGTAGGCACGGCTGTCTAATTGGGCCGGTGACTTGGGTTCCTAGTGAACAGTTAACTAAATGAAATCCAATAAGCTTCCCAGGTGAATCTGGTTAGCAAGCTAGCTCACAAGTTTGCTGCACGCCGCCGCTGCAATTCAAAATTAAAGTAACGTTACTGTAAGGTTAACATCAGCGCTAAGTTGGCTAAATGTGTTGATTTGTCAGATGACTAAGATGCTAATTGTGTTTTCTTGTCTCGTGGTGATATCTCTCGTGCAGTTGCTACTTTTGGAGCAGGTTAACGGTGGGTGAAATGGATGAACAAAGTGTTGAGGTAAGCAATCTGGCAAAATGGTTGGAGGGTTCATTGGAGAAGGTAGCCAGAATCTCCACTCTGACCATTAGCCTAACGTTAGCAACACTTGATTGTATAACCTGAAACGTAAAGGTGTAGTTAGATCGAGCTTTAACTCAACTCAACTTTATTTATATAGCACATTTACAACAGTTGTGACTGTACCAAAGTGCTTCACAGATAAGAGCTTTAATTAGATCGGTAAAGCAGTCAGTCAGCAACACTGGTCCCAGAGAGCTGCACTGTCTGCTTGTTTTTATTGTTAGGCCTTCTCAGCACGTAATTGGCAAAATTACCAGTTTATTACTATCGGCTCATCTGATTGCGTGGGTTTGGACCGGTTGCACGATTTAAGGTGAAAACAAACATGAGTATCCAGACCCTTGATGTACAGCAATGGGGTATGCCCTGCATTGCCTGCAAACGAAACGACCTGTCTTCCCAATAATGAGCATAGTTGGGCATGTTCCATTTACACCCCCATTTATCCAGCAATGGCACTATCTTGACCTCATTTTATTGTTTGACAGTACATGCAAAACCTGTTTGGTGGAACCTCATTGGGTGATTTATAAGCTCAACTGGATGTGCTTAGCAACCTGAGTATCTGATAATTTACCTTTCACTACTATTTAACGTTTCTTTACTCTTGCCAACTGTAGTTATTCTGGTGCAGTGTCCTAGCTCTAAAAACACCATGGCCAAGCAGTAGTGATTCATGTTGGATTGAGTTCCAATCCTACTGAGAAATTATTAATGCCGAGTTATCAGAGCTGTCTCCAAAATAGGGGGTTGCTAATTGTATTGCCATTTTGCGTTGAAGGAAGTAATTGTGTTGATTCTGAATTAAAATACTTGCCAATTGATGCATGTAAAATACAGGAAAGGTTGTTGTTCATAGTCATCAAAGGCAAAAGACCTGTGACAAAATGGCTCCATCTTAATGGCATTGCTGTGCATCCAGGGTTTTGACTACGTTTTATGTAATTCTGAATTGGCACAGCATGTTTATTTATTACTGCAATTAGTCCTCTATATTAGTTATAATTATCAAGCTGTGTGGAATGAGCCTCATTCTTGAGTGTATCCATAGTGTGCAAATGAGTGTGGGTGTCTTCACCTCCTTCACTGCCCTCCATCACTGACAATACGCCCCCTCTGTTCCCTCAGAGTATTGCGGAAGTGTTCCGCTGCTTCATCTGTATGGAGAAGCTGCGAGATGCTCGGCTCTGTCCTCATTGCTCCAAGCTGTGCTGCTTCAGCTGCATCCGGGTGAGCGTGACCGCAGGTTGCCCTCGGCGACCCATCAGCGGTGCTGTTCTGCATTAACATAACCATCACACACGGGCCTGTCCGCAGTTTTCATTCGCCTGGATTCTAGTTTCTTCCAATTAGATGTGTGGGCAGGTTGAAAAGGCCTAAAGAAAAGTTAAATCAAAAACTCGCATAATTATGCTTCGGTGGACCAATTCCTAGAACAGCGCTGCCATTTCACGACTTTTTTCCTCTTGCAAAAGCGGTTATAAAAACCTTGTGATCCACAAAAATGTGTGGTTTTTGGCCAACATTTGTTTTTAAAATTGATTGTAGTTCTGAGGTCATGAGCGAATAGTCCAGCAGTACCCATTACTACACCCTGAAATCTTTAGCAGGTTGTTATGTAAACTGATAATTGGGGAGAGTTTACAGAAAACATTTGGCTGTGCCTTGTTATACATTTGGCATGATGAATGCAATTGCATATACAGTTAAGTATACATTATCATGTATAAAATTTCATGCTCTTTAAATTTGGAATTGAAAGAACAGCAGCAAGCTTTCCAGGGGTTATTCAAGCCAATGAAAGTGCCGTTAATGGTGTTACCAGCAGACAAACACTTTTCAGATTTAGGGGGGGGTTGACCTGTTTGTTCTCTGTCCAGAGAGCAGCTTACACTCTGGTACCTGCTAGGTTAGATTCTGTTATGCGACATGCCGGTCGACATTTTGGAATTAAGTTTCTCAGGGTAGACAATTGACTGACATATTATGCATAATTGTATTTAATATGCCTGCATTGTAATTGAACACTTGAGTGTTGGCATTTTTATCTTTTTGAACAAAACCAATGTGTATGAGCTCTGCTTGATGTCTGAAATATAGGTATCCATGAACACAGAATCCCAGTGAATAACTTCAAGGGTTTTTATGTTATAAATCTGAATCCAATCCAATAAGGAGAAATGTCAGATTAGGATTTCTGTTTTCCAACTCTTATACAATGATGCTGATTTTGGATCATTCTTTTGGTTCACCTCTTTGCAGCGTTGGTTGACAGAGCAAAGAGCCCAGTGTCCACATTGTCGGTAAGCACTT
This sequence comes from Ilyophis sp. 1 JC-2022, assembly GCA_022702515.1. Lineage (NCBI taxonomy): Eukaryota > Metazoa > Chordata > Actinopteri > Anguilliformes > Synaphobranchidae > Ilyophis > Ilyophis sp. 1 JC-2022. Next base: position 64,293,290 of record CM040401.1, on the reverse strand, counting down.
TTCTGATCTGAATGTAGTGCTCTGTAATTGTTAGTGATTCAGTACAGCTTGGCTGTGTCTGAATTGGAGCCCTATCTACTGCGCCCTGTCTCCTGCGTACAATGCACTGGCAGAAGTGCGCTGTTAAATGTACACTGTTTAGCACACAACGTGCAGTACGCGAAAAATATTCACCATACTAAAGTATACTATATTTAGTGAAGATTTTGCCTACTTAACAACTTTTTCGTCCTGTCTACTCAACAAGCCTACCTAATAGTATGGAAGGGTGCTGATTCGGACACAGCCCTTGTTTTTCCTACTGAACACTTTGTTGGGCCTAAAAAGTATCTATGAAATTAAGTAAATCTAAGGGAATTAAGTAGGGATGATTTTATGTTCACATGAAGTACATATCTGATATAAGCATGCATTGATTAGTTTCATAAAATAGCTCTGCTCTCTGAAATTGTGCTGATTTTATTTTTGCACTGTATTGACATTTGAATAAGGAAATATGACCGGACATTTTTTATTGATTAAATTGCTGTATTTAATTCACACGGCGGATACCCAAGTACACTTATATAATTTTATGGAGATCTCACAGGTGACTGTGTGTGTATAAACAGGGCACCTCTGCAGCTGAGGGAGCTGGTGAACTGCCGTTGGGCAGAGGAGGTGACCCAGCAGCTGGATACATTGCAGCTCTGCAACCTCTCCAAGCACGAGAACGACGACAAGGACAAGTGAGACTGCCCTTCCATCCGTCCCAGAGGCCCCGGCCTCTGTAGCGCACCACTCACTCACTCACTCACTCACTCACTCACTCACTCACTCACTCACTCACTCACTCACTCACTCACTCACTCACTCACTCATCCACTCATCAGCAGCCCTTTTTGCATTCTGAAATTGGTCCCCATAAAGACACAATGTGTTCAAATGCTCTCAGAAGACACGATGCAGTAGAAGCTTTGTACACTGACATTCATGCAATCAAAGTGTAGCTGTGCTTTCCCAAGACTGTTTCAATCATCAAAGGTGGGCTTTGCTTATAGTTTTGGTGTATGAGTGAATTTCTCAAACTATTCTTTTAACCCAATGCTGACTGCCCTTTCTGTATTCTTGTAGGTGTGATAACCACCATGAGAAGCTCAGTGTGTTCTGCTGGACTTGCAAGAAGTGCATATGCCACCAGTGTGCCCTATGGGGAGGCATGGTCAGTACCTTTAGGATGCCAATCAATACTGCCAGTTATCCCTGCAGGTCTATTATGCATGGCATGGTAGGCTATTCTTAGAACCTTTATGATACAAAGGAAAATATTTTTCTGATGAGTGCTGAAACATGGAATCCCCATGGAACCCTTTTATCCCATCCATTTGAGATGCCCCGCTCTACAACATTCTCTGTAAATTTGGGAGAGGGCAGACTAGCAGACATCCTTCCAAAATGGATATTACCAGAACAATGTTGGGGCTTTGTCTTATGTTTGGTTTTGTGGGGAGGGGGGGTCCACAAATTCTAACCAGTCAGAGTTGGTCCCATTCAGAAGGTGCAAATGCGCTATTTTCGGTGGTCAATTGGGTATCAGTGAAAATTGAGAGATGTAGCCATTCTGAGAGCCATTACATAACATTTGTTTAACAGACACCTTTGTCCAGTGGAACTTTCAAAGGTGTGTCCATGCAGTTGTGTGAGCAAAGTGACTTTGATGACGAGGACCGTTTGTCTGGAGACTGTACCTGCACTTCACTACTCCGTTCTGTTCTCACTCATGTGACTCGTCTCCTCCCTCAGCACGGTGGCCACACCTTCAAACCCCTGGCAGAGATCTACGAGCAGCATGTGACCAAGGTCAACGAGGAGGTGGCCAAGCTGCGGCGCCGCCTGATGGAGCTGATAAGCTTAGTGCAGGAAGTGGTGAGGAGCTCCCGTCTGCACTTTCCTGCCTCGCATGCCTTCTACACCAAGGCTTCATTTCAATCGCTTATTTTATCAGTCCTCGTCTCCTCTGTCCTCACCTGACCCGGAAATCGATCAAGGTCCGCCATCTTTAAGGACATTCCCATTCGCTAAATGCTCCTCGGAGGAGAGTTGAGTGGGGCAGGGTCCTGGAGGATGATTCAGTGAGGAAATGCAAGTGTAGCCTTTGCAGAAGCCTTTCTCAGAATGTGTGACATGTAAAAAAAATATATATATAAAAATTAAAAAAATAATAAATATAAATAAAAAAATAAATACATTTAAAAAAATAAAAATAATTCTCCACCACTCTCCACATCTGCCACGTTGCGGGCACACAAATGCAATTTTACCGTTCCTTTCAATTTATTATAAAGCACTAATCCATAATGACACTCATTCTTTATAACGTATAAAGCTGCATTAATTAATAAAAAATGAGCTAAAAAGCATTATAGTTAAGCACGTAAGCATAATATGACGCTTTATTGAGCAAGGACGTTCCATTTGCCTGATGCATGTTGCCTTGATTCCTCAGTCCTCGTATCTGATCCTTGCATCCTTTCCTCTGGTTCTCCGTTGGGCATAGCTAAGGAGCGAGTAAAGGATGCAAGCCAGAGCGAAAAATTCAGTGTGGAATTGCGCATATTTTTTATGAATCCTGCAAATATGTCTATATAGATATGGGAAAATCCCGCTGATACATTTAGAATGAAAATTGGTTTTAATTAATAACCTAATAGTAGGCTACAATTGAAAATATTCATCCTTTGAAATTCCCACAAAATGTTGTTCATAAGGGGGGAATTCCCTCAAACCAAAATACCACAATTTTCAGCCCTGCAAGGAGTAAAAATAAGCGATTGGCATGAACCCCAAGGCTGTGCCAGAATCAGAGCCCTATCTACTGTGTACTAGCAGGTGTGTACTGTTTAATACGCATCTATGCAGTATGCACAGAAATATGCTATATCCTATTTTCCAATCGTACTGTGGATGTCGCAAGACGTCCCACCTTTGCGCAGCCATGTCACGTCGTGTTGTTGTTGAAGGAAAACTTCAGCCAACATGCACCTCATTTATGGGAACAAAATGTTTCTTTACTTCTTGAAAAGTATGCTCCTAAATATACTTTGTGAAACTCCTGATGTAAGTATATCATCCGGGGGTTTTAAGTACGCGTTTAGAGAATTTTGCTTTCTCATCCAATGTAATCAACAAGCATACTTAAAAGTATTGAAGTGTGCTGATTCAGACAGCCCAAGACTGTCTGAAGTGTTTTGATGGAAGTACTAATTTAATTTTTTTTTAAAAACGATCATTTGATATGAAGTATTATTCGTCCACTAGATGGCACCATAGCCTGTCGATTGCAATATAATGGAATGTTATTTTCCATATGCATGATTGCTGTGGTACCTGTGTTCATTTTCCTGTGATTTGTTGGCTATGATTGTGTACATCTGTGTGCCCCTGACTCAGGAGAGGAACATGGAGGCGGTGAGGGGGGCGAAGGACGAGAGAGTAAGGGAAATCCGAAACGCCGTGGAGATGATGATCGCCAGGTTGGACAACCAGCTCAAGAAGAAACTAATCACCCTCATGGGTACGGACCGTCTCCAGTGTCGCAATGCGCCATTATGGTTCACAACAATTGATTTATTTTTTTATAAAAAAAATTTAAATCAATCCCTCAACAGGTCAAAAGACATCACTTACCCAAGAAACTGAGCTGTTGGAGTCTCTGCTTCAGGAAGTGGAACATCAGGTATTTGCTGCTCACTTCAGTAAAACATGCTTGTACAGAAGCTTCAGAAACTACCAGTTGAACAGGCTGTGGTACAGATAATGGTACTACCCCCTGCAGATGTCATCATTCAAAAGACAATGGAAAAAATGTTTAAAATTCTATATTGGTATTTCTTTCATTAGTTTTTAACTCACTGCACAACTGTAAATGTAGTGCATGTGGTTTATAATGGTTACAAATCACCTAAACATAATGTTTTGAAAAGTTTAATTAAGGATGGTAAATGTATGCAGTGGATCCTCCAATGAGATGTCATAAATCACAGTTCCCTGTAATATAAGTGGAGGTGCGTGAATGTGGCCCAGAAGAATAAAGTGCTTTTATTTGTGAGCTGCAGGCGTTTGCTTGTTTGAGAGGGTGCGTTTCTTGCAGGACTTTCTGCGTTGTCCATTGGTTTGTGGAGGGAAGTGTTTAGGCGGGCAGTGTGATGTGAGTGTTAACAGTGAACACGGGGCACACTGCACCGTGGGGAGAGAGGGGTGTTCTGGGGCTTGGTGTTCAGGCGGTCCTCCAGTGAGAGGCGTCTCAGAGGTAGTCTCAACCAGTTGGGTTTTTGTGCCCCTCTGGGATGTTTCTCATTGCATTTCCACTCTAAAACCTTTGGTGTGTTCACACTGTGTGTGCAGTGTCACAGATATTCTCTGGTGGGTTTGTTTTCTGTTTCTTATGTCCCCCACCCCCACTGAAATTGAGTTTTGCACAGCCTTCACACTTGCTGTTAAACTAGAACACTCCCTTCCTGCAAACACCTCAAGGGTTTGACTTTCAAAGGTCTGAAGCACTTCACACAGAATGGGATGCTGGTTGGGGGCGTTTTGAAGTTGGGGTAGTGTGTTTGTGTGTTTACGTGCGTGAGTATGCCTGCGTTCGTTTGTTTGTTTGTTCGTTCGTTCATATGCCTGTGTGCATGTGTGCGGAATGGAGATTGGTGACACGGCAGGCCTGCTCGTCTATCCCACAGCTGCGGTCCTGCAGTAAGAGTGAGCTGATCTCTAAGAGTCCAGAAATCCTGCTCATGTTCCAGCAGGTGCATCGTAAGCCCATGCAGTCCTTCGTCACCACACCTGTCCCTCCAGACTTCACCAGGTACGGCACCACAGCTCCGACAGCTCTACCCAGTTATTACAGTTTAGGGCAGGGGTGTCAAACTCCAGTCCTGGAGGGCCGCAGTGTCTACAGGTATTTGTGGTTTCCTTTTAATTAGCACCCAGTTAAAGCTTTGAGAACAAGGTGTTTGGACTTCTTAGCCAATCAGTGACTTAAATTAATCACGTGCTGAAACACACCAAAAACCAGCAGACACTGCGGCCCTCCAGGACCGGAGTTTGACACCCCTGGTTTAGGGCATTCTGCCTTTGGGAGCCATGGCGGAACTGGGACTGTCCATTAAGGCTGTGTTTAAAATTTTATTTACCTTGCTGGTATTTCTTAGTAGACCAAGATGACAGGTTTTGTTGTTGAGCTGTCTCAGACATCATGGCATTTCTACATCTACATAGCATTTCTATTTTACTTGCAGCGGTAACCATGCCGGTCGGCAAAACCGTAAAATACGAATTTCTTTTAGGCAAAGCTGCTTCCATACTGAGTGTAAACTACCGATCTGATTATTTTTGTGCTTCAGCCCAGATCATAATGGGATTTTGAGCTTTTGCGAAAAGAAGTCCCCTCTGCATCAGCCAGGATTTTAATTGCAGCTGAACTTCAGTAGGAAAAGCCTCAGCTCAGAGTGACCAGCGTTTAACTGTGATTGGTTAGGCGCAATTGCTGAGCACGGCTCAGGGTTAGAATAATGAGTCCTGAGGCTACAAAGCTCAGCCCCCTCAAGACTCAACGCGCTAATGCTGCGCTGAGTGCAGCCGACTCATCGAATAAATCAGTCCAGATAACAAACGGCTCTGATTCAAGCTCACTTTTATTGCCAATTTCACGTGCTGAAGATGCACAATGTTTAAGCTGTCAGGTATTTAAAAAATAAACAACTAAATTTTTTAATCAGCCTGCATCTTCATTAAACTAGCAGATACTCGGGGTATCAAGGGAAGAAAAGTTCATGACTTTCGAGTAATACTGATGCTTTATGGTTCTCTCGCCTTATTTTGTGCAGTTGTAAAAAGCCGGTTTAGCGGTTTTTGCTTGATTTTATTTTTAGTTCTGAATTGTGTGCAAGCATCCTGGCTGGTGATGGAGTAGACGCCGAAGCTTTGGTTCTGTGGGGGAGGTTGGCAGTCGGTGAGAGTACGCAGGGCGTCCGGATGTTCTGAGCGCTGCGACGACTGCCGATTTTCCACAAGCACTGCCTCCGCTGACCTGAACTGTTCTTACGTCGAGGAGAAAGATGCCAGTTTATTAAATGGCCTCCTGTTGTTTTATTGAAATGGGAGTGTTCATAACGGAATCACACACGTTGGTGGCACATGTCCGAAATTGACTACTTATACCATTCTCTAAATGTCCAGAGGAATTTAACCGATGGGTCAGTTTAATTTCACTTTTAGTATTTTGGTGTTGGTGCTGATCTGAATTTGATCAGCACCATTGATACTGTGATTGCTGACTATCCTTCTGTAAAATTTGTTTCCAAACGTAACATTCCAGTAAATGATGGTGCCATGCAGTAGTTTTCTGATGCGTGTACAATTCTGGACCCTAATCAGGAGGGGGGGGGGATATGAAATCTAAGTGTCATTTAGAATTCTATCATTCATTAATAAAGTTCTCTAATGGCTTTTTAACATCCAGCCATTTCAAACGTGGTTCGCCATTGCTATTCAAAGCTCATTATGATGCACTTGAGTGGTACGTTTTGAATCGGGCTTCACACTTAACTTTGATGATTAACAGCAGTGCATGTGCCAGTCTACCCTTTCAGGGGAAGCATTGATTATCCGCTATGGGTCTGCTGCTTGTATGAGTGTTTAATTAGGACGGCTGTCTTGCATATTTCAGGAATAATCTACTGCTCCCTCTTTGTTTAACGAGTGACATTATGCAGCCGCTCCTAATAATGTCATTTGATAAATTATTTCTCGTGCACATTTTCAAAGTTGTTTTTAATAAATGTCACGCCTTCCATCACGTGTGTCTAATGGTACATTTACCACCATGCGTAAAAGACTTGATTTTCTGTGGCGATCTTCATCGTGTCCGGCCATCTTCTATATCACGTCCTTCCAGTGATTGGCGCAAGCGAGCGCGGCGGCGTTTGGTTCGGCCAGGTCATCTCCAGTGCATTGTGGGGCTTGACGGCATCTCATTAAATGTTCCATAGTTTGTAGTTCTCCACATTTGCAAGTATCGGATGATGTTAGATTCCACTTCTTCATGGATGCCTTGCATCGTCCTTCACCAACTCGCAGGCGGTTCAGGGTTTTCCAGACAACCCAAGGTTGGTCGTGGCCGGTAGCGAGGCATTCGTCCGGAGTGATACCTCTCTCCTTCCATTGGGTTGTCTGGCTGCCTAGGCTGCTCCATTTCTTCTGCCATTCAGTGGTCCTGGCGACAGTTGGTGTGGTCTCCAGGGCTTTGGTGGCGTCCAGGAAGCTTCTCCTGGAGCTGAGCCGTTTCTGGGTGGCAGAATGTTCATGGAGAAGGTGCCGGTGGTCTTCGGTCTGCTTTGTGCGCTCGGCCTGTGTGGTAACAGCTCTTCGGATGTCAGGGGGGGCGATGCCAGAGAGGGCATAAAGGCAGTGTACAGGGGTTGTTCTGATGCACCCGGTCACAATCCTGCAGGTGTCGTTGAGGATAGGGTCTAATTTGCAGGCGTGGCAAGACCTGCTCCATACTGGGCAGGCATATTCAGCGGCAGAAAAGCACAAGGCTAGTGCTGATGTCCGCAGTGTGCCCGGGTGAGCCCCCCACTTCGAGTTGGTCAGTTGTCGTAGGAGGCTGTTCCTGGTGGAGACCTTGGCTCTCGTCTTTTTGATGTGTTCTTTGTAACTGAGGGTGCGGTCTAGAGTCACTCCCAGATAGACTGGGTGCTGGTGGTTCTCGAGCTTTATTCCGTCCCAGGTTACATCAAGCTCCCGTTTGGCTTCTCTGTTTTTTAGGTGGAAGCTGCAGATTTGGGTTTTCCCAGGGTTTGGGCGTAGATGGTTGTTCAGATAGTAGGCTGACATATCTGTTAGGCCTCGTTCCAGGGTTGCCTCAACTTCTGGGAAGGTGTGCTGTTGTGTTGCCATAGCTAGGTCATCTGCATAGATGAACCTGCTGCATCCTTCCGGTAGGGGCTGATCGTTGGTGTACACGTTAAAGAGGAGAGGGGCCAGAACGCTGCCCTGCGGCAGTCCATTAGTCTGATGGAACCATCTACTTTTCTTGTTGTTGAGTGTGACGTAGAACATCCTGTTGCTCAGAAGGCTTCTTATGATGTCGCATAGTTTGGCATCACCTGTCATGTCGAAGAGTTTTTTCATCAGCAGCCTGTGTTGGACGGTATCATAAGCTGCAGATAAATCGACGAAAGCAACGCCTGTTGTCAGCCTCTTCTGATACCCGTCTTCGATGTACTGGGTGAGGTTCAGCAGTTGGCCTGTACATGATTTTCCCGCTCGGAAACCGGCTTGATCCTTGATTAGCTCAGCGTCTATCTGAGGGGATAGTCGGTTGAGGAGTAGTCTCTCGAACAGCTTGTAGGTGATACATAGTAGGGAGATAGGTCGGTAGCTTTTGGGGAGGTTGGGGTCTTTTCCAGGTTTTAGTAGAGCGATGATGATGGCTTTCCTCCAGATAGTTGGTATGTGCTGGGTCTGGATACATGTGTTATACATGTTTAGGAGCCATTGTTTGGCAGCTGGGCCTAGTTGGGTAATCATTTCAGTCAGTATGTCGTCGGGCCCCGCAGCTTTTCCCAGCTTCATGATGGTAAGTCCTGCTTCAAGCTCCTCCATGGTGAAAGGCTTGGTCAGGATAGACATGTTCTGCTGATTGCCCGGGATGGTTGTGGAATGATGCTCTCCTTTAGCCCTGCGCCTCTCTGCTCGTCTCCCATTAGCCACCAGTTGGCTCCCAACCTGGTTTGATGTTACGTCGGATACAATTGGTGGTGTAGTCCTATCACCATTCAGTTTCCGGATGGTAGACCAGGCCTTTTTGCTGTTCTGGGACATATTGATGTTTTCTATAAGGTCTTGCCAGGCTTTCCGCCTCTCCATCCCCAGGGATTCCATGAGGGTATCACCGAGCTCACTGGTGGTGTCCGAAAACGGGTTGATTCCAAACTCCGCCTCGTAGCACTCCAGGAGTTGTGTTGATTCCTCTGTGAGGCCAGCAATGTACTCCCTTCGACATCCACGGGGGATGCAGGAGCGAGCGGTCTTCTTCACAGCCTGTACAAACATGCTGTAGTTGTCAGGGGTGGGTTCAACGTCCAGAAGCGCTTTTTCCATTCCTTCCTTGAAGTCAGTCCATTTGGCCTTCTTAAGGTTGAAGCGGCGTCGAAAAGGGACTTCCGACTTTGTTATGGCAGGCTTGATCGTGATTGAGATTGGTCGATGTTGGGACCTGGGGAGTGGGTTCAGCACCCCTTTCTCGCTTAGGTGCGCTAGTCTCTGGCTGACAAAACATAGGTCAGGGTTGTATCCTCTTCTCCAGCGGCAGCTGTTGAAGGACTTGGGGAGTTTAGCATTGTGAATCAACTCCAGCTTCAGCCATGTGTTTTCTGTCCAGCTTTCGACTAGTTCACCATCACTGTTGGTTGTATCATAGCCCCACATTGTGTGATGGGAGTTAAAATCCCCGATCACAACAGCGTGCTTCTTCCTGCACTTAGATGGTAGGACAGGCCATTCAAAGGGGCTGGCAGGTGGTTTATATAAGGAAGTGATGGAAATCTCTGGCAGGCAGATGGTAACAGTCTCTATGTTGGTAACTGAGCTGTTTGTGTGGATTTCCCTGACTTCCATCTGTGGGTTCACAAAAACGGCTGATCCGTACTTGGGATGACGTATCTCAGCCACCAGTTTCATGCCTGGTAATGTTGGCCGGTTGCTCGTCAGACCCAGGTGGGTCTCCTGCATACAGACGATGTCGCTTCCGTTGCAGTGGCTTGCTAGCACGTCGGCCTTAGTTTTGGTGTAACCCTCCACGTTGATTGAGGTTACTACCAATGCCAACATTGTGGCTCGCTTGGCCGGAAGAAAGACTTGACAATCGTTGAAGGTCGGTAGTGCAGAATTGGCTACTTTAGTCAGTCACTGTATAGCAGTTTCTGTCGTAAGCATTGCCCGGGGTGCGCCACGAGGAGGCTTCTGCTTGCATCCCTCTGTGGCGATGAACAGGCACATCTCTTCAGCTGTTTATACCTACAGTCCTGAAGAAAACCTGCTGTTCAGTGTGGCTTTCTAGTGCAGAAATGGTGTAAAAAAAAATAATAAATAAATAATCATAATCATTTTAAGTTTGTCAAAAATGGATATTAAAGTAACATGCTGATAGTATAAAGCTGCATAAAAGTACAGCATGTTTTTCACTTGGTTATTTTTGGGATTTGTTTGGCTTCACCGGTTCCTGCCAATGAATGATTTCCAGGCTTGAAGTGTTGCGCAATAAATGAATGGGTTCTAAAAATAACGAAAGTAACTGGGAAATAAAGTTCAATGCTATCTTCAGCAGCACCTGAAAATGGTTATTTTTAACGTAGTGACATTTAAAAGGACACAGGAAAGCAACCACGTCATGTTGCTGTAAGTGGAAAGCAGCTTTTTTTAAAGCTACAAAAGGAGACCAGAGCACAGAGACAATCTGTGCCTAATTGCTTGGAATAATTGGAACTGTGGGGGGAAAAATGGGTCTGGATTGTACAGTTTCGTTCTGGGGGGTGGGGTTTAAAGGGATGCTCCCAAGCTTCACGGAAAGCCTTCACCCCCTCCAGGAAATTGCGTCGGACCCTGACACGCTCGGTTTAAGCTCGTCAGTGCTCACTTTAGCAGGTGTTGAAGACAAATTGTCACTAATGGGTATTGACAAGAATTGTTTCACTGCACAGAATCTAAAGTTTGTAGGCAGACAAAGGAAGTGTGTTTAATTGTAAAATATTTACTAGTTTCCCCAAAGTGTTTACTGCTAATACCAGTTGCATTACCTGCTAATGATATTTGAAGGCCCATTGAAGAAAGATTGAGAATAGTATGGGGTATTCTGGAACAAATTCAAAAGCTTTTTTTTAGGCTTTAAAAAGGTTATTTGCTGCTCTAAGTGCTACATTAATAGATTTGCAGGGTAATGCATTTTCTTTCTTTCCAGTGAGCTGGTTCCTGCCTATGACTCCAGCACTTTCGTTCTGGCAAATTTCAGGTAAGTGCGTTTTCCATCATTGCTGGCTTTGTGAGCTCACCACTCACTCAAATGCAGTCCAGGGGGGTATACTTTGAAGCAGAATTACTGCGTTCGCTGGATAACTTCACTGAATAAAACCTGGAACAGATCATTTTACTTCAGTCCATGTTCCAGATTTGGAAGGGTTCCAGGTTTTACTTTGTGCAGTTATCTGGCTAACTCGGTAATCCTGAGTATACCCCCCAGCAGGATTTGAAGCTGCTGGGTTTATTTTTTTGTTTACTTGGTAAGCACAGGGCTTGAGCCAATTGGCTGTAGAGTAACCCAATAGACCAGCCTTATTGAGGATTGCGAAGAGCCTGCCTGTAATGCAGTTTGCATTGTGATTGGCTCTGTTCTCCCCGTGTTCCCTGGTGAATGTACAGCACCTTGAGACAACGGGCCGACCCCGTGTACAGCCCCCCCCTGCAGATATCCGGACTGTGCTGGAGATTGAAGGTTTATCCGGTAAGCTGTTGCCCCTGCCTGCATCCTAATACTTATGACTGTTGGCTAACAGTGACTACATTATTATTTTTATTCTGATTTGTATGCATTGCAAAAACCGTTACTTTTGCTCGTTTAGTGTTGCCGAGCTACAGATTGTTGATTTCTCAACTTTCTTTGGTTCATTGTTTTAGCTGTATGTCAGTGCGTAGATTTATAGTGATGTGTGTGTGTGTACTTTTTTCAGGATGGGAATGGTGTGGTGCGTGGAAACTACCTCTCGGTCTTCTTGGAACTGTCAGCTGGACTCCCTGAGACATCAAAGTAGGCAATTTCCTTCTTCCCTCTGACACTGAATAAAACTACTGTATTCTGCATTCTTATTTCCTGTGTTGAGAAATGTGGTCTGATGTGCACAGCCTGCTTTGTTTTGTCAAGGTACGAGTACAGAGTGGAAATGGTACACCAGGCATCCAGTGACCCCACCAAGAACATCATCCGGGAATTTGCATCAGATTTTGAGGTGGGGGAGTGCTGGGGCTACAACCGCTTCTTCAGGCTGGACCTGCTGGCAAGCGAGGGCTACCTCAACATGCAGACTGACACCCTGGTGCTGCGGTAAGTGGGCCTGTGGAGTCGGGGGGGCTGAGCTTTGTGGGTACATGAATCTTCCCCTTCTATAGTTAGAGATGGGGTCAATTCCATTTTATTTCAGGCAATGTATTAATTCAGTTAATTAATTGAAAAACAAATTTTTCATAGAACAGTATGGCCATTTTCAACTCAGAAGTGAATTTTCGGAATTAACTGAATTGGACCCAACCCTGAATAGTGCCATTTTGGCTTCTTAGAAATGGAGAAAATTTCATTTGTACCAACACCATTCCACCGTGGACATTTCAGGTGGGGGAAAAACCTCCCCTGGAAAATGGCGGGGACGCTCAATAAGGATGGCTCATAACTCATCCGTATTGGAGAAAAAGGCCAACACTCTTGGGTGCCTTGGAAAGTTCAAGCCAAGATATTGGCTTACGTTTTTTATTACATGCTTGTGTTCTTAGAGAGTCCTGGAGAGCTTTAGTCCAGTAAATCCATTAACTGGTTATCTATATGACTTTTGACCTCCCTCACACTCAGGTACCAGGTGCGGTCTCCCACGTTCTTTCAGAAGTGTAGGGACCAGTACTGGTACATTAGCCAGCTGGAGTCGGCCCAGACCAGCTACATTCAGCAGATCAACAACCTGAAGGAGGTAGGCACTGTGCACACCCCCCCCCCCCCCAAAATGTTTAAACTTTGGTGGAACAAACTGCACTCTGTCCTTTTGTCTATAAATGGTAACTGCCCACATTGCCTTGGTTACAGCGACTGGAGATCGAGCTGTTCCGTAGGCGGAAGTCTCGCAGTTCGTCCCCACCTGACCACCGCCTGTGTCCCCAAGTCTTGGAGAGGGACCCCCGGCCAGGCAAAGGGGCCGTCACCGAGGACAACAACCAGTCAGCAGCCGCCGAGGCCAAGGAGGAGGAGGAGGAGGAAGAGGAGGAGGAGAAGACGCAGCACGACGACTCCAACGTGAGTCAGAGGATCCTTCTATATTAGTCCCTCTGCAGACAGCATGAAATTAACACGATTGATTTTTTTTTCCCTTTAAATTGAAGGTTTCAGAGGCTTCTTGCTCAACATGGAGGGGGTTTGGGGCTCCACAGACTGGATATTTTGTACTATATTTGGTTAAATTCTTTTCATGCAATAAGTAAGATATAAACCACAACATGCCGTATATATACAAGAATATTTGGCACAACAGGGGTGCTGATTAACCACCCTGGAGTGCCATATATTCTTGTATATATACACTGGCATGGAGTGGTTTATATCTCTCATACCATGGTTACCAACAATGATTATATATAGTTACTTTTATTGATTTTTATCTACTTAATCAGCTGAAATTGAAATATACTTCCGCAGCCCTTTTGACATGTTTTTGCGTTGTCAAGCAGAACTCTGGTTGGTAGTTCCATTTTGAACTGAAAACATCTCGCCGTTAATTCTATTTCTGGTTAATAGTTCTGTTTCTCGTGGTTAGTTCTGAAAACAATCGATTCTATAAGGAAAAAAATAGTCCCTCTTGTTTTGTTTGGTTATTTTTGTCATTGCATTATTTAAGAACTATAACTCAATCAGATTTAACGTTACCTGGCTCCCTCTCTCTGTCTTGCTTTTTAAAAATGGTTTGGTCACGCAGACGATGCAGTGTAGCCTATTTAAATAGCCTAACGTGCAGGCTAGCTAAGGAAATAGTTGGCCTACATTTCAGATCCACATCATGATATGCATGGGGACATTTGCTAAATACTGAGTTTGTTAGATGTAACTTATCGAATAAATTTTGCTGGATAAAAAGATTTCTGTAGCCTAGCCTATTATGCTACAGATGCGGACTGCTTGTGAATGAGTCACATGTTGCTGACGTTAATTTAGCCTAAGGTAGTTACATGATAAATTAGTATTTCCAAACTGAATAAATACTGCACCTCTAACCACAAAAATGTTTTGCTAGATAAAAGTTATCACTAAAATATTTGCCAAATACAAACTTATCTGTTGATTAATGTTATTTACCGGTTTTATAAGCTGTAGCTATGCTGTTGCTACGGTAATTTATAGAAGAGACCAATCTGACGTTATGGCTCGCGGTAAAAAAGATGAAACGCCAAACTGCTTTGCTAACTCCGTGATAATGTAACTATGCCTAGATACGTTAGTTACCTAACCACGTATTGCATTTGCATCATCTTAAAAACAATGACAAAAGTTTATAGTAGCCAGCTATGCAGTTGCCTAAATTAAATTACTATTTGTAGCCTACGAAGTGGAGTAGCTGTCTGCCGTCCAATAACATTAGTCACTGAGGGAAAGAAAGTAGGTAGGCTACATTCTGCTTATTTTACTGTATCAATTCACTTTATTTATTCCACTTATTTTGTTGAACGTTTTGGACTCTGAAATAGCCGGTTATGGAGCAATAGCTTGCCATAATTCCCATCCATAGGCATAGGTCGTGTAGCTGGCCAGGCAGCGGTTGAATTTAGAACGGTGATCAAACCTGTGACCCGGATGACCGTTCATATGGAGTACTCGAGTGACTACGTCACACTGGTTTCCCCATTAATTTAGAGCGTAGAGATTAACTAAAACTTACTTTTAAACTGTTTCTAGTTATTATGTCTTACCGTCAATTTTCTGGATTGTTCAATATAACGCCCGTTCGCAAACTGTCGTTTTTCTGGACCAGCTTCGAGTATATTTTACGTTTTTGTATTTTTTTGTGAATATACCAGCGCTGGCACTGTTTAATAACTCGACGTCCCATAATTCCCTCCGGACGAGCAGCGTTGTCTCCAAACGATGTCATATAGCGTTTAGCCAGCAGTAGCACACAGCTCCGTTTTTAAACACTTTTTTCTAATGTTAGCTAGCTGGCTTGAAGGACTAAAAGCTAGAATTGCTTTGTGTGGTTAACTGTAGCATAGTTTCTGTCCTTGTCGGGCGGGCTTCTCAATTTAGCAAGTTAACGTTAGCTCGTCTTCAGCGGCAGTACTCCCATCTGCCAAAAATGTCCAGACAGACGAGATGGTGATCTTATTAGTCGAGAACCACCCGTGTGTTGCAGTACTGGATATGTAGTTTGTGAAAGTGGACTACAATCATTAATCCATTACTTACAAGAATTTAAACCATTCAACCAATCAGAATCGAGTATTTATCCAAGCCATGGTACAAGAGGCTTTGTAGATTTGGTCTCCTCTGCTGAACGTGCGCTGCTATATGTAGAGACTGTGCTATCTTAACCAGAGCTAGCACCATGCTACCAGAAACTCTTGCATTTGAAAAGCACTCCCAAGATCGAAGGTGTAGTTTTGTGGGTCTGGTGAATGTTGCGCCTCCTCTCCAAGCAGGAGCTGTCGGACGGGGACCTGGAGGTGGACTGCCTGACGGGTGACGAGGAGGTCAACCCCCTGGAGGGCAGCAGCAGCTCTGGCAGCTCCACAGCGACCAGCAACACTGAGGAGAATGACATCGACGAGGAGACCATGTGAGCCTTGCGTCCACGCCAAAAACCACAGAAGGACTCTTATGAGGGGCATCTGGTGCAGAACAGCTCACACAAGAGCATCTGGTCCATCTCGCTCAGTCACTGCAGTGGAGCTGCAGTCTCCGTTGGCCATACCCACAGTCTGGATGGAAAACTGATGTAAACTCGAACATTGACCGGGCCTAGTCTCATCGGGTCAGAAAATGCCATTTTAGGCCGCTGCGGTAGTACAACTCCGAGGATCGGGGTTCGCGCCCCGGACCTGCCATTTTCCGAGCATGGCCGGCGCCCTGTGGAAGCAGCAATTGGCGGCTGCTTCCGGGTGGGGCGAGGGGCTCGGAGAGAATCGCTGCGCATATAGCAGCCACGGACGGGTTGGAATCACGGTCAGGCTTGGAAGGAGTCGCGCGAGCGCGGCGCCCTTCGCTCTACCGCCGGCTGACGGAGGTTGTGCAGCAGTGATTCTCTAGCGGTTGCTACACGGGGGGAATTGAATTAGAATAGGGGTTCAATTGGCTACTAAATTGGGAGAAAATGGGAAAAATCAGAAACAAAATAAATTTAAAAATTTTTAAAAATGCCATTTTGTATAAAAACAATGTTGATCTTTCAAATTTTATATATGTATATATATATTTATTTATTTTTAATCGGTTTTATTTATTTTCTTAAAGGGTTTAGGTCTCCTTGGTTTACCCATAATGCACTTTTCCTTTAACGGCACCCCTCGCTTAGATTTGTTCCTCAGTTGGGGCCAGAGCACGCTGCAGTCCTATTTAATTATCATAACGGGAGGTATTTTTGTTGCGGTTCATTCAGTCCCTTTCCAGGACGCCTTCAATCATGCGTGTCAAAGTCACCGCGTTCCATGTTAATATTCATGCCTGTCCCTCTCCTTCACGCCACCGTTAGAGGCCATTTTAGATCCTATCTAACACACAGAACACGTGTGTTAGCCTTCGTCTCGGCTCCTGTCACGTGTGGGTGTGTATAAACCAGCCGTCTCGCATGCATCTTACACGCCTGCCTCGTAAATGGGCCATTTCGGCTCCCGCGGGGAATGGGCTGTGAGGTGTCAGACTGAGGCTTCCCGCCCACCTTCTCCAGCCCACTGAAGCCAGCAGGGCGTTTGGTTCAGTGGATATTTCCAGATGTTTTTTTTTCTTTCTTCTTCTTCCTCTTCCCCCTCCCTTTTATAAATAGTCTCCACCAATCAGCAAGGGGGAGAAATAGAGGGGGAGGCACTGCAGGGTTTTTCTGACTCATTTCTCAATTCCGTTACATTTCAGTGTTTTCCAGTCTCTTTCCCCTTCATACAAAAACTCCCTTCCAAGGGTCTGCCACACCCACTCGCTGTCCCCATGGTTCAGTCGCCTCACCAGAGCAAAGTCGCACGCTGCATCACTTTAATCAGAAGTCGCAACGGAGGTGCCACAGAATTTAATCATTTTAAAGAGCACCTCCGTAAGGTTGCAGGCAAACCCAGCCTCCGGGTGATTAATGTCCTTCCCCTCCCGGTCTGGTGCCGAAGAACATTGAAAGCTGAGGTCTTGCCGATGCAGATTTACAGCTTGACGTCCAGTGGGCTTCCACTCCCACCGCACCTGCAGGCCTTTTAAAATGGCTCCCTGCACTGGCCGGGCAGGTGTCCAGGGGGCCTTGGGCCTGCATCACACATTATGCAAAAACACCAGTTGCCACTTTTTTCACCGTCCTGAACTCCAGGTAAGAATGGCAGAAAAGTCATTACAGTGGCTGCGATCTGAACACTTCAGCTGGATATACAGTTTTTGTGACTCGTGTCTGAAAAGAAAGCTGTATATGAGCCCATTAGTTTCTTTTTCCAGTTTGCATACTGGTGTTTTCTATAAATCCTTTCTGGGCTCTGCATAGTATTAACATGGCCTTAGTACCCCTGTACTACAACACCCACAGTTCATTTTCTTGTAGGGAGAGAGCATCTGTGTGTAGACAGTCGGTGTGGTTCTCAATACATTTTGACGATGACGGCAGGCCTTAAACGGTTGTTGTATCCGCATTTATTGGTTTCCTTTTGCATGAATTACTTGATGTTGTCCTTGTCAGACTTCTCTGGCTAGATTTATTTATCGCTCCTATTGTCTTTAGTATCACAGTTCTCTGCATGTGCCAATGAAGGGTTCCTTCCTTTAGCTCAAGGGGGAATGGTGTTCATGGAAACAAACTACATTTGTAGCAGGGGTATTATCTGCTGTGTGGCATAATTGCATTTCCACAGCGCGGCCAGCTGGGTCGAGCCAAAAGTTCAGGCCAGTTTGTGCCTGAAGCCCAATCGAAGCCTGTTGGCTTTTTTTCACTGTTGGACCCCTGAGGAGCCAAAGTCACTCTAGATCTCACCCATACAGTGCCTCTGTTGTGTTAACGTCATACTGCCATTGGAAAATGGCCGGAAACGTCCATATTTTTGACCGGTCTATGCTTACCTTGTGGTCACCCTGCTCTTGACCATGACTCGGCCCTTTACCCAAACTGGGCCCATGAACACCATGGCGATCAGAAGGGCCAATGGCATCACCAAAGCCCAGAAGTGGCTGTGGGAAAGTGAGGGGACTCGACTGATACTGGCTTGGACATGCGGCTGTTGAGACTTCAGTTTTTCTTTTTTCAGGCTGTCGCTCGGCTCAAGGGCCTGTATTGTTGTTTTGCAGGAGATGTATGCCAGTGTGCTTGAGGCAAGATTTAAGTTCCTTTCTGTTCCCTGTTGTTCTCAGGTCCGGGGAGAATGATGTGGAATACTCCGGAAACCTCGAGATGGAAGAAGGCGAGCTGCCAGAAGATGCGGCCGGAGCAACTGGTAACTGCCTGTCCTGGCGCTTCGGTCCATTTTATTAAATAATTTAATTAAATGGTTCATCTGAAAGCAGTAACATCCATCGGGTTTTGCTGCAGTTATTGTACAACGTTGCACTAATGGGCAGGGCTTCAAAATCTGGGGATAGTCCACCTACAACGATGTACAGTCTGCCTATCGGCTCGTACTGTTGCGTGTTAGAATTAATTGGTGACTTGATGTTGTTTATCTTAAGCTCCCCTTTTTGGCTCGGTGACAGAAGGACACGACCACAGGATTTGTTTATGGCTTTGTTCATTCTTCATTGCACTTGGCCTCTTGACACTGTGGGGAAAGTTGTAAGCACTTGAAAACCTTACTTGCCATCTCAAGACCTCTTGGGTGAGGGCTGTATTCAGGAGACATTCACTCAACTAAATATTCTCACTAACACCACCAATGCTTTAGTTGTGTGTTACCTTGATCAATTATTAAATGAAATGTACATTTTGTTAAATGATTTGGCTTCCCTCAGTTTTGCAGTGTTTTTGTAGCTAGCTTTAATAAGTTTTCTTGTCTTATTTTAGATTTTTGCTCCTCATTTGATCCAATTTTTTTTTAAATGCAACATTTCCTGATCTGTTGTCTCAGATTGGAAGAGAAACTAAGTAGTGACCTTGGTACTACAGTGTCCCCCTGTTTAAAAAAGTAATTTCATATTTTAATGTATTCATTAAATTGTAGAATGGTACATTGCTGATAATATTTCAATCTTAAATCTCCCGCAGGTTTAAATGGGGGAATGTGCCTTGAATGATTTGTGTAGCTTTGTGTTGGGTAGCTCATTCTGTCCTGCTGATGAAAGGGCTGTGCTTTTTGAACGGAGGAGAGTCAGTCTTGGCAAGTGCGCATCCAGCCTTGCGTTGGGAATGGTATGACCCAAAGTGTCTGCCTGGAGCTCTGAGTGAAAGGGTCTGAATCCGTTTCCCTGCAGCAGAGGAGCCTTCTCGCAGTGCGTGGTGCTGTGGCATCCGGTACACCAGGCTAATCCTCCCTCCTCTTCATTTACAGGGGGCTCGAACCCTAACGTGCGCGGCCTTCGCCGTGGAGCCTCTGGAACCAGCAGCAGCCTGCTGGAGATCGACCCGGTCATCCTCATCCAGCTGCTGGATCTGAAGGACCGCAGCAGTGTGGAGTCCCTGTGGGGGCTTCAGCCCCGCCCCCCCGCCTCCCTACTACACAGCACAGGTATGTAAGCCCCGCGCTCCCTCCCACCTCCCTACTGCCCAGCACAGGTATGTAAGCCCCGCTCCCTCCCACCTCCCTACTGCCCAGCACAGGTATGTAAGCCCCGCTCCCTCCCACCTCCCTACTGCCCAGCACAGGTATGTAAGTCCCCCCCTACTGCACAGATCTCCAAACATTCTTGAAAATAATAGTGAAAAGTTATGAGAAGTGGTCAAATGCCCTACTGTCCTTTAAACGCCAGGGAACTGGGAGAAATCGTCTCTTCCTTGGTAGCTCACCAGCTTGATGTTACTTGGCACTCTGATATTGCAACACTCAATGCAAATTTATTTTTATTTTTTTTAAAAACCACACAGAACTAGCATAGTTCAAAATGCCTCTGTTTGTTGCACCAAAAAAAAAAAACCTTTGAAAGATGTCTACTTGTCCTTGGAATGTAATGTAAAAGTCATAGACTGGGTAAAAGTGGTTAGGCAACATGGCTCATAGTTCATAGCTCATAGCTTGGTAATGGCAGGTCTGATAATGACGTGCGTTTGTGTTCAGTTCAAGTCCACTCCAGAAAGGAGCGCGAGCGCCGGCCGCAGGCAGTGCGGCGGTCAGCCCCGGACTCCGGGGTCCTGATCCGGCTGAAGGCCCAGATGGCGGAGGTGCGCAGCAAGATGTCGGACGTGAAGTGCCAGCTGGAGGCACGAGGGGCCGGGGATCTGAGGGTCGGGCCCTCTGGGTCTACGGTGGAGCAGGGGCCCCCTGCTGACTCTGACCCGGGCACACGCAGGAAACCCAGCGACTTGGAGCTGCTGGGCAAGGGGACCGCATCCCGCCACTGCCGGAGCGGTGAGTGAACCTGGCGTACTGCACCGCCGCTCACCGCTTATTCACCATAGTATAGTAGGGTTTTCATCTGACTGTCGGCTTCACACGATTTGATATTGGATTGGCCTGTAAAATAAACAGGACTTTCTCAGTTTCCTCATAGCAATAACTTTGCTGCCATACAAACCCTTAGTGTGCGCATCATGGTTATAGGGTCTTGGCAGTATTGTGTGATGTGTATAACATATGTGCATTGCCTATGAACAGTTATTTTTTTAAGAATTGAAGAGGGTAATGTATTTGGCAGCTTTACAGCAGTTTTTTTTTTTTTTTCCTGTGTGGTTGTGGTATTCAAGTGCATTTAGTGTAGTAAAAGAATTGTCCAACAACCGGCCTGCGCGTGTGTTTTCTGAAATGTTCATGGTTCTAAAAAGTGCTGAGTATCGTTCGTTGTGGCGTTGCGTCCTGCTCGGGGGGCCTTCTAATCCGGCGCCGTGTTTGTTGCGCAGGAGGAAAGAAGGCTCCCTCTCCAAAGCAGGAGGCCGTTGGGGCTGCGGGCAGTGTGCCTCTGCGCAGACCTGCAGACTCCTTGGAGAAGGAGCTGCGCGGGCTGGGAGTAGACACGGCCACTGACGCTGCAGTCTGTCCCAGGGAGCCCATCTCCAGCATGGAAGGTCAGCGGGAATACGCAAATGTGCTGTTTTTCACAACGCTTATTCAACCTCCAATGATCCCACCACAAACCTCCCAGAACATTTGGTTGTTTGAGCCCTTAAAGGTCCTGCACAGTCGGTTTCCACGGTTTATCATCTATAACTATTAGGCAGACCAAACAACAGGCTCATTGGGCAGGCCAGCTGGCTCTGGCTGCGGCAGCCAGGCCACGCCCCTTCCGCTTTTGTTTTGGTTTCACAGGCAGACAGCCATGTCCTGCATTAGCTGGCTGGCTAAGCTAGCTCCAGTCCGATATATTTTGTTTTGAATAAGTTAACGTTACCAATGCAGCTGTGGAGATGTATCCCATGGTAAATATTTTATTTATACCTTTATGAACACTGAATTCTAGATTGTAGACTATCAAACCAACACGCTATACCCAGAGGTTACGCAACAGGACAGGCAAGGCAGGCAATTGCCTGGGCCCAGAGCTTTGAGGGGGCCCCTGATGACTGATCACATTAGTCCTACAATGGCAATAACATAAATAAATTAAAATGTGGGAACCCCCTTGAAACATCCGATGGGCAGTGGTGTGTGTAGCCTAGTCGGAAATCCCCCTGGATGGAGCCCCATGTCGTTAGCATCACGAAACGTTTGTTTGAATGAATGGGCTTTCAAAATGAAAAAGATTTACCCCACCAGTTATCAGAAGAGAAAGAAAAAACCCGAAGATTCAAATGACTGCTACAGAGAGTGGTTTGTAGAAGTTAACATTCTAATGCTGGTACTTCAGCTCGGGAAGTTCAGTAGCAACATAATTGCTTCTTGGCTAACGGAATCAGTAACGTTTGTGTAAGCACTCATTCCAGAGCGTTTGCTCCATAGGTCTGCTCTCAGGTGCCCCTGCTTACTGGATCCATACCATAGACTAGAAAAATAAGTAAGTTCAAACTTTGTGTATGCTCCTTGCAGGCTATTAATCATTGTGCACGAGCCAATATTTAGTCATATGTTGACCAGCCAGAGTCTACTGTTGACTCTAATATGTGCAAAACAACTTGACTTTGTATCAAGTAAAATCATGCTTTGATTTTAGTATTAACGAATAAGGTTTAACTTGGTTGCAAATATGACTGTAAACTCTTTAGTTTGGTAGAAAAACGCAAGAGTTTCTTATGGGAACCATATTACATTACATTTGTTATTTAGCAGACGCTTTTATCAAAAGCGACATACAGTAAGTGCATACAGAAACGTCATCGAAGACTACAGAACAGATTAGATAAAGCACATCCTTCCCATAAAGTAGCAGCTATCCCTAGTAATGAACATTGAATGCAGTTCACAGTAAACTGGGTAAATCAGCTCTACTACAATTCTATTCAAAATATTATAAACTTCTATATACAGTTAAGCCAGAACAAGTACCATGAGAGGTCCAGTCCAGGTGTAGTGTGAAAAGGTGTGTCTTCAGGCCGCAACGGAACGCAGGCAGGGTTGGCATAGAACCTAGGCATATTAACGTTAGTTGCTTGCTGAAACTACTGGCTCCTCTCGTCTGTCTAGTTTCTATATAGCCTACTAGCTAATTTTTAGGTTTGTATGAGAGCCTATTAGTTATTCCCCTAAAACGCCTAAACTGAATTTGTGAAGCTTGCCTGTTATTAATGCATTACCCATCTGCGACGTGGAGTGGCTATAGCCTCTGGTTTATGTCCGCAGTTGGTTACTGTGATAGCCTGGATAACACAGACCGTTAATAGTTTACTAGCTAGCTACATGGGTAACTTAATTGACTAAAAAAATTAGGATATTTTGGTAAAGCTACAAAAGTACAAGGTTTTTTTTTCTCATGATTGGGAGAAGCTTACGTGTGAGTAATGTTATAACTGAGGAACCCCCCCCCCCCCCCTCAATATGATTTCCTGCTCATGAAGGGTGAACACAAGTGAAAATTGAATCGATGTGTGCGTGAACATTTAGATGTATGCTATAGAATCTGGTTTTTAATTGCAATAAAAACCAAATTGCTGGTTAAATTTAATCTACAGGCCAAGCCTAAATTAATTATGCTGCCATTAAGGCAATCTTCTATAAGCTGTCAAACTAGAATGCACATTGCCATTGTGATCATCGCCATTGGGCATACATTTTAGCTGATAGACGATGGTATTGTACATCAGCCAGACCCACTTGCTGTATATCCAAGCAATTTAAAGAAACATTCTTTGCAACAACAATGCCAAATTATTTATTGAATGTAGGCCTTTTGCTGCTCTCAAAACTCATGGGGAACCACCATTTTGTGGCTGCTTTTTTAAAAAGATTTTTTATGGGGTACATGCCCCCAGACCCCCTTAGTAGAGACTTAGGCCCCCTAAACATTCAATCCGACCTCAAAACGGATCCACGACAACTGGCTAGCTAAGAAGGCGTCAGGATGTCGTAATGTTCTGCGATATAGAATTGCGTCATTCATGACAAGCATTTTCATTCGGTTTTACAAAGGGACATGCAAGTGTCATTTCTTCTGGTGCTACTTAACCTCTAAAACCTCAAGACAACAGAAAAAGCTTGATAATGTGGATTTTCTTGTGCAGGACCTTTAATAGATACTTGGCAGTTTTACATTTGCCTCATTCAAATGTTGATGTGATGATGAAGTCTGTCAACCAGCGTTGAGAGACTTGTTTTGATTTTACTTTAAATTCTCCATTGCCACTGTCCTGTCACCTCCTCTGTATTCTGTATTCTATACGATTGTATTCACCTGCTCTGTATTCTCTTCTTCTAGGGGCCTTGAAGCCTCGCAGTGTCCACAGCTCCCCTCCCTCTCTGGGGGGCCCCAGCTCTTCAGACAAGCCGTCCAGCTCCAAGCAGGACGAGCCGCTGTATAGAGCCGCCGCCTCGGACCTGTTCACCATTACCGGCCTCAACGGGATCATACCCATGGCCAAGACACGTCGAGTCCCTGCCATGGGGTGAGCCCTCTGAGTTTTGGCCGGTATTTTCGGAATGCTTTCTGTAAACAGGACAGTACAGTTTTAATAGCTTGAGTTAATTTAATCAGCAAAGTGGTAAAGACGAGCTTCTGTGAATCTATGCTGAAAGCTTCCTTCCCGTGTGAGACCGGAAATTCAATCTGACTGATCTCACGCTAAACGAGCGGACTTTTAGGAAAGCTGTCGTTAATTAATTAAATGTTAAACGGGCCGAAGAAACCAGACTGCGAATGGCTTGTGTGAAGAGTGGCTGCTGCTGTGGGTTGGTTACTCTCCCGGAGACTGAGAGGTCGAGTGAATTGTCGTGATGGATTGTGAGCTGATGCGCTCTGCTGCTGCTGCTGTCTCCACAGGGCCGCCCTGCTGACGGACGGCTCTCTGGACTGTGACTCTGAGGGCATCAGTGAGCTCTGCGAGTCTCTGCTGGCTCTCACTGAGGAGACCTCCTCGAGGCCTGACGAAGGTGAGCACGTGATCTCCCCACTACCTACCTTGTGCACGTCCCCATTTTACTGCAACTGACCAAGCTTCTAATCTTGCTTTTAACAGAGGGCTTCACTTGTCAAGTAATTAGGCCAGCCAGTGTAATATTATTATTGCAATGGACTTTGATTACATCCAAATCCATAATGTCACCTTTTGCATATACAGTGGTGCTCGAAAGTATTCATACCCCTTCACTTTTTGCGCACTTTATTGTGTTGTAGATTTCATTTTAAATGGATAAAATTGCCATTTTTGCCCATCAATCTACACTCAATATCCCATAGTGACAAAGTGAAAACATGTTTTTAGAAATTTTTGCAAATGTATTAAAAATCTAAAACTGAAATCTCATGTGCATAAGTATTCATACCCTTTGCGTTAATGTATTTTTAAGCAACATATTTCATATTTGGTCATATATCCTTTGCATGCTGTTACTTCCTGGAGTCTGTACCCCATCAACATCAATAGACTATCTTATTTTCAGGTACTGTTACAAGCGGTACTATAACCTCTCTGCATTTGATTTTATCTCTATGGGAATTGGGGGGCGAGACTAGGAGATGGGGTTGGTACAGTATGGAACACATGGCTGGCTAAATAGCTGTAAGTTATCAAGGGTCTGAGCTATCGAACGAGCCCAAAACCATCACTCTGCGGCCAGATATGGAGTAGATGTGGATGGATCACTGCAAGGGTTATTTCTCCTGACTCATTTTCCTATAGAACTCTATAGGGGGAAAAAGGACCCCTTAACATTTTAACTACATTTTAACCAACTCGAAGTAGCCTCATGCAGTGCTCATGCGTTATATACGTTGGCTAGGAATATCACAAAAATATAGAAGAAAATTCAGTAGTCCCGCAAAGGAATATCACAAAATACTGACAAATTGGCCTTTTATTCACATTGTGCCACGAGTCTCTTAAGTGTAAGTTTCAAGTGAATTCATCTAAGTCCAAGTCAAGTTGCAAGTAATTTTTTTGGCGACTCGAGTCCAAGTCGCAGACTCGAGTCTCCAACTCTGGGTCACAGACATCAGGAAGTCATGGCATGCAAAGGATATGCGACCAAATATTTTAAATGACAAACAAAAAAATATCCTTAACAAAAAATGTGTCACTGTCCAATGAATTATGGTGCTCACTGTATATCTTATTCTCCATAAAACGTTCCAAAAGTCATCTGTGTTGGGAACCGTTTCATTTGGTGGACTGTTGGTGTGATATGACACTGGTATGCATTGGTAGGGTATAGTGGTGTCTGGTCTGCATTTGCTGGTAGGGTGTGAGATGTGTGCGGTATCCAGAGAAATTCATGTTGTGTGTGTGCTTTGGATAAAAGCGTCTGCCAAATTACTGTAATGTGTGTGGGGGCGTTGTGTGTGTGTGTGTGTCGGGGGTTGTGGTTGTGTGTGTGGTATCCAGTGATTGATGGTGTCATTGTGTGGTTCGGTCTCCGCAGGGCTGCTGTCCCAGAAGCAGGTGCTCCATCTCCTGCCCGGGATGAGCAGCGACAGTGAGCTGGAGTGCGACACGGAGAACGAGGACGAGGCTGTGGCCCTGGAAGCGGGAGACTGCCGATACGACACGCGGGCGCTGCCCTGTTCAGGTCTGCACCCACCGGGGCTCTCTCTCAGAACACCGGCTACACTGGCTGCACTCTTGGCTCTGCTCATTGAGTAATGCATGTGTGCCTCTGACAGGCATCCTCTCAGAGGACAGTTTGAAATTGTACACCAAGGCTCTTTGGCTGTTACTTCCTGGGGTCCAGGTGCTTTTTTTAAAAATTGTAATTATTATTATTATTTATTTATTTTTAATTTTAAATGACTCCTATGCGCCAAAGATTTACAGTCTAGACAAAGTTAATGCTTTAATGCTGCAGTATGCAATTTTCATCTAATGCAACAGATGCAAACCGTCTGTATCTTCCTGAAGTTGCGAGGAAGGATGACGGTACACAGATTTAGGATAATACAAATTACGCACTTTAGCAAAACATAAAAAGGGATTTGTCTTGTGTGGCATGACTGAATTCTGGCGAATACTTATAAATGCAATTTAATGTAATCCCAACCTAAATTGATCCATTCTGTTAATATAGCCTCTGTATTTATTATTAGCCTACTTTTTTCCATTAGAAGGCCGGGGTGAGAAATGAGTAGCCTAAGTGTTACACTTCTGGCTAGGCTGGCTAATGTTTTCACGATACCAAACGTAGATGAATGAAGGGCTGTTTTAATGGCGGTCAAACTTTTACATTAGTGGCTAGCTAGAGAGTTAAGAGGCGCCTCTATTCTCGAAGAGATGCTGCTGGACTAGCAGTAAAATGCCCAGCCCCTCGGCCTCCGTTCTGGTAACGTAATTTAGTGGGCGGGGTAACCTGTTGTCCCCCCCCTGTCGCCCATAAACTGTAAGCGCCTTGGTCATTGTAGTTCATAGTAAAACATGTAGTGAGAGCTATATCTCTGCTCTCACTACAGGTAGAAAGTTCTACAAATCGAACATAATTTTTGTGTGGATTTACCCTTTAACCTCTTTGCGCAGATGCCTAGTGACCATGCCGCAGGCGGCAATATTTTGCTCAACTGAGACATTCGTTGCTGTCTTAACTTTATTGCTAGACGATTTGTGACGATTTCTGCCGAATTCAGTTTCTAAGTGTCACTATTTTTCAAGTCCATTTAACAAGCACCCCCCACCCAGTCTATACCTACCCATGCGTGACATTGTGGACAATGGCGTCTATGTTTGAGTTCATAAATATTTATTCATCATATAAAATTTGAATTCCGTCATAGCAACAAGAAAAACCAAACGATAGCCTGATCATATGCCAAAAAAGCAGTGAAAAGCCATGCTCGCTCAAATGCGTAAATAAACGTGATATTGGCTCATTATACTACGTCTTCTACTATGAATATCTGCTACTAAATATGAAATAAATATGCAATCCTACCATTGGTTTTACACATAGATGTTCCTTTCAAAATTCAGTGGTCATTTATTGTCTCGTACAATCTGTTCATAGTGGCACTTAGAAACTCCATATTCGGTGTAGTTGTCACAAATGATGTACTAATAAAGCTAGAACATGGAGTTGTTGTTTCCACTCGTAGTTACCAGAAGCAATAAATGTCTCAGGGGGCCGGCAGTATGGCCACTAGGGGATCGGCGCAAATGTTGTTGGTGTTGGAGAATGGTATTTCACTGGCAACATTGCTGCCCGTCTTTTCACCGTTTTCTTACGAGATTTATTTTACAGTGCAGAATATTGATAATCATAATTAAGACTGAGCCTAGCCTTCTTTTCGAATTAACTTCACTTTACGTTCATAATAAGTTACAAGTAAATGATTCTCCTTTTAACATTCGTTTGCCGCTAAGTTTCAGAGTAAATGTGTCGGTTAGTATTTTACTCCCTAAGAGGTGATTCATTTCATAGTCTTTGACAAGTTGGCTAGATTCCACTGGCACTGAAGCATTTATGTGAGGCACAGTAGCCTACAATATAAAGCCGATTCAGGCAACATATTAGTGTCCACATCAGCATCGCATAACTGCATTTATTGTCGTTCTCATTAGGGTGTAAGAAAAAGAACGAGATACAGTACCCCTGGGACCACAGTGCAGTATAATGACAGTCATAAATAAATACCAGATTCAGTCTAACATAAAAAAAGAAAAGACTAACAATAAATGCAATTTATGTATTTCTTCCAGCTTGGGGAATTTATATAAAATTCTAATTGGACAGCATATGATCCATGAAAATGGTTGATTGGCTTTTGAATAGATTATGATCATGAATGCATTGCTTGGGAAAGTCCTGAAGTTAGCCACTCTCCATAAGCTGAGCTACGATTTGTGCCGTAAACCTGCTCTGGGGGGGGTACAGGCTTTGAATTTCAGCTGCGCTAATCACTCTGGACTGACACACCCCCAATAGCGCATCTCCTATTTCGGCACACGGCGAGTCACCAAATTACCAAACTGGCTCCGGTGCGTGAAAATCCACAATGAATTTGCCACTTCACCAGTGCCAATTCACAAGCTGCACTGGCTGGAAAATGCAGCCCACTGTCTTTACACTGTCAGTGATCACAACTGTTTTTATTTTTTATATCTCAATGATCAATGGGCCAAGAGTATGTCTACGTAGGCCTATATCTGTGGATGGCCAATATTTGGCCTCCACCCGCCTTTTGAATAGCCTTTTAGCCACCAATGTTCAGTGCATTTCTGTAAAGTTCTAGCATGTTTCTGAGCAATGAGTTCTCTGTTTTTCAGGAGACCAGCTAAGCTCTGACGATTTGAGCTTCTCTGCAGGGGAAGCAACCGAGAGGTGATCCTCTTCCTGGTGCAGCAGCAGCAGCAGCACTTGCCACGAGGAGCGCTTCCATCGCTCTACGGATTACACGGACTTCGTCTCTGAAATTCTCACCTGCTCTCGTGGTTGTAGTCCTGCATGCAGTTCCTCGTTTTAGTCTCGCAACTCTGTGGGACAAACACTATGATTCCGTTCGGCAAATGTCATGAATGTTGACTGCTAAAAAAAAGATACGGTCACGTAACCTTTTTGTTTGTTCGTTGTATATAAATGTAAATTGGAGAGCTATAAGATGGTTTAGGAGGAATTGGAATACAAGGTATTTGGGAGAGAATTTAGTCATTAGGCTGCTGCAGCATTTATGTTACACTATCCAGTTGCTGAAATGGAAGAAACCAGGACTTTCAGTGGTGATGGGAGAGTATAGCTTCATGAACCCCATAATGGATGGTGTTATCCCATTCCCTAGATCAGATTTATTTAAGTCATAAGCCAATCAAGACATTGCTCTCAGTAGTCAGTGTGGTTAGTTAAAATCTGAGTTACAGATCACTCCAACCATTTTGGGGTTGATGGCTGTTTATTTTCCCATTGCTTATAAATAGATGGTAGGTTATTGCACTGTAAGGGTTGCTTGTCATCTTGGGAGCAAATGGTTAAGTGTGTGTGATTAGCAATATGAACACGCTTCTGTAGAATTTTCAAGCATAAAAAATAATAATGACTGGTTAGATTTTCTATATGCAGTTATGTATACAGAGGCATCATAGTGTTGCAGTACCTCAGAGTCAATATAAAGTGCAGTGGTCTGTATATATAGATTTCCTTAGAGCTGTGTAATGGGTTTGTTTGAAGTTGTATCTGAGAGAAGCTCATTGTCCCTCCCTTCTCTGACTACCGTTAAGATTTTTGCAATGATTGAATGTGGCCAGATGAAGGGTTACCGTCTGACTCATTGGAAAGGGCAACACAGTGAAGTTCTAAAATGCACACAGTTCTTGCCGTTTTCAGACTCCCATTTTCAGTAATGGGGTCTGAAAACGCCGGTCGCTTAAGTGCTTTCCAGTAGCTTTTTGAATTGTCGCTTTGGTTCCCCCTCTTATTTCTTTTGAAAGAGTCTTTTTATATGAGAGGTCAGTGCTAAGTATATTGTCGGCCATTGTAAATGGCACAGGTGGACGGGCAGGCGATCACACGTTAGCCTGTCATTACATCTTCTTTACCCCCTTAAACTGTGTTGTCCTGTTGAAGAGAACACGGAACATGCTGCTGTGAAGGAGGTCTTGTACTACTAGAATGCCTGTGAAAGACCCATGTTTGATTCCTGTCTCAATATCAATGTCTGTTTTCTATTTAGAAATGTCTTTTTTTTTTTTCTTCCCCAACTTAATTTATTGAACTAAGGAGTGCCGTTTCTGTAGTCTTTTTGAGATGCAGTATTTAAAGTTGGTGTTTGGCCTTGGACGGCGTCTCCCCAGATGGCAAGGGACTGGATAAGTGCACCGTTGGCTTTCATTCTGACTTTAATGAAAAAGGCGAAGCAGATTGTGTGCTTTTCCATGATGCCTGCGACTGAGAGCGCTGTCTGGTACTCACACTTCAGAATTTCCTAGTTGTCTGGGACTTGACTAATAAAGGCTTTATTTTAATTATTTTTTATTTTTGTGTGTAAGTGGATTTTGTTGGACAAAGTTTACATATGGCTGGGACCATTCTTGTCCATTCCTCTGCTGTGGCTACAGTAATTCCACTCCTGGCAGGTCCCTGTAATTACGCTGTTTCTGTTCGCCATCATTTGTTGAAATTACACTTTGTTTCTGCAGTTTTTATTCTTAACAACAGACCATGTGTACCATTCATCACCTTGACTACTAACCTTTGGGTGTCTCCCCTTTTATAGGACTCAGACGGTGCTTTTTTAGAAAATCGAGTTGGAATCCAGACCTTTAATTTTCATTGGTTGGATTTTATATTCATTTTTATCATTTTTATGTGTTGATATTGCCCGTTTGGCTTTGGTGCTAATACTGGCGTGTCTTTTGTTTGCGAGCAGCGTCATTCAACTTTTTTAAAACATTAGTTTTAATTGAGGAGATTTAATAATAAATTTGTGAATTATATTGCGCATACTACAGAATTACCAAATGTGCTTCAGTCCTTTAAATGTCTTGTAGGGAGATATCGGTCTTACATCTGGTCAAGTGTGCAGTGGTGATGATAATGCATAAATGTGTGTATACTGTAAATGCATGTCCTGATGCAACCATCAGCTCAAAAACACTTCAATGCCATGACAACACTTGTACTACACCTGAGCGCATGCCCCTCCCTCTTTGTTACCTACAGGCTTATGCTATGTACACCTGCATGGCTGCTCTCTGGACTAGTATAGGGTTTGGGGGCAGGCAGAGGGGAGGGGGGCGGCTCAGTTCATGGGACCTTCATTTCGGAGCCCGTAGAATTGTGTCCCTGAATTAAGTCCATCCTTAAGTATTTCTCTTAAGTTGTGTGTGATTTTACTTTTCTTTATTTTCACAAAAGTATGCTTTTACTACCAAGTGCTGAGTTGAAGGTGTTACCCGCTGCTCCATATTGAGACATGGGAGAGTTATAGTGACGATGGTGACTGCTGCTGAGGAGGAGGTCCTCCACTGGAGCCTTGAGCCGTTCTGGCTCTGGTACACTGGGTCCAACTGTGTGGTCTCTAATGGACACTGACTGAATAGTCTGTTCACCCCCCCTTGTTTGCTTATGTCTGTGAAAGATCTGTTTAACTGTCGTGTGTTTTCAAAATTCTGGTTGTCCAGGATTTTTTTTTTTGTTTAATGGCTGTGCACATTTTTTGTTAATTAACAGTAATGAACAAATAAAAGATTTTAACGTTCTTGGTCAAACTGGTTTCAACTGCCACTCTGGATCGCATATTACTCATTCATTGAATGGTTCGTAAGCGTGTGTGTATGGCCGTGTGGTGCCATAATTATTTTTGGATACAGTACACTCGCATACATATTGAGCACCATAATTCATTGGACAGTGGCACATTTTTTGTTATTTTGGTTCTGTACTCTAGCACTGAGTTTGGAAGGATACAATGACAATGAGGTTGAAGTGCAGACTGCTTTAATTTGAGGATATTGTCATCTGTATCGGATGAACCATTTGTACATACCTCCCCCATTTTCGGGCATCAAAAAATATTGGACAGTTTAACATAATGGAGAGTAAAGTAGAATTTTTTTTATATTTGGTCACATATCCTTTGCATGCCATGACTTCCTGATGTCTGTGACCCAACAACATCAAAAGACTTTCTCGTACTCTTACAAGCAATACTATAACTTCTCTGCATTTGAATGGATCTCTGGGAATTGGGTGGGATTAGATTTAGCTGTAAATTATGCTGGAACACTGGAATACATGGTTGGTGAAATGGCTGTAAGTCATCAAGGGTCTGCGGTACCAAACGAGCCTCAAACCATCACTGCTGCCAGATGTGCTGTAGATATGGATGGGTTTCTTCTTATTTTTCCAGAGAGTTCAATCGGAAAATTTGTCAAGAGAAACGACCATTTTTGATGCCCAACTATAAAATGTTCTATAATTTTTAAACTGTTTATCCAATATGAATGAAAATACCCTCAAATTAAAGCTGACAGTGCACTTCAACATCATTGTATCCTTTCGAACTTTTTTGGAAGTGGCCCCTCCCCCCAGGGCGTTGCTCACTCCGTGAGGCCCAGCTTCTTCAGCGACTCAGGCATCTCGGGGGAAGGGGGGCAGGGCAGGCGGACATACACCTACACAGAGTTGTAGATGAACCACTGCAGGGCTGTCAGGGTACCGATCATGATGATACCAGCGACCAGACCCATCCACACACTTCAGGAGAGAGGGGGAAGAGAGAGAGAAATCAATATATGATACTGATAAATTGTTCTCAGTTTCCACTATGAGGAAAAAGGGTGTTTGGGGGATGAGTGCAGCATTTGGAAGTGCGTGGGGTATTTGGGGATGAGTGGGGGCGTTTTGGGGTATTTGCTGCATGAACTAAGGCGGAAATGACAACAGGAGGTTAAGCAGGCACCATGCCAGGTGCTGTAGCAGCCTTCAAACAAACTAACGACAACATTGGTTAGAGAGGTGCTTCGTCATGACACACGGGGACCATTTCAGAATATCGCCACTTATCTCTGCGTATTGATAAACTACTCTTAAAAAAAAAAAATCTAAATTCAATTTCTCCCTAATAGTGCTCAAACGAGTTCAAACACAGGTAGCCTATAAAAGTTATTTATTAAAGTGTTACAATGTAACAGCAGTATTTTTCTCTCTCTCTTTCTGTTCTCTTTTCTAATTTCACAATTAATATATATATATAAATTTTTTTGTTCTTCAATTAATGTGATTTTGTTCCATAAGGTGAGGTTCTCGTATAAGCCCAACCTCTCTAGCACATTTCCATAAATGACTGTGTACTTGGATGTGTTTTTTATTTGTATAAATAATAATAAATACATAAATGAATTGGTGTTTTCAGAGTGTGTAATTGAGTAACATAAGGTCACTACTCTGGTTATTATATATTGTACCTCACATGTACTGTCTTGAGATAAGCCTATATGGAAGCGAAAAGTACAATATTGGTAAATAAATGCAATCGACAATGAAGTCGTCAATTCTCATTCTTGACTGCTTCTGTAATCCATTTACCTTGAGATAAATTAGGAAAAAAATGTACCTTTAACTGGAGATAGGGAAAACTCGGACAGCAGGTCATACCTTCAGATCCTGAAAAGGTGTCTGACTGACAACAAGGATGGTGAAGAGAAATATTGATTAGGT
This sequence comes from Ilyophis sp. 1 JC-2022, assembly GCA_022702515.1. Taxonomy (NCBI): domain Eukaryota; kingdom Metazoa; phylum Chordata; class Actinopteri; order Anguilliformes; family Synaphobranchidae; genus Ilyophis; species Ilyophis sp. 1 JC-2022. The sequence goes on along the minus strand of CM040401.1, from coordinate 64,259,474 downwards.
AACAGTTTTTTTTTTCCCCATCAAAAAACATCCAAATACTTTGAAATAAATTAATGAGTTATCGTTGGTGGTCCTACCATCATTTTATGCTCACACAAAATGTTCTGGAGAGGACAATTTTTTTGGACAACAGTTCAATTAGGATTTTACTCTTAAACCAGCTTTTGTAAAAACAAACCACTCCTTATAACATTTGAAAGTAATCTATATAATATTTTATATAGAACATGGTATAATTCCACATATAGTTGAATAAGTTATTGAATAAAACATTAAGTTATTGAACAGGCCTTTTTTGTTCTTATTTATTGACACTTCAGTCAACAGATTCTATATACAGATAAGACCTATGTATAGCCAGACCTCTGTGTGTCACATTCCAGCAGAGGGGACCACATACAAACAACCCAATGCCATAATAACACGAAGGGCGTTAACAATTAAACAATATTAAGCAACACAACCTGCCTACAGTGCTGTACATCCATCTTGCAAATATTTGTAAGATTAATGATTGAGATTAAAGATCTAACACTGTTATTATGGATATGGGTTGATTAGATGTGGGTGGTCTGGTCTCCAGAACAAAACGGATTAATTATACCAGCAATTAAGCAAAGACAACATTCACGAAAGGTAAATAAACTGTAGGACTATTCCCCTCCACCACCTTTCAAGCCACAATAACACTGGGTTCTATGTCATTCTGTATGTTTATTGTCAAATCAGAAATATATGAACAATGATTGGTGACAGGTAGAAGGAAGATTATGTTGATACTGGAATACATCTCATGCAAATACAATTCTATATATCCATACATTACCATAACTGGCAAGGAAAATGTTATCTTTCTTGTCCCGCAAAACATATAACGACTCCCAGTATCCCAATGTCCCCATATGTACTATATTCGTTATTCATTCTCAATTTATCTTGTCAAAAACATTGGATTGTATTCAATTTAATAAGTTAATTGTCAGGGTCCAAAAAGACCACCTGCTGACATGTAATTTGAATAAATCATGAACACTGAAATTATGAGTAGCTGAGTCATGTATGCTATGTAATGTTTTAGTGTGAAAATAAATCTCAACAGACTGGTCAAGTAAAGGATATACAGTGGGGAAAAATAAGTATTTGACACATCAACAATATTTTGATTATTATTATTATTTTCAATGCAGCTATTCACATAAAATTTTGACCAGACATTGGTATTAACTCAATAAAACTACACAGCTAAAGAAATTGTAACATTCCAATCCTTTAAAAAAAGTTATGTGCAATAAAATGGAATGACAGAAAAAAAGTATTGAACACACCAGAGTATGTGAGCGGAGCGGAGTGGCATACATTTCCGCTCCCCGCTCAAAGCTTTCTGTAATCACTCAGTGACTTACAGCCATTTTACCAACTATGTATTCCATACTGTTCCAGCATAATTTACAGCTAAATCTAGTGCCACCCCCCAATTCCCATAGAGATTAATTCAAATGCAGAGACGTTATATTATCGCATGTAAGAGCACCAGAAAATAAGATATCAAGAGGCGTTTGCTGTTGGGTCACAGACATCAGGACGTCATGGCATGGAAAGGATATGCGACCAAATATAAAAAATATGGCTTTTCCACCAAGTATTAAATACATTTGATTTAGCGTGTTCAATACTTTTTTCTTGTGTCATTCCACTTTATTGCGCATAACATTTTTTTAAGAATTGGAATGTTACAATTTTTTTAGCTGTGTAGTTTTGTTGAGTTAATACTAATGTCTGGTCAAAATTGTATGTGAATAGCTGCATTGGAAATATTTCTAATTTAAAAATTGTTGAGGGGTGGAATACTTATTTCCCCCACTTTATGTGACCCAATCTACAAAAATGAGTCTCAGAAAGAAAATAAAAATAAAAAATTTCCACATCAGACTCATTTTTGTCAAGCGGGTCACATATACAGTGAACACATTTTCTTTCTGTGTTTTGGTTCTGTACTCCAGCTGGATGTAAAATTATACAATGACTGTGAGGCTAAAGTGCAGACTGTAAGTTTTAATTTGAGGCCATATTCACATTCAAACCCCAATTCCAAAAATGTTGGGACAGTATCTAAAATGCAAATAAAAGCAGAAAGCAGTGATTTATAAATTCTCTTTTCCTTATATTTAATTGAAAACAGTACAAAAAAAAAGATATTTAAAGTTTTATAGATTTTTGTAAATATACATCAATTCTGAATTTGATGCCTGCAATACGATTCAAAAAAGTTGGGTCATGGGCAAAAAAAAAAAAAAAACTGTGAAGGCTGTGGAATGTTAAAAAAACACCTGTTTGGAACATTCCACAGGTAAACAGGTGAATAGGTAACAGGTGATGCTATCATGACTGGATATAAAAGGAGCATCCACAAAGGCTCTGGCGTTTACAAGCATGGACGGGTCGAGGTTCACCACTTTGCACGATTGCAAATAATTTTAGGGATTTCACCATACAGTCCATAATATTATTTAAAAATTCAGAGAATCTGGAGAAATCTTTGTGCGTAAAGAGCAAGGCCGTTGTCAGTTAACACAGTTCATCACTGCTTCAACAAATGCAAGTTAAGACTCTACTACGCAAAGCGTAAGCCATATATGAACAACATCCAGAAACACCGCCGACTTCTCTGGGCTCAAGCTCATCTGAGATGGACTGACGTAAAGTGGAAACATGTGCTGTGGTCTGACAAGTCAAACTTTCAAATTGTTTTTGGAAATAATGGACGTTGTGTTCTCCGGGCCAAAGAGAAAAATAAACATCCCAATTGTTAGATTGAAGGTTCAAAAGCCAGCGTCTGTCATGGTATGGGTAACTTACACATCTGTGAAGGCACCATTAACGCTGAAGAGTACACATGCATTTTGGAGCAACATATGCTGCCATCTAGACAACGTCTTTTTCAGGGACATCCCTGCTTATTTAAGCAAGACAACGCCAAGCCACATTCTGCACATCTTACAACAGCGTGGCTTCGTAGTCAGAAAGTGCGGGTGCTAGACTTGCCTGCCTGCATTCGAGACCTGTCTCCCACTGAAAACGTGTGGCGCATTATGAAGTGCACAATACGACAATGGAGACCCCGGACTGTTGAGCAGCTGAAGTTTTATATCAAGCAAGAATGGGGAAACAATTCCCCTTTCAAAACTACAACAATTAGTGTTCTCAGTTCCCAAAAGATTACTAAGTGTTGTTAAAAGGAAAGGAGACATAACACAGTGGTAAATGAGCCCCTGTCCCAACTTTTTTGGGACGTGTTGCAGGCATCAAATTTAGAATGAGCGTATAAAAACAATAAAGTTGACAACAATTAAACAATTAAAACATTAAATATCTTGTCTTTTTACTGTCTTCAATTGAATAATTTGCAAATCATTGCTTTCGGTTTTTATTTACATTTTATACACTGTCCCAACTTTTTTTGGAATTGGGGTTTGTATATTGTAACTGAAGAAGGCTGCAGTACAGGCCTGGCATGGCATAACCAGTGAAGATGCCCAGTATCTAGTGATGCTTCTACAGCTCGCACACTACAGGAAGTCCTTGCATGCAAAGGATATGCAACTAAGCATTATTATTTAATATCAACATGATTAATTATTAGGATTAATACACTTTCCCTTTATGTCACAAGAAATAGGCCTATCTTCAATGCATTGCAACTGTGCAACTCTAAAGAAGCCCATGAAGGAGTCCTTGTGAAGCTTGATGAAAACTGTTTTGTATTTGCAAAACAATTTTTTTTTGTTTGATAATCATGTTTTGCATTTGTAAAACAGTATTTGTTTGCAAATCATATAGGACATTTGAAAAATGTGTTTGTTTGTTGGGTTTTGGCAATAAATTAGCCCCCTAATAGTCACATGATTTAGAAAATGAAGACAGCATTTTTTGTACTTGTAAAACGTGTTGTATGCATATGTGAAGCGTGTTGTACTTGAAAACTGTTCTGTTTGTGTAATATGCACGTTTTTTTATGGTAACCCGAACAGATCCAAAGCCGACGGAAACTAGATACCACATATCCAGTTGGACAGCCCGCACCACCCGGTTGGATAGCTCGGAGATACTCAATTTGATGTCACTGATTGGACAGAAATTCACCGAGTAGGAGTGTTGATCTACGACCAGTTTTCCACTTTGGGTCCAAACAGATAAGGTTAGGAATACAGCCAGGGGGGGGACCTGATCCCAGATCAGCATTTCTACTCGGATGCTCCATAAATATGGGCCTTGGTCCAGGATGAGATGGCTGTTGGCTCTCCCAGGCTTGTTCTGGGTAGAGCGTTCTCAGCAGTAATTACGTGGGCGAGCGAGTGCTGGCACAACTGTGGTCTCTCTCGCATCCTGTCGTCTCTCTCGCATCCTGTCCCCTCCGAGCCTCCAAATGAGAAGGACAGGACTTAACCAGATAGCGCTGCCTTGTGCTAAGCGTGGCTCCCAAAGGACTTGTGCATTAGTCAGCAAGCCTGCATGGGGAACCACCAGAGGGATTAACACAACCAGGTTAGCCATTGTGTAGCCTTAGGCTTATGATATCATAAGGTCATAATCATAACTAACTCACTCATTTCCCATCTGACAAGTCATCGTATTGTGTGCGGGCGAATGGACCTTTGGTCTGAATTGAAGAGTACAGTATATTTTTTGGAAATGCATGAAAAATGTGTTATTTTGGTTGATTCCAATTGATATTTAATAACGTTTTTCCACGTGGGGACACATTTCATTTATTTTGCCGCGGTTGTTAGATAAACATAATTTCATGTCCATCTAAGTCAAAAAATAACATTAAAAAAATATTTGCATTTCCTTCACTTTTTGCACATAAGACTATAGTCTTGTGTATTTTGCTGTCGTTCCACTGAAATACATTTTTCGTCATCAATTTATTCAAACACATTTCTATTCAGTTACTTCACTGGGGTTCTTAATATGATTTCCTATATGAATTTTAAAAAATTATATTAAAATATTATTTTGTGTTTTCTTCACTTTTCGGACGTGACTGTAGTCTTGCGTATATTGCTGTTATGCAATGAAACAATTTTTTTTTACCATAAATCTCTTCAAACACATTTCTATTAATATCACCTCGATTGTTAAATATGATTTCCTATCCACCTAATAAAAAAATGCAATTTTTTAAAATTCTCACTTTTTGAACATAAGACTATAGTCTTCTGTCTTCTGCTGTCGTTCCACTGAAACACATTTTTCATAACACATTTCTATTAATATAACCTAGGTTGTTAAATAAACATGATTTCCCCTTCATTTGAATTTAAAAAATGACATGTAAATGATATAAGACTGTAGTCTTACATATTTTGCAATTTTTCGACAAACTGATTTATCGTCCTGAATTACAGCAAACACATTTCTATTCATTAATTTCACCGTGGTTATTTAAATACACATAACCAATCCATCTGAATAAAAAAATATATTTTTTAAATGTTCACTTTTTGAAGGTAAGACTTTAGTCTTAAGTATTTTTCTGTTAACACACTCAAATACATTTGTCAGCATGAATTTCTTCAAACACATTTCTATTAATTTACCTCACAGTCATTGTTAAATAAAGATGATATCCTATCCATCTGAATCAAAAACTGACATTTTTATTACATTAGAATATTTCACTTTTTGGACATAAGACTATGTATGGTCTTACCTATTTTGTACCTATTTTCTGGTAATACACTGAAACACATTTTATATAATAAATCGCTCCAAACACATTTCATTTATAGCACCTTGGTTGTTACATAAACATGACTTCCTATCCATCTGAATCAAAAAATTAAATTTAAAAGATTTTCTAATTTTTTTTCACACTTTTTGGACATAAGACTATAGTCTTACATCTTTGCTGTTTTCATTATAATTTCTTCAAATGCATTTGTAGTAATTTATTTTGCATGGTTGTTAAATAAATATGATGTCCTATCCATCTAAATGAAAAATGACAGTAATAACATTTAGGTATTTTTCACTTTTTTAACATAAGACTACTCTTACATGCTGTTTGCTGTTAATCCATTGAAAAACATTTCCCATCATGAATTCCAGGAAAAACTTTTAATTTATTTTAGAGTGGATGTTCAAATAATTTTGCCATTATGCACTGAAACACATTTTTCATTATAAATGTCCTCAAACACATTTCTATTCATACAACTACATATAGTCTTATGTATTTTGCTGGTAGTATTTTATATTTTTCACATTTTGGGCATAAGAATATAGCCTTACGTATTTTGCTGGTAATCCACTGAAACACATTTTTCATCATAGATTTCCTCAAACACATTTCTACTCATTTATATCGACATGGTTTGTAAATAAACATGATATCCTTTCCACCTGAAGCAAAAAATGGCAGTACTAAAATGTTTGTATTTTTTCAGGTTTGGAACATAAGACTAGTCTTATGTATTTTGCTGTTAATCCACTGAAAAACATTTCTCATCATGAATTGTAACAAAAACATTTCTATTCATTTATTCTACAGTGGTTGTTAAATTAAGATGATATCCTATCCACCTGAATCAAAAAATGACAGTATAAAAATGTTCATATTTTTCACATTTTGGACATAAGACATTTTTTATTGTGTAAAAACTTTCCTCAAACACATTTATATTCATTTCGTTTTCTGTGGTTATTAAATAAAGATGATATCCTATCCATCTTAATAAAAAAAAATTACATTTAAATATTTTTTTATTTTCTCACTTTTTTCTTTTTCGATAAGACTATAGGCTTATGTATTCTGCTGTTATGCACTGAAACACATGTATCATTAATTTTCTCAAACACATTTCTATTAATTTATATCAACTTGGTTGTTAAATGAAAATTATTTTCTATCATTTTAATCAAAAATGTTTTACAATTTTTTTAATTGTTTCACTTTTTGAACACAAGACTTCTTATATAATCTTTTTTACGTATTTTTCTGGTAATTCACTGAAATGCATTATTCCTCATATATTTTTTCAAAAACTTTCCTATTTAGTTATTTCACAATGGTTATTAAATAAATATGATATCCTATTCATCTGAATCAACAAAAGAAAATGTATTTTAAAAAATACTTTTCCACTCGTCTTTTTTCATAATATATATAGTCTTATGTAATTTGCCGTTATGTCATAACCGTTCTCATAAAATGTCATAAAATGCTTTTCTATTCATTTATTTTTCAACTTGGTTGTTAAAAATGACTTCATAAGAGCATAGACATACAATAATAATCACAATAATAATAAAGGTGAGACATTATAGGGACAATATGGGAGAACCAGAGTGTTATATATTATAAGCCAGAGTGAAGAGGTGTGTTTTGAGCTGTTTTTCGAAAGAGGGTAGTGTATCTGCATGTTTGATGTGAGTGGGGAGGGAGTTCCAGAGAACGGGAGCAGCAGCACTGAAGGCTGGAGCACCAACAGGAGTGAGTCGGGTGGGGGGTATGGCGAGTAGATCACCAGAGGAGGAGCGTAAAGTGCTGGTTGGGGTGTAGTCCTGAAAGAGGTCAGAAAGGTAGGGGGGTGTGAGGCTGTGTAAGGCTTTATAAGTCAACAGGAGGATTTTGAATTGAATGCGGTAGTGGACTGGTAGCCAGTCTAGTTGAATGAGGGTGGGTGTAATGTGGTCAGAGGGTTTAGTATATGTAAGGATTCGTGCAGCAGAGGTTTGGATAATTTGCAGTTTATTTATAAGTTTGAAGGGGAGTCCTGAGAGTATACCATTGCAATAGTCTAGTTGGGAAGTGACGAATGTGTGGATCAAAGTTTCAGCACTGGACTGAGAAAGTGAGGGACGGAGTCAGGAGATGTTGCAGAGGTGAAAGAATGCAGTGCGTGAAATATTCTTGATGTGGGGTGTGAGGGAGAGGGTATTATCCAGAATAACCCCAAGACTTTTGACTTGGGGTGACAGGGGGATAAGGTGGTCATCAATAAAAGTTTTAAAGGTGGATGCTTTTGACAGGGTGGATTTTTGTACCTATGAGCATAACTTAAGTTTTGTTGGTGTTGAGTTTGAGGAAATTGATAGCCATCCAGGCCTTGATGTCATGGAGGCAGCTGGTGAGAAAGGAGGGGGGCAGAGGGGCATTGGGTTTGTATGATATGTAGAGTTGTGTATCGTCGGCGTAACAGTGGAAATTAATATTATGATGCCACATGATTCGGCCAAAGGGAAGGAGATAAATAATGAATAGGAGTGGGCCCAGCACTGACCCCTGAGGGACACCCTCTTTAACTGCAGCCAGCCCAGACTGGTGATGTTTTAGTTGGACAAACTGTTGTCTATTTGTAAGGTAGGATGAGAGCCAGGCTAGTGCAGAACCAGAGACCCCCAGGAAAGTCAGGCGGTTCAACAGTAGGGGGTGGGAAACTGTGTCGAAGGCAAGGCTGAGGTCAAGGAGGATGAGGATGGTTAAAAGTCCAGAGTCCGCAGCGAAGAGGAGGTCGTTAGTGATCTTAATGTGTGTAGTCTCTGTACTGTGTTTTGATTGGAATCCAGACTGAAATGGTTCCAAGAGGTTGTTACTGTCAAGATGGGATTGGAGTTGGGCTGCTACTACTACACGTCCGGGAATTTTGGAGAGAAATGGGAGGCTAGAGATGGGGCGGAAGTTGTTGAGTGTTTGGATCTGCACCAGGCTTTTTGAGTATGGGTGAGATAGCATCTGTTTTGAGGGAAAGGGGAACAGAACTAGAGACCAGTGATGCATTGATTATCTGTGTTAACAGTGGAGAGAGGACAGGGAGTGCAACTTTAACTAGGGAAGTAGGAAGAGGGTTGAGTTTGCAGGTGGAGGACTTGGATGAAGTGGTGATTTTAACTACACTCCTCAAAAAAAGTTTGGAAACGTTATTTCGGTCGATTATTCCTCCCCTTTAATAATACCAATTGGTATTGTATTTTATATCGTTGGAAAGCCTGATTAGTCACCTTTACAACGAGGTACAACTTGTAAGGATCGTGCATTCGTGGAATGAGCAACACAGCTAACCGTGTGGGTAGCGGCCCAAAAAAATGTGCCAAAATCCCCTGCAATATTCTTCTGTTGGTATTCACTCTCGTTTTGAGTTGCTTGGTGGACTGGATGATTGCACTCTCCCACAGTAATAAGGAAAAAACAACACATATTGGCCATTTTTACACTTTATTCATTTTACACTGTCAGGGACCTCAGTAGCGTGTGGAAGATCCATACGCAGCCACAACAGCTTGGCACCTCCTCCTCATGCTGGTCACCAGCCTGGTCACACACTGCTGTGGGATGGCATCCCATTCCTCGGTGCCAATCAGGTGCCAGTCACACACCTGTGACTGGCATACACCTGCCAGCACTTGAAGCTCAAAACGAGAGTGAATACCAACAGAAGAATATTGCAGGGGATTTTGGCACATTTTTTTGGGCCGCTACCCACATGGTTAGCTGTGTTGCTCATTCCACGAATGCACGATCCTTACAAGTTGTACCTCGTTGTAAAGGTGACTAATCAGGCTTTCCAACGATATAAAATACAATACCAATTGGTATTATTAAAGGGGAGGAATAATCGACCGAAATAACGTTTCCAAACTTTTTTTGAGGAGTATATATAATGCTCAGTCACTGGTGTGAAGGCAGAGAAGCTGTTAATGTACTGGTGGTCAGTGGTGTTAGATTTTAGTAATTTCAAGGATAATTTAGCAACATGTTTTAGATAGTCAAACCTGTATGCTCTAATACACTATGCAGGTTCTGTCTGGGGGGGGGGTGCCTAACAGCCACCCCGTCTCTGTCTGGGTGTGAAGCGCCCTTTCATATGCAAGTACTCTTAAAGTACTTGCCACCGGCATCAATGTCCCACTGAGTTTCCCGGGGATATACATCCACGAGACTTCCCTGTCTGGCCCCACCTATAGAATACTTCCTGAGATATCTGTATAAATGCTGGCCTGGTTTAGAAGACATGTTAGGATGTTAGACTGGTCAGACTGGTAGAAGGTTACATGTTAGGATGTTAGACTGGTAGAAGGTTACATGTTAGAATGGTAGACTGGTAGATGTTGCATGTTAGACTGGAACGCTGACAAACTCCATTGAACTGTAACTCCGAATAAACCAGCTACTGTCTTTCATCACGGAACTGTTTCAAGACCCTCTTATTCCTTGAACGTAACTGCAAGTACCAGCAACGAACAAAAGTGTAATTGAGAAATACGAAGCAATTCTTCAATTTGGAGGTCCCACCGAGATCAACGAAATAACCAAGGCCCAGGAATTTTACCAGTGACCAGAGAAGATTGGACGGTGCGACACGAGTTACGTCGGAGTTTATCCAATCCCATTTATCTGGTGAGTTTTCCTGTTTTCTAATTATTTCGCTTGATAAACGAACTAAGAACATTTGCTGTTGGTACGGTTGTAATTAAGGAATAGAGAGGGAATACCTACTTTGATGTTGACAGCGCAATATCATTGTATGCTGAGTAAATCTTGTGTGTGTGAAGTTTTGTGAAATTGTTAGCCTATATTTCTTGCGGGAGCAAGAGTGCTTTGCAGGGTGCAAGCATTGGAAAAAGGACGCGAGGCGTCAATCGTGTTAAAGGGGATCTCAAGATAAATAGACGAGCAAGGCACATTTTTATTAATTTAAAGAAGTAAATTAATAAATCCTCCATTGAGCGATTAATGGTGTTCAGAGCGTCAATATTCGCAACAGGGTGTCTGTGGAAGTATTTGTGATATCAATACTGGTGCGCACTTGATCGTCGTATTTGAGAGAAGATTCCAGGTAGATAGGTAAAGCGGGGCACAGTTCATTAATTTAAGAAGTAAATTAAGTGAACCCATCCAGTGAGCGGTCAAAGGTTTTCAGAGAACCTCTGTATGCAAGAGCTGTCAGTGGCAACGTTGTAATTTAACGTTGGTGTACAAAACTCGTTTTATCTTGACATATGTATGAGAACTATCTGTTGTCCGTTCAAGCGTTTTTTGTGTAGTGTTGTTGTTGTTTAATGTACACGTGTTTCGTATCTACAAGATAGCTGCTGTTTGTACTCCTGGCGAGTGAAACGTGAATCGATTTTTTGTTGAAGTTTTGAATTGTCCGTAATTTTAATTTTGTGAACTTAACCATGTTTTGGAGACGCGATAAGTACGAGGTACCCACGTCTGAGAAAGGCGGGAAGGCCGTCCCTGAAGTGGACAGTGATTTCCTTATTAAAGATACAAAGGGTTTTATCCAGTCGTATTTGAATTTGGAGGACATGGAAAAATACATTGAAAATAAGTACAGTTTCCAAGTTAACAAAGATACGGTGTGGAGTTTGAATGACATAAAGAAAGCATATGGTAAATTACAACGCGTGTCTGACAAGCGTAAACTTCCCCTTGCTTTGCTGATTGTTAGTCACATGCGAAGGCGGAATGAAATAAATGCCAAAGCCGAAACGGATCGCCTTTTTGACATTGAGAAAAATAAAGTTAAAAATCTAGTCGAAGAACTGAAAAGCGTCAAAACAAAGAAAGCTAAGAAAGATGCAGAAATAAGAGCATTAAAAGAACAGATTAAACGTTTGCAAATTGCACCGTCATTAGCTCCTGAGTCGGGGGGATACGTCGGGCCTGTTCAGCCTTCTGCCCCACCTCGTTATGCAGATAGAAAATCTGTCACCGTAGCTCGTAATGATGAATGGGTAAGCAGTGACAGTGATAGTGATAGTGACAACGACATAGCACCGACACCACAGTTGAGAGCGTTAACTCAAAGACGGGTAGCGGGTGAAATTCAGTCCAGTCACAAACCAACCAAGCCCGAAGACATTGACAAGTGGTCGCAGGATTTAAAACATCCGCGAGTTGCAGGCATGGACACATGGGCTAAAATAAATCGTTTGAAAACAATTTATTGTCTGCATCCGTATGACGGTGTACAATTAATGGCCACGGTAATAACTCCCACAGAGGTTAACAAACTAAATTCGTCTGTTACTAGTGCGTTGGGAGGTGATGGTCAGAATCTTGCCAAGGGATGGGAGGCGATTGAGGAATTCATACAAAAAGCGACAAATGCATCCACAAATTGGGGAAAAGTTGCAGCGTGCATTCAAAAGACTGGCGAGGCTGTTGATGTCTTTGCTGAACGGTTTTCGGAAACCTTTTTAAGACATTCGGGAATTAAGGAGATAAAACGTGATAACCTTTTTTCCAGTGTAAATGGCCCTCTTAAAACAACGTTTATGCAAGCGCTGTTGCCAGAGATAAGATCAGCCACTAAACTTAGCAAACCAGATTGGCAAGATGAAACCATCACTTTTGACCAGTTATTATCGGCAGCTAGAAGGGTTGAATTAGATACAGAGTGTAAGATCCGTAATTTGAATAGTCGTGGACATAATCGCGCAGAGGTTAAACGTAACAATAACTGTCGCAATTGTGGGAAACCGGGACATTATTGGAGACAGTGCCAGGCACCAAAACAACACAGGAACGATGCCCCCTCAACGCGCAATTACGCAGAGGGGGACACTGAGGATTTTAACAAACGTTTTGCAAGCTTAAGTGATAGTCAGAAAAAGGCCATTCTTTCTGCGGTTCCTTTAAACGAGAGGACGCCTCACTGAGACGCATAGCGGCCGCAGTGAGGCAATCAAAAGATGGACTTTATGTACGCGCGACCATTAACCGGCAAATAGACGTTGATTTCCTTATAGACACTGGCGCTGAACTAACTGTTGTACCTGCTTCATACGCAAACGACAATATCTTGCCTTTAACAGACTGTGTAAAACGATGCTATGGTGTAGGGGGACAGGCTGTGACGTTGCGACAGACGCAGCCTGTGTCCATTTCAGTAGGACATACGGAGGTCACGGCTAATGTATGGGTTGGAGAAGTGTGTCAGCCCTTACTGGGCATGGACGTTCTATTAAAATTAAACTCGAGTCTTGAATTTTCTGACGGTAAAGCTATTTGGAAATTAAGACGGCTACAAAAAGCAGATGTCGCCAAACAACCAATTTGGACAGAAAGTAAGAACGACTGTGGTTTTCTTGATCTAAAGCCGGTGTTACTCACCGGGACACCTCCCCCCAGCGCGCGACAGTATCCCCTCAGCAGGGAGGCTATCGATGGTATCAGACCCATCATCAAAGAGCTTGAAGAACGACACATTTTGGTGAAAACTCAGAGTTTCTCAAATAGTCGTTTGTGGCCCGTGAAGAAAGCAAACGGCAGCTGGCGTTTGACTGTTGATTCCAGAGGGGCAAGTAAAGCAATTGATAAGTTGACACCTTTGGTAGCAGATCCGTCTAGGATATTTAACTCACTGAAACCTGAGCATTGCATCGCTACACTGATTGATATGGTGAATGCATATTGGACTGTTCCTTTAGTCCCAGAATGTCAGGACTGGATAGCTTTTACTTTTGACGTGACATAAAGTGATAAACTATTAGAAGTGTTTTAAATGGAACCTACTGTACATAGCACATTCTTTGTTGTGTCGTTTAAATTACGATGTTGTAGGCCATATGGCCTATTAGATGTGTCAAGATTTCCTTGATACTGCCGCACTTTTCCTTCTGCCTGATTCAGGTTCAAGACGACCAGGTATCCCCACCACTGTGATGTCATAAGACAGTCCCCCTACGCCAAGATGACGAGGTCTCCGAGGAAGGAACATTCACCACCGGAGAATCTTGGACTTCCAAGGGCACCAACAAACTCTTGCCGTGAATGGGACTAGAGACTGAGACCATCACAGCCATATACTGACACGCACTACACACCCTAAGTTTGGCTCACAAGCATAACCTCCCAAAACTGCTTGTGACTAAACGCATCCATCCACCTACACTGATTCCCCCTTTCGATTCTTTTTTTGTTTTTACTGCCATTTCTCCCTTTGGGCAGCACGGTGGGGCAGTGGATAGCACTGCCGCCTCGCAGCAAAAGGTCCCAGGCCCGAATCTCAAATCCTGGCTGAGGATTTTGTCTGCGTGGAGTTTTGCATGTCCTCCCCGTGTCTGCGTGGGTTTCCTCCGGGCACTCCGGTTTCCTCCCACATCAAAGCAAGACATGTATGTCAGTTTAAAAAATATTGATGAAAGACAAGCGTTGAGAATTTCCAAACAATGTCTGTATACTCCATCTAATGGTCAGCATATATCATCCACTGTGTATTTGTTCATACATATGTATAGCTTAATCTCTATTCCTGTACCCCCTTTTGAAATAATGGTTTGATCATAGATGTTTATAGGTGATCATATGATCAGAGGGGGAAATTGTTAGATTTTAGTAATTTCAAGGATAATTTAGCAACATGTTTTAGATAGTCAAACCTGTATGCTCTAATACACTATGCAGGTTCTGTCTGGGGGGGGGGTGCCTAACAGCCACCCCGTCTCTGTCTGGGTGTGAAGCGCCCTTTCATATGCAAGTACTCTTAAAGTACTTGCCACCGGCATCAATGTCCCACTGAGTTTCCCGGGGATATACATCCACGAGACTTCCCTGTCTGGCCCCACCTATAGAATACTTCCTGAGATATCTGTATAAATGCTGGCCTGGTTTAGAAGACATGTTAGGATGTTAGACTGGTCAGACTGGTAGAAGGTTACATGTTAGGATGTTAGACTGGTAGAAGGTTACATGTTAGAATGGTAGACTGGTAGATGTTGCATGTTAGACTGGAACGCTGACAAACTCCATTGAACTGTAACTCCGAATAAACCAGCTACTGTCTTTCATCACGGAACTGTTTCAAGACCCTCTTATTCCTTGAACGTAACTGCAAGTACCAGCAACGAACAAAAGTGTAATTGAGAAATACGAAGCAATTCTTCAGTGGTGATAGTCATCCAGGGGGGCCCAGCATTGGAGAAATGGGATTGTAACAGATCTTGATGAATATTATCAACTTGGTTTGAAAGAAATTCAAAAACTTATTGCAGAGGTCAATGGAAGTGTTGTTTTTAATAGGCGGAGTTCAGGGGTGTACCAGGGGGCAGAGTGAATGAATGCGACGGTGTGTGATTTGAGTGGGGCTAGGGTTTCAAGGCAGGAAGAGAGACAGGTGTTGTAGTGGTTAACTAGATCCTCAGTAGATGCGTATGTGTCAGGAGAGGGGCAGGTATGAATCATATTGATGAGATCAGTGGTGTTTATGTTTTTTATGTTTCGGAAGAAGACTTTTGGGCTTTTTTATTAGCCGATTGTGGAGGGACCTCAAATATGGTGACTTTGTGATCAGAAATAGGGAGTGGCAGATCAGTGAGATTGAAAGGGGTTAGACTAGTGGAGCAAACTAAGTCAAGTGTGTTTCCTTTGTTATGGGTGGGGAAGGTGACATGTTGAGAGATATCTAAGCAGTCCAGAAGTGAAAGAAAATCAGTAGCAAAGGTGCAATTTGGAGAGTTGATATGTATATTGAAATCCCCCAGGAGGAGCACATTTGATGACACTGTGCAAACAGTGGTGTAATCAAAAAATAAAATTTTTACAATTTTAAAAATTGTTTCACTTTTTGCCTGGATGCAGAGCATGTGGGCCTAAACGTTTGAACATGTGTAACTGACTGGCTGATTCCCGATGTTGAAAAGCGCATGCGTAAATTTCCAGTAATAACAGGAAAACATTAGCTGTCTAACTCCCCTTTTACTAGTACATGTTATAGCATCCAAAAATCATGAATGAACAACTGAGGATATGTTTAAAGATACAGGTCAATTAGCTGAAATGTATCATCTTTCTCGTAGTCGTTATCGCCCGGTCAATATTGTTTCACCAGTGGTATTTAAATTTTACTCATAACTTTTTAGTTCAGGGAATTTAGGCCAGATAGTTACAATCTCCAGAGGAAGACATCGCCCATGTTTTAAACTCAATCAACGGCAGAGGAGCAACAACTAACGAAAAGTAAGCCGAGTTCAAAGCGGATTATTTTTTGACTGTGGTCCCGGTGTTGTGTTGAATTCTGTTCCCCCACGAAATGTGAGACCTTCCTTTCTGCAAAATCATAGGGGGCACGGAATCTGATGGGTTTAAATTCAGCTGTCAGATCCCGTTCCCCCTATGGAAACGGACAGATAAGGTGGTAAGATGGTGAAACTTGGTGAATTATCTCTATATGGTTAGATGAGTTACTAGTATTAGTTTGGTGTATGTGAGACCTTCCTTTCTGCAGAATCATAGGGGGCACGGTATCTGATGGGTTCAAATTCAGCTGTCAGATCCCGTTCCCCCTATGGAAACGGACAGATAAGGTGGTAAGATAATGAAACTTGGTGAATTATCTCTATATGGTTAGATGAGTTACCACTATTAGTTTGGTGTATGTGAGACCTTCCTTTCTGCAAAATCATAGGGGGCACGGAATCTGATGGGTTTAAATTCAGCTGTCAGATCCCGTTCCCCCTATGGAAACGGACAGATAAGGTGGTAAGATGGTGAAACTTGGTGAATTATCTCTATATGGTTAGATGAGTTACCACTATTAGTTTGGTGTATGTGAGACCTTCCTTTCTGCAAAATCATAGGGGGCACGGAATCTGATGGGTTTAAATTCAGCTGTCAGATCCCGTTCCCCCTATGGAAACGGACAGATAAGGTGGTAAGATGGTGAAACTTGGTGAATTATCTCTATATGGTTAGATGAGTTACCACTATTAGTTTGGTGTATGTGAGACCTTCCTTTCTGCAAAATCATAGGGGGCACGGAATCTGATGGGTTTAAATTCAGCTGTCAGATCCCGTTCCCCCTATGGAAACGGACAGATAAGGTGGTAAGATCGTGAAACTTGGTGAATTATCTCTATATGGTTAGATGAGTTACTAGTATTAGTTTGGTGTATGTGAGCCCTTCCTTTCTGCAAAATCATAGGGGGCACGGTATCTGATGGGTTCAAATTCAGCTGTCAGATCCCGTTCCCCCTATGGAAACGGACAGATAAGGTGGTAAGATAATGAAACTTGGTGAATTATCTCTATATGGGGAGATGAGTTACCACTATTAGTTTGGTGTATGTGAGCCCTTCCTTTCTGCAAAATCATAGGGGGCACGGAATCTGATGGGTTTAAATTCAGCTGTCAGATCCCGTTCCCCCTATGGAAATGGACAGATAAGGTGGTAAGATCGTGAAACTTGGTGAATTATCTCTATATGGGGAGATGTGTTACCACTATTAGTTTGGTGTATGTGAGCCCTTCCTTTCTGCAGAATCATAGGGGGCACGGTATCTGATGGGGTTAAATTCAGCCGTCAGATACTGTTCCCCCTATGGAAACGGACAGATTAGGTGGTAAAATGGTGAAACTTGGTGAATTGACTATTTTGGGCAATGCATTACCAGTATTAGTTTGTTGAATGTATTTTTTTTGGAAAATAGGGAGTGGGAAGGTGACAGAACCTTTATTGTACATCACTTTGGATAAAAGTGTTTGCCAAATAACTGTAATGTAATGTACTGCTACTAATAACAATAATGTTAATTATTAATAATTAATTCACTTTATATATAGCGTTTTTCACACACACACAGACTCATATATACTGTGTGTGTATGTATATATATATACTGCATATATACATGTATCCATATGCATATATATACACACACATATAAAATGCAAAAATATACTAATGCCAGATAAAGAAAATAACCGTAGCATCACGTATTTTGTAGCTACCACTAACGTTACCACTATTCGTAATACCACCATCATTAATACCCCACCACATCCTCTTCTACTCGTAGGAATAATAATGACAGTAGGCTACTAATAATAATATACTCAGACACGGTCAAAATAACTGTAGTATGACGTTTATTGTGTATCTTACTCATAAACAGTCTGATCATGTTCATTGGGCTTCATATATATTTTATACAGTCGGTTATGTAACGTACTCGTTACAAGACTAAGTGAAGGAATGTTTTTACTAACCAAATCACTGACACCATACAAACTGACGACAAAGCCACCAGAACACTTGCTGCTTTTCTGAACGTATTTCACTGTTTTACGTATAGGCTGACCTGCATATCGCGGCTTCTGATCTTAAGATTTCCTTGTCGCAAAAGAACAAATCG
The DNA here is from genome assembly GCA_022702515.1 of Ilyophis sp. 1 JC-2022. Classification (NCBI taxonomy): domain Eukaryota; kingdom Metazoa; phylum Chordata; class Actinopteri; order Anguilliformes; family Synaphobranchidae; genus Ilyophis; species Ilyophis sp. 1 JC-2022. Next base: position 64,241,333 of record CM040401.1, on the reverse strand, counting down.
CTTAAAACGTAGCCTATACGACAAATCAGAATGTTTGTAAACAGAGGTTGCTACGATACTTCCGGGTGGCCACTCAGCACTTCAAAATCGACTGAACCAGTCGGAGCTGTGTAGAAACAGTTAGCTAACGTACACAAACTGAGATTCACGTAAGTGGCACGAGCATTCCTCCTTGGGAGCGAGCTGATCTCAGGTCGCGCGCCCATTACGCTATTTCCTGAAAAAATTGCGCAGCAACGCTAGGGGGAACATGAGTTCGTGGGGGAACAGAATTCGACACAACACCGGCGAATACGCGACCTGTCAAGTGACAAATAAATAAATGAATAGCAATTGAAAGCATTCAGCCTCCTGTTCGTGGAATGGTACGTTAACATGTTCTCTTTCATCATCTCGTTTCGAGATCCACCTATGGGAATGACGTCCGGTCATGACCACCACAGAAGCATCCAATTGCACCAAGTCTGGCCCTGACAGACAGTAGCGTGTCAAATGCGAAGGAGGCTCCGCCCTCCTTGTACGAGCATATATGACACTGTAACGCTACTACTCCTCAGTTGACATTCGCTTCTCGCGAATTTCGGAGTACCCCACTCACAGCTTCGACCGTGTATCCCACACGAGCCTTGTCACTTAACTGTCCGCAGGAGGATATATCTCCGGATCAGCCTCCGCCGGGCGTGAAAGGTTCGGGAACGTGCGTCAGTGCTGAGTAGCTCCACTCGGTGTTAGCCTGCTACCCCGCGCGCTAGCCCTTGTATCGTGCCAGGCTACCCGCCCAAGACACGATTTTTTCCTGCATCTGCTAACGCGGAACAGGACAGTGCTGTCTCACAACTAGCCACCCACGCTAGTTTGTCTCTTTGCTCTCTAGCCAGCCGCCCACGCTGCCTGTTTCTCTGCTTAGCTGCCTAGCTCCCCGCTAATGGCTCTTTCTAAGCCTGTTCCTCTCGGCCCGTCTGAGGAGCTACGCTCGCGTGCCTGCCCGGCCGCATGCGGTGCCCTCATCGCGGCCAGGGACACTCACCCTCTCTGTGTCATGTGCTTGGGCTTAAAACATGCCCAGGAGGCCATCGACTCCCCAGAGAGCTGCAGCCACTGCCTCGCGCTGCCCAAAAAGCTCAGGCGACGGAGGCAGAGAGTTGCTGCTACCCACGGCAACGACCTGTGTCCCGAGGACTCTGACAAAGAGGACGATAGCACTACGGCCTCTCGGCCGCCTCAAGACCTTCCTTCTCTGAGTTGGGCTGACCGCTCCGACCCAGACATGTCGGCGTTCCCCCTCTCGCTCTCCGGTACCCCCATACTGGAAGGAGAGACAGCGGATAACGACGACATGGCGGTTGCGTCTGATTATTCGGGTGAGGAGGACGCCATTCCACCGGCCCAGTTAGCACCGGCTATGGGTACAGCTAACGCCCAACCCCATGCCGTGCTTCTGGAGGTATGTGAGCGGGCCGCAGCCTGTCTCAATATCGAATGGCCAGCCCTACAGAACCCGGCCGACGAGGAGAGGGATGTTTATGACGGGAAATTCCTGGGCCCCCCGCCCAGGCCCCAGAAAACAGCTTTTCCCAGTTCTCCCCGCCTGCGCTAAACACTTGAAACACCACTGGAAGGACCCACTTGATTTCAAGCACGGTTTCTCCGGTCTGGAGGTTAAGGACATGGCCGCCCACGCCATGGAGGAACCCCCAGCTGTTGAGCCCTCCATAGCTCGACACCTTAACCCCACACAGGGAGGTCTCCTGGCGCCGCCCAGGCCTACCCTCCCTACTAAGATGGAACGCTTCACAGCCTCCATCCACCAGGCTTCCTACAGGGCCTCAGCCCTCGCGGTTAGAGCCCTCAATGTTTCCTCCCTCCTCTCAGCTTACCAAGCTGAGCTCACAGAGGAGATGGGGAAACAATTACAAAAGGGGACCCCTTCCCCTATACTGTGGCAAGAGATTGTCACTGTGAACGACTTGGTCCTGCGCAACTCTCGCCAGTGTGTCCAAGCCTGCGGCCGCTCCATGGCTCTCTCCGTAGCCGGCGAGCGGGCGCTCTGGCTTAATCTCTCTGGTCTGCCCGACAGTGAGAGAAGGCGCATAGCCGGCGCCCCTGTTGAGCCAGGCCAGGCTCTTTTCGGCCCCGCGCTGAGCCTCATGCAGCAGCGGTGCGACGACAAAAGGAAGGAGGATGAAGCCTTCAAACTCTGCCTTCCCCGCAGAGTGACGCCTCACTTGCCGCCACCCATGCGGCCTCCACAGCCCCCAGCGGTGAACCGCCGTGTCCAGCCAGGACAGGGCAGGGGCAAGCCCCAGGGCAGAGCCCCAGGCCAGCAGGGCAACCCCCCTGCTAAGCCTTGGGGGAATATGTCCTTTGCCGCAGCCGCGGCAAAGAAACCCTCTCCCACCCCCGCCGACCAGAAGCGGAAGCGGCCAGCCTGACACTACCGCTATTGGGGGGCTAAGTCCATGTTCTGGGGCAGTCAGCCCCTTGGACACAGGCTCATCTCCTCTCTTCCTCCCCATGAAGAGAAGGAGACTCCCAATTCAGGAGGACAGCCCTCCTCTGTTCGCTGCTGTGTTACCCACATTCAGTGTACAAGCGAACACCAGGCCATTCCTAATAAAGGCTCCCGCCCTGAAAGGCCAAAAAACAAAAAATTTGTTAAGAAAAACCCCTTCTTATCACATAAGGCCTCCCCTGGTTTCACCACTAGGTGGAGCGCCAGCCCCATTCAGCACGGCCGCACTCGGCTGTTACCCTCTGCGGTCCTCCGCACCAGCAGGGGCGCTCACGAGCCACATACAAGCCTGGCAGGCTACGTTTGCCCCCGAGTGGGTACTACGCACAATAGCCAAGGGCTACAGACTCCAGTTTGCAGGGAAACCCCCATGTTTCAACGGAGTCATTTACTCTCAAACCGAGAGGAGTGCGGCCCATGTTTTAGAGGAGGAAATTTCCTCTCTATTACAAAAGGGGCGATACGTGTGGTTCCCAGAGATCAAGCCCAACACGGCTTTTATTCTCGCTATTTCCTGGTCCCAAAGAAGGACGGTTCCCTCCGTCCGATCTTGGATCTCAGAGTGTTGAACAAGCATTTGAGGCGGTACAACTTCAAAATGCTAACTTACAATACTCTTTCACGTTCAATACGTCAGAGCGATTGGTTCACATCAATCGATCTGAAAGATGCTTTCTTCCACATAGGCATCTATCCTCCCCACACGAAATTCCTTCGCTTCGCCCACCGCGGTGTTTGCTACGAATACACAGTTCTACCGTTCGGCCTCTCCCTAAGCCCACGGGTGTTCTGTGTCTGTGTGGAGGCGGGCCTGGCCCCGTTAAGACTAACGGGGGTCAGAATACTGACTTACATGGACGATTGGCTAATCATTGCCAATTCGAGAGTCAGAGTCGTGAAAGACACGCAGTTAGTTTTGGCACAACTAGCTGCGCTCGGGTTCAGGGTAAACCTCCCCAAGAGCAATTTCTCTCCTTCACAGAGTGTAATGTTCTTGGGGCTGGTGCTAAACTCTGTTTCGATGCTAGCCCGCCTGTCAGCAGACCGCATTGTATCCCTGCGGGACTGTCTCTCTCTGTTCAAACCGGGCTTAAGAGTACAGTACCGCACATGCCTCAGACTGCAAGGGCTGATGGCCTCAGCCTCGCAGGTTTTACCGCTGGGGTTACTGAGGATGAGGGGCTTTATGAGGTGGGTTTCATCACTACACCTCAGCCCCGTACGCGATCTCCATCGCCGTCTCACAGTGACGCACGAGTGCGTGGCAGCTCTACGTCATTGGGAGAACACAGACTTTTATGCTCAGGGAACCCCTCTCGGGATCGTTCTCATGAGAAAAGTCGTAACGACAGATGCATCCCTCTCTGGGTGGGGGGCCACTCAGGAAGGGCGTGTAGTGAATGGGATGTGGCCAATCCAGCTGCGCTCAGCTCACATCAATTATCTGGAGCTCCTGACTATATGGATAGCTCTCAGATATTTTCTACCCCGCTTAAGGCGACGGCATGTGCTAGTACGTTGCGACAATACGACTGCTGTAGCATACGTCAATCGCCAGGGGGGCATGCGCTCTCTCCATCTCCACAGTCTAGCCCACAGACTGCTGGTATGGGGCAGCCATCACTTTCTGTCGTTACGTGCGACCCATGTTCCAGGCATTCTGAACACGGGCGCAGATCTGCTGTCAAGGGGAAACCCACTGTACAGGGAATGGCGACTGCATCCCCAGACTGTGGAAATGCTATGGCAGAGATTTGGCCACGCAGCCGTCGATCTCTTCGCCTCGCACGAAAACGCCCATTGTCGTATGTTCTTCTCGCTACGGGACAAGAACGCGCCTCTAGGCGTAGACGCACTAGCCCACCCTTGGCCCAATGTGCTTCTATATGCGTTTCCCCCCCTCGCTCTCATCTCTCCCACTCTAGCCAGAGTGAGAGAGCAGAGTTTGACACTGATCCTAATAGCGCCCAGGTGGGCGAAATCGCCGTGGCTGGCGGAGATAATTTCTCTCCTTTATGCACAGCCGTGCGCGCTCCCGTTACGCACGGACCTGCTGTCTCAGGCGAACGGGGAAATATATCACCCCTGCCCAGAGCGAATAGCTCTTTGGGCTTGGCCCGTGAAAGGCACAACCTCGACGCTTTAGGGCTCCCCCCTCGCGTGGTGGCAACCATTCAGAGCGCGAGAGCGTCTTCTACCAGATCACTTTATGACAATAAGTGGCAGGTATTTGAAAAGTGGTGTGCCTCCCGTCAGTCAGTGCCCTATCAGTGCTCTGTTTCTGATGTGCTGAGTTTTTTACAAAACCTGATGGATGAAGGGAAATCCTTTTCTACCATTAAGGTCTACCTGGCAGCTATCACTGCTTGTCATATGGGTTTCAATGACAATACAGTGGGGCAGCATCCCCTCGTGCGCAGGTTCATGAAGGGTGCTCGCCGTTCTCTGCCTGCTCATTCCCTCATGGGATTTATCACTGGTGCTGGAGGCTCTGTCCCAACGGCCATTCGAGCCTATACACGGAATAGAGTTAAAATTATTGTCTCTGAAGACAGTACTGCTGCTCGCATTAGCCTCTGCTAAGCGGGTCAGCGATCTCCATGCGCTCTCAGTGCATCCCTCGTGCACAATATTCTCCCCTAATATGGATAAGGTTTTCCTCAAACCTAATCCTGCCTTTATGCCTAAAAGCTTCCCAGCTTTCACATGTGAGGTGTTGGAGCTTTCCGCTTTTCACCCACCGCCTTCCTTCTGAGGAAGAGCAAAGGCTACATATGCTGTGTCCTGTGCGTGTTCGCCACACGTATATAACAAGGACTAGGGCTTTCAGAAAGAGCAACCAGCTCTTTGTGGCCTGGGCCCCCGCCTGCAAAGGGAAAGCCATCTCTAAGCAGCGGCTGTCCCATTGGCTTGTGGAAGCTATTGTTATGGCATATGGTTCAAAGGGGGTATCGCCTCCCTCGGGTCTGAGGGCTCATTCTACGAGGGGCGTGGCTGCATCATGGGCCCTATTTCGTGGGGTCTCCATGCAGGAAATTTGTTCAGCTGCAGGCTGGGCTTCTCCACATACTTTTGTGAGGTTTTACCATCTGGATGTTACCAGGACACCGGTAGCCCACTCAGTATTGGGGGTGAGCTCTGTGTGAGCCACACACATCTCACTATGGGTGTAGTACTTCACACTGTTCCCGGACCCCAGTTACTACACTGGACAGTGGATTGTGTTTTGTACTTGCCTACAGGGGATGCGCTAGGCACCACCCTCCCTTGCTGGCTTGACAGCGTCTCAGCTGTGAGCATATGGCAATCCGGGAGTTGGCCAAATCTCCCATAGGTGGATCTCGAAACGAGATGATGAAAGAGAACTTTAGGTTACTGTCGTAACCCCGGTTCTCTGAAACATCGAGTGGAGAGATCCACCAACATTGCCCTGCTTGCTGTGCGCGAGAAGCGAATATGTTCACTGAGGAGTAGTAGCGTTACAGTGTCATATATGCTCGTACAAGGAGGGCGGAGCCTCCTTCGCATTTGACACGCTACTGTCTGTCAGGGCCAGACTTGGTGCAATTGGATGCTTCTGTGGTGGTCATGACCGGACGTCATTCCCATAGGTGGATCTCTCCACTCGATGTTTCAGAGAACCGGGGTTACGACAGTAACCTAAAGTTTTCTACACAAACAATGACGTGCCTAAATTCCCACAAAGTGTGGGCTAACTGTTAATGCTGATATATGTCTGAATTAACGTTCTGTAGCCTTTAATGAACTCAGTGGATCGCTACTTCTAATTTATTTGAAGAAATCAACAACATGGTTTGGTAACAGTCGAAATTTAAAAAAGTATATCTCGCTTAATATTGGGAGTACTAAGATAATATTGTCAATGGCAGAAAGCTGAGACTATCTAACAACTATAGTAACATAATTAGTATTATAGTACAACAATAAACAACATGTAGGCACAGCATTGGAGTCATGTTTGCACTTTAGAACATACAGTCAAGCCGGAAAGTCTGAATACCCCTTTCACCTTCTCCATGTTTTATTACATTACAGACATATTCTACAATAGATTGAGTTCATTTTTTGTCTCAAAATTCTACACAAAATAGCGCACAATGACAAGGTGAAAACATGTTTTTAGAAATTTTTGCAAATGTATTAAAAATCGAAAATTGAAATCTCATTTACATAAGTATTCATACCCTTTGCTTTAACATATTTTTAAAGTATCATATTTAATATTTGGTCGCATATCCTTTGCATGCTGTTACTTCCTGAAGTCTGTGACCAATCAACATCAAAAGACGATATCTTATTTTCAGGTACTGTTACAAGCAATACTATAAGCTCTCTGCATTTGAATGGATCTCTATGGGAATTGGGGGGTGAGACTAGATTCAGCTGTAAATTACACTGGTACAGTATGGAACACATGGCTGGCTAAATGGCTGTTAGTCAAGGGTCTGAGCTATCGAACGAGCCCCAAACCATCACTCTGTTGCCAGATATGGAGTAGATGTGGATGGATCACTGCAAGGGTTATTTCTCCTGACTCATTTTCCTATAGAACTCTATGGGGGGAAAAGTCAGGAGAAACAACCCTTAAAGTGATCCATCCACATCTATTCCATATCTGGCTGCATAGTGATGGTTTGGGCCTCGTTTGATACCTTAGACCAGTGGTAGGCAACCCTGGTCCTGGAGAGCCGCAGGGTCTGCTGGTTTTTGTTGTTACTCGCCATTTAATTGATCAATTAAAGCAGTCAATTACACAGTTAACTCACCTCACCTGGTTTCTTTGGTCAAAGTAGTTGCTGTATTTAAGGTGAAAACAAAAACCAGCATACCCTGCGGCTCTCCAGGACCAGGGTTGCCTACCCCTGCCTTAGACCCTTGATGACATACAGCCATTTTGCCAGTCATGTGTTCTATACTGTACCAGTGTAATTTACAGATGAATCTAGTCTCACCCCCCAATTCTCATAGAGATCCATTCAAATGCAGAGAGGTTATAGTATCGCTTGTAACAGTACCTGAAAATAAGATATCGAGAGTCTTTTGATGTTGATTGGTCACAGACTTCAGGAAGTAACAGCATGCAAAGGATATGCGACCAAATATTAAATATGAAATATGTTAAAGCAAAGGGTATGAATACTTATGTAAATGAGATTTCAATTTTTAATACATTTGCAAAAATTTCTAAAAACATGTTTTTACTTTGTCATTATGGGCTATTTTGTGTAGAATTTTGAGACAAAAAATGAACTCAATCTATTGTAGAATATGTCTGTAATGTAATAAAATGTGGAGAAGGTGAAAGGGGTATTCAGACTTTCCGGCTTGACTGTAGATATATATACGTAGATGCCGCATTCTCCCTGTTCAGATACATCTGCGTGGCAGCCATTTTGATGCGGGCAATAGTGAGAATCAGTCATGGCCTGAAGAGGCCGTTGGCAACCTCTTTCCTACTAGCGGCTGATGGAGATGTAGCGGCAAATTCTCAAGCGGTTGCTACATGGAAAATTGTATTAGATAGGGTACAATTGGCTACCAAATCTGAAATTAAAAAAATGTATGTATAGAATGTACAATAGCTCAAAAGATGTTTTGAGCAATCAAGTGTTATGCAGAAATTTCTCACTTTTATAACAAGCCAAACTTCACAAAAATTGGTTAAGAAGAGTAGATTATATGAGAGGAAGTCTGCATCTCTCAATAAACGCTCGTTTGTTTAGATGTGGATCTCACCCGCCTCAATATGACGCCCGTGCAGCCGTATCACTGCAACGTTCCACAGCGGCGAATGCGGCATCTACGTATATACATATCTATGCTTTAGAAGGAAGTAACTCTTGTGACGACGTTCTTCATACGTTCTAATCACATATTTGTGATGGTATGCTTTTGGGCCACTTCTGGAATGTTCACATATCTGTGATGGTACACACAAAATGGTTAAAAACAGAGGTCACGGTCACCATGCCTAAATTTCGAGTAATTATGGTAGAAATGCGGCAGAATAATAATTGTTCATTACAAACAATCGATCAGACCTAAACCACCCACATAAGACAACATATGTAGGCTATTTGTGGGTGTAATAAACTACTGTTGGAATTGATTTGTTCTGTCTGGACACTGCGGTTCAGTAAACATTCTATTTTGGAAAAGAGTGGAGACAAGTAGATCAGAGAATATTGTTATTGAGATATTGTTTTTAAGCAAATAAAAAACTTGTGAGAATGTGGTCAATGAGGATTCTCTGTATACAGAAAATGTCATTAAAACAACTGAAATTATCCATATAGGCCAACAAAACGATTAATAAATTAATATTTTATGAACTAAACGAATGTGGTATTTAAACAAAAAAACTGGAGCTTGTGGAGTGGTAACGTCCTAATAGTGCTCACTCACTCACATATTCTGACACACCACACACACTTTGAGAATGAGATGCACTCCGTCGCCCCGGTATGCAGGCCAACCTGCATGCTCCAGAACAATATCCGCCGTGCCTTGTCAAATGTTCCCCACTGGCTGCATACAGGCGTCCGGGCTGAGCTAGGCTTACCTAGTCTTTTTAAACATAAGTCAGTCTAACATATTTTAATCCACTGAAACACATTTTTCATCAAATTTCTTCAAAAAACATTTCTATTTATTTATTTCACAGCTGTTATTAAATAAAGATGATATCCCATCCATCTGAACCAAAAAATGACTTTTTGACCATAAGACAATTACATACCTTGCTGTTAATCAACTGAAAACATTTTTCATCATGAATTAGTACAAAACATTTTTATTAATTCATTTTGAAGTGGTTGTTAAATAAATATGATATCCTATCCATCTGAATAAAAAAGATTACAGCATTAAATTATTAGATATTTTGGAAATGACTATGCATTTTGTGGTTTTTCCACCGAAACACATTTTAACAATAAATTTCCACAAACTAATTTCTATTTATTTATATCAACTTGATTATTAAATAAAAAATTATTATTTTTTTTTTTTTAATATTCACTTTTTGAACATGAGACAAGGTGGGTGTTGTGATGCTTTTCCACCATTCATTTCTTCAAGCACATTTAGATTTTTATTTCTTTGTATGTAGTTATAAAATAATATGATTTCCTATACATCTACAGGAAATTTATATATACTGCTTTTTTAGCGAGTGCTTTAAAAAAAGGCATCCAAATTCGGCAACCTTTTCCGCTAGTCTGGTTTTTCAACTGAGATCCGCTTCTGTGTTTATATGGCATTTTGATTCGCTTCATTGAAGCTTGGACTTCCCTTTGACATCTTCCTGACTATACTATACGAGCTGACCGACGTTAGGAACAAGAAGAGCAAACGCACATGCTTACACCACAGATACTCAACACCTTCCAGTTTAAAACTAGAAAAGTAAATGTTACTTTTCTGAGAGACTGTTTTTGTGCTTAAATAGAGTTTGTCGGTGAGGACATCGCGATGTGGGGACATTAGCTTTAACTGTGTCTGATATCTAAGGTATTGAGCTTAAGATGCATCCCTTCACCTCATCACATATTCCAATTTCCTGCTCCCGATGACTGTTCTAAATTCCGTCGCCCCATCAGCACTTTATCACCTCTATTATTTCCTTTCAAAATTAAAGGTGACAGTGAATTGAAGGATAAATCCAGCTGAAGTGTTTCATGTCGTTCGTTTTTTAATTATTATTATTTTATTTTAATTTTTTACAAGAGAGTGTCACTTGGAGACTGTGGCACAGGTCACTCGTGTGTGTGTGTGTGTGTGTGTGTGTGTGTGTGTGTGTGTGTGTACTGTACAGAGGACTCCTGTAGAGTCATTCACCTCACACAGGACAGGCTCAGTAGTCACAGTGCTGGACTGCTTTGTGCCTGCAAGGGACTCTGATCTGGGTTGGCTCTGATCTACAACGTTCAACTTATTCTCTTGATCATTGCCCTAGCCTTAAGGGTTTTTTTCACCACACTGTAGAGGTGCAGTGAACACCACTACCCGTCATAGGGTCAACAATATCAAGATTGGCTCACTTCACCTTGCCTGCATCTCCACAAGCTCCCATCCCATCATTCAAACACACTGCCCACATTAACCAACACATCTAAATGGTTGTGCCTGTAGTCTGTGCCAGTCCTTCTGTCTAATGTGTGGTTTTTTCTTGCTCCCTGAGGGAAGACGAGGTTGACTGCAGCCTGTTCGTGCCATCTGCATATAGGTATGGCCATGTGTTTTTAAATTAGTTTTTCTTAACATTCTGTGCCTCACATTAGGGCATTATGCCTAATAAAGACTGTTTTGTGAACCTTATTTTTATGACAAAATAAAATACTAATTTCTAGTGATGTTACGCTTGATACCAAAACTTCAGAGAATGCGTTGAAAATGTGAAGCAGTTTAATCCAAAGCACTGTGCCAATGCTTTGTTTCGTATGACCAGAAGCACGTGATCAAGGACGTCCGAAGCTTCATTTCGTCAGACAAACACGTCACTGGTTTGGTTTTGGTGTCTGATTTTGGTAATGGGTTTGAAGCAAGCTGTATATTTGAAGACGTGGGGTGCTACAAGCACATTCGTTGTTCAGCAATATTTCATAATAATAACATAATAAGATGTTGAAGATATGCTGGTAAAGGTTAAAGCATTGCCATTCATATGGATACAACTTGTACCACACAATTCTTCATAGGTCTAGCCTCTAATTTTGCTCTCAAAGTACAGCAGATTGATGCATTCAAATTTACAAAAGGGCGGTGGAAGGGCGGAGCCAAATGCACCCAGTTGGTGTGACATCGCGTGTACTGCCACTATACTGTACAACAGCCAATAGTAAATTACAACTGCAATAGCATACATTTCACCACTGTAGCACTAGTTAGCCAAAATACACTACTCTTCCTATATGATGCTAAACATTGCGATGAAATGTCGCGATTTGCAACAGGATCAATCTCTAGCACATGAATATGTCCAAATATATCAGTAATCAGCTAAAAACTTACTTACCCTTTAAACAGAAAACATTTTATATACTTTAAAAAAAATAGACTAAACTTTTGCTACAAAAATAAACCAAGGATCTAACCCTGATCTAACCTCTCACCAATATTATTAAACGGTGGTAGTTGTAGGCCTACTACACACATAGTATACTTTTTCATTAGGGTGTGTGTTTGCTGGCTGTATGAATAGGCTTATTTGAGAATTATTCAAACCCAAAAATAATAGAAATATAGTATATACTTCTAATTAGTCATAAAGTTTTATGAATTAGGCTAGGCGTCTCATTACATTCATAAAAATACACTCATAAAAAGATTTATGGAGTTATTACAATAGTCATTGGTTAGGCTACTAAATAAATATATAGCCTATAATATTAGTAGGCTATATGATATTAATATATTATAATACTGTTTGCATTTGCTGGACAACATTGAACATTTAATGTTAATATGCACGCTGCTTCCAATAGACGGCTGCTTCACGTCCAACTTTGACATATGCGCTAAATTCTTCTGACCAGCAGATGTCACTAGTGCGCAGTGTTAATCAAAGCTTCGAGTAATGAACCCATTTTCCACAAAATGGACCAGAAAGCTCTGTTGCTTCAGAAAGCTTTGTTGCTTCAGAAAGCTTTGTTGCTTCAGGAAAGCTTTGTTGCTTCAGGAAAGCTTTGTTTCCCCATCACTACTAATTTCTTACCTGCACTCCTTGCTTTGCTCGCTGTGAATGTAGCAATATTCACTCCAGAGGGTCTGCAGTTGTTCCACCTTAAAATCAGCAATGAAACCTGAGAAAGACCTGAGAAACCAGCTGAGGTGCGTTAGCTGTGTAATCAACCACTTTAATTGGTTAATCACTCGCTCTGTAGCAGGGGTATCCAATTTTATCCGAAAAGGGCCGGGCCTGCGTCCCAATATTTTTCACTCCTCACCTCCCTTCCTCCACTCTCCCACTACCACTCTTCTCCTACCCGGAAATATGCAAAACTGTCTGAACGTTTCGAGTACAAGTATTTGCATGTACAGTATAGTGGTTTATAGCGGTTTGCATCAAGACATTAATTAAAATGTAACCATTAATACGTAATTAAGATGTAATCAGCAACATTAGATTAAAACACAAAGATCCGTTTCCGGGGCATGGAGTAGAGGAGGTGGTAGTGGAGGAAGGGAGGGTACATTTTTTTACTATTGGCACGCGCCCCCGATGTTTTAGTTTTATCCCAGCACTACGACGCCTGATTCAAATAATTAAGTAGGTCTAATCATGGTCTTCAATCAAGACCTTGATAAGTAGACTCAAGTGTCTTATTGCTGAACTAAAACCCACATCAGCCCTTTTCAAATAAAATTTGACACCACAGCTGAGCTTGTGCAGAGGCTCAAATACCACAAATTGCAATCATGAGTATGTTTGTGGTTAAATAAATGTATAGGAGAGTTCAATAGATTTCACCTTCTCCGTTTCATCTGCACAAGGGCCGATCCGTTTCAATTTTTTGGCCAACTTCTGCTCTGCTCTTAATTATTTAATTCGCTCAATCATGTCTTGAACTGACATTTGTACATGCACCAGCTAGTGTATCCCCAAAATTTTACTGTGCTCAAGTATAGGATTGAACTAGTGTAGTTATAGAGCTATCAGAAAACAAAAACTAAGGTAATCGTTTGGAACAAAACCCAGCACATTTATGTTATGCACCCCTGATCTACTTGGGCCATGGATATTCAAATCTGGACCTCAAATTCAAATCCGGTCCTGGTTTTCTTCCTCCCAGGTTATCAACTGATCAATTACTGCTACTGATTGGCCAGACTGTCTTCACACCTGACTCCCAGGTAAAAGGAGGGTGGAAAACCAGCAGACTTCGATTTGAATACCAGGGACTTAGATCATGTAAGTCCACTGCTGTGGATAGTTTAGAAACACACATACTTATTAATTTAGGCAAAGTACTGTGAATTACTTTGTCCACTTTCATAGATTTTATTGCAACATCAGAAGAGGCTTGGAATTATAACAAGATATATATAATTATAACATCACATAGGCTACACGTGATGGGACATTAAGCACATTCTGTGTGAGGGATAATACCTTCGGCAGGCAGGTGTAATTCATTTTTAATAATGCAATGAGCATGCCGCTGCGATGTGACCTTTGCAATCGAGGCTAGGTTATCAGCGTTCACTATTTAGTGTTCATGTACAGTGTCTTCAAATGGAAAAGCCCTCAGCAGCTACATAAGTGCTAACGGGCCTGTAAATGGGTATGTACAGTATAGCATAAGTGCTAACGGGCCTGTAAATGGGTATGTACAGTATAGCATAAGTGCTAACGGGCCTGTAAATGGGTATGTACAGTATAGCATGTTGCTGATTTCTTTTCAGAACTCACATGTTCAGGTTGATGACTTTCATGGTTGAATTTTCTGCAGAAATCCTGTGAATATTTGTGTAGAGCCATCAGCATATTGAACACTTCCTGGGTCTAGAGCAGGGATGGGCAACTCCAGGCCTCACGGGCCGGTGTGTACGCATGTTTTTACTGCCACTAGTTACCACGGCTCAATCAGCTAATTAGTCATACACACAATCACAGATTCACTCGTAAATTACAGAACAATATAATGCTACAATACACGCATACTGGCACAAGAACATTCATCAGCTGCTGTTCATATCGTGGATATGTAGATTAAAATATCAGATCATGGAAACGATTGGGTTAATTAAATAATTGTTAACTGTTGGCAGCAAAAACCTGCATACACACCGGCCCACAAGGCCTGCAGTTGCCCATACCCTGGTCTAGAGTATGCTAAAATCATATTACGACATTAGCAACACTTTATTATTCAACAGTGTTATAGGCATTGGATGACCAAATGTGTCCTTTGACACAGCTTTTTTACAGATGTTGAGACTATTTCCTGTTTTAAATCATTAACAGGTAGGTTCTGGCATTTGTTTCATTTTATCGTACTGCAGTAGCCATCTTGAATTTTTCCATGGTCATTGCCAAGCTTTCGATTTAGTAAGTATGGAAAGCTGCCTTGACAAAAGAGTTTCTTCCGGGACCTGTGTTAGAGTATGCTTGATGTTGAACGTTGTAGAAAGGAGTCCATTAATAACTAATGATCATGAATAGTTTACAAGACACACCAGAGAAGAGTTCAAATGATGCCTGACTGCACACCATACGTTCTATCTGGGGAGGGGGGGAAGAGAAACACTGCTAATAAAAGAAACCCACTGAAACAGCCCATCTATAACGCATGAAACAGCCCATCTATAACGCATGAAACAGCCATCTATAACGCATGAAACAGCCCATCTATAACGCATAAATCTGCCCCAACAAACCATTAATAGCCATTACTACAAACTTCTTCTAGCGGGGCTTCCCTCTGTCACAGTGCAAGGGCTTTGTAACATTGACTTTTAGTCAGAACTGCAAACAGCACCAGCCATTGTAGAGGAGCATAAGAGAGGGTCTAACCTCTTTAATGGCGAGTTTGTAAACCTCACTGGCCGGACTCACACATTTGTATGTACACACACACACACACAAACATCATCGCAGAAATTTGGAGGCTTGCTTAAGCACCTCTCTTTATAATACCATAACATTTCTAGGGATTGCGCTAATTAAGTCTTCTGACTCTCAGGAGTTGAGATGTTGGGCCCACTTGGAGAGGCGAGTCCACATCTGGGCACACACTCACAACAGCACTGAACTCATACACACACGCGAGCCGAGCAAGGGAATGAGGCACACGAGACAGAGACTTCATCTAATCTTTATACATGATAATAGTCACCAGATAAGATATACATTATATGTATACTACAAGAACACGGAGGATACAGGTACAGAAACGATTACCGGTTACCTAACCTGCAGGCTGGGGAAGAGCTGCCCGTGGGTTTGCCTTTAGAGAAGGAGCCGCGTTACACTGGGGCGGTGAACCGGAGCCGTTTCCCATCTTATCAGCTGAAATGATGGAGTCAGGCTGCGTAGCGCGCTTCCCGCCAGGTCGCTTGGAGAGAGCTTGCGAGAAGGGGGGGGCGAGATCGGCGGTATCGATCCGCCAGCGCGGCGCGCTGCGTAGCGCGCTTCCCGCCAGGTCGCTTGGAGAGAGCTTGCGAGAAGGGGGGGGCGAGATCGGCGGTATCGATCCGCCAGCGCGGCGCACTGCTCCGCTCGGGAGAAGACAAACCCACGGAGAGGGGCTTCCCTGCACACGGCTCATAAAGGTTCATTATTGCTTACAGGAACAAGCGGTCGTATACACTGGCACAGAGCCTGGAGCGATGGAGAGCGTGGAGTGAGTGAGGGAGAGGGAGGGGACAGACCCTGAACTACATGTACGCACTATCACTAGGGAGAGGAGAACGCTGGTGTACGTGTGCGTTTGTGTGTGGTGGGGGCGGGCGGGTGGGGAGGGGAGAGAAGGGGGCGGGCTATGAGTCTGAGCACCTGACCATAGGCCCAGTTCTGAGGGACAGGAGCACGCAGGGACTGGAGAGAATACACATCCCAAACTTACCAGTATTGCTTGGCTCTTCTTTTAATGGCTTGCAATCATTTTTGCCAGGGTTGAGACTAAGGCTGTGCATGTACTATGACTGGATACCGTTTCAATAGGAATTCTTGCTGGATCCTTTCTCCACAGGGGTTTTCCCTTAGGCCATTAGTGAAGTACTGTGGCCCCTGACAATGGGCCCCACAGTCAGGCCCCTCAGACCCAGCCGTTCTCCAGAGGAGAGAGGGGAGTGATGTGTAAAGAATAACCACACAGTGCAGAGGGACGGTGCATGAAATCCACAGACTAATGTACCGTTTGTCCTGCAGAATTTACAGTGTTCATTTTTAAATATTAGACTCAGACAGACCACGTGCACACACCCAACACGCGCACATACACGCACATACACACATACGTACACACCCTCACATACAATTAAATATATGTGTAATTACTTCTAGAATTCCAGTATATATTAGGTACCCCGTGTGAGGTGGTGGAGGAGTGGGTGGGTAATGTAGTCCCAGGAGCTTTTTAATGACTCCCTAATAAGAAGCAGTGATAGGGTAAAGTAATGGCTAGGGGCTTTGGGGGGAAGGGCGTGGCAATCACCTGTCCTTGGTGACACACCTGGCTTACAGTCCACACAGAGGTGATCCAGCAGCATTCCCACCTGCAGAAGATCACCTGTCCAGCACACTCCAGTCAGGCCACGTACACTCTGTGACAGCTAGCCTCCAGAAGCTGGGAATTTCCTCTCCACGGAGATCCGAGGGCTGTTTCCTGTGTTGGGTTTACACTGTATGTGGGGGGGATGGTTGAATGCTAGGAGGAAGCTCTCCTCAGTCTTTGGAAAATGAATGCAAATACATTCCATACACCACAGCCCACCTGGCAGTGAGCGTTGGGGGGGGGGGTCACCGCCACAGTCAGTCGCTCTGATCCCGTATCTCCGCCGATGAAGATGCTTTTAGACTGTGTACATTCTAGAACTTCATACATTCCGCTGGAGCGGCGCTACGCAGCAATCCTCACTTTCTTCCCTCCCCCCCATCGGTCTTAATACACGGAGGTCAGTCAGCTACAAATGGAACAGTCCGGGGGCCGCTGACGAATACTGCAGTGCCCCCCACCCCCAGAAGTGGTGCGCTCCTTGGCGTGGGCGATCTGAGAGTCACCTGGACCAGAGGTCTGCTGCTCCTCCCCCTTACCACAGACACTGGCGCCAGCTTCGAGGGGACGCGGGGGCGAAATGGCACAGTGTGGCAGCCAGTGGGAATCCTGGGGGAGGAGCGGGGAGGACCACAGAAACGTCCTCTCTCTCCAATCTGACCTCTCGCTCTTTAACAAAAACTTGCTCTTGCTCTTTAACAAGTCAGTGAATTCCAGTTAATCAAAGGATCCACTTGTTCATGGGGTGTATGGCAAATCCATCATGACCCCCAACAGGGAGTGTGTAAGTTGGGGGGGAGGGGGTCAACAGCATTACATTTGGGGGTAGGACAGTGGAGGCACCCTTAACAGAACTTTTGAGTCACTGCCACTATATCAGTTTGCAACTGTCTCAAAAAATATCAATGACAGCAAAACAGCTAGTCAGAAATCAGTAACACTTTCCAGTTCCCCCATAGATGGCTAAATCATGGTCCTAATACCAGAAAATGAAAACAGGGTTCAAAATCAGTTAACCTTCTTTTTCTCAGTTTCCTTGTGGCTTGTTTGGTTATATAAGGTTATAGCTCCGTAGCAGGGACATTTCAGCAGCCATACTGTTGTCAGCAAGCAACATCAGGCTACTGAGGTGTGTGGCCATTTACATTGTGTTAGACTGGAGCTCACTACCACTACTGTGTGAACCGAGGACTCTGTCCTGTGTGTGATTTGATGAACGAGGGAAAGGTGTACTTATTCAATGGTATTCCTTACTTATTCATCTCTAGGTTATACCTTATATCATTGAGTATGGCTTCTGTGGAAATCTGAAGCCCCCCCATTCACCAGGCTCATTACGGAAAGGCACATTGCTCTGCCAGTCTGACCGAACCGTCGCCATCAATTCAGCTTTGGGCCGATCGGAGGTGACGTCATGGCAACCCGGGCACTTTGACGCGGCACTCCCTACTGGGAACGGACTGTCTCCCACGAAAGGTGAGGCGAGTGCGAGGCTCCATTTTAATTCTCATGTAGTTTCAGTCCCTTCTGGCTTTCTATGTCTGTGACTCGTTGCTCTTTAAAAGCTTTTGGTCTGAGTTTGATATGAATGTTTAGTCATGTAACCTCCAACCTGTGGACACCAGTGTCCTGTACATCTTACCTAAATGTATACCGGGTGCCTACATGTTGAATTCATAGAGATAAGTGACTTGCTAATCTTAGGCTTACAAGTTTATATTGAGCACAATGGAGGGGATGACTAAGGAAAGATCCATTTTGCATCCATTAGACACTCACAGTAGACCTGCTATAAAGGTTCTGAGAGGAGGAGTTACATGGTGCATCCTGACTGAGAAGCAGGGGGGTTCACAGATTAGGCCAGATTAAGGTGTGAGTGGAGCTGGGAGTGTGGTTGAGATGTGCCCTGGGGGCTCAGACCCAGTGGTGTTGTGGGATATGTAGTTTTCTGTAGGGGGAGGGATGGGGGAGGGCGGTTGGGGCAGGAGAGCAGGGGGTGGGGCAGCCACGTCAGTCACTGCTGCTGTCGAGCACCCGGGCCGTGGCCACGCCCACCCTCCTCTCGGGGCGGCGGCAGGGGTACGGCGCGATGCGGGACGTGCTGAGCAGGCCGCAGGGCTCCCTGAGGCCCCTGCGGCCCCGACGGGGCCCCCACCTCAGGGACGGGCACTGCGCCATACGCGCGGCGGGCCTCCGTCCGCGGGAGAAGAGGGCCGCCGCCTCCGGCCAGTGTCCCTCCGGGCCGGGCCCCTGCTGGCAGGAGGGCACGCATGGTTTGGGCCCCTGGGAGCCGTGGCTGCTGGCGGGGCGCCCTTCTTCTCCACGGGGGGAGAGCCAGGCCGCGCCCAATCCTTTGGCGGGATCGGGGGTTAAGGTTTTGGTGGGAGGCGGGTGCGAGGAAGGTGGCAGCTGTACCTGGTTCCCCTCTGACGTCAGGTTGGGCCCGACCAGGCTCAGGCTAGTTCTGTCAGTAAAGGAATCCATACGGTCTTCGTAGCCCAGGTCCGCCGGGGCCGAGCACTGCTGCAGGGGCCATGACCCCCGACCTTTGCCACCAACGTCCGTGCCTCCATCCTGGCAGCCCCGCTCGCCCTGCAACGCCTCCACCGCTTCCTCATTGTTCTCCTCCGCCTCTTCGGCCCCCTCGTCCGCCACCTCCTCCTCTTCCTCCTCGGCGGGGGTCGGCGGGGTGCGCAGGTCTCTCAGGAACACCACGATGACGGTGATGTTGTCACTGGAGCCGGCGTCGCGCGCAGACGCCACCAGCTTGTGCGCCACCATGGTGCTGTCACCACTGTTCTCCTGCAGGTGGTCGCTCACAACAAGCACCGCCTCGTCCGGACTCATCGTGTCGTAGAAGCCGTCGCACGCCAGGATGAGGTAGTCCTCCGTGCCATCCAGCTGGAAGTCACTGTTGTCGGCATCGCCGCAGATGTAGGGTTTGTGCTCCGAGTCGCCTGTCAAAAAGAAGGGCGGAGTCACAGGGTCACAACACAGTATGTCTGTGGCCCAACGTGCCCCATTACATTTACAGCATGATCCACTCATCTACATCTTAAACCAGGGGTCCTCCATCTTATCCAGTCCAGACCGGTGTGGTTGGAACAAAAGCCTGAACCCACACCGGCTAATTCTGGATAAGATTGTCTGAAACTGTCCACTTTATTCATGTTCTGAGGTGCCAAGGTTGGCTATGCCTGTACTAATATGTAGTGATGGGAAAGTGAGGTTTCATGAACCCCAAATTGGGTGGAGCTACAATGCGATGTCAATCACTGACTTGATTTAGCGGATCAAAACGCAAATGCAAATGATTGGCTCGAGTCACTGATATCCTATAGCTCCGCCCACTCTCCCATTACTTCTATTATAGCAAAGATATAACAAACTCTAAAATCTGCCAACATCAACCAAATGTGAAGGGCACAATAATAACGCTTCTCTCATTCCCTAAACCAGGGGTCTCCAAACCGGTCCTGGGGCCCCCCTGTGTATGCTGGTTTTCGTTGCAACCACAGTTGCAATCCCAGAATTTTAACAAGCCGTTAATTTTTCTTAATTAGGTGCGTGTCATGTTTAGAGGAATTATTTACCCTCTTAAGCCACATTATATCAGAAATAGTTATGAATGCCATGTAGAATAAACACCCCATGTTCTCATTGTGCTTATTGTGCTATATTATTTAAAAGAGATAAGAAAATTATTGAACAGATCCATTTAAAGACAGATTTTAGTCAATAGGCTTCTAATTGGTGAAAGTGTGGACAAATGGCCACTAAAACTAACCATTTGGTAGATAATGAGTAACTCAAACACAAAGCAAATGATAATGAGCCAAACCTGCATTGTGTTAATAAGCTTTAAAAAATTATGCGTTAAACACCTAATTAGGAGCCTATTGATTCATTTCACGCTTTCATTTGATCAGTTAAAATACATAATTTTGTAACCTCTTTTTATGTAATAGCACAATAAGCACAACAAGCACACTGTAAACATAGGGAGTGTATTGTACATTGCATGCATAGCCATTTCTGACATAATACAGCTTAAGAGGGTGAATAATTCCTCTAAACATGAAAAGCACCTAATTAAGAAAAATTAACAGCTGCCACGAAAACCAGCATACACAGGGGGGGCCCAGGACCGGTTTGGGAACCCCTGCCCTAAACTATTTTATTTAAGGCTAAGCATTACTGAGGACATGCTGGCAACACCTCCTCACCACAACCAATTCTGCGTGTCAAGATCAGGCCAATTATTGCCTATTTTTGGTTTCAAACAATCATCGCATCAATTAGCGGATTCACTTCACCACAGTGACAGACGAGGCTAGGCGAGTCAAAATGAACAAGCACGGCAATTAGGACTAGATGTTGTGAAAAACCAGGCAGCATACCGCTGTCAGGGGGGGAAAAAGTGTTGTTTGAGAGGGCCAGCGAACCAACGCCATTAATGAGGTGCATAGAGAACACCGAGAACAGGGGCTCAGGAAAGGCCCAGGAAAGGGAACTTCTTATTTTGGTGGGAGAGAGAGAGAGAGACAGTAACTTAGAGAGGTAGATGCAGGTAAGTCTTTATAATTTTGCGCCTTATTTCCAGACTTTTCCACCCAGAGGAATTGATCACACAAGCCCTCATTCAGCTGAGAGAAGTGCTCTATTTCATATCCTTCATGTTTTTCAAGAACAATAAGTAAACTTTCTTTCATTTTTCCCCAACCCTGACATTGGGACCTCTTGTTTACACTTTTTGAAGTCATTGAAATCAACTAACTTGAAACCAACAAGAAACTTATTGTACTTGTAGCTGCATGACATACTTGTAGTTTCAGATTTCTAAGACATTCTACAGGTCTATGCGAGTGTTACTGGATATGCCAATCTCAGGGGGCAGAAATGACAAGGAGGACATTTATCTTAATGGTTACAGTCCACATTTACACATTTAAATGGCCACACAAGCCATTTAAACTGTGTAAATAAAGTTTATTTTCAAACAGAAAGCACTGTAAGCTCCAAAATTCAGCAAGCTGCTGAAACTCTGGGTACTCTGAATAAAATAAAAGGACATGGCACACACACACACACACACACACTCACACTCACACACACACACACACACACACTCACACACTCTACTGAATACCACATCATAATATAGAGGTGTAATAGAGACTGTTGCTGAACAGTGCTCAGCATTTATACACAGAGGTGTTCAGTTACCTCTTTCCTTCCAGTCTGCACTGTATCTATATTTCCTTGCCCTGGAAACTGCCCCTTACTGTCTCCTTATTGCTCTTGGAAACTAGGGCCTCCCACAGAGCACCCAGCAGTGGCGGCTGGTGATCTAAATATAGGTTGGGGCGCTAGCATTTCTAAAAAAAAACAAATACATCTGACTTTGACTTTAAACAGAAAAAACAAGCCACCTTGTGTCTCAGTTGCATAAGACAGTTTAATTGGCAACAGTGGAGGACAGTTTTTCAAGTAAGACATCACTGAACAGTGGAGGAGCCTCTGTTCATTCAAGTTAGGCAGGACTCATACATTCAGATTTAGACTTCAAACAGATCACACAGACCTCCTGGCAGCACCGGGTCCAAATCAAACACAACAGCACTGTCATGTTGCCTAGAGAGGTGCTAATTGCTGCCCCCCACACACAACTCCTTGCTGCACAATTCCTTTGTATTGCTAAACCGCTAAAAACCTCAGACTGAGAAGAGCCTACTTGACTGGTCATTCAAATGAGTCATCATACATTTTGAGACAAAGACATACAACACTAAAGGTGAATTGGCCCATTACAACACAACAACACACTAATGTTGCCTAAAACCACTACTTGAACATACATTTTTTGTCACCTCTTCGTTATGCTTTCTAATGCCAATTCTGTAGCCTTCATCAAGTTGTTCAGCAATGCTAAGCCTGCCAAAAAAGTTTAGCTTCATACTGTTGTCAAGATGGCTGCGGCTACTCATGCCGTTTGCACTTTTCAGCAAGATGTTTTAGGTCTCGTACCCCCGTCGTTGTCCACAATGGTTCGGTGCCAGCACTTTGAAATAGCAAACGGAAAGCAATATAACGCATTACTCACAGCACATCCAGCTAGCCAACTCCGTTTGTCATAACACGAGCGAGAGAAGCCCCGGCCCGACCGCGATCACTTGTTTGCTGTTGAATGTACAAATCTGGTCGCTCTGGTCCAAGTTCCTTTACTCTTTTCTTTTCTTCCAATGAACGCCTTGAGAAAGGTTCTTTTTGCAAAGAAATAACCGAATTTTCTTTGCTTTCTGTTCCACTTGAAGAAGCCATTTCGAATTATCTCTCTCGCTTGGTCTAGGTCTATTTGAATGAATGCGTAGCAGCCGACTGAACCTAGCCGTAGTACTTAGTGCGTAGTGATATCCTGCTAGATGCCGGCTGGGCGTGATAAACATGCCTTAAATCCAATCCAATAATATCATAAACCATGAGGACTAATCAGAAAAGGGTAGGATAGTCCGGGGCGCACAGGCCTGCGCCCCGGGGGCTACTTTTTTGACCGCGAATCAGGCAGCAGAATCAGGAGGCTCGCCTGAAAATGAATGAGTGCTCTGATTCACCATAACGTTACCGGCGCCCCGCAGGCCCCTGAACATGCATATGTAATGTATTAAACTTTAGACAACGCAAGGCCAACATATAACATGTTTAAGCTACTAAAAAATTAAATAATAATAAAAAATAATAATTTTAAGCTACTAAAAAATTAAATAATAATAAAAAATAATAATAAAAAATAATAATTTTTTAAAAACTTTTTTTAAAATTTGTATGTGGGGGAGGGGGGGCGGCGCCCCAGCGCCCTCTATAGGCCGGCCGCCACTGGCACCCAGTCTGTCTCAGTGAAAGAAAAAAGCAAAACCCAGAGCTGACATCCCTCGCAACAGACCCCCGCCCTCCTGGTGACCAGCATCACAGGACTTGTGGTCTGAGCAAAATCACAAATCCACTCCAGCGGAGTCTATTCCATTCCAGAGTTTTACTAAGATCGGCCACCAATTTTGGAACTGAGGTTCGCTGAGGATTCTTTCAGATCCAAAACGCCTATGTTCTGGATAATCCGACGGGTTTAGGGGATGGCCTACTTTTGATTTTGGCTCACTGAGGGACATTGTGAACCCAAGTGTTCAGAGAGAGTGGGTCTTCGTGCCTTTGAAGTACACAGTGTAATTTAACTGAATATGACTGGTGATGTGTGTGTTCTAGCATGCCCTGCTCCTCCCCACCCCACCCCACCCACACCCCGCCCCTCTGTCTCCTCCATCACACCCCCGCCTCCCACATACCTATTGCTCTGGACACGGACAGGCTTCCGTTGACTCTCCATGTCCCAAACCAGATGACACAGCCTCCCAGCGCTTCAATACGCTGCTTCTCATCCTGCAGCGACAGACAGACAGAAAGCAGGACAGACAGAGAGAAAGCAGGGACAGACAGAGAGGAAGCAGGACAGACAGAGAAAGCAGGGACAGACAGGGACAGACAGAGAGGAAGCAGGGACAGACAGGGACAGACAGAGAGGAAGCAGGGACAGACAGAGAGCAGAGAGGAAGCAGGGACAGACAGAGAGCAGAGAGGAAGCAGGGACAGACAGAGAGCAGAGAGGAAGCAGGGATAGACAGAGAGAAAGCAGAAGATGTGGCTTTAGTGCAGGATATCATCGGGGTATAAACAGCGATTAATGTACATCGACATCATGGTGTCAACTATGAATGGCATAGATAATGGCAACACATTTTGAAAAGTTTATTTAAAAATACTGATTTTTTAAATATATATTCCTGCATATTATGCATAATGTCATGTTTGTGTATCTGTGTGTGAGAGAGTGTGTGTGCATGGGAATGTGTGTGTGTGTTAGAGTGTTTGGGTGTGTGTGTATATGTGTGTGTACATGTCCATGTGTGTGTGAGAAAGAAAGGGAGAGAGAGTGTGTGTGTGTATACGTATGTGTGTGTGTGTGTGTGTGTGTATGTGAGAGAGAGGGAGAAAGAGAGTGTGTGTGCGTGTGTATTTATGTGTCACTGTGCATGTGCGTGTGTGTATGTTATGTGTATGTACAGTCCTAACCTCTCTGTCAGGCTTGTGTGGCTTCATCAGCTCCACAGCCTGGCCTCTCCTGACCAGCATGACCTGTGAGTCTCCCAGCCAGGCCACATGCAGGGTACTGCCCCTCAGAAAGGTCACCACCCCTGTGGTACCGCAACGCAGGTGCTGTCTCACACACACACACAAAGGCAGGAGGTCAGTAAAACACAGGCGGTCCTCACAAAACAGCACCCTGTTACAGTGAGCACCCAGCATGCCAGCAGGGCTGAATGCAAACCTATAGGGCTCACAAAAGTAAAGGCATCCCCCAGCTCTATCAAGAGCTGTGGATTAACGGTTCACTTTCAGTTTCATTTTAACAACAAATTAATATTGCTCTATTCATAAAATTACATTTGAACAATTTAGTGTGTAGCACTAGTGTGCGATCTCAGCAACATTGCAGATGATGATCAATTAAAAAGAATTGGAGGCTGCCTTAATTCATGGTAAAACCGCAAAAGGACAGTAAAAACATGCATTTCTGTAATGTTAGGACTAAGCATAGGGTAACCAGTCTCATATGGGGACACAAAGAAAAAGGCGTGGCATCCTGACCTCGCGCGAGGCCTTCTTTACGAAGCGCTCGTCCGTCAGCTTGAAGGCGCGGCAGAGGGCCTCGCCGGGGTCCTGGTTGAACATCTCCTGCCGCACCAGGTTAACGTGCAGGTGGTTGGCGGCATAGATGGCGGCATCCACGCCACCGTGCCCGTCGAACACAGCATAGTAGGCTTGCTCCTCTTGGTCCTGTGTCCAGGTGGGATGGTTATTATTAGAGCTACATTCCGCCGCCCCAAGCAGAATAGGGTCACTCCCCACAACAGGCAGAACTTCAGCATTGGTGACCCTTACTCCACGTTTGACGTCGCTTGTGTTTCGATGGCTGGCGTGAGGTTCTAATTTAGTCACAGATTTTACACAGATGAGCAACTCTTGACAGACTCTTCTGTCAATGCTTATGTTAGATTTCCTTTTTTATGTTCTATTTCTGTCAAGTACATCAGCCAATGACACATTAATCTGTGGTCATTGGTCAAAAATCCAACATCCATCTGCCAATAAAGCCTTTAGGACTACCTAATCTGCTCCAGTTCAGATGCAAAATTCCAACGTATTATAACTGGGGTCAAAAACTTATGAGCAGCCTCCTGACTCCTTGTGAAAACCATGCGAAGTGAACCAATGGAGAGTATCTCTGCTACTGCAAAAAAACTATTTCATAATTTATGACAGGTGAACTGGGGGAAGGAAACCATTACCCAGCACTGCCTTGAAATTAATTCATTCACAAGAAACAGCCAGCTGTGATATAATTTCTGTCTCTCACCAGAGCCATTAAAAGCAAATCTGGAAAAGTTGTATTGATCCTCCAGCTCCTTTCATTAAATTCATGTGTGAACGCCCTGCCGTGGAGCTGGGCAGGCGGCTCAGGAGGAGGGTCAGTTAATTAGCCCGTGTGCAGAGATGAATGAAGTGTCTTTAATTAGCGAGGATTGCCAATTGCAGTCCTGAGTGAACGTGTGAAGCTCTTTCTGGGCTTCTCCAGAGAACATTCCAGAAAAGGTAGTCGGTTCTGACAGCATCCACGCTCTGACGATAGCCCTAACCGTTTTTCTCTCACCCCCTCCCCCCGTTTTCTCATCATTTTTTTAATCCAATTTGTAATGTGTGACTCATCCGATCGCTGCAATCAATCTGTTCTCCATTAATTCGGGAGGTGCAGGAAAGCGTGTCCTCAGACATCTCAGACATGCATTGAGTGCTTTGTTTCCAAACTGCCAGGTGAGCAGCCTCAGGATCTGTACTGCGCTGATGAAGCTTCAGGCAGACAGACTGCAGTAACCCAGTCGGCCAGAGGGGTCACTGCCGAGCCCATTGACACCTTGCCTCCCTGGGCAGTGCTATGACAGACTGCAGTCACCCAGTCAGCCAGAGGGGTCACTGTTGAGCACAGTGAAGCACCTGATAGGCAGTTAGGGAGGCACTATGCACCCAATGCACCCTGGGAAACTTGGGAAGGAATCCCACCCTGCTTAAGTGGGATTAAGTCTTCTTCTCCCTGCTGTTGTGGGCTCTTGATGATAGTCAGATAATGACATAGCCCATGCTTGAACTAGCAGTGTTTGGTCTAGAGGGCACAGCCTGCACTTGGAGTGCATTTAAAGACTGAGAGGCCCTGAATCTGTATTTTTCATTCACCTTTTTTGTTTTGTTTTAATTAACTCTGGTCTCTCACATTGTACTGTCACTCTGGAGAGAGCTCTAATAATGTGGAACTCACAGTCACGTTCCAGTGTAATTCAGTGTCAGGTCTCCGCTGGGAGCAGCAGTGAGAGTGTATGAGCATAGATCCAAAATCAACAGACTGGATAAAATGTGAGTATGATTTACGTTAACTGTAGTACTCAAACTGGATATACACACAAGAACAGAATCAATGCAGCTTTTATATCTCATTAGAGTTTGATTTGAATTAGAAAAATTTCTGACCCTGCCCCATCTGAAATTACCACCGATCACTTGTTTTTTTTAATTATCAGAACTATTCTAGTCACTCTATTACTACGTGCAGGATATTAGCCTGTGCCTTGAGCCTCTGTGTACCTGCAGGTTGAAGAGTGTGTTGAAGTCGGGGATGACGACGTGTTTGTCCTCCATCTTGCGACGCATGTTCTTGATGGCGTGGATGGAGGTCTCATAGTAGCGCTGATGCCGGCGGCGATGAGGGAAGTCCTTCAGCCAGAGGCAGCAGGTGTCACAGAGTTTGTTGAAGATCAGCCGAGCCAGCTTAACCGATTCTAGCTCTGATCAGGGGAACGTGCGCATACACACACACACACACACACACACACACACACACACACACAAATAAACTGCCGTCAGTCGCCAGGCGTACATAATCACCAACATCAATTTAAATCAAACATGGACTCATCAGAGTAAATGAGAGTTTTGTGTAAATGCTGATCACAGGTTCTTTGAACTTAGGACAGTGGGCAGAACAGGTTGCATTAAAAAGAGGTGGTGGCGGAGGGCTGGCGTGTTGGGGGAGGGCTGGCGTGTTGGGGGAGGGCTGGTGTGTTTGGGGAGGGCTGGCGTGTTGAGGCCATCTCCCGGAGGGACAGGCTGCCATTTTCTCCCTCTTCAGACCTCTCTCACCCCAGGGGCATGTAAGAGCTTTCAGCTGCTGTCCTTCCCCAAACCTTCTCTCTGTTGTGCACCTGCGGTGTGGCACGATGTTTGCCTGTCTCTCACTGACGCAGCAGAGCAGCAGCACCCAGGTTTAATACACACTGCCGTGTGAATTTGACTTTAACACCACTCTGCTACGCTAACACCCTGATGCACTATGATACACTAACGTCCTTTAACCGACTGGCTTGCAGTGTAATATTGCACTGATTTCATTGCTGAATAGCTGCTTAAATGGGGTTTTAATGGGCAGGAACCATCCTATTTAAGGCAAATCATATACACTATTATGTTAACATCCACCCTTACAAATGACAATGTACAAGATATACAGGATATTTGGCGTTCAATATTTAAGAGCACTTAAGCACTTAAATTACACTGTGTACTTGAGGTTGGTGGGAATTGATTTTTTGTTTCTGTTGTCCTTCACAATCGCACGGTTCACAATTAAAAAAATATGTTTTCTGGGGCTGCTGGGTAGCTCATCCTGTTAAGGCACTGTTACCGTGAATGGATGAACCCCACGGCCTACAACCCATAAAAGCCTGACCGGTTTGTTGATGTGATCTTTATAAAACAATAATGTCTGGCCTTTGGGTTAGAAGCAGCCATGGACGGGTGACTTTAAAATTAAAACTCCTCTCTCACCTGCAACCCCATTTCCCAGGCCTCCCAGCGTTCAACAGCACTAAAGCACCTCATATTTATTTTTAAATGTTTTTATCCACAGAATACCTCTAACCCTCTCTATCAGCTTGTTCCTACTGAACTGATAAGCTGCGTTTGGCTTAACGGGATTGCGCGGCTCAGCGGTGCGTGATTTGAGATATTAAAGTATTATTATATTATCTGTTGTCACGCACTCGCGGCGAGCCTGACCGATGTCTGGGACACTGCGAACGGGCCTCTCAGGGAAACAGCGATTCCCAGAATCCTCCGGTGCAGCGGTGACTCCACCCGCTCTCACCAGCGGGGGTTCCATTGTTTTGGTGTTCTGCTGGTGTCAGTGCCACTGCCTGAGTGACACACGTAGGAGTTGGTTGGGTTGGGTTGGGTTGGGTGGGGTGGGGGACAGGCGCACGGGTGTCATGCATTTGTGTCTATATTTGGGTTGTTATAGTCTGTCGTACGTGGGGGCTGGACCCGAGCTGTGTCCCGCCTTACAGTGACTGCTGGAGTCAACGCTATCTTCCCCCTCTTTTCCTCTCATCCGTCCCCCCCTCCTCTCCTCTCTTCAACACTCTTTTACATCCATTCCTCCCCTCCCCTTCCCTTCCCTCTCCCATCTCTCCAGTATCCCGGTGTCTAAATTTAATCCCGTCTCAGGGCTGTCACAGCCCACACTGTGCAGTGTCTTCACCCCGCGCCCAGACGGCTGTCTCCCTCCCTCCCTACCTCCCTCCCTCCCTTCCTCCTTCCACGTCCCAGCAGCCTGGCGCCTGGCCTGCACGCCGCCGCTCCTCACACTCCCCCCGCTAAAATTATTCCTCCTTTCCCCTGCCACGAGAACACAGAGAGCTCCAGCACTATCGCCCAGACTCTCTCAGAGTGCCCGCCCACGGCTTCCTTTACGGAACGTCGCGGTGCCGAGCGTGTTGCGTTTATTCAGTGAACCCAGGTAACACCACAGAAAGTGAGCAGGTAGGCCTGTCGCACACGCACGTCCGCACACGCACGTCAGCACACCGACCGCCTGTCCGCTGGGAAAGCCGAGCTTCTTGCGTGTAAATTAGCGTTAGTGTATTTTTCTGGTGCTTCAGTTGTTGCTTTGTCATTTTATTTTATTTCGTCTGACACGTAGTCACAAGGCCAGTCTTCAGCTAGGTCAGCAAATGACCTGATTTCAGATTCTTTAAAAAGCCAAATATGATGCCCTACTTACACTGCACTGCCACATGCTGTATGGGATTAATTGTGCATTAATGTTTAACTGTGTACCATTTATATACGTATATAAATACATTCAATTATCTATGGATATAAAAAATGCTTATTTATATATGCACTGTATATATATTTTTTCTGCTACGTAAATGAACTTTTTTGACACGTTAAAATGCGCGTGCTCTGTGCCCACTCTGTGCCCCATGCTCTGTGCCCCATGCTCTGTGCCCACTCTGTGCCCACTCTGTGCCCACTCTGTGCCCACTCTGTGCCCCGTGCTCTGTGCCCACTCACGGGGGAAAGGGTCGGTGCCTTCCTCCACCCCCTTGTTGTGGTGATAGACGGACAGGTCGCTCTGGAGGATGTCATCAGCAGTGGCACGTGCCAGGCCTGCCGCCAGGGAGAATGGGCAGTTACTGTGGGAGAGAGGGAGAGGGAGAGAGAGAAGAGATGGAGGGGGAGAGGGCAGGAGGGAGAGAAAGAAACAGAGTGAGACAGAGGGAGCGAGAAAGAGAGAGAGGGGGGGAAAGAGAAGGGGAGACAGAGGGAGAGGGATAGAGAAAGAGAGGGCGGGAGGGAGAGAAAGAAACAGAGAGGGAGAGAGAGAGAAAAAGAGAGGGGGGGGAGAGTAAAATGGGGTTTAATATACACCTCCCCAGCATGATCAGTCACATTTCATATGTGATGGCTGGATGGTGACATCAATCACAGCCTGTCAGAAAAACAAAGGCTGCTGACATAGGCCTGCACTCCCATGACAGTAACTCAAGAGCAAAAACCCCAGAACAAGAGTGGACAGGCCCAGTGCCGAGGGCATAGCCTGTCCCTGGCCCGTGAGAAAGCACAACTGATAATATGGATCAAGTTGGATCAAGACTGAAATGAACACATAAAAAAACCAGACAGCCCATAAAGGGCTTTGTTCTGTGCAAATGATAATCTACTGTGAGTGTGAAATTAGTTAAAGTTTTCTGGCAAAAGTCTCTAGCTCAAAATAATCCGCAGGGAAATCCCTGTAGCCCCCCCCCCACCCCCAAACCGTTCTTATGGGGTATGATTTGCATATGCTCGGTATCTCCAACCAACCCCTTTGCCTGGTTTTTATTTCCTACACACACCCTCCAGGCGTCTTGCAGTGCCCAGCACCACATGAATAATTTTTTTCATATTGCCACACAGTGCTATGATTTTTTAGAAAAGCACAGAGAAAAGCACAGAGAAGTCCTGCAATCACCAGTGTTCCCCTCACACGGTTACTCGGTCCATCCATAACACCGTTCCACCAACGCTCGGGTACTAAAAACCTCAGCTGTGAGCAGACTGATGAAGTGATAGTGTTGTATCGTTTCGTGTGTACCCCCCCCCCACCCCCTTTTTGAGTACCAAAATCTAGGGAAGCCTCTCTAGACATGAGCCACAGTCCTCCGCTTCAGCTGGTGCTCATCTACAGCCTGATAATGAACACTGTCAGCTATTTCAACACTGTGAGGCCGAGACTTTACTGTAACCATTGGCACAGCAAAGCGCATACACGCAGCACTGCGTGCTTCATGTTTATTATGTAGAAGTTTGGTACATTGAACCAGTTTATGTGATTATATATGGAGATGGGCTACTTCTCTAAACTAACGGGTTGTGTGAGTTTATGTATTCTCATCTCTGAAGTTAGCAGTGTCACCTCAGGTATAATTCCAGGTGTAAAAAAATATAACATTTCTACCACAAAAATACCTACACCTGTGTGACACTAAAATGTATATATCCTGTGGCATGTCAAAACAAGACTTTCCCCCTCCCAGCACAGTGACATGTGCTCTGCTAATATCCGGTGCTATTCCCATGAATGAGAGAGCGGGATGTGGAAGGATTTCTCATCTCCTGACTCAGAAAAACCGACTCAAATAAGACACCAGTGCCACCAAAGCCTTCCTCTCCTAACAGGAACAAATCAGATCTTCCGGTGTCCATCCCTCGCTCCCGATGTGCCATTCCAAATTTGAATGACTGAGCTTTATTGGTGTCCCCCCAGAAGTGACACTGGGACACAGCTGCGAGAAATCAGTCCCAGAATGCCATCTGTCTCGTCAAACACCTCCCACTGAAGGCCGCCACTGAGCGCACGATTCTGCCTTTGTCACGGCTGGCTGGTTTCTGTGACTTTTCATATTAGTAATGCATATTAATCATTTCTATATATTTGTATTATTGCACATACAGTCACCATTTCCAAGTAATTTATGAATTTATTTACTTAGAAAACATCTTAATTCAGGGCAACATTTATAGTTTAAATGTATTTTTTTTCAAATCACCTATTTATATACTTCATTCATTACTGAAGCAATTCAGATTAAGTGCCTCATGGCTGCCCATAGTTGCCATATTGGGAAAAATAAAATTCAGAATTAGACAACACAGCCCATACAAATGTCAATACACTACTCTTTCTTCTGGGAGTCTTGTGTTGATGGGACATTTTATTTTTGAGTGGGGGATGGGGTGGGATGGGGGGTGGGAGTAAGAGGGGGTTGAGAGGGTGAAGCACTATGACAATTAGTCCTGGTGCCGTAACCATGGCAACGCAAGGTGCCTCGCGCTGACAGCTGAACCGTTATCCGTCACAGCCTGGCTTTGACAGCAGGCGGCGTAGTTATGGCGACGCGCATGGGCCCGTGGGGCGTCGTGGCAGAGCGCTCTGATCGCACACTGGGAGATGGCTGTGGGTGGGATGGAGCCCCTCCAGGCAGAGCGCAGTTTGGAGATCAGAATTAGAGCAGATCGCTGCTGCCCCGCTCCTCTACCCTTCTGAGGGGTGTGGAAAAGCCTCTCACAAGGGCAGCCCAATGACAAGCGCATTTTAAACAAGGGCCAGTCAAAGCCCTGCCCTTGAACCACTGTTCTCTGGGCATTATTGCACATTTATTCAGCAGATCCATGCTGGATCACCCAGGGAACTGAGGGCATTGAGTCCTATCCCCTCCAGTAAGGATCACATCCTTTATAAAGAGCGTAATGTTCTCCTGAAACGTTGCAGAAATGTTATGAGCGTTAGTAAGCTGTGTGAGAGCCGCAGTATCGGGAGGGGATGGAGAGGCCCATGCTGAGGGGAAGTGTGAGAGATGATGGCTCCTTGAGGGACCCATGGCCATTTACAACATGCTACCCAGGAACACTTCCCCCCTCTTACCCTCCAATCTCCAACACACACACACACACACACACGTGCGCGCACACACAGGTACACACACAAGCACACATATGCACACACACACAAACACATGCATGCACGCACGCACACACGTGCATGCACACACAGACAAATGCACGCACGCACACATGCACACACACACACACACATACACAAAACACATGCACGCACACACAAAAACACAAAAACACACACTAAACACCAACACTAAAACACACACGCACGCACACACTGACACTAAAACAATAATTATGCTGGAGTAAGTGGGTTTTCAGGACGTTCTAATGAAAATGTCTTAATCCCAGTTAAACACAGAAATACCTGTGCTGGAGTTGCCATGGAGATAGGGATTTCCCCCACAATACCCCCATCCCCTCCCCAAGTTAAAGTACCTTTTGAAAATGGCATTCTCACAGAGGCTTGACACCTGTGAATAAAAAAACTGTGCAAATTTTTTAAAATACTAACCAATAAAAATACAGTCATTTTTAACTACAAGGAATAGCAAGAAAACTATGATATACCATATCTTTCAAAACACGCTAGCCATGTGAGGACAGAGTGGAACCTATAGCCGCAACGAGTTAGAGGTCATCCACTCACTGTTCAAGGTCAATTACCACCAATCAACCAACCAGCAATGGCCGAAAGGCATGACGCCTTTAACATTTGACTACAACGGCCTTGACCTCACGAACAGCGTGAATGAGCACATTTTCGATTGATCGCCTGAAATGTGGATACTAAGAGAGCAGACTTGTGATAGAGGGGTGTATCCGTGTTTCACATGTAAATGAGTCGATGTAGCTGTATATGAGAAGGGTGTGGGGGGGGTTCTGATGGAGTGGAGCTAGAGGGGGCGGGGGAGACACACAGTATGATCAGTCAGGGCTGTTTGACAGGACGAGAGCTGCTGAGGTCCCCAGATTCCCGCAGAGAATGAGGGAGGGTGGGATGAGTCAGAGAGAGGAAAAAGGGGAAAGAAAGAGAGAGAGAGAGTCCCTAACTGACATGCCAGCAGCTACTGAGGTCTGAGAGCATCCTCCTCCGCATTTCCATTCATAGAAATCCAAGGCTCCTGCTCGCTCTCTCACACAGCGTCACTGCCTCAAGCAAGGGGGAACACTAAGGGGAGGGGGAGACTTCATTGGCTGAGGGGGTTTCGGCACACCCGCTCCCAGCCAATCGCAGGCCTTCCTTAGTTGTGCGACACAGAGGAGTCAGAGGAGCTTACGTTAGCACTGCGAAGGAATGAGGATTAGGAGAGATGCAGCCTTTCAAAAAAATAAAAAAAGTATCTCAATGTCGGGGTTTCTATTTAAGAAAATAACAAGGTGGACACGCACTGCATGTTGCAGTGACGAAGATGGGGGGGTGCTTAATGACTGAAAGTGTAATTTAAGTAGCTTATTATATTACTGCTTTCACACCTCATGCCAAAAAAGCACATTTAAACTGAAGACTAATTTAGCTACTTGGTAGAATAAAGATTACCGTGTGCTCACAGCCCTCTCTCATATAAAGACAGAACCCCCCTGTGAATAACGGTATTAATTCTCAAGCTAATCGGCAAAGACTCACTGCGTTTCGGGGGGGTCGGTGCCATTGAGCTGTAGGTGGAAAGATCTGGGTCGGGGAAATTCTGCTCGACGTCACTGCAGACAAGAGCAGCGGCTCGGTCCGGTTTTGGCAGCGCTGAGACAGCGTGAAAATAGAATCCCAGCGGTATTTAGGGAGGCAAATCTATATCCCTGCTGCATGATGCACACTGTTGTCATACTTAGCCAGAGTTCTGTGGGCACAGCTTCTCTGTCTGTGGATGTGCTATATACTATAAATATATAATATATAGCGATATAAGTAGAGTTCTGTTCACACTGTTCCCACTTACGCATCACCGCTGTCCCAGCTACTGTTCTGTAACCTTGCGCTAATGCCATTGCATACTGAGTCTTATCAAATTCATTTCCTTTTTTTATGATTAACATTATTTTAAAAGGTGTTTTAGTGGATTATTTCTTAAAACTACCGCTCACTCGTCTGAGAGAACAGTACTGTGTGTGTGTGTGTGTGCACATCTGATTCATCTATGAGCTTTTGTGTTTGAACACCTGTGAATGTGTGGGTATGTGGATCTATAGGTTACTGTGTGGGAATTCAAACGCTCTAACATGCACACGTGTGTACCTGTGAGTCAGTACGTGTTTATCCATGCACATGTACCAGCCGGGAACTGTGAGCATGTGTTCTTTCTCTTTGTGTTTATGTGTGTGTGTGCGTTTATGCTTGTGTGTGTGCGTATCACGATTTGTGTGTCAGCTCCTCTGCTTGTGAGACTCTGCTCAGGCAGCTCTGATGTCATGGCAGGTCTCTAGCAGGAGCCAATCACAGCCTGTCTGCGTCACACACAGCGTCTCAGGGGGCCCCGCACCCGCAGTAACTTTCAACTGCCCTTGCCAGCTGAAGATCCCATACAACAATTCTATATGTGCCCCAGGCCAGAGATTTACCCTTACCGCACGCACACACTGCGCTCACATGCACACACACACACACACACACACACAGACACACACACTATGCACACACACACAGACACACACACTATGCACACACACACAGACACACACACTATGCACACACACACAGACACACACACTATGCACACACACACAGACACACACACTATGCACACACACACACAGACACACACACTATGCACACACACACACACACACACAAACGCACGTGCAGACACACATACGCACACAGGCACACACACACACACTGCGCTCACGTGCACGCACACACTATGCACACACACACACACACACACACACACAAACAAACGCACAGACACACACACATACACAAGCACAGGCAGGGGTCTGATGGCCGTCGCTCTATTTGCACGGTAAACTTTTAGACCTCACTTCTGAGCAGAACATTCCGGTAAGGGTACGTTCCGTCAGTGAGGGCTGCATTTTTTTTTTCCCCCAGACCATTTGTCTCATTAGATGCTCTCGTCATGTGAGCACGATCCTGAGGTTTCCATAACAGCAAATTTACATAAATGCAATAAAAATGAGCTGAAACAAATTACGCCATTAGCCTCCAGACTTCTGTTTTTTTTTTTAGGCCAGCAAATATATTCCATGGATGTGTGTGTGTGTGTGTGCGTGCATGTTTGTGCAAATGAGTATGTGAGTATATGTGTATGCTAATGTGTAGTGTGCCTGTTGTGTATGTTAAAGTGTAATGTGCTTGTATGTGTGTCTGTTAATGTGTAGTGTTCTTGTGTATGTTAACGTGTAGTGTGCTTGTATGTGAGTTGTGTGTGTTGTGTATGTTAATGTGCTTGTGTGTTCTGTACATTAACGTGTGGTGTCCTTGTATGTGTGTGCATCGTGTTTGTGTGTATAAGTGTGTTTGTATGTGTTTGTATGAGTGCATGTGCACTGAGATTGTACAGCAGTCCCAGGCACTGGGCTGTTAGGAATGCAGGTAATCTCCTTGTTGGATGAGTCAGGGGTTATTAATAGCAGGATGCAGGACTAATGTGCATCGAAAACCTCTCTGTGCCCATCAGTCCATCTCATCCACCAACAGCAATCGCAAAGCGGGGTGCTAAACACATTGCACACACTCCCTCCTTACAGTGGGCTGGGGGTGCCGATTTGGTCCTCTTTCAAAATAGTTTTGTGCATACAAGCCCAGCACCGTCATACCTCCCACATTCTCACACCGAACCATGCTCGTCATATTCTCCCTTACTTATTCATTCCAAATTTACGTCACTGGGATTTTAAAACTTTGCATTGCCTTGGGAAAAATAAAAATTCAGCAGGAGCAGTGGATCTGCGACTATGTTTCATCTGCCAGGTACCCAATGCACACGTTCCCTCTCCTACGAAACCCATCTGTTGTTCTACACCCTCTGCATCAAGCAAAAAAAAAAAAAGGAAATAAAAATAGAACGACAGGAGTTTTGTTGATTGCTGGAACTAACTGGGCTTGGTTTTGGATGAGAAACCTGCGAAAACCAGGTTGATGCAGGAAGTGGTGTTAGTGGGCTAGTAAGAGGCAGCCTTCCCTCTGGACCAATACAGTGATAGGAATACAGTAGTATAGGAATATAGTATATTTAATAATTCTAGGTAAAGAGCAAGGTGTTCAAGCCAAGATCCAATTGCAATTTGGCAATCTAATGACCCCTAAGTTTAACAAACTAAACCAAGCCCTCCATCTTCTGTTCAACGGTTGTCGTGCATCACCCAGGTGAGTGCTGTTCATTGGAGCTGATTGAGATCAGTGCATCACCCAGGTGAGTGCTGTTCATTGGAGCTGATTGAGATCAGTGCATCACCCAGGTGAGTGCTGTTCATTGGAGCTGATTGAGATCAGTGCATCACCCAGGTGAGTGCTGTTCATTGGAGCTGATTGAGATCAGTGCATCACCCAGGTGAGTGCTGTTCATTGGAGCTGATTGAGATCATTGCCTCCCTTCAGACTCCTCTCTTACCTTTAAAGGTGCTTTAAAAGCATGAGGTGAAGGGCACTATATATTCCATCCCATTATAACGGTAAGTCAATATAATCATATGCCGTCATTTAATTTTGTGTAATTTTTTAACATTTTCCACATTAGTCTGTTGTTGTGGAGATTTTTTGCTGCTTACTTTATATAATGTTTTCTGGGCTATACTTATTTTCTCTAGATAACCACGGCAATTACTCCCCGAAATAACCGTTCTGGTTATGTTCAGTCCAATATAACCTGTCCTGATGCAGCCATAAGAAACATAACCTCCACACACATCACTGGATGGATCATAAGTACAGAGGAACTTTTTATGGAGGTCAGAATGACACAGAATCTACCTCCAAACTGCAGTTCATTTAGTCCGCTAGCAGGTGTTTCTGAGAAGCAGAGCTGGAGGATGACAGAAATAGGTGACAGGAATAAATAATCAATATAAATGACAGTAATACGGTTGGGGGTGGGGGTCACCTGTATGCTGGATTCATAGCAGCAGCACCATGTGTAGAATTCGGCTTGATTTTTAAAGTTATATTTTCAGTTTTTATTGGACAGTGAAGACGAGAAGAATGGGGAGCGAGAAAGGGGGAGACACCGGACGACGTCGCAGTGGACGATGCTCTTGCACGCTACGCCACCGAGAGACCCCTTAAGCTTGTTTAAAGAAAATGAGCAGAAAGCCACACGTTTGCAGTGGGACGGTCTGTGAAAGGACAGCGAGCAGGTGTGGAGGGGCCAATACGCAGGGATAGAAGCAAACCAAGAGCGTTTTCAGCACATTTTCAAACCAATGAGCTGGCACAGTGGCACTGGTTTAGGTGGTAGGGTAGGGGGTGGTGCAGTTCCCGTCTCACCGTACGCCTGTATGAGTGGCCCCCTGAGTCAGACACTGGCTACAGAAACACACTGTGCCCGGATGTACACTTTATAATCTGAAGGGAAGCCAGCTGATGCAGTAGCCATTGCCATCTCTGAGGCCGTGCGTTGCGAAATTTCAGTCTAAATGCTATTAAGATGAAACTCTGTGCTCATCAATCAATGATTACGCTCACATGGAGGTTGCCGGGAGATACAAAACTTTTTTACATGGCCATGCCTGGTTCAGAGAATGGTTCCTTAGAACCCACTTGCATGCAAACACATGCAAATGCACTGGAGCACTCATCCCATGCACTAGATTCCTGCAATCTATGGTAGACCATGCAAAGAAGGGGGCAAAACCATTATTTGTTTATCGCTAGGGCAACAATGGAGCACATTCATCCCTCCTGCCCCGCCTTGCCTGTGCTTGGATGGGCTTCTCCACGCGGTCTGCATGCGAGAATGCGTCTGACTAATAAGATGCCTGGGCTGCCTGAATCAGCTCTGTAGGGAGGCCCAGCTTCCCCAGGGCAGGTCAGGTGTGCTTATGCTGGAATGCACAGAGAAAGCCCATCGCTGCTTAATCCTGTCCTAGGAGAGGGAGAGTCCTTATAAACCACAACACAAACCTTCCCCTCTGGGAACATACACAGACAGACAGAGACACACACACACACACACACACATGCACAGAAAGACACATGCGCACGCATGTATCTGTATACACACACACACACACACACACACACACACACTGTGGGGCAGCAGGTGTAGCAGTGCTGTGCTCTGAGTGTATAGGGCTCTGGTCTCACCCACAGCACTGTATGGATGCTAGTGGAAACAGGGCCGTATTCATCAAGCATCATAGTGTGGATGCTGGTCCAGGATCAGTTTTTAGCTCAGGGGAAGGAGGAGGAATTGGGGGCGGGCTGGCGGGATGGCGGGGGGGCGGGGGTAACATCGCACAGCTGTGCTGAAAGTCCTGTAGTGCTCTCCACTGGGAGAGTGGGCTAAATATACTGAGCTTTACAAAGCCGGCACATCCAAAGCAGCTGCGTCTGCTCTCCGGCCTCATTCTACAGGCAAATGTCGTTAGTTCCTGGTTTAGGTGGTAGGGGGTGGTGCGGTTCCCGTCTCACTGTACCCCTGTACGAGTGGCCCCCCGAGTCAGACATGGGCTACAGAAACACACTGTGCCCAGATATACATTTTATAATCTTTTTTTACACTAAAAATGTCATAGACCTTAAAATTTAGCGGCCCTCTGCTGAAGGCTGCAGACAGCGACCTTGGAATGGCACCCGGCGGTGGAACGCTTTTGTTTCAGACATTTGGTTGCACAGTTTCTAAGGCTTGATTGACAGATACAGTGTAATGTACATTATGGCTCACTGACCCACTCTAAACGGAAGGCACTCCATGTCCTGTCTGTCCTGTTAAACAGCATTGGGCGAACAGCAGCCATTCTACGGCCAGAAACCATGTGATCATATGCGCTCCCATAACTGGGGCAGCTAAGTCCACAGATTGCATAGCATTATTAAAGCCTGCTGAGGACAACATGACCTCTGACCTTTTCCCCAGTGATAGCAAGTGGGTCACTGGGAAGAAGAAGGCTAAAGCAGCCGTTTACAGAGTCCTGACAGGTGAGATGAGCACAGGACAGCCTGCCATCCCTCCTGAGAGAGCACAGCTTCAATTGACCCCACTTTAAAAATTAAAAATAAAAATTAAAAAAACACCAGGAATTACACTCTGACTTGGACTTAATAGCATTTCACCAGCACGGTCCACAGCTGGGACAAGCGACTCCAGATCTTTGACACTTAACGGAATTACCTCTAATGGAAAAGCATTAGAGCGACGGGGGCAACTATAACAGTTGATATTTAAGCGATCAGCTAATGCCGGTGATGAGGCCTAACTGACTGTGGGCCAGTGTTACTAACTGCACAGAGGCCTAACTGACTGTGGGCCAGTGTTACTAACTGCACAGTTCGGGAAAGAGCAGCGATAAGCGCAATTCAGAAGAAACACACGATTGCACACGCTCTCCCAAAACCAGCAGAGGATGAGTTGCAGTGATACAGGCAGAGAATACAATTGGCGACAAGTCGTCACACCGAAGGAGGCTTTGCAGCAGAAATGTCTGTGGTCATGTTTCCCCTGTTGCATAATAAAGCAACTGAAAATTATAACAAAATGTACCTTTTTATAGTATTTTTCTTGAAGTGCCAACCTCGTATTTTTTGTTGTCATTTGAGAGTGCGACACACCAACTAACTTTTCCTACAAGCTTCAGCCGGGAGAGCGCGATGGTTCGCTTTCAATAAAGAGAACACAATTGGGCATTATCCCAAACTGGGTGAAAAGAAATCA
This sequence comes from Ilyophis sp. 1 JC-2022, assembly GCA_022702515.1. Taxonomy (NCBI): domain Eukaryota; kingdom Metazoa; phylum Chordata; class Actinopteri; order Anguilliformes; family Synaphobranchidae; genus Ilyophis; species Ilyophis sp. 1 JC-2022. The sequence continues at coordinate 64,200,375 of CM040401.1, read as the reverse complement.
GGCCCTTAGTTCTTTCTGCTCTACGGCACTGATAGGCCTTATCCACTAAAGCTGGAGTCCACAAACAGTGTTCATTTTGGTGTGTTTGTGCACATTTCACAGTGTATGCCGAGAGAGCCACTGCTGACCACCCACACTCAAACATACTTTATTTGAGCGACTCGTCATGTCAGATTTGTTCACAAGAAAATTTATTAACCCCCCCCGCCGCACTCAAACAGCATAAAAGGAAGAGAGCTACCTGCCTTCCAAGGACACAGATGAGTCATCATTGCAATTTGCCATAGTCGGGGGTCTGAATGCAAGCTTTCAACAAGAGACGCACAACAACATCAACATGCGCGAGACGGAACGGAAACATCGGAGAGGAATCGAGTCCTTTGTGAGCAAACCAGCGCTTTTCTGTCTCAGCCAGCTGCCCCCCCCCCCCCCCCCGCCCACCACCACCACCCCCCCTCCCACAGGCCCTCTGCTGTTGTGTATGTCAGAGATGCTGACATGTCCACGACCTGTAACTGCACTGGCTGCTTGAGTAGTCCATGTATGATTAAGTACTCCCACAAAGGAGGAAGTGGAATTCATTGTTCTTCCAGATCACATGGTTTCCTGTGCACGTTTGTCTAGGGAGACTTGAGAGAGACGACTCGCTCTCCCCGGAATGGTGCTCATCTGGGATGGGGGGCCGTGTGTGGGCCAGGCTGAGGTGAGCTCAGGAGGCTGTGATTTTTGGGAGCACTAACTGCGGATCCAGCTGAGGGGGGTCAGGTTTCTCTGCTTCCCCAGGTCTGAGCTCCGCAGCCTGGCTGCACCGGCTCATTTGGGCTTATTAAACAGCCCTCTCCGGAGCATGTCTACGAAACAAGCAACGACCTTCAGCATGACCTTGAGCACAAAGCCCAGGGCTGGAATACGCCAGTGCGCACGGCTGCAGATGTGACACACTGGGAGTCCTGCGAGTTGGGGGACCGACAGCCTCATCTTACACGCCCCGCAAACCCTGCAGAGGCAAGCACCATCTCTAAACCAATCGCGTGATGCCAGAGCCCTGCCACTGCCTCCAGAAACCTCCGTCGCCTTTTGACGTGGTGCAGGGGGGGAGGAGCCCGCACACGTGTGGGGGAGGGGGGGAGGAGCGTCGGCGGCAGGGACATCGTCTACCGCGCGTCACCGCCCGGCCGCACGTAAATGAGCCGGTACCAGAACTAATTACCGTTCAAGGCAAGGAGCTATTTTTACATGCTGTGGCTTCCCCTTTCACTGCCCTGTCGCTTAGCAGGAATGCGGCTCTTCAGGCTAATGGCGGCCATTTACTGTGATCCGCCAATGAGCTAATGCTAAAACCACTGTCCATGGATCAAACCTTCAGTTGAGCACTGACAAGATTATTATTTTTTTAACCTAAAGAAAACATGAAATGTATATAAAATCAGAGAACGCATATGCCTTTCTTTTGTAATACACAGTATTCTCGTGAAGAGAGTGGATACGATGTGTTTGAACAACAACAGGTTGAACAATGTTGAGCAGCAGGCTCACACTGGTCTTTGATCTCTGTCTCAAATTAACATTTGGTTAGAGAGTGGATAGACCCCTTTTTCATCTGAACGTTGATGCAGGATAGAGGTGCTACTTCTCACCCACTGGAACATGGGAACATCTCAAACACGGGAGCGCTTGGAAAAACACGGGCGTAGAGGACACGGAACGGCTCATTTGGTGCCACTGTACACAATGCAGGAGATGCCTGTACTAACCTTTCAGTCCTCATTCACCCAGACCCGCTGTCTGTCTGACAGTATCTCACTGTACCCGATACACACTGCTCATTCAGAGGCCGCAGGAAAACTGACATACTGTGATCGCCATTAACAACCCCCCCCCCCCCTTTTTAAATGCTCTGTACTACATTCTGAGATATTAAACTTTATTAGGTTTGTTTTTATTTGCTGTAGCATTGATAAATAACAAGCAGCTTGTATTTGTAAAAAGAAAAAACCCACAAGCCACAAGGCATGCTGGGATCATGGGATACATAGGTCATACGGGCAAAAAAGGAACTTCTAGTTCCAGTTAAGCAAATTATCAGACAAATTATCTGACTGAGGTCTGACAATGGGGAAATGGAGGGTATATATAGACATGGTATGGAAATTGTTTTACTGTTCTTGCCTGTAGTTTATATGTAGCCTTCATTTAACTAATCATGACAGGTTAGTAAATTATAGAATCAACCCAATGTAAATAAGAAAAACAATAACATCTGTCATACAATTTCTCCTTATAAATGTACACCAGACCATTGTATAACCGGTTTAAACCAATTAACTGTCTCTCCTACAGTTACGTATATACTCTGCATAAAATCACAGCAGTCCAGAGCAAACACTATAAAATGGTAGCTCCAGGTACTAGATACTCTCGACACACATGAATCGCACTTAACAAACACTGGCAAATAGCCTCTGTATTCAACTGAAAAGAGACCTTTTTGTAAAAGCCTCTTCACTGTCATAGTCACACACTTATTTTACATTTGGGAAATAGTTCAGGCTCATAGTTGCAGTCATCATTGTTTCAGTGTTCAACAGCTTTTGCTGAAGTAACTGCAGCCCACCTGCTAAACGTGTGCTTCTGCAGCCCCAGTGCAGCCTGGGGAAGTATAGACCATTTCTATCTGTTTGCATTGACCATAAGCTTATTGGGGTTTGACTCACACTTGCGTTCCTTGTTCCTTGTTCCTGGCTCACTCTACCAGCGACGGATGGCTGACGTCATCACGGCAGGGCTCGTAAAAAAAAACACCAGCTCCACGGTGGCTAGTGAACACACTTAATACATCACAGAATATCAAAAAGCAAAACTAATAATGAAAACGAATTAAGACGAAACATGAACGAATGCTCCACAGAGCAGCAGCCACGTTTCCTCGCGTTTATTGAGCACATCTCAGAAGACGATTAAAAGTGCCGTGAATGTGAGCTGCTATTAGGATGCTCAGTCTTTAGATGTGACAGGACGGAGAGCATGATGCAAATGTTGTGTGTGTGTGTGTGTACTGTACATGTGTGTCAGTGTTTGTGTGTGTGTGTGTGTGTGTACTGTACATGTGTGCATGTGTGTCAGTGTTTGTGTGTGTGTGTGTGTACTGTATATGTGTGCATGTGTGTCAGTTTGTGTGTGCATGTGTGTGTGTATGTACTGTACATGTGTGTCTGTGAGTATGTACTATACACGTGCATGTGTGTCAGTGTTTGTGTGTGTATGGGTGTACGTGTGTGTGTGTGTGTGTGTGTGTGTGCGCGTGTGTGGCACGTGGCGTGAATCCCATATGAGCAGTGGAAGGCGTGGTTAAAAAAAAGGAATGTCATGAAGAAAAGGTGCCAGGTGTGTGATTAATTGTGCCAAGCAAGGGCGTCTGGTTGGTTGCTGACCCATTTATGCGGTTATTTGGGTTGCTGAGACATTCACCCAGAGCCCAGCCCCCGAGGACTTCCTCTACCCATTCAGAAGTTTTGGAAAGAGGCGACTGGAACACACCATAGTCTACAGTCAACAGCAACATTACCTAATTTACTGTTTTTGGGGAATCTGTCAAGCATCCACTGAGACTTAAAGTAAAGTCTGAAGCGAAGCCACAAGGCACTTGGGGCACTTTATACATACACAACGTACTATGTACTTTCTGCTTACACAAGAAATAAACATTTCATCAGCTTCATATAATTTACAGAACCCCCCCAAAAAAACTTATAGATGGGCTAGCTACATTATTTAGGAACCATAAGCATTTTGTATCACTGTAGTCAAAGTCATTCATACAGGTCAGATTTTGGGTGTGGCATTCATGTAAAGCTGAGGTTCCCATAGCCTTAACAGAAACATCCGATTCCAACAAATGTTATCTGTAAACTTAAGAAAAAATTGTTTTTCAAAACAAGGTTACTTCATGTTATGACTGGTGTATGAGAGGCTACTGCCAACAAACACCTATGCATGTCACATTCTTCCTGTCACGTCCGTCAGTTTACTCTGATCAATTGACCCTCTCCCCCCTCACTGAATCCAATACTTATTTTTTCACCAAATGAATTTAAAACTCTAATTGGGCATGCTTGTTAATTCATTACTGTATGGAAAACTACTAATAGTTGTATGATAGAACAGCCCAAGGTGGCCTTTAAATGAAATCAGTATTCTCAGCGATAAAGTTTGGCTTTTACAGACAGCAAGCTCTTACATAATCCAGCGCAGGGCACTATAAGCTTCTTACTTTGTTTTTAATACAGCTGTCTGTAGCCATCGCAACCTGAAATAGCTGAACCTCTAAAACACACAAAAAAACTGCGTATAAGTGTGTGCACATATGTGAGTGTGCTTGTGTCTGTGGAGGTGTGTGTTTGCATGTGTGTGCATGCGTGTGTGTGTGTCTGTATGCATGAGATTGTGTATGAATGTGTGTATATGTGTGTGTGTGCGCGTGTGTGTGCGGTTGTGTGTATGTGAGTGTGCGCGAGTCTTGGTGTGTGTGCAGGTGTGTGTGTATGTGTGCCATGTGGTGAGCTCTCTTAAGCCGCAGGGCTTGTGAGGTCATTCTGGCTTTACGGGAGGACTGCTGAGGCCACGCTGCACTGGCTTAACAGGCCAGGAGATCAAACTGCCCTCTGGAAAAATAAGTGAGTGAGAGCAGGCCAGTCCAGTGGCTCCACATCACATCATACGGCACTCAGAACTCACCATGGATCCCGAGGCCCACCCTGCAGAATCCGCAGGACTGCTAGAACTCTGCACTTCACTCTGCAGGGGACAACAATGGGCCACAATTCCAGCAATTGGCTGTGACTGTGCTTCTACTTCTTTCTTTCCAAGATGTCCTTAAATGCCACCTGATATTTGCTTTTTGCCGGTGATGTAACAGCTTGGCGCGGTTACAGTTCTGTTATCCATTTTTGTGATTCTGCAGTAGTGCTGTCGTAGAGAAAGATACCTTTAATAAATAACTAATAATAATTAACATGTAGGAATGTTTTTTTGGGGGGGGAACTTTGTAGAAGCTCCAATGGTTTGAAAGCTTTCAGACCCCACCTGCATTGTGTGGCACGCTATAGCATGGCTCAGGTATCGAAACAATGTCATTTTTCTTTTTCATATTGTGTGCTTTCTGTCAATAAAGACGCAGCTATACGGTACATGCCAAGGTTGTTTCCACAGCAACTCCAATGTTCAAACTGCTTCTGCTGTTACAATAAAGAGACACACAGGCACACAGACAAAGATATGGACATAGACCAAGCAACAGATTATTTTCTCATCATATCATTACAAGCCAAGGAACATAAACGAATGGCGTTCATCTGAACAACCTTCCCTGTAACTCTCTTCAGCATGCTAATTTCAAAGCTAAAATGCTTGCACTAAAAATGTGAATGTCAGGTTTACTGAGAAATAATGGCATTAACAGGATAATTTACATTCTAACACACTTATTACTCGGTCTTCGGTGAAGTGGACCAAAGATCAGGTTCTGTTCAGAGGCTAAGACTAGTCTGTTGCATCCCCTCATTAGTTTTTTTTATGCCATCTAGTGGTAGACTGAATGTACTGCCGTGACTTTTGGGAAGCCACACAGTAAATTAATGGTGAGGGAATCAACAGTTTGTTCATAGCGCACTGCAAGTTACTCTTTGGATCACCTCTAATCTAACACACATGAGACACCAGCTTTCCACTAAAGGAATTGATGAATTTGCACTTTAAACTACTAATAACCTCAAAAAGACCACACCTCTCCTGAGGCGTGCGCTACCGCAATCTTTACGGAGAGATTGATTAGTCCGCCATCAAAATGTGAATGTCCTCAGGACATAGAGTGAGCCAGGAATAAGGAACCACGAGGGAACCTCCTATAATGTATTGCGCACACACAATGCTATCGGCCTTTAGCCCGAGAGATTGATTAGTCTGTCAATCTCCAGCATGGGGGCGGGGGGAAGAGAGAGAGAGAGGGGGGGGGGGGCTGTGGATGTGAAAACATTTCCACGTCTGATGAAACGGAGATGGATGTGGACGCCGTCAGAATGCGGAATGAGGGCGGGTAACGGATTCGGGGGGTTGAGGGGACACGCCGTTCTCAGGCTCCTTATGGAGACTGATGCCTCCTGCCACCTACTACAGAGAAGAAAGGGGGCTACAAGAGAGACTCTTGATTACACTACTAATGAAACCTGGATTCCAACACTATTCTCAGTCCCACAGGGCAAGGACTGAATTGCGGTTTCCTCTCTCAAGGGTGAGAGCGGAGTCCCAACAATAGACACATTATCACTAGATGGCTGCAGCGTAACATATTTGGATAGGTGTTATGCCGCTCTCTTCTCAGTCTAGTGTTCCCAATACAGGCACACACAGGGAATAGAGTGGCAAGGTGACTTTTTAGAATCACTGCAGAGTGTACCTGTGTGAATTTGAATAAAGGTTTATAACTGGCCCCTTACAATATGGCTTCCCCAATAAAATATATGATGGTTAGCAAATGCCTCTTCAAATATTTAACCCAAGGAGTTTCTTCCCAAAAGCTCAACAATAAAACTGCAACTACCTCACTCATTGTAGAGCAGGTGTTACAAGGGCCCCTCGAGATTGAAATCATACTCTGTTGCACAGAGCAAGATCAGGAGGGCAAGACGGCGTGCTAAAGTAATTATCTATAGTGCTGCTCTAGTCCTTATTTACTGTAAAATAACAGGCTCTGGCACAAAACCATTTTCCCAAAGAACAGGCTGTGTCCCAGTCTCAGTAGATCTCCACAAGAAGCTCATCTTGTTGTTTAACGTCAATAGACGGTTCCCGCTCTTTCTGAGAAAGGGAAAAAAGGAATTGTTCCCTTGCCATGTGGAACCCAGTCTGATGTATTCATTAAGATTTATTTTACTTAAATCTTTTATCAGGGCACTTCACGTTTCGGAGGTCTTACTTGGCTAAAATACAGAGTATACAACTACAATTTAGCTAACTGTATTCCAGTCTGTCTCTGTCCGATGGTACCTAGTACGGAAATACGCAGAAAAATACATTACGGAATTTAAATAAATATATCCAAGATATCTTAACCCCAAAATAATGTTAAATGTTGCCCTTACACCCCCCTGAAATGGAGCACAGTTCCACTGGTCTTCAAGCCCTTCTGGTTGATAACGACCCTGCGGTGGATACACTAGCAGGGATTACTATGACGGCTGTAGAATATGACATTTTCACCAGCAGCTCATGAAAAGCTCATTTAATGGCCCTGAATTTTCAAAGCATTGAGTTTTTTGTGACCTGTGGAGAACCGGCCTCGGTAAACAGCCGCTGGTGTTGTTACCGTGGCCCAGAGACGGCACCCGCTGCTCCATTCCGAGCTAAAAGCTGCCCCGTTGGCTGCTTCCTCTCACCGCAGGAACAGGAACAGGATACAGGTACAGAAGCACATCAGCCTGCCCGTATACAACCTCACCACATGGGCTTTGCTTGTCAACTTTGAGCGGAGATTTTAAGCCTTGCTTTTCTTCCTGCTAACCTGCAGGGAACGCCGTGTGGATGGAACCCGCAGGGAACGCCGTGTGGATGGAACCCGCAGGGAACGCCGTGTGGATGGAACCTGCAGGGAACGCCGTGTGGATGGAACCTGCAGGGAACGCCGTGTGGATGGAACCTGCAGGGAACGCCGTGTGGATGGAACCTGCAGGGAACGCCGTGTGGATGGAACCTGCAGGGAACACCATGTGGATGGAATCGGCAGGGAACGCCGTGTGGATGGAGTTGCTCCCGATAGGGTCAGGATTAGACTGTGGATCTTGGGGTACGTGACGGTATCATTATCGTACATTAGTGCTTGGCCTGTACATGCCAACCCCGCAGGTCCTCATTTGTTATTGTGTTGCTGTTTGCTGTTTATTTAAATAGAAAAGTTTCATTAAATGCAACTAAATGCATTAAATACAGAATGGATGATTTAATATGGCCCTTAATTTCATATGCAGAGAAGTGATTGAACAACTGAAGTACCCACTCATACCTCCCAATCTCAACATCTTTTACATGGATTCATAAATCAACACTTTAATCAAATTCCCATCAGATAAAGATTAACTGTGGCATCTATAGCACTTTCAGCTATAGTATAGATAAAGCAGGTTGAATTTTGGTATTTTTCGTTTTTCTTTCAAGTAATACAGGATGACAGCGGGACGAGGGTCCAGTTTTTTTAAGTAGCTCTTGACCTGAAATCAAAGTGCTCCCCACACAGAAGCCTTTCATTGTTCTCTGCTATTTCCAGCATCCTGTCAACATTACAGGGTTAAATCGTGTTTCCATCAGAAAGATTACGGTTCCAGCACTGCATCAGAAGTGACTCTAACTGGGTATCTGTGGTTGCGGAGGAGCAGGGGTGTGTCTGGCAATCCTGCCTTTTTTTGGAGCCACACACACTTCCCTGCAGGGTCCACTCCCTGCGAATAAGGCATCTGAACAAAGGGCCAGAAATCCCTCTGTTTTCAAACCCTGGATTACAGGCCTAATCCTGGATTACCAGATCTTTCCATCTTTCCACCGCTGTATCGCTAATGGGGGAAAGTTGGGAGGGGGGGAGGGGGGGGAGAGACCAGCGAAACTCGGAAAACATTTTCCCCTCGCATCACAATTTAGGCAGTCCTGGACACATTTTAATCAACTTCTGTGATGCAGATACGGAGTCACGGAAATGGCGCCTCACATCCTTCCTCCAGGGAAGACTTATGTACAGTGAGGAGAGGTCTGGGGTAAAAACAGGGGAGGGAGATAACTGGGACACTACGGCAGCTGGCATGCTTGCTTGCAGCGGGGTTTCAGGGTGTTCTCAGAAATGGCAAAGTTAGCGCTTGAGGTCACATTTGCTGTAGCTAGAATAGGTGCACGCTCAATTCACCTCCAACAGCTCTCGTTCAGAAGCAACTGCATGAGATGTGTTCTGCGTGAGGCGTCACGTTAATGTTTACACGTGTAGTTGACTTCAGTAATGAGATGTGTTCTGCGTGAGGCGTCATGTTAATGTTTACACGTGTAGTTGACTTCAGTAAGTCTGCCATAAAAATACAGGCTGGGATATGATAGAAGAGTAGCCATTTTAGACAGTTGCTAAAATGAATGACTATTTCAAAGATGTGACGATATACAGTTACAGCACCAACAGTGAAGTCATCTAGAGTTGGCGATTTCAGAATGACAATCCAGCAAGGGCCTTATGCTCACTCTGTGGTCCTCGAAGAGTTAAAGTTGAACGACCAGCTGTAATCTGCTGTCCACTAATGCAGGAGAACTTCACCAATGCAAAATACGTGCGCACACATGCGCATAGATATGAAACACTCACACAATCACATGCAGATACCCACACAAGGACGCGGGTACACAGATATCACGCGGAAACATGCGTCACGGGACCGGGAGATGAACACACACAATCTCGCAGTCACGCACAAAGCCTCCCACACAAGTGCGTGGACACGTATGCTTGGACAAAGCACGGGTGCAACAGGCACAGACGGTCAAACAATCGCACATACATGCAAGGGTCAGACAAAGACGCACACAGTCCACCAGCACACTTCACTTTCGACCCCCTGACAGTTTGGATATTGTTCTCTCGGGAGCACTCGCATTTTCGTAATTACACTCCAGAGACTGTCATTAATATAATATTTTTATTGATATAGAACTTTTCAAGCACAGAGCGCAAAGTGCTTTACAAAACAGGAGAACAAACAGGCACTCAAGAAGATAGGTAAAAGAAGAAATTACAAGTGACAGACAAACAAGTTTATTGTTGTTCACTTGAAGGTGGCGAGGTCGTTCGACTCCGCCTGGCACAGACGGGCACCGGCTTCGACGCTCTCCCAAGAGCTGAGGTAACTTAGCGCGCCTGTAATTACAGGTCTAATCTGCCAGCATTTAGTGCTAAGAAACGGGCTGGCTGGAAGTGTTTACAGCACAAACACGCCGCTTGCGTGGCAATGCCGGATATTCTCTGGGCTTGTTATGTAAGAGACACAGTGTCATCTGGCCGATGCCATCATCGGAGAGAGATCTCACAAGGTTTTTTTTCTTAGATAAGTCATTTCCATTAAGTACAATGTAGCGTAAACATATGTCGTTCTACTGCCAAGCAGGGCCGGCCCGACCCAATAAACAAAGTAAACATTTGTTTAGGGCCCCACGATTGGTTCGGGGCCCCAGCCCCTCCCTCCAAGATAATAATTTTTATTTTTATATATTTTTTCCAATCAATTAATCTAATAAACAGTACACACAACCGTAACAATGAAATGTAGTATGTTTCGTTTCGTATATTTTTCTAAATTTCTTAAACCTAATTTTGGAACTAGAAAGGAGGATTTAAAAAAAAAAAATAATAATTTGTCAACAGGAGTTGCTAAAGAAAATTCCCAAGCTAACTGGGTTTTTCAAACCTTACATTCAACCAGTGAAAAAGGAAAACATAGAGACTGCTAGCAGAACATTAGCAAAATCAACCAACTGACAGCTAGTCCAGTAGTAGCTAACGTTAGCTTCCTCCGTGAACTGGATTTTATGGACATAATCAAGAACTTCTCTGCCAGGAAAACAAGATGAAAGCACTAAGAGTAAGACCATTGTTTATTTTTTTGTTGACGCTCCTGCTTTATTTTATTAATTGTCCATTGGTTAGGCCCAATTAGAAATAGTTGGCTGATAGCCCAGTTGTTGCCCTGGTGGTCAATTCAGTTGAAATTAATCTATATTTTCTATCTATCTTTTACCAATGTGTAATGCTTAGACATGGCTTTTTGCATTGTCTGGTCGGGTTCGGTGGGTCGGGCCAGGCGAATACTACACAAATCCGAACCAAACCTAGAACCAAGGCTATGGATAACTTGAATTGTTTCTTTTCCTGACTTAATTTTTCCATATAGTTCAATACGAAAATTTGTCAAGAGAAACAATCCTTAAAGTGATCCATCCATATCTACTGCATATCTAGCAGCAGAGTGATAGTTTGAGGCTTGTTTGATACGTCAGACCCTTGATGACTTACAGCCATTTAGCCAACCACGTGTTCCATACGGTTCCAGTGTAATTTACAGCTAAATCTAGTCTCACCCGCCAATTCCCATAGAGATCCATTCAAATGCAGAGGCATTTAGTATCGCTTGTAAGAGTACCAGAAAATAAGATATCAAGAGTCTTTTGATGTTGTTGGGTCACAGACATCAGGAAGTCATGGCTATGCGACCAAATATAAAAAATTCATACTTTATTCTATATATAAATGCAGGGGTGCCAATAATTGTGGCCAACGTGGTTTTGTAAAAAATAATTATTTCTTGATGAGTTGTTTTTTTCTCATAATAAATGAAAGTCAATTAAATATATTTTTCAAATTTTTTGTGAGATTAAGCAAATTCACCAAACTGTGAATTTTTTATAGCCCTTTTTACTCATCTTTACCAGGGGTACCAACAAATTTGAGCACGTCTGTATATACACACACACAAAGAACAACCTCTCTGTCACTCTCCTCTCATCGCACCTGGATCTCAGGCTGATCCCTTTTCCTTATGCGTGTCACAGTGCTTTCATTTTTATTTCTATTTCGTACGACATTATGATGCACACCCGTCAAGACCCTGGCATCCTGGGAACACAACAGCATATACTTGCGAGCGTTAGTGCTCAGCCTAAATTTCCATTGGACGAAATGGGACAAACAGCCGTGGCACCATGTGGCCCCTCTCTGATCTCAGCCCCGCCGCAGAGGCGTGAGGTGGAAGAGAGCGGGGCCGACGCAGGGCCAACGCAGGGGCGAGGATGGACCCACGCGGTCTGTGCCAGCATTCTGCTCCTTCCCGCCGGCTCCCCAGACCCGTGGATCCCGGCCCTGCTGCCAGAGGCCCCGGGAGCAGTGATATCACTGACTTAAAGCCCCGGCGTAGCAGCACAGATAGAGCCAACAGGCTGAAGAGCATAGAACGGTGTGCTCTGTATATACTGTATACACCGTCCATTATAAGAGGAAGGCCCTCCACAGCTAATGTCACTGGGACCCTCATAGGGTTCTTCAGTCTTACATTAAATTCCAAGAATCACACGGTCGTGCAAACACATTCTGATACCGATCACAGACACACCTCTCCTCTGTGTGTGGCACGCAGAGGAGAAACCGGTCACTGGCTCACCGGCAAGCCGATTGGAGGACAACCTATCCGCGGCAGCTGCGGAGCTTGTTCACTTCCTTGCATGGAAGATTCCAAATTCCAAAAACCGGTGAAGAAACGGGAAGAAAATCTGGATCTCAGGAACAGGGAATATTGTAAATAACAGAATGGTTGAGGCTTGCATAAAAGGTAAAATGTTGTTGGAAACTTTGACCCCACCCCCCCCCCAGTCCCACAGTAACATGGGACTCTCATGCAATTTACTTAGAGGCGATTGAGCAAGAAATGTGCTTCACTAGAGAGCCTGGAGCCAGCATTATGCAACGCTCCTGCTGGCAGATTTAACACTCTGCTCAGTGATAGCCTATAGGGTTCTCAGATAGCTTTTCAGCGTCTGCACTGATCACTAGGTCTTTTCTTTTTTTTCCCGCCCGCTTGGCGCAAGCAAAAGGTTTGACCTTCAGCAGTCAGGGCACGTGTGAATTAGCACAATGAAGTGTTGGTGGATGCCAGTCTCGAGGGGCTCAAAAACAACACTGACCCTGGATCCATTTTTTTGAATTGTGTGTAGAGAGTAGATTTGATCCTGGATGGGCAAGTACCCAGAGCCTGTGACAGAGGGGGCAGATTGGGGAGCGGGCCCTGGGCACGGTGGGCCCGCTCTGCGATTGTGACAGTGTGATTCAGTGTGAGGGGCTGTATCTCCAATTATTCCCCGATGAATCATGGTTTGTGTGGAGGAGCGCACGCCGAACTGCGCTGTGGCCGGTAATCGCAGGGCTTTCGCGCGGCTCGGCCTGTCAGCGCGATGACTCAGCCCTCATCTGGTGCCCGCCCGGGAACCACTGACTGAACAAGCCAAGGGTTTTCACACTGGCGTAGGCAAGACACCCATAGCCCTGCAGGGGTCCTGGATGTGAATGTGAAGTGTTAAAAATGTTATTTTAAAACAGCAGTTTACAATGTGGACACTGTGTTTAGAGAATATGATACATTATTGTGGCTTCCGTGCTCTTCAGAATGCGTGGTTGCTCTTTAGAAAAAAAAACTGAAAGAGAAAAAACCTTTAGGTGTCTCGAGAACCCAAATGTGTCACTTCTTATGAAACTTAGTGAGAGATTTGAGTACAGAGAGTCTTGCGGAAAGGTTGAGGAAGTTCAGCTAAACATGGAAGGGTTTAAGGGCCACACAAACTTTTCTTGGGGGTTTATATAAGGACACCCTGCTGTACCCAGCTCACCATTCTGATACACGACAGACGGCTACCTAAATGGATCATAATATTAGATCAATAAGTGGACCAATGGGTGGAGTTACTGCCATGGTACTTCCTGGTCATTAGCAGCACTGGCCAATGAAGTTACGCCTGGTCACCCTCCAGTTGGCGGAATCAAATGGAAGATCAAAGGCAAGCGCCACGCGAGTCTTTGAGATGAGCCTGGATTTTGGCGCAGCGTTTAGCGGAATAATCCTAAGAATGTGGGGCGCGGATGACTCACAGATCGACATGGAGCTGCGGGATCCCGCTGCAGCGTGTTGCCGCGGCTGGTCTGCCAGGTGTTGCGCTGTTTTTCGCACAGCCGTAATCAGCAGACTGCTTTATTTCCATTTGAAATGAATCCACGGCGCAATGAATAGGGAGGGGAGATCGGAACAATTGGGCCAATCAAAATGAGAGCCCTCTCAGCTGACAGAGACACAAGTGGAGATCAGCGCAGTGGGGGATAAAAGCTCAGCCCTTTGACTGAGGGACAGTGAACACAGTAAGTTAATAGCGCCATGTATGTATTAAATATGTAGGCGGTAGTGGCCTGATTCAATAATGCACACTTTCTCCACAAGCCGGTTTGGCGTAACGCTATACCTCGAGGGGGCTGGGCCTGTGTGCACCGCTGCCAAGGTGAATAGCACAAGCAGCTTACCCTGCATGGCCCGATAAGGCGATCCTTCGCCCTTTCTCCTCATGCACTGGGTAGAGATACACTAGCAGCCTTCTCTTCTAGTCGTGGTGTTCTGATACATTTTACCCACAAAAACACAAAGTGCCCTCCTTTATAGTTTATATTCTCTAATGTTACCCATCCAGCAGCTTTCTTTTAACAACAAATCCACAGCTGAACCAGCAGTTGCACCAGCTGGCACCAGTAAAGCCCCCAAAAACGTTGTGTTCCATTCCAAGAAGAATTAACTTTGTTGAAACTTTGAGTAACTTCACTCTAAAACTGCAAACAAACCGTTTATGTAATATTTCCCACCATAATATCATCCATTATTTTATGTCAGAATTAATGGACAGGCTTACATAATTTTAATTTAGCAATAACTCACTAGACTCTTGAATAGAGTCTGAGTATTTCCCACGTTTGACATTTTTCCATACCACTGTAATGGCATTTATTTGCATGTCACCTGGCATAATACCACAATAGCACGTGTGTCCCTGCTTGTGTTTCTCCCATCCCCAGGCCCGGAAGATGGGTATTGGCTGATTTAGGTAGGTGACTCATGAATGCATTAAAACATTTGCCACAAGCACTCCTCTTTTCATATTTCATTCAATAGGACTCAATTTGCATTCTGTCAAGGCTGATGGAGTGCAGGATGAGAAGCGAGGGATTTTGGGCCATCGGTCACAACAGCTGCTTTGCATTATTTAGTCTTTGGCGGCGGGGCACGCAACTCAACATTTGACTACTCAACAAACAGCCTCTCAGCTGACCAGAAGCAAAGAAGCATCGCACGGTATCATAAGGGAATGGGGGAAGGGTCACTTCCTCATTGGCCTGATGGGGTTTCTATAGAACACTGTGGGGTGGGGGGTATCAGCAATGTTAGCAGATGGTCTTATCCAATGACTACACAGATTACATTTTGTAAGCGACATCTATTTACAGGGCTAGATGTTTAATAGAGGAAATTCTGGTTGAGTGTCTTCCTCAAGAGTAACATCAGTACCCCCTGCATGGAGTTAGTCCAGTCTGTGCCAGACCCTTTTGGTTAGTCCAGTTACCTAAACCACATGCCACACTGCCAATGCAATACAGTTCAACAGTTCCCATTCATATGTGTTGGTTTCACTGTGCCTGATTACAGAAGGTGACTCTGTGGGAGAAGCAGTCTGCACCAGCATGATACTGCTCCAGCCATGAGGTCATTACTGTACTCAGTGTCAAAGATACTGTTGTGGATATGAGTTCATTACACTGGTGCACTGACTGTGGAAAAATATCAGCCCAAGGCAAAGCCAACTCAGCCCAAAGAAGACATGTCTTCCAGGGTAAACTAATATGCAGAGAAAATGTATTTACAACCAGTTTTTCAGATGTGAGATATTTGGCTTAGCCATATAAACACAGGTTTGTACTCTACGGTTTCAAACTGGTGGTGAAAATATCAAGAGGTTCCTTAAGTCGAACCTTGCTTGTGAAACTGTTTTAAAAAGCAACTGGCCAGCTGAAACCATTTGTAAAATTCAGCAATTTTATAAGATTAATTATTCATTCATTATACATTCTGGAAAACATTTCAATTATTTTCAGTTGTGGTTTGACTTCACTGAATTATAGTTAAAAAAAGGAATTCTGAAGATATCTGCTGCGTCGGAGAACATAAAATCCCACAATTTATCCAGCTATTTTAAATGTCAGAATAATACAAGGCAATGCCAAACGCATTAAGTACAGTTAATCTCACTTAAGCCCAACACTTGACGTTACCAATCTGTTCACACACTAAATTAGTTCTGCTCGTGGTTTATTATTATTATTATCATCATCAACAAATGATCACATGACTCATGCATAATTACAGGCATGTGTCTCTCTTTCGCAGTCACATGACCAACGGACCGTTGCCAGCGAGCCCTGCCATTGCCTCTGATGGAACCGTTACATACAGAGCCCGGCCCTGTGGAATGTGCGATGTCACTGTTGAAGGCTTTCACCCTAGAAGGTTCCACTGCATGCTCCACCCCAATAAGGAGCCGTGTCAGCCGTCTACCTGCATGCTCCACCCCCAATAAGGAGCCGTGTCAGCCATCTAACTGCACGCTCCACCCCCAATAAGGAGCCATGTCAGCCGTCTACCTGGATGCTCCACCCCAATAAGGAGCCGTGTCAGCCGTCTACCTGCATGCTCCACCCCAATAAGGAGCCGTGTCAGCCGTCTAACTGCATGCTCCACCCCCAATAAGGAGCCATGTCAGCCGTCTACCTGGATGCTCCACCCCAATAAGGAGCCGTGTCAGCCGTCTACCTGCATGCTCCACCCCAATAAGGAGCCGTGTCAGCCGTCTAACTGCATGCTCCACCCCCAATAAGGAGCCGTGTCAGCCGTCTACCTGCATGCTCCACCCCCAATAAGGAGCCGTGTCAGCCGTCTACCTGCATGCTCCACCCCCAATAAGGAGCCGTGTCAGCCGTCTACCTGCATGCTCCACCCCCAATAAGGAGCCGTGTCAGCCGTCTACCTGCATGCTCCACCCCAATAAGGAGCCGTGTCAGCCGTCTACCTGCATGCTCCACCCCAAATAAGGAGCCGTGTCAGCCGTCTACCTGGATGCTCCACCCCAATAAGGAGCCGTGTCAGCCGTCTAACTGCATGCTCCACCCCCAATAAGGAGCCGTGTCAGTCATCTACCTGCATGCTCCACCCCAAATAAGGAGCCGTGTCAGCCGTCTACCTGCATGCTCCACCCCCAATAAGGAGCCGTGTCAGCCGTCTACCTGCATGCTCCACCCCCAATAAGGAGCCGTGTCGGCCGTCTACCTGCATGCTCCACCCCCAATAAGGAGCCGTGTCAGCCATCTAACTGCATGCTCCACCCCCAATAAGGAGCCGTGTCAGCCGTCTACCTGCATGCTCCACCCCAATAAGGAGCCGTGTCAGCCGTCTACCTGCATGCTCCACCCCAATAAGGAGCCGTGTCAGCCATCTAACTGCATGCTCCACCCCCAATAAGGAGCCGTGTCAGCCGTCTACCTGGATGCTCCACCCCAATAAGGAGCCGTGTCAGCCGTCTACCTGCATGCTCCACCCCCAATAAGGAGCCGTGTCAGCCGTCTACCTGCATGCTCCACCCCCAATAAGGAGCCGTGTCGGCCGTCTAACTGCATGTACAGACAGTTCAGATCGTCTACCTAAGCACAGAGATGCGGCTACACCTTTCTGCATGGCACAGTGGCTTTCTAAAAAGCATAGCGACGGCCGAGCAGGATAAAGTGAAGGAGGTAACTGTATTACCCATGGCTTTCCATTAACACTCTCTTACACAGGTTAAACTTTGCATTCTGCTGTTTGGGGGAGTTTTTCTTCCTGTAACCTCCTGTGATTTGGCTCCACCAGCCGGCTGCCAGGCAATCCCCAGAATGCAGAGCAGTGTGGGGTACATTAGATCTCACCAGATCTTACTTTGGGTAGTTAAACATACCACTGAGGCAACGAAACCACTATTCCTCACAAAATTACTGCTTAAAACCAACAAAAGGAGATTTACATGCTGACCTAACCTTACATGGCAAACAGGGAAACTGTCTTTAAAATTAAAAAAAAAACTGAAAATAGCCTAGAATTTGAAAGGTACCAATTGTTTTGGAGTTACAAGTGATGGTGGGATTGAATATAAAAGACGGGTGCAGTATATCTTCACTAGCGATGGGAATGCCTGCTGGTAGTGTTAGGGTCAGCATTTTAATAAATGATACTTAAAGAGGGCTGGGTTGACTGAAACATCGGTTGATTAAAAAGTGGTGCCTAGGTAATATGGAACATTACCTAAATCAAGAGTCATCAAACCAGTGGCTGTGGATTTATCCATCAACTGGGGTGATCGACATCTTTATGCAAAATAAACGGCAGACTATCTTAAATAATTCCTGAAATAAGGCTACCACCGGGTACTTCTGCCTGTTAGTCAGGCTTTCAATCTTAATGGGAGTGAATGAGCTGGGGGGCTTTGGCTAGAAAGGAAAAGTTTTTGAGGAGACCTTGAGCTTGCGCAAGTTTGACCTAGATACAGAGAGCTTTTGAAGTGGGTTAGCCTGGCAGGGAGTACCTGCAATGTCCCCCATTAAAACTGTGCCGGCTGGTAAGGCTAACCAGGCAGGCCCTACGCAGTCATGGGCAGAGACACTCCTTCAATGGCGGTCCTACTTCACAGCATTAACCCTTTGTGAGATCACAAATATGCGATCAGAATATTCTTAACTGAACAATCTAATGCTGATGTAACAATTACTACTGGTAATTGAAATTGAGTTCTAGAACAGGGACTTCAAAACCTTCAAAAACTACTCATCAAAGGGTTAAGGGTCCTGGAAATGGACCGAGCGAAGACATTCAAGGTGGACATTTGAAAACCGGATGTCCTATTCTCATATGCAAACCCCACCCCCCACATAACCCCCCCGGCGCGGCTCACAATCCGTCACCTTCATTCATTCTGCGGGAAGGAGGAGGCGGCTGTCCTAATTCCAAAACAGCCAATAGCTTCATGGACGCTGGGCATCATGGCCACTCCAGCTTTCAAGATTTTTAAGAAAGAATGAGAGATACAAATCAATCTTTTTTTAAGTTCCAAAACTGGGTTTCAGGTGAAGAGGCTCGCTCTCTCTTACTGCATTAGAGGTCAGTTGTCTCCTCACGGCTGTCTCCAGATAGACCTGAATGCAGGAGCCTGTTTAGCACTGTATATACAGTAGATTTGCGGAAATATTTCAAAATATAAAAGCTTTTTTTAATTATTATTTTCTTTTTATATATTTTTTTTATATGACCCTTTTTAGCTTATGATGGGAGCCCCCTGGATGTATTTGAGCCGGGGTGGGGGTCCGTGGATCAGAAAAGTTTGAAACAGCGCACTCTGAAAAATCTGCTACTGTTACATATAATTCTGGGGGCGCAGGGGAGGGGAGGGGGGTTGAATTTCTATTGGTGGGATTCTCATTCATTCCCACCAATGCACTTTGAGATTAGGAGGATCCCCACAGGGTTTGCATCGGTCCTAAAGGACGCCTTCCTGATGTGACCAAGGTGAGTCTTCAATGAAGTGATTAGGGGAACGTACTCTGGCTGGTTGAATTAACCAGAGAAATATGACACACGGCAGATATAGCATTAACAGATCACCTCATCTATGAGCAGATATATGGTACTCCTTATTATTATTAACACTGTAGCTGCTGTATTACTTCTTCAGCCAGTCGTGATGTTGAATGGCGCTGGGTGTACAGGAGCCTTAACAGGCCTCTTAAGCAGGGGAGGCTCTAGGATGGATCTAAGGGGGCTGACGGGGTGAAGGGACAGGAGTACGTGCCTCTGTGTCAACGGGCAGCGAGTGGGCGTCGTGGAGCCCAGGTGGACGCTCTGCGCTGTGCCGCTGGCCTGGATTCCAGGAGGGGTTAAGCAGCCGGCGAGTTGGTCTGGCCTGGCCTGGTCTGGTCTGGCTCTGCGCTGGGGACAGGAGCGCGGGCTGGGGCTGCCCTCTCCGCTAATCCCAGCGCTGCGCTGCCGATTAAGGGATTACTCATGGAAGTAATTTCCCTGCCAGGGATAGCCCGACTGAGAATCCCCACCCTGACTGAGGGGGGGGGTGAGGAAGGAAGGCCGGCCACATCTGGGGGGGCGGGGGGGTTGAGCAGCTGCCAATCCGGGAAGCAGTAACTGTAGGAGTGCTGTCCCTCCTCAGAGTGGATGGTGCTGCTGTGGAACAGAAGCGGGCCTGGATGATTTTCAGAGGGGGGGCAGAGATGAGGGACGAATGGGGGCACACTGCCCCGCATGCTAAAAATCCTGATCCCCCCCCCCCCACACTGTGCTACCTTCCCACCTCAGGCTTTTGCCTAAATTTAACCATGAACTGACAATTCCACAAGAGGTGAAAAAAGGCTGCATAGTGCACACGCCGATCAAATCTTTACTTAATTTAGACGGGGGGAAAGCATAGAGGGTGATGCAGAGAACACATCACAGCACGGAAAGGGCAACGACAGGGGATCGAACCTGCAACCACACGAGGGGGTGGGGGGGTTTCGTACATGGCAGGCTGCCCTACAGATGGAGCATCTAACTCCCAATCGTATCAATTACCATCTCCAAGACTGTGCTGCTCGGTGTTATTGTAGATGAGCTGAAATCTGAAGTATGCTCACTTTGCACTGTGGGCAATGTAAAATCCTGCTTTTCTGTCCTGCAAAAGAAATTTGTTTTGCCTTCAGTTGAGTAGCCGCAGACAGGAATACATAAATGAATGAAATCCTTAGTAGTCTTCGGTTGTTTTAGACAATCTGTCTATCGATGCCATCTAGACAATACACAGCACCGCAGATGGTGAAATTAAATGTCTACGGCTTACCTCTACTGACTTTGACAAAATACTTTCTTTGTCCTTTGAGAGCATTGCCATTGTTTTCATTCCATTGAAACCAATTCTATGCAAAAAGGAGGTCATATCTTTTAAAGATTTTACATGAGGGACACAGGATATTCTGATAATTTTTCCATAAAAAGATCCACATTTTTTCTTGAAGGAGATAAATGAATCTACTTCATCCATCAACGGAAAATTGAAACACGCACACACAGACACACACGCAGAACAGACTACAGACATTACATCTCAATATATCAGCAGTGATTTCTCTAAATTATATGTACATGCAGGATAGGTTGGGTATGTAAGATGCGCCACACCCTTGAAGCATGCCAGCCTTTGACTTCATAATTGAAGCACAAAATCTTGTGGAACAGGCCCAGACGTTGACCTGCTAAAGATGTATGCAAGAAAGCCCGTGTCAAACCCACTCGCTCTGCAATTACTCAGCGACTGGCAGGAGAGGGTGGCTCAATCATATTTCCATTCAATTAGCTGGGAGAGCTTTGTGAGAGAAGGTGACAGACCTCTTTCCCGCAAATGAAATACGAGATGAAAGACAACCTCAGTGGCCCCTCGGGGGCGGCCTTTTGTTTTATGATAATAATCTGGCACATTCAGAAGACTTAAAACACTGCGCAGTGCTTTGAGGCTGTGTTTAATGTCACTGAGGTGCTTACATAAGGACTGACCAGGTGCTGACCATCCTTTAAGGTTCCATTTCAAGCTCTTATTTTCATTTGCAAAGATTTGTTAAGGGAAAATGCCTACGCACCGAATGCCACAAAAGCAGGCTTTCCGATGCAGATTTTTAAAAAAAGGTACTACTGTGTGGTTAAATTAAAGTGGTTATTTCTGCTCCTCAGTCAAAACTGGGTCTGCGCCCTCCGTCTATACTGTTGTTTAAGCCTAATTTCCCTCAAGTACGCTACGTTTTTTTGTTGACCGCTGAGAAGATACACATTAGCGCTGTGGAACTATGTTTCTTCAGCCACCGCTTCCACAGGTGGCGTAGGCACTTGTTTGAGCAGAGGTGTCACTATTGAGCAATGCAATGACCCCCTGCCCACTGTGACACCATAGCCTATAATGCATTTCCTCACGCAGCTCTCAGTCAAGGTTCACATTTGCAGGGATGCACACGGAGAATGCATGCCCTTATATTTCAGTCAATACAATACAATATTAGCGAACCCTGTTTATACTCATATCTAATACAATTGGCACCTCAGATTTCTTGTATATCTGACATATGAGACTGTCGGCTTTCGCTTAATGTGTTGCAAATCAGATTTTGCGCAAGCAGGAGTGTTTACATTCAGATCTGACACCAGCAGACTCAAGTTGCAACCCAGTTACAACACAAAATACAGATGGATGCAATTCAAATCAGATTGGGGACACATCAGATTTGTTCTGACTGCAATCATCAAATGTGTTCTATACGTATATATAAAAATCAGTGTGTAAAATGGGGCCTCTGGTTCCAGGACCTCTGCATGTTGAAACCACTTGCAGACCAATTCCTTACAACAGATTAAAACTGCTCAATCGCATTCATTGTAAACCTGTAACCTTTTCACTGACCCACCAAAAAGAAATACCATTATATAATAACACCATTCAGTCGACAATACTGTAATAGGGTTAAGCAAATAAGAACACACATGGAATTGGTAAAAGCATACATTTTATGGATTACCACCCCCCCCCCCTCCCGTGCAAAAACAAAAAAATAACTATGGCATCAGTGTTAGGTCAAGGTGATGGAAGGACAAACTGAGACAGCAAAATCACAGGGGAATAAAATGTGAGCACTACCGTTTTCGAGAGAGAAAGACGGGGACAATGATGGCGTCTTGAGTAAAAGAAAGAGGATGTCTGTCCCCTATGCTCTCTGGAGGCAAATTCAACAAAAGGACTGGACTGAGTCCTCATTAATAACTGCCTCCGAAGAGAAAAGGTCACACTCAAGATACAGAAAGAACAACAAAAGAGGTCATCAGTGATTTGTGAGTAATGGTTTGCAAATCATCCTCTCTGTCTCTGTCTGTCTCTGTCTGCCTCCGCCTGTCTCTCCCTCCCTCCCTCACTGATTTGGAACAGCTGAGTGCTGAATTGAACTGTATTGACTGCGAGGAGCACAGGGTAGTTCACTCTCCATTTAGCCACAATGAAAACAAACAGGAGGAGGTTATGTTCACTCCTGCTTGCTGTGTAAAGAGCTCGCCATGCCTGTGATGTGCTAAAAAGTCAGCAGATAGCAGGGAACCTGGTTAAATGTCGCACAGGCTGCGGGACTAAGGCAGGGTTATCTGATCCTGAACCCAGTGGACCACGTGCCACCTCTACTTCACTTCATACAATCTCCAGAACTCACATTCCCATAATTACAGCAAAAACACAATTTAGGTATGTCCCATCCCTGTATTCATGACCTGCAATCAGCTGAACAACTCCACTCTGCCTGTTGATGCTGCTGGTACTACACTGCAAGAACTATGCTGCTGGTACTACACTGCAAGCACTATGCTGCTGGTACTACACTGCAAGCACTATGCTGCTGGTACTACACTGCAAGCACTATGCTGCTGGTACTACACTGCAAGCACTATGCTGCTGGTACTACACTGCAAGAAATATGCTGCTGGTACTACACTGCAAGCACTATGCTGCTGGCACTACACTGCAAGAACTATGCTGCTGGTACTACACTGCAAGCACTATTCTGCTGGTACTACGCTGCAAGCACTATGCTGCTGGTACTACACTGCAAGCACTATTCTGCTGGTACTACACTGCAAGCACTATGCTGCTGGTACTACACTGCAAGCACTATTCTGCTGGTACTACGCTGCAAACACTATGCTGCTGGTACTATACTGCAAGCACTATGCTGCTGGTACCAGGCTTCTGGAATTACGCTGCTGGTACTACACTGCAAGCACTATGCTGCTGGTACCAGGCTTCTGGTACTACGCTGCTGGTACTACGCTGCTGGTACTACGCTGCTGGTACTACGCTGCTGGTACTACGCTACTGGTACTACGCTACTGGTACTACGCTGCTGGTAATATGCTGCTGATGCAAGCACCTGGTTGACCAGAGAAGCACTGGTGAGTGATGACACAGGGGTTACCCTGCCAACTGAAGCCCTCCCTGTCTGCCTGTGTGTCATCTTGTAGGACTGACAAACACAGTTGCCAATAGCATAGTTTGGATTCAGATGGATTCAGATTATTCAATCTGTAGGCCACATCACTACATCAAGAGCTCCACAATGTATTAGTTTAGATTTTTGCAGTTACTCAACAGAATTTGGACGCCATTCTAAAATATGGAAAATATAAGCCAGCTGTTACCTTTTCTGGGTTGTGCCCCAAATCAGTGTTTCAGCTGAGCTATAAAATTAATATTTAGCATTGCTAGCTAAGCTACTGCCATGGTGTGTTGGCATAAGTATTCTCATCGGATGGCCACTTGTGCTCGCTACGCTGGAAATAGTTCTCCAGGCGTTGCATAATTTATATGTTTAGCAGATGCCCTTATTCAGGAAAGTTTAAAACACTTACAAATATTAATTTTTAACACTGTGTAACCAATTCATACTGCAAGCTCTCTACTGGAGCAAATGAGTTACAGCGTTTTGCTGAAGGGCACAAGAACAGCCACCAAACCCACAACCCTCAGGTCTGAAGTTCAATACCTAAAGATGTATTGCAGATGTATGCATGCAGATGTATTTAGGTTTATACCTAAAGCTAAGCATATATTATGCTATAGCCCATTGAAAATATCCTACATTTATATAATGTATTTATATGAGAATACAGCTGGGATAAGACTTGGCTGCCGATATCAGTCAAGACACTGCCTGCTGTAACAAATGCATTGTCCCACAAGGATCTTATTGATCTGTGGCCTGTAGAGGCAGCGTGTTTTGGTTGTTCTTGTCTTCTCTGTCAAAACTCCTCCGAGGCTCAGATTGCCACCTTCTAAACGGACGGCGCAGCACGGAAACGTCTGTCTCAAACCCACACACAACTCTGGTTACACAGTATGGAAACCCTCCGTCTTTCGGAAACAGAAGGCACCTGGAAATAGAACGCGAAAAATAGAATGCGATTTTTGTCAGCCATGAAATGGAGGTAGTTTATGAGGTGAGGTGGGAATTGTAGTTCCTCAGGTTGAATGTACATAGTTGGTGTTGAACACTGAGTTCAGGATTGTTGAGTCACTGTTCTGCCAGACAGAGGTGTGAACCACACAGCAGTGTCACTCTGCCTCTGCCTGAGGCAAGCAAAGGTCGCCTCTGCCCCCTGGCTAACGCGTGTCCCGGGGTTTGATTTATGGCAGAGGTGAAAATGAGCTTGGGTTCTTTCTGTCTGGCTCTGGATCTAGTGAGTGTGTGTGCGTGTGTTTGTGTGTGCGTGCATGAGCGTGTGTCTGCAGCAAAATCCAAATCTGATTATGCCTCTCCAGAATGAAAAGTGGGAGGGGCTTGAGCCACAACGTCCTGCTTGGGAGCAGCTGCTGTCAATATTGCTAAAGAACAATTGAGTTTTCTGAAACAATGCCAAATGCTCTTAGCAGAATTGTGGCTTTGCACTAAAAGATAAACAGGGCAATTTAATTTAAGAGCTCCTCTCCTTTATTAAATATTTATTATGAGGTTTTTTTTCTTTCCATGGAACATGACGATCAGGCAAAACCTTTTCCTTAAAAGATCAGAACTATTAATCAGTCACTTGGAGAAGATGTTTCACTGTTTTACGGTGACAAACGGACAACAAAGCTGAATAATAATCCCCATCTGGGAAGCAGTCCTACCAACGTCCTTGTCATGTCTTTATTTGGTGACCTCACTGTCCACAGTCAGCAGGCAAGACCCCCCCCCCCCACACACACCCACACACACCCAACATCAGCCCCCTCGTCTACGTTAAACTCTCCAAACTCAACCTCGGATTATAAAATATAATGCACAATATCGCAACATGGGCATAATAAGGCATATATCTCAATAAATCTGTGTATGCTGTACACATACAGTCAATGTCATTCATTTGAATTCTGCCTAAGCTACGTGGATCAGCTAGCTCCAAAAATTGCTAATACTGCATCAATTCAAAGAGAGCACACAGTTTCCTATCCCTACCTGTGCGAGATGTCAGAGCGCGGTTATTCACGACTGTGCCGTAGCGCCTCTGCAAGAGGCGCTATAGCGGAAACCCTCATGTACTAGAGAGCACCCCATCGGCTTCCAGAGAGACGTAAGGGGGGGTAACGTCTGATTTAGTCGTGCCCGTCTTCTCCATTCACACAATATCTTCCAATATGTCAGCTCAGTGCTCAGCCATATGTCTTACTACAGCATTCAGTAATAAAAGCAGTGTAGTTAGTAACAGGTACACGTGTATGTAAATGCTGGTTACAGTGGCACAGTTATCAATGTCATTTTTGTCTTCCTCAAGGAATGGGATTTTGTCTCATTTCATAATCAGGAGATAAACATTGACAACAGGCTTATATTTGCAGGATCACCATTTCAAGCCACGAGACATTTTGTCCATTTAAAACAACGTTAACTATGACAGTCGATCCTGTAGTTCAAGCAGAAACGTATTGCAGAAATTATTTAGGACACAATCGCGTAGTTCTTCATTTAAATGCATTGGTAGTGACACTTTTATGAGCCAAATATTTTGGTTCACCGGTGCTTCAATATAAAAATGCAAATATTGTTATTAGGTTGTATCACCATCTGTGCTACAGCAACCTACTCCGCAGTGTCTAGTCAAAATGATAGTGAGTCCATTACTAGCTTATAGTGATTGGCTGCAGATTCAGCCAAATTCCACTACTCACCCCAGTTTTCTTCCTGTGCGAAGGAAGCCCCCCTGGGAACAGCTCTGCATGACTTGCCAAAAAGTACGACCCACTGCTTTACCCACTGCATTTAATGACTGTTTTCATGTTTCAACAGCCTAGGTTTATTTTCTTAAGTTAAGTTATACTTTGTTGACCCTGTGGGGTCAATTGTCCTCTGAATTTGACCCATCCTAACTGCAAACTGTACTTAGTTGCAGTGGGCAGCCACAGTGCAGCGCCCGGGGACCAGCTCCAGTTCTGAGGCCAGTGCCTTGGTCAAGAGCAATGGCAGGAGCATAGCTAACCTATATGTCTTTAGCGTGGGAGAAAGCCCACGCAGACACGGAGAGAACATGCAAACTCCGCACAGAAAGGATCTGGATTATTGACAAGTCCATGGCACTGAAGAAGGCACATCCACTGCTAAAGGCTGAACCTGTCCAATGCAGCATATACCTGTACCTCCAAGTGTCCACTGATTGGAATCTCTGCTGCTCCAAAGGTCAATTGTAGTAAAAACCCACATTTGTCCATTTGGCTGGGCATGTTCTGACTCTAGTACCCTACCCACTACCCAGGTAATTTTCTCATCACAACATGAAATGAGAGTTGTGGACATTCTGTAGACAGGCTTGTAAGTGTGTATTATCCGCCCCCATAGTCTCAACAGAACAAAGGATTCTAACCTTTATTTGTGAGGAAAAGAAAGACTGGCATCAGGAGATGAAATGTTTGTTCTGTCATTCAATCTCAAGATCTGATCAAATGCAGGAAGTGCAGGGATGGGATTTAGGAAGGGCTGTGTCTCTAGTTCCTCATATAAATAAAATTAATAAATGAGGAACCAGTCACACACACGCACACACACTCAAGCTCTTCTTCACAAAAATCCACTCCATCACCTCTGGCGGTATGTTGGAGTAACAGTGCAGTCGGCACGCAGGGACCAAATGGAGCTCACACTCACGCCACCATCACCATCACCATCACCACTACACCCACTCAAATGCATCATCCCCCCCCAAATAAAAAACATTACCACCTCTGCTCCTCCCAGCTCCCACACACCCACCCACACACAGACAGACAGGAGGAGAACAATGGGACTCCCCACCTCTCTCCCCTGGGCTATTATTAGATCTCAATCCCAGAGACAAAATAATCACACGTTCAGCTGAATCACCGTCAGAGGGAGGAGAGGGACGCAGCGCGGACGGGACAGGCGCGAGAATGCGCCTTACTCACAGTACCAAATTTAGACGATACTCTTAGTCTGACAAAATGATCATTTACCACTTTCAGGCTAGAACTTTGTCAAGCAATCAGGGGGAGGAAGACAATTTTGGTGTTTGCAAAGAAAAACAGTACAAATATGCATTAAGGTTTTTTGTTTTTACCACAGCCTTATTATGGGACAGGTAAAGCTAAGCAAGGTCATAATGAATGGAGATAACACCTAAAGCTGGATCAAATCAAGGTACAAGCCAGCCTTCCATGTGCTTACACCATGCAAAGATCAATGGTGAATCCCATTGAAATTCCTACATTACAGAAACGGCACTGATATCTGCCATTTTAAAGGTCTTTATTTCAACCACATTATCTTTTTCATGTCCACCTGACTATACTTTTTTAATAATAATAATTATTATTATTATTAATAATGTTTCACTGAACAGATCCCCATTTCACTTCTGTTATTCATATATGTGCTGTATGTGGCCGGATTCATATACAATCAATCGCTGCATTTCTACACAAAGGTGATACCCAGGTGTGCAAGGATTTACATAACACACAAACAGCAAATAAGAATAAGACAATAACCTATTTTGTGCAATACAGATTTGGTCTTGTAATATCGCCACAACCCCAATTTCAATTAACTAAACAGTTTGCCCCAATGTGTATGGTAAAGTCAGTCACAGAATGAATGGGCTGTGCTCGGAATACCCCAATGTCCAGTCACTTGACCTTGTCTTCTGTTGCCCAAAGTGCACATCATTTTAGAACCATGCAGTACACGGTATGTGTACACACCCAGCTCACTTGGAGAGCCTCAAAATCCAATACCTGGCATTGAATAACAAGCATTCGACTTATCTATTTTATTGATTCTGTTCAATATTTATCCATCATTGTCAAAAACATCAGCATGTTAGGTCTTGTTCTTGCTGTAATTTTTAATAAGATCATTTGTATAGCAGTACAGTGCTGCTATCATAACGCAAGTGTTTTGTTCTCTGACGTCATTGCATAAGGGATCTTATTTCCCCGTCCATTTGATGTTATTCTACAGCCTTTCTGCTATAATTTGCATTGATCTTCTACAATGCAGTCTTTGGGGGCGCTCTGTGACAATTCATTTAAGATTTCTATTTTAAGCAGCCTACAATTTGATTTGATTTAAAATGAGGCCGTTTGTGAAATTTCCGGTACTGCTGTCGTTAAAACGTAGTTCATCAGTTTCCTGATGGCTGCAGCGGGGTGATCTGTGGATGTCCTTTTCTTGCCTTTCGCACCCAGTCCGGGCGGTCCAGGTCTTCGTGGTAGCTTCTAGGGTACTATTTGTGGAAACACGCGAATGACGTGAGTTGTCAAACGAACACCCATCCCACACAGCGAGCGCGCCCGGTATTTAATTCACCGAGATATGCCTGCGGCGATGAATGAGCGCTAAATGTTTTTGGCTTCTAGATAAACAGATTAACTGCGAATAACGACGCAGATATTGTTAAGCAAAGTTATAATAAAGGGAATCAAAGATTGATGCTCATAAAGTACGCAAATAGCATATTAGGCTACAATATCAAAATCCCAACTGAATGTCAACTGTACACATTAATACACAAGTCCACGTTGCTGTCTTTTAAATGTAATGTAGTCTAGCCTATATGCTGCCCGGAGCCTGCAAGCTGTTATTGAACGATAGCCTATCCTTTCAATCGTTGCTGCTGTTGTCCTTTCCTTATTACATATATGAGCCCGCCAAATTTAATAAGTTAGCACAAGTCAAAACATGAACAAAATACCGATTACGAAATATTTTTTAAAAACTATTCAGACATCTTTAATTTACTGACGGTCTTTCTCTCATTCATTCCTCAGCCTTCCCTCTGCAGAGGTCTGCATCTGTGCTTTTAAGAGTGAGACAATATACATCGATAGAAAATAATAATAATAATAATAATAAACAACCACGTTTTGCATGCACATTCCACAGCCATTAATACATAAAAAAGATTAATATAATTTTGCAGTTGGCGCTGAAATGTGCACAAAATAAATGTTTATATCATGTTATTGCACAAATTTCCTGTGAATATAGTCTTAAGTAAAGATAAATTGGTGACAACGGTGTAAGATAAATAGTTACATGTAGGCTATGATAAAACTGCCCGTCCGCAAAGCTATCTAGAGAATAGATAGTTGGCCAGGTTTTATCCTTTCAGTAACCTTTCTAACTCACAGCGGCTGATGTCAACTTATAATATCTACGAATATAATAACTACGAAATCACAGACCGCATACAGCTATATATCTGCTGTTATAGACTATGCATTTACCAGGGGAATATGTGAAGTTCAACTACCGGAATATTCTGTATCTCACCGGCAAGTTCCTCTTTTGAATACTTTACTTCAGTTTCTATCGCAATTAGCATAAAAAACTGTTGCAAATGTACATTTCATAAACCAAATAAGACATCGTATAATACTAATAGCGAGCAACAAATCACGTTGATACTTAACTATTTGCATAGGTGCTGGAGACACAAGTCGAGGCATTCCCCTTCTACTTCGTCCTCCGTGACCAGGTCCGACAAGGGGCGCATGGGTAGAGGTTCATCGTCCTGGAGCGGTCCTCTCACTTCTCGGAGGAAGAGCTCCAAGAACCTACGGAAGGTTTTCTCCTCGCTGGCGGAGATGGCCATCACTTCTCATTCCTGGAGAGACAACAGACAGCTCTAGCCGGGTAAAGAGACTACTTTGAAACGCTTGCTGGATAGCTCCCCAATTGCGCGGTGGGGGCGCGCGCGCGTGACCAAGGGCTCGCACAATCACAGGAGGAGGCGGGTATGATGGCTGTTGATGACGACAGAAAAGGGGAGGGCGGATGACTGTTCTGAATGCGAGCGAGGTACACAGAAGCAATCATGCAACACCGCCAGGGTCCGGAACGCGCACGCTTAGCAGGTAAATGTTAGCTATTGGCTGAACCTACACCTGCGTTGCGTGCGCGACCATAGGTCTGGCGGCATATTCTTTTGTTGTCGGCTGGAGAAGAGACGTTAAGAACCGCAAACATAGGCATTTCGTTAGGTCCCATCTGCAAGAGCGATATAAGATGCCGCCCTTTATGGGAATCATATCCACTGTACAACGAAGAATATATTGATGGTCAAGTTCAAAATATCTGCCACACCGGTTCTACAAAACAAACACGATAAAAAAGACAGTGAACGAAGAGCCTTCCCTGAAATTCTTTGTTTTAAATCCAATTGTTATTTGGGTTACTGTTCAGTGATAAACAATCAATATTTTTTGTTTTATAAAGGATAATGTTTGTAAAGTATCGGTATTGCAAATGCGGTGCACACTTGCATCGTAAAGGGGCGTTATTTCACTCTTTAAGTGTGTTTATAGGACATCAGCTTCCAGTCTAAAAATATCAGCTGTAGTAGATTTCTCCCTCGATGGGAATTAACCACTTTATTGCCGATTGACTGGTTTCGCTCTGTTCAGTTCATATTTGCCAGAAATAAACAGCTGCGTTATAAGCAGGAATGGATTTAAAAGATAGTTGAATATTACTTTTTTCATTTTCCAAGAGCATAGTAGTCTACATGCTCTGGTTGCACAACCAGTATCATTACTAATATATTGAAATATAGCGTATTTGCATTTTCTAAATCATATAAATGGTCTATAATACATTGTAGGATATAATATTGCCAATGTTGCACATTCACAAGAAAAGTAGACATAAAAAAGCTAGCTGTTGCTTTAGAAGAGGCCGTTGAAGAAGGCATATTTCTAGTCCGTCTAGTCAGTCAAAGAGTTAATTTAGAAAAAATGCGTAGAATATTACTGATGTTCCACATTTCAGAGAATAGTTTCTCCTTAAAAGTATGTCATTCTCCCAGGGTTAATAATACTCATATTTCACAGTGCTAAACTAGAGGCCTTGTCCAACCAGGCTATTGGTATTTTTTGTAATATAAAGAGTAAGGTAGGCATAATTCTAGGTAGAAGTTATTATGAAAACAGCTTAATCTCCAATGCATATGGTGTGTGTAGTTACAAACTGCCTGGTGGATTGTTTTGCAATACATAAATAAATAATTCACACGTTTCAAGTCTGCATTTCAAATACTGCAGTGCCCATGCTTGCGCGGGCTGTTTTTCCGTGCACAGCAGTACTTGGCAGGACAGACATTCGCAAGTTGTAGTAGATGTGAAGAAACACCTAAACAAGGCAAGTGTTAATGTTCATAATGTATTCGGAGTGCTGAAAACATCCCAATTTGAGTTTGAATCAAGACAACACCTGTAAAGTTCAGTAACTGAGTAACAGTTGTCATTCCAATGCTTTGACAAAGCAGAGTAAAAAGGTACAGTTGGTTCCTATAGCATGTTCAGCGCAATACATTAACTACCGCCAAGGGATTTAGGATAACAAGGACATCCAGGTCGGTATCGAAGCTCTCTCAGTGATACAATGTTTTATTTTGGTAAACATACTATGACACCTTTATGCAAGAGTCGGTGAAAAGCTGCTGATTGGTTCATCCTGTTAATGCACTGTTCCAGCATGTGGATGTGCCCCCATGGTTTGGTAGCCAATCTAGACCGTGCCAGAGCCAACTGTGGCCAACAGCACAATTGGCAGCAATGTCGTCTAATGTGGGAGGGATCCAGTGCGTTGGGGATGACCGTGTCTCACAGTCTGCTTGCTCAAGCTGCACACTAAACGCCTTCCTCCGACTGATGCCTGTGCAAGCTCAACATGTGGACTGCAGTGTGGAGAAGAGGCGGCTGGCGTAGCACGTTTTTTGAGCAGAGCGTACGCTCGTCTCCCGAACTGATAGTGGAGGATGCGGAGATGAGCTCGAGTACAAACGGGTATTGAGAAAATTGAGAAAAAGGGAAACGGTGTGTTTGGGAACAGTACGGATACACGTCTTGAGAAAACAACCCAGACCCACCGTGCATATGTTGGACAGGTGCTCTAACAGGAGATGGCTAGGGTACCAGTGAATTTAGTGCCAAAAATGTGCAATTATTTGGGATATTTCGCAGAAGTTGACGCAGTCTGCTCGGAGTTATGGCTATTTTTTTTCAGTTAGTTGAGGAGGATTAAAGGCTGCTCTGAAGATGCATCAACTCTGTTGCTTTAACAACAGGCCAAAAATAACATTAAAGGCCTAAAAGGGAGTGCATTTCACGAAGGAGAAACACAAAAATGAGCATTAAGCCATAAAAGATTCACATTTATGAGATGAGTGACATCAGTGGTTCACCGTTGCACAGAGGACCGACTTTGAATCCTGGAGGCAGAATTAATAACAAGGTGAAGGATGCAAGATGTGTTGCATCTAATGCGATTCATGAGAGCCGTCACTGTGACCCACTTCTGTCACCGAACAATGAGCAGCGACAAAGCACTTCCTGCTTCTGTCACCGAACAATGAGCAGCGACAAAGCACTTCCTGCTTCTGTCACCGAACAATGAGCAGCGACAAAGCACTTCCTGCTTCTGTCACCGAACAATGAGCAGCGACAAAGCACTTCCTGCTTCTTTACCAAACAATGAGCAGCGACAAAGCACTTCCTGCTTTTTTAGCTTTGTGCGATTCATAAAAAAAATTATTTCTGGAACACAAACCCTTTACAAATTAGAATTCTTTATTTAAAAAAAATAAAATAAAATGTGGAGGTGCAAAAGACAAGGCCATAAATCAACACAAGTATTTGGCGAAAACTATAAACGATGCAAAACCATTCACCTTTCATAGACCTCTTTGCAAAAACGATGTATCCAACAAAAATAAACAGTTTTGCCTTTCAATCATCAGGCAGCTTCAAACTTTCTGGACGTTTCACTCTTGCTGAAAACACACTGTGTGTTCCTATTTATAGAGAGATTTGATAATCAGATCAGGCGCACAATATTGCCAGCTTCTTCTATGTCATATCAGAGGGTCGGTGAGAATGTGTGTGTGTGTGTGTGTGTGTGTGTGTGTGTGTGTGTAGCGGGGGTGGTGCAATACATGACTGATGAAAGGGGAAATGACTGGTCATCACACGTTGGCAGATTTCTGGGTGCAATTCAGTTCTGGTGCTTAGTGTACATCACAACACACACCGAGTCATAGATGCAAATGTCAAATCAATCTTGACTGGTGTTCTCCTTTGGGCTGGAAGGGTCTGTCCAACATAGGAAAAAATTAAAAATAAAGACAGAGGAACGCCTGGCTCCGCTCACATCTGAGTCTTCGGGGGCAAAGTTTTTTTAGTGCAACTAGTGCCCCCCCTCCATGTGTACTTCTCTATACCATGCCAGACAACATTAGGCCAAGTGCTCATATTTTACCTGACTCTCTAACGCTACTGCTGAGGCCAGCTTTTAAGTGTATAATTTAATTACAGAGATGCATCACAAGCCATCACATTCAGCAACTGCAGTGAAGCCTTATGAAATATCTGTGGTGCGGCAGAGATTGACTCATATCTAAATGGGTCCAAGGGTTCACGGTCAAGGACTAATGCAGCTGCTAGCCAAACCCAAACCCAAACCCACACCCGATGAAGGGGTAGCTCGGATGGATCTATTAGGATCCTCGTGCATGCGCTACTTCAAAGACCAAGGAGATCCAAGACCTTTCAGGTCACCTAGCAACAGAGGACAGAGGGTCCATTCCTTAATGATATCCAGCCACCACACGTCCCCCCCCAGAAAGATATTGAATCTTTTATTAGTCTATTAGGGAAAAGTGACTGGCATTTAAAGGTAGTGTTGCATGAAAAAAGTATTATTTAACATTTCCCTGAAATTTTGTGAGACATTTCCTGGCACCACTCACAACTTGAGTGACAAACCACCTTTGCTGCCTTTGTGCACATTTAGAGAGGCTAATGGCTTGCCAGCTTCACAGAACCTGCCCTGGAGAAAGCTCAAAAAGCTGTACTGACACGCTGCGACTCCAATGTATGGCGTGAAAGCAAGGTCATTTCAACGAATCAAAATCTTCATCTCACTTCAGGGTGATCCAAATTCATAGCCAAAAAAACAAATGCTGTTCTTCTCTCACATTCCAAAGATTTGGCGATGCAGTCGGTTACATGTAAAGGGCTTGAGAAGTAGTTTGTAACTCCTTTAGTCCCAGTAACAGACTGTGAAACACCATGGTGTCAGAGCATTTGCCTCTAGCCCAAAACAACCAAATCCTGTTAATCCTTCACTGTCTGAGTGGCTAAACACTTGGACATGGGTTTGGAGTATCGAAGGCTCGGAATTAAATGTCTTCCAGAGTGAACTCTAGATTCGCATACGACCTTTGACCCCCCCGTGGCAATAATTCCTTCAGGGCGGGCCGTCTTCTTCCAGGCGGGGTCGTTTGCACACGCTTCCCAAAGTCAACGCAGAGGGGTCAGCCGAAGGGCGGACAATGTCCCTGAATCCGTGACCCTGAAAAAGCATTGGCTGTATTGTGAAAAAACGACAAGGTATTTGCAGATATTAAGAAACCATTTAAAAATATTCTGATCGGTCGTAAGACAATTGCCTTGCAAAATGGCTACAAGATAACTTTGGATACATAATGTTATTAACACGTCCCTATCCAATAGTGTAGGTGGTCAGGGTAACGTCGTTTTCTTACTGTACCCTGATGGTGCCATTCTCCATGGACCAAAACACATTCCATACAGGCCCTGAAGGCACCCCATACCTGGGTTTAAAATAAATCACATGTACAACCCTGCTGCTCCATACTGTTTATCCCTTCTTATTCTCTATAAGTGATTAATAATGCAGATGAATGGATCGTTTTCAATTCTGCATCTGGCAAGTAGAGTTAATCATCTCATTCCTCCATTCAGAGAAAACACCTGAAAAAAAAAAGAAGCTCTGAAACGTGGTTACAGTATTCAAAGTTTTGGATACATCCAACCAGCAAAAAGAAATCTCAATGCAACTTTGCAGTAGCAAAGTTCATTTCCACATGCTCTACCAGAGAGAGAGAAGACAGTCTGTATGTGCAAGCTTGTCCCAGTTAACTCTCATCTAAGCCCACATTTCTGCTGAGGAACCAACTTCATTCTGAAAGACATGTTCACATGGGCCACCCAGAACGCAAACACCCTCTGTGTGAGCAAATGTTTACCGTGGGGTGTGCACAAGCTTTCAACAACATGCGTCTCATGATGCCATCAAAGCTTTGCCGGTTTAGCTGGACCAATATGGAGAAAAAAAAGGTACCATTGTAAATACAGAGACACAGAAGCCCAGCTTTGTACAAAGAGGCTGCAGCCACTGCAGTGTGTATGTACCACATACTCTTGCATAACCACTGGGTGTGGACTACTACTCATTCCTTCAGCATTGCCAGGGAGGCTTCTTATGAAAGAGACCGGCTTAAAAACACATCACCTACCAAACATACGACACTTGAAGTGACCTTCCTTTCTATTAGCTAAAGCCAAATATTACAAATAAAAGGTGGTGCTGTGCCTTAAAATTTTCATGCAAATTTGTTATACAAATTTTATATATTTTATTTTTAACCATCTGCAGACACTAATAAGCCCCAGGGCATAATAAATGCAATGCCCTGCATGAGAAGACAGCGTTCCAAAGAGAAATCACACCTGATCCAGGCAGGCAATATCCACATTCCTGTCTGATGAAAATCGGTCATTATATTTACAGTTTAACTATCAATCATCTATATATGACTGGGTACTTGTCCTCTGTCAATCAAGCAATTTGGCGTGTCAATACTTTGTTCCTATAATTTCAGCTGAAGGCAAAAACAGCGGCAGCATAGTATAAAGGTTGGAGAACTGCACTTGTAACCCGAAGATTGCAGGTTCGATTCCCAGGTAGGACACTGACGTTGTACCCTTGAGGAAGGTACTTAACTTGAATTGCTTAAGTAAATATCCAGCTATACAAAATACAGAGTGCAATTCGCTCTGGATAAGAGCGTCTGCTAAATGCCTGTAATGTATCGAAATGCAAAATGTATTGCCTACAATGTGATGTTGGCGAAGCACTTGAGAACTGCACTACAGGTGCAAGGTCAGAAGGGCAGTTCTGCTAAACACATAAGCATGAAAGACCGGAGCCGGGGCTGTATACTCACAGTGATCTGGTAAGGAACTGTGGCCTCTTTGTAGGTGGGAGACTTGCAGAGAGAGGCCAGTCTGAAGGAAGAGAAGTACAAACGGGTGAGAACTGCAGTGTTTGTTTGTGTGTCTGTTTCATACAAGAGACCAAGAAATAAGGTGTGTGGGGGAGCCGGTGGAGGCAAGAAAAATTGCAAATTGCAAACACAATTTGAGCTGCTTTGTCCCTGACCTTGTCCACTTACTGCATGTTAGGGGAATGAAATTCTCCTGAAATTCAAATCTGCTGAAGATAAACGGCACAGTGAGGCATAATAACTGCCAGCAGGGAGACCTTGAGCTTTTATAGAAGACCTCTTCAGCCCGACTGCTTCTTCCCACCCCATCGCCAGTGACTGATAGTCAGACAGGAGTTATTACAATGGAGAACCGGGCGATAAAATGCAGGCCGGCTCCTTTGCAGAGTGAGTCACTCCAAGCACCCGTAGAAGACCCAAGTGTTTAGGCAGAACCTTCAGAAATAAGCATGCTGCGATGCTAAGTGTCCTTCAGGTGTTGTTTTTTAGTCACGGCCGTTTTCATTGCTGGTTTGTTGGCTTATTCTTCCTGAGATTACTTGGACGACAGTCAGAAAAAAGACTGAATTTATTGTAGGCATTGGCACTGGTTATCCTATTTTCTGATTGCCAACCTTATACATATGTAAAAGACAAGTGGAGTTGTTCCCTGACGGAAAAATCGTCCAAAATAGCCTGAGAATTGTTATTGAACACGTACATTTAATGATGAGTACTTGAGCTTTTGAACATTTTCAACTGGATAAATCGAGCATACACCACAGTCAATAGCTCTTCTACAGCTGATTTACATATTGTAAGCTTTGCATGTGAACAACTTTGCCTGGGTCAGAATGTCTCACAGAATCACCCTAAAGTACCTTTTAATGATCCAGTGCAGTAAAAACAAAATGATATTTAGCCTTGTTGGGTTTTTAACGATCATAACAGCACACGAGACAAAAATAGCAATACAAGAGCCTTGTTCAGTGTTCTAAAGCACTGGTATGCAAATAATTATGCCAAAAATGAACAGTTTCAAAATGCCTGTTTTCTGGAGGACAGAGAATCTGCCTGATATTACTTATATAAGTGGTAAAATATTGAAATAAACCATGCCTGAAAGGGACAGAAGACTACTCCATTGTCTGAGTATGGTAATCAGTTGAGTGAATCTCAAATGCTCTCCCTTCAGCAGGACAATTCAATAATAGTCCGTTAAATCAAATAAAAATGGCCATCAGCACGACTGTGTCATAATCGGTTGTGGCGAAAAGGAAAAATGGTATTTATTTACATAACACCCAAAACACCCTCCGCTCTCTGAAGATGGGATGCAGTTTGCTTTTAGAAATAAAGATGGTGAGAAGGCTAGCCTCTCCAGCAGAATTTGCAGTTCCTATTTATATGAATTGGTGGACAAATGTACCAAATTTGAAGGTTGTTATTTCTTTTTCTCTATGCAACGCCAGTGTATTTGTAGTTGTATATCAGTGATGAACATCACAGTCCTCCTAAATATATTCTGATTTAAAGTTTCATACAACACAATGCAATAGGCAAAAAAGTTAATGGGTAATCTGAGGAAAAATGGCTCCTTTTCCAGAGTTCAATAGAAAAATGAGTCAGGAGAAACAACCCTTAAAGTGATTCATCCATATCTACTGCATATCTGGCAGCAGTGTGATGGTTTGAGGCTCGTTTGATAACTCAGGCCCTTGATGACTTACAGCCATTTAGCCAACCATGTGTTCTATACTGTTCCAGCATAATTTACAGCTAAATCTAGTCCCACCCCCCAATTCCCATAGAGATCCATTCAAATGCAGAGGTTATACTATCGCTTGTAAGAGTACCTGAAAATAAGATGTTGTTGGGTCACAGACATCAGGAAGTCATG
This sequence comes from Ilyophis sp. 1 JC-2022, assembly GCA_022702515.1. Taxonomy (NCBI): domain Eukaryota; kingdom Metazoa; phylum Chordata; class Actinopteri; order Anguilliformes; family Synaphobranchidae; genus Ilyophis; species Ilyophis sp. 1 JC-2022. The sequence continues at coordinate 64,161,621 of CM040401.1, read as the reverse complement.
GCATGCAAAGGATGTGCAACTAAATATTAAATATGATGACTATATTTTAAAGTTTATGTTAATTTGTCCAATTACTTTATGGGTGGGACTATATGCTACAATTGCTACACGGTTCATCCGATATAGATGTAAAAACCCTCAAATTAAAGCTGAAAGTCTGCACTTTAACCTCATAGTCACTGTTCCATTACAAATCCAATATGCTGGAGTAGAGCCAAAATAACAAAAAATGTGTCACTGTCCTAACACTTTTGGAGTGCACTGTATCTGCTTCAGCTGCAGTGCTCCTGGCTATGGCTATCTGCTTCAGCTCCAGTGCTCCTGGCTATGGCTATCTGCTTCAGCTCCAGTGCTCCTGGCTATGGCTATCTGCTTCAGCTGCAGTGCTCCTGGCTATGGCTACCTGCTTCAGCTGCAGTGCTCCTGGCTATGGCTATCTGCTTCAGCTGCAGTGCTCCTGGCTATGGCTATCTGCTTCAGCTGCAGTGCTCCTGGCTATGGCTACCTGCTTCAGCTGCAGTGCTCCTGGCTATGGCTACCTGCTTCAGCTGCAGTGCTCCTGGCTATGGCTACCTGCTTCAGCTGCAGTGCTCCTGGCTATGGCTACCTGCTTCAGCTGCAGTGCTCCTGGCTATGGCTACCTGCTTCAGCTGCAGTGCTCCTGGCTATGGCTACCTGCTTCAGCTGCAGTGCTCCTGGCTATGGCTACCTGCTTCAGCTGCAGTGCTCCTGGCTATGGCTACCTGCTTCAGCTGCAGTGCTCCTGGTGCGAGGTGCAGGTGGCATTGAAGTACTTTCGCGAAGCACAAATTACATTTTTAAATTTGTATATTCTTTATTCCCCATCCAATCTCCTGCAATGTCCTTTGTCAGTTCAATATAGTTAAAACTAGCAGACGCACCCTCTAAAACACATCTAAGTATATTGTTGTCCATAGTTTTAACGCTTACTGGACAGCGGTGATCTCTATTTGAGTGCCGTGCCACTGGCACAGTGACAAATCAAGCCCTACATGTCAACATGTCCCCACACGCCATTAATACAGGTTGTTTTCCGTACTGATTAAAGATGTGAGCAGCAGACTAGTTCAGACATGAGATACAGGGTTATTTGAATACAAAAACTGTCAGGGCAAATTCAGTAAATTAAGATGAATGGCCACGCACGCTCCCTTAAAACCGGAAAACAAACAGGGGGGCTAAAACTTTTTCCACAGTAATTTCTATCATTTCTCTTCATGGTGGAGTTGACAGAACTGCACAGGCCTGCAATTCATGGATGTTTTTTTAATCAAACTTTGGGATACAAAAGAAAAATGACTGCACAAGCTGTTGTAGTACTGTAACTGTCACTGCCCAAAAGAGAAACAGTGTTGGTACTCTGGGGAAGGGGAATGTAAATAATTACAAGAATAATAATTAACTCTGTAAGGGGATATCTGTAATGCGCATGTGTATATGTACGATTGTAAAGGGAACCGCCCATTTACCTCTGCTGTCCCTCCCAGTGCAGGATGAGTCTCTGAGTTGCAGCATGACCCCAACTTTCACCTGGGCACAGAGAAGGTCAAAGGTCAAAGGCACCGAGACCCACGTGTCAGCAGCCCATACCACATACAGATCTGAAGTTTAATTTGGATTGTGACCTTAAAAGGTCAGTGTCAGAGTGGTTTAGTTTATCCACATGTTACCAAGAGATGTAAAGTGCACTGAAAAAATATATATTTTTTAAAATAGAAAAACACTTAACTTTGTTAAGATAAACAAAACAATACTCTTTATTGCATTGTAGTTGCATAGAACATAATTTATTTCAGTGTAATTAATAATTTCATATTCTGTGTAAACCAATGGGTGTTTGAAATCTGATGGTAAATGTGATAATACCGAAAATTTCACATTGAGCTCCAAATATTCCAAATTAGCCTGGTTTTTACCCCATCGCTCGCATCAGACGGTCACAAATTGGCAACATTTCTATTCATGGATTCAGATGTTAAATGGTTTACTGGTGACTGCATGCATTCTAATGAAGGCCAGGAGGCTGCTATCATTGCAAAAACATTAAGGGACAACTTCACAGAAATCTGAAACGTAATTGTTTCTTACCTTACAGTTTGGATGGTATGCATATTTAAAAAGCAAGGAAATCACTTTCACTGCAGCAAAAATCTCCATATCGTTCAATATTTTTTTCCACGCTCTGACATTATGGAATGACAACCTCCCTCTCTAATGCCTGAGTAATGAATTAACTCTTGATTTATAACTCCAGGCAGCAAATCTGTTTTCTTTTCTATTTATATATGTGCTTTCAATGCACAGACATTACTTTCTAGAAAGATCTGAGCCATTTATCTTTTGTTGAAATGTTGATATACAGATATATTTTTGTTTAAATTCAGTGTACTCCATCTTGTTTAATTCCCGTCTGCCTACAGTCCCCAAAATGCACTGAACTGGTTACCCTCCTACCCATTAGCTCAAGGCTATTGGAGAACCTAAAATGGATACAAATTTAAATTCCACACAGTAAGAGAGAAACCAGCTTAATGCTAAAATGAGCAACAAAACAATTTAGTAATTTGTTCACAACCCTCAGAAGAAAGAAGGTGGAGCAATGCATTGTGGGATTAGTGAGGTCCATCAACCTTAACTCCTATGCGCAGATGCCTAGTGACCAGGATGCCGGCGCCAAGATTTTGTTCAACTGAGACATTTGTTGCTCCTGCAGCCAAACTATTAATGATTTTATCTATTAGTACATGATTTGTGACAACTGTGCAGAATACGGAGTTTGGTGCTGTGCAATGACGCCTGATCTAGATTAAGGTGCTGTGCAATGACGCCTGATCTAGATTAAGGTGCTGTACAATGACGCCAGATCTAGATTAAGGTGCTGACCAATGGCCCCTGATCTAGATTAAAGCATAAAAGATAGCTCATAAACTATATTTTTTATTTTACACAACCTTCTTTGCTCATCTTTACCAAGCGTGTGAATAAGAAGACGCTGCAAAAAACAATACCATTTTAATTTTTTTTATATAAACACCTGGGGCCCTATCTTACACCCGGCGCTAAGCAGCGCTAACCCAAACGCAAGTATCTTTGCTATCTTACACCTGGCGGAGGGTTCATTATAGCGCCTAGCGCTCATATAGGTGTGTGCACAATGCTCGTACACCCTTCTGTTACACACGGGTGCGCACAAGCATGACTAAAAATATTACGATTACAATGTGAAATATTATTATTGTGTAGGCTATATCAAAATGTGCGATGGTACGTGTAAGGTTACATATAGGCTATAGACCAGGGGTAGGCAACCCTGGTCCTGGAGAGCCGCAGGGTCTGCTGGTTTTTGTTATTACTCGCCACTTAATTGATCAATTAAAGCAGCATGATACACAGTTAAACTCACCTCCCTGTTTTCTTTAGTCTAAGTAGTTGCTGTATTTAGGGTGAAAACAAAAACCAGCAGCCCCTGCGGCTCTCCAGGACCAGGGTTGCCTACCCCTGCTATAGACTATTTGCAATTATCCTGGATCAAGCTATGACTTACCCTATATTTGCCAATAATTCCTGTAATCTTCTGGGGGGACAATCTTCTGTTATGGGACAATGGCTATCCATTAAACACTTTGCTGATAACACCTATATCAAGCCTAATGCGCAAATTGTCATTTACTCCTAATGCGTGAATTGTCATTCAATGGAAATCTGGCGCACTGCAATAGACGGGACATTTGAGTTCTGAAAATGCACTTCAGATGTCATTACAATACAGCTCTCTAGGCCTACAGCCTGCAGGTAAATGAAAAAGAATGGTTTTGACTGAAAAAAGTTCAAAACCTTGTCCAGTGAATATAGCATTTTTTGCTTTTCAAATAGCCTAGGCTACAGCGGATTCGCTGTGCATAAGGTTTTTTCGATAGCCTACGGTTCAAAAACGAAGATTAATGTCACCATGTTAACTGAATTTGAACCTTATTATCGTCCTTCATATTTAAAAAATTACAGGGACAAGGTTTCCATACTTTCAGCTTATTAAAACCCAGCTGATTTCACCTGTTAGTCCATAACTGAACAAAATGATTTTAAAGAGAACTAAGCGTAATCAAACTAAATTCATGAAACAAGCAGGCTAATTTGGCGTTTTCTAAGGTGAGACAGAAGCCATTGGTAACTTATTCTCAGCTGTTGCGGGTGCTTTTAACGAAATATAACCGCATATATTTTGTAAAATAACAGCACTGTTGGGAATTACCGGGAACTCATAATGGTTAGTCCGAATAATATCGATCATACTATTGATCCATATAGCCTATTCCTTGATCGCATTAAACATGCACATTTTTCGCCATCATAAGTAATCCGCCAAAGTGGAAAAGCAGGCTTTTAAAGAGAATGGGATATGACATTTTGATTGGTTTATTGCATGTCACGCCCAAGACACACCTATAATTAATGAAGAGACTAGGTTCAGCCCATTTGCACTTTGCGCCGTGCTTAGCGCTCAAAAAACACGCCGTCAAACTAGCAAAAGTGGACTTGGACACGCCCTAAATGCACTTTATGCAATGCGTTTAGACAAAGCGCTAAGATCGTAAAGATAGAGCCCCTGGTGTCAATGCTGCAAACTGAAACATTGTGAGGAGTAAGCCCACTGCTGACCATATTTTGCATGAGAGTCAGTCATTCTGAGTATAATCTAGCAGCTTAGTGTAATCTTAGTAAAGGGAGTAGGCACATTGAATTGGCCTCACCTAAAGCCGGAACAAGCTTCGATTGGCCATTCACAACTTTTGTAGTCATCTGATTGGTCAGCACAATCTGGGCAGAGGAACAGAGGAGACAACGGTATTCCTCTTGTGCAGTATTCATTACATGTTGCTGTTGCAGGTCCATCCTTGTATAAGGGTAGTGTAACTAGTTTACAGTATCACCTGGAAGCAAAGCCTCCTTCCATAGCTAATGTTAGTAGCCAACTAAACAAAAATGCAAAAATTATGGGCAATCTTAATTATTCTATAGCCACGTGTATGCCAGAATGATGTAAGTGAAAGTAGTTCTTTTGGTTCCTTGTTAGGCATCATCTATGCAATTTGATAAGGAAACGCTGTCTTTGGGACAATTATAAGCATTATAAGGTATGACTAATTTGATATGGCTTGCATAGGTATTGTGGACCATTTATAATTACGTTTGATTGACAAGTAGGTCTATTCTTGTGATTCTGTTTCCATGGTAATGACACTGGTGCTATTATGTGTATAAGAAGTCAATTCACTTCATGACCACTGCTATCAATCAGACGCTGATTGAAAGGTGCTTATAGCAGAACACCTGCTGGAAACATTCATTCCTGCTAATGGGCTTACATGTGCATTACATCACATGTAGGTCTTTCAAAAAACTCTTTTGCTCGAAAGGTAGAGCTGTGAATTCCTGGCATCGCAGGTGATTATCATTATTATTATTATTTTAATGTACCTGAATACTTCATGCAATTATTCAAATGTGCCCAGTTTTTCCCTCCGAAAGTGGTCAGATCAGTAAAACACACAGATTAGAAACCAGTAATGTCCAGGGGCACATTACAGAAACATTTTAACTCCGAAATCCTATCTTATCTGTATAGTAACCATGGTAATTTGAGTTTGGATTGGATTTAGGAAAATAGTAATTACAGAACAAATGTTCCCAAGTCCATTGTCCCATCCTAACTCCAGATAGGAAAAGTGTATTACAGAAGCATCCTAACTTGCAAAAATCCCAAATAAAGTGTCCTAACTTTAGGATAACCCTGTTGGTGTCGTAACTTCATTGTTGTTAGCCATTAAAAAGATAAATGATAAATGTAATTAAAAAGATAATGTTAGCCAACACTAGCTAGCTGGTTAACTCCATAATGGCTGCTCATTTAAATCCTTAAGGGAATGAGGAAAATGTCAATAGGCGGCAGACCCCAATGATGTGCTGCGGTTTAGTGACAAAACGCTTATTAGCACCTATTCCGCTTCTAATTAGTCTGGCTTGAAATTGAAAGCTCGTAGTTGTTGGTCCATTTTTAGGAAAGTCTTGCAGCATTTGTTGTCTCTGCTAGAACTAACGTTAACAAATGAACATCAGTTTGTTTATTTACCAAACCAATCAGCGAGATGAAAAAAGTGGCGTCAGTTGTTGGGTAACAGACATGAAAGTTCATCATCGATTTCGGATTGAGTGTTTAGGATTTCCTAACCTGAGATAAGATAGGATGGAGTAAAATAAGATACGATGCCTAAGGTTAGTTAAGATTTGCTTCTGTAATACGAATTTTTGAAAAATCCTATCTTAACATCTTGTCACATCTTAACTTTGGACTTAAAATACAATGTTTCTGTAATACAGCCCCAGGTCTTCAAGGCATTCTGGCTGGAGTCCCCGATAGAATAGGGTTCCTTGTTTTTGCACACTGTCTGTATGCGTCTGAAGAGGACTCACCGCGGTGCTGTGCTGGGAGGCCATCTGGATGAGCCGCTGGGCAAGGCCGTTCAAAAGCCGCGTCCTGTGAGACAGGTCCTCAAAGTCACGGCGAAACGGAGAGGCAATGCTGTCGATCACAACCAGCCGTACCTGGTGTCAGGGTGTTAGTACAGCGCATTAATCATTCGGGACAGAGAGAAACGAAACAGAAACAAGTGTCGTCTTAATGGGGAATTATCTTTCATTTATAAGGGTCGTAGCTTGTGCTTCGTACCCTCCATTTTAATTCTGCTATAAATAAGGGGGTTGGGGCAGCTGGGAGTCACATTCTGTTAAAGCACAACTGAACTTTGGGTTGTGTAGTTACCTAACCTGGCCATGATATGAGTCCAAATGGTGGCAAAATATGTTTGTTAGTTGCTCTGTGCTGCCCTGGGGTGATAATCAAGAATAGGGTATTAGTTTATTGTTTGTATTGACAGAATCCACTTCTTTCACGTTCGTATACATGCTAGAAGTGTAATTTTGAGACCGTTTTAGCTGCCCTATAGAAGTGAATGGCGACAAATACCCTATTCTTGATTATCACCCCAGGGGAGCACAGAGCAACTAACGAACATATTTCGCCACCATTTGAACTCATATCATGGCCAGGTAACTATATACAATCCAAAGTTCTACCAAAGTTCAGTTGTGCTTCAAGGCTCTGCTCCAATATAGCACTGAATCAACATTGCTAGTCCTTTCCTTTTCTGGGAAGGAATGCAGGCCCTATTAATTGTACAGTGTCGCCAAGGGAGGGAGGGATTCAGTCAGTGGAATGAGCTTGTTTCACTGCGTACCAGTGATCCACTGTCAATCACCATAAGCTGCAGCTGAACGCATTACAACCTCAACTGTTGGACAGTGCAGTGAGAGGAGGCATCTGAACCTTTGGCAGTGAGCACAATATATTTAATTATTTGCTCATTTCAGAGTGCTACCCAGCATTGAAAAAGAATGAAAGAAAAAGCAACGAGACTGAATCAGGGGATGGTGCCCTTGTCTTTGTAAAAATTTAACTGAAAATGGCTTTTCCATGTGAAACAGTACTGACAACCCCCCCCCCCTCCCCCTCTCCTGCATTTGTCTTGTTTTGGGGCCAGTGCGCTCTTCCTCCCAAGACTGGGATTCGTACCTCGGGGTGCTGTGCCAGGAAGTTTGGCAGGAGGGAAATCTCAGCCAACAGCTCCACGTAGTCATGACAACGAAAGAGGAAGAGGTTGGAGAGGATGGTTTCCACGGTGAACTCCTTCAAGGCCTCACGCTGCTCTGAAAAATACATTCCAGGCATTAAGGTCAGCGACTGAAGCTAAAGCCGGTAAATATACAGGAAAAAAAATAATAATACATTTTTACATGCCAACATATGAATCACTGTGAATTTATTTATTGCATATGATATTTTGGCCTTTCATCTTTTTTAAATAATCTTTGTAACAATTACCATTTATACATTAGAAATTGCACAGCCTTATTAGGAAAACTGTTTTATTTAGAAATCTGAAAGCTACGGTGGATAAAGTGGGCATAACCTCAAAAGAGGGGCAGATTGGCCAGTAGAAGCAGTGGATCGATCAGAAACACCACAAAGAGGAATAGGTCAAAAGAGAATGCAGGAGCACTGCAGTGGAATCAACAAAATGACTGAGAAGGCACGTCACAATGTCTCCAGCAATAAAGAATGGAGATAAAAAGCATGGTTAGTGGCAGCATGCCAAAATCCACTCAGTACACCAGATAAAGTATTCTGACCTCCCTCCCCCCACCATCTATAAACAGCATTAAGCATTGAAGGGTTCTATGGGAGCAGTCACAGGATGGACACTTTATAATGGTGTGAGTGGAATAGACTGAATGGCACCAAAAAAAAAAAATCATGCGGTTGATGTGTCTGACACCGTTCCGCTCCAGCCGTCAAACTAGTCCTACAATAAAGATGAACAAAACAAATAATGGCATTAAATAAATGTATACCACAAAACCCCTTAGCTAGATGGGCCTCGTCCACATCCAAGAAACATCAACAATTCCATATCCGCCTTCGCCTCGTTTAGCTTCTCCCTCTCCTGAGTTTGAGAAGAAATGTCACCTTGCTGAAGTACGATATTATAATGCCTGATTTAGCTTACATTGAGTCTATGATGTTTCTCATCTCCTGTTTTTTTAAATCCAGCTTTTAGTAAGTACCCTCACAGGCAATCACACACTTGTGTTCCAATCATATACCCTTTTCCATAACCAGACCTCTCTCTTCCCCCACTCCCCCCCCAAGAGCATTGGACTATTGTACAAAATATGGAGGAACCTCTGAGGGAGGGCGACACTGCTCGGTTGACTGCTCTCCTTAATGTCACTGTGTAGTGTCAGCTAATGTCAACGAGGTACCTATAGAACTGTGACTGAAATCAGGAAAATCACACTCTCCTCCAATAGGGTTACGTTGCTTGGTAACGACGGCAATTTATAGAGTGAAATGAGGCAGCAGCCGGATTCATAGGGTTCCATGTAGAACCCTTTTGCCTTCTGTGTAGAATCATTTCATGCTCCAAAGATGTCTTGAAGAACTTTCTTCCAAAAAGAGTTCTTTGAATGAAAGAGGTTATTGATGTTTTGAATCCTTGAAGAACCTTTTTATTTATTAGTTAATTTTTTTTAATAAATAAAAAGTGCCTTAGATGAAAATTATTCTAGGTAGATCCTTACTCCTCCAAGAGGAACCCTTTTTCCCCAATTATTTGGATATCAGCAAAGCATTGCAGAAATCTATGAATGTTTCCCAATCTGGATGTAGTAGACCACCTGGCTCACCAGGAACTACACTCTTCTGCCTATAACTGAGCCGTCTCTTTGCCTTTCTAAGGCTTTCATTTTTAAACTGCTCTTTATCTCTCTGCTGCTTTGAAACCATGTTCACAAATTTGCCCTTTATACATTTGTAGATTACATGAATTCTAGCAGTGCTCATACTTATTTATTCTTACATCTTGCTGACTGTACTCATGAGGTCTCCTGTTGAGACTCTCTTTGGTAACCACACTATCTACTGCGTGTCTGCGAGGCTTTGTTTTCAGTCACCTGCCGCCTTTGACACCGCACCAATTCTCTGGGTCATTTGATCCTCCTTATTTCTCTCTTTCCCCTGTGAATTTGATCATGCTTATGAGACATTTGTTCATGGATGCATTCCCATCACTTTAACCTTTCCATATAGTTTTACTATTCCTTCCCACTGAAACACAACCCACTCACTCTCTCCACTTTCACGCAGCCTTGCTTTCTCCAGTCATCTTCAGCTAAAAACCTGTATTCTCCAATTTCCTGTCTTTCTCTGAGAATCAATCCTTCTTATTTTATCATTTGTTGATTTCATACTTTTTAAATTAAAGTATTGTAGAAAACTCCATGTCTAGGCTTTAGTCATATCTTGCCTTGGTAATCTCACTGTCTCTTAGCTTGGCTTTCTTCTTCTGCTCCTTATCCTCTTCAACTGATGCTGCATATTGTAATAATTAATACCTCTAATATCTCTTACTATGAATAAATAAACAATACATGAAGGCACAATGCAAAGCTCAAGTTCATTTGCTTATTTCATGAATTGAAGGACATTTATAAAAGGGTTTTTAAATGCATTTGAGCTCATAAGTTCAGGGGTTCAACCGTACAAGGGGTTCACTGTGTATTTTCGCAAGGCACTTAGCCAAAATTAATCACTGAACTGTGTGTGACTTTGCATGAAAATTTGATGATGGTCTGGAAGAATGGCAGTTTAACACATACTGTTTTTGCAATCCATAAATCTCACTACCGCCAATGAAAGAAGATGAACTTCTGGCCGTGTTATAATGCAGCATCGATTGAGTCCCTAATAAAGGCTAAATGATATGGTTTTAATTTACCTAGAAATAATGGATGCTTCTGTGAGCAGTCCTGCAAAAAAAAAAAAAATCTTGGAATAAAATATGAAGATCTTTCAACCGTCCTCTCCTCTCTCTCTTACCCGTGTCTTCCGCTAGCAGGCTGCAGTGGTCTACGGCCGCCGTAGCCATGTCTGCTACCCGCTGGACGAAGAAGCTGCCTTCCGTGTCTATGTACACCACTTGGCCTCCTAGTCCACCAAAACACACTGGAATCTGGACATCCACGGCCAGCTGGATGCTAGGGTAGAGAAAAGGTGGGGCAGGGGAGTGGGTCACGAGAGCTTCAACTCAATATCTATGTTAAGTGATGCCTCCAATCAGGCCAAAAGCATAATCATATTAGAATACTATTTGCTTTATTGGAATCCAACTCCAGCATTGTCCATTATCCATACTACTTATGCAGCCCATATTCATAATTCATAACATTGGATATACAAAAAGCAACAAACCAAAAACAAAGCTCTAGTTCTTTTTGAGAATTAGCTCCTTCAGAAAAAAAATCTATTTTCACCCATATTCAGAACATAATTCTTGTTTTGTTTAGGTTATTAACAATATTTGGTTGAAAATACTCTAGTATCTATAACAGTAGTGTTTTCAAATTGTATTGCGATATAAATAGTTACAGTATATGCAAATATGTATTTGATCCAGGTCTTTTCCAGATACTGCCCAGCCCAGTCTTACCACAGCTGGGTCTTGCCCACACCAGGCACACCACAGATCTCGCTGGTCTTGCCCACAGGCACTCCTCCTCCAAGCACACTGTCCAGGTCTGAGCAGAAGGTGACTATGGTGCCAAGGGTCTGCTCACTCTCCAGCAGCTCCAGGGCTGTTAGCCTGCTCCCTGCTGCCCTCCCCTGGTAGGGTTCTGACTGCACAGCCTGCAGTACCTCTTCTGCCTCCTCCTGGGAGATCCCTGCCTCTGCAAAACACCAGTTTCAGCTGGGATATCTTCAAACAGAAAGCCTGCTCACATTTGAGCACTTGTGTTTACATGTACAACTGAAAATTCCAAACCATGTAGTGTGTGTGCCTACAGCCAGACTCTTCTCCTCTGTAGCTGATGATGCATGCCAAGCACTTCTCCAGAGCTTTCTTTTTTTTTGTGTGGACAGAACAGTGTAAAACACACAGCTTCTTTTTATCATAGGGTTTTGCATTTACCCATTTGCTATTTTTCTGCAAAGCTTCTTTGTGACAGCATCACTGCGCTATACAAATAAAACTGAACATATCTGAAATCTGAATTTAATTTAATGTAAGCTCTGGCTGATGGCTGCTTGTGTCAATGACTGAAAGATGACGGTGAGATTCTGAACTTAGTGGTGGATATCATAAAACTTCACATTTTTATCTTTGATCCTTTGAATATTCCAAGCATTTTACCTATTGAAGCTTTGCTTTTTATGAAAGTCACTGCTGACATGGGTATATTTAATAACATTTGATTGCATGTTATTGTTTTCTTTGAACAAAAACATATTGGGGCTCTGATACACCAGGATGCTTTTATAAATTGCCCCTGTTCTCCCTTCACCACAATATGACACTACCTACTAACAGTGTATACTGTGTTGTGTCTTTCTATCTTAAGGGTAGTAAAATACATCTAAGATTGGCAATTTTAAAAAAAGTCATTTTCTCCTCATCATAAAAAATGATGCCTTCCACATTGCTATCGGAAAAGGCCAGGTACCGTTTAATATATTACCTTTGCTGAGTTGCAGAGGTCGGAAGTGAGACAAGTCTGTAGCGGAATGAAAGCCAGCATTGATCAGCCTCACTTTCACAGCTGGGGCGAAGGAAAAGCTCGACAGTGCTCTCTGCATTCTTCTTTAAACGTCACTTCACCAGTTCCCACGACCAACTAATTACCTATTAGAGAAGAAAAAAGTAACATTACTTTTAAAATATTTTTGTGGTTAGTATAACTATAATGTAGCTAGTTGGCCAGCTGAAAAGATGAATTCGTCACCGATAACGTTACACCCCTTAGGGTAACTTAAACGTTATTGTATTGCATACCAATACGGTGCAGGCAAGTAAACAAACCAGATTTGTTTTTATTGTTTCTTACCTAACTACGGAATTGGTAAACCTTTTTTAAAATAAATGTTTAAAAGACGCTGCTGGCTAGCCAGTTGTCAAGTTCCAAAAAGCCACTGAAGATTGTTGTTAATCTCAGTTATTTTCAGTCAATTTTCTGATTAGTAAATCAAATAAATGTCGCAAGAAAAAAGTGCCGCGGCAACGTTAGGTCTACTTCTTACTATGTAAACTGTCACATGCCAGAAAAAAGTAATGTAAGTTATTGAAGTGCGTTAATAAAATTAACTCACCGAATATTCTGTTCGTTACAGGCAGAATGAAACAACTGTAAACAAACTGCACTGCAGCCATTTTTGATCGTCCCTCCAAATATTCACTGGAGGAAGTGGCTGCACTGGAGGAAGTTCTGCTTACGGTCCGATACCGCCCCCGTGTGCTTCAGCAGCAAACCAATTTGTTTGCATGGATCTTCCAAGGTATTACAACTAGTTAAAGTAATTCTAGTTTTAAATCATTTTGCCCCATATTTTACATACATGCAAAAGCGAATTTCCACACTTCGTGAAATAAAAACCTGGATAACCATCAATAACGAATTCCCCCAGATAAAGACCTTCCAACGCCAGTAAAACAGTGCAATGTCAATGCTAGTTTTTTTGCCGTCATTTGCCATATTGTTCCTTGAAGGTTTCCATCCATAGACTGTATACAAATAGTTTTCATCCAATTCTACTGTAGATTTTCTGCTGGCTGGTGACGTGTCTTCTGAATACCGCACTTAATTAGCTAGCACGAGATATAGTTTTACTTCAAGAAAATATCTTATGGTTACAATGTTGTATTAGTAGCTACTTAACTGTCTACAACCTAATTGGCCGAAGAAAGACTCATGTGCATTGACAGATAACTCGTATGAAGAAGAAAGACTCATGTGCATTGACAGATAACTCGTATGAAGAAGAAAGACTCATGTGCATTGACAGATAACTCGTATGAAGAAGAAAGACTCATGTGCATTGACAGATAACTCGTATGAAGAAGAAAGACTCATGTGCATTGACAGATAACTCGTATGAAGAAGAAAGACTCATGTGCATTGACAGATAACTCGTATGAAGAAGAAAGACTCATGTGCATTGACAGATAACTCGTATGAAGAAGAAAGACTCATGTGCATTGACAGATAACTCGTATGAAGTTTGCTGTATTGAGATTGCTGACTTGAACAATCTGTAAAATTGTGCATCCACGTGCATTCTTTCCCATGCCCGTGACCGGCGGTTAATGTCAGAATCCGGTATGAAACGGCTAACGTTAGCTAACGTATTATTATACTTAACGGTTAGGTTGTTTGTATGCTGCTAGCGACCGACCCCCCAACCGTGCGGTCCAGGTTTCAATCATACCATGTGGTATGGTTCATATAACGTTAGCTCGGGTTAGCCAGATAAAAACAGGCGCAAAAGTTAATAACGTTAGCTAACGTAGATAACGCCGATCGTTAGTTTGCTAGCTAGCCTGCCTCAGTAACGAACAGTTAGCCAATAAAATTGGTTTATGACTACTGCGCTAGATGGCCTTGTGCTAATAAAATTAGCCAATATTTAGTATAGTTGGTAAGCTACAGTGTGGGCCAAATTACGTCCATGTATTTAACAAATTAACTTTTTTTATTAACAGACTTTTTCGCAGAGGTAAGTTAGAGTTACAGGTCCACTGGCTGGAGGCAGAGCGCGGCTTTCTCGAAGGAAAAGCGCCATGGCTGCCATGCCTCTCTTGCCGTGCCCTGTACGGCTTGGCGTTGTTAAGGATGCAGGCCCGGCGGAGCGGTTACACAAATACACTCTGGAGAAAAATCTTCCTAAGATGGAAAAGCTGCTCAAGAAAGGTATGATTTCTCACTAATATAATAACTCACTAATCGAATAGCGCTGCCATCTACCTACTAAATATGATAATTGGGATATTTAATTTGTGTCTTAGAAAATGACAGTGAACGTGGATATGTATAGCTAACGTATTCCAATTACTGTTTTTTTGCGTACTGTTTTACCATATAGCAGCTAGTGTTGGTTTAAATTTGTCTTTTTGTGCATTAGGTGTGCATGTCGATTCTGCCAATAACCTTGGTCAGACACCTCTGTTTTGCGCATCTCTCCTGGGCCTGACGACCGCTGTTGAGTTACTGCTGCGTTACGGAGCTGACCCAAATCAGTAAAGTTGACGCCCCCATAAATGCGTGTTCATGTGATTTTTATTGGTGCTAGTTTCTCGACCATAAGTTCAACGGGTAGCCGTTTAAATTCGTACACTCTGTATGCTGTGTTAAGTTGCCTTTGTGTGTACGCAGTCGCTGCGACGACAGGAGCACCCCGGTCCATGCTGCCGTATTCTCTTGTAAGCCCTGGCTGCTCAGCGGCGTGCTGGATTCTGGGGGGGACCTGCGGCTGCACGACCACAAGGGTCACACCCCGCAAGACTGGGCCAAGGCGGGGGCTCAAGAACACAGCCAGAGGGTATAAGTATAAGCATGTCCTCCACCACATTTCCACCCAGGTCACACATCACACTGTGTCGTTTTGCAGCTATACTTAGATCTCCACCATTAGTCACAAAAGAGCAAGATTGCTATTCATACAGCGTAGGATGTCACCGCATTAACTGTTTGAGAAACAAAGTCAAACTTTATTTTTTTAATGCAGCCTAAGGTAAACTGAGTATGATTGTCGTACTGGAAGGGACATTCAGAAAAGGGTGTTGGTTCCCTGTGACATTTTAATATTTATGGCTGTATGTCTGGGAATACTGGATCCCAGTCCTGACCCCTAAACATTCATCCTTTGCTGTAAGAGTATTAAAAAGCTCCAACTGTAATAGTGTTAACACTGATTTTATACCCTTCAAAAGCAAACTCACCCAAAAACAGAATATGTTTTTCAAAGCAATTAAATGCCATTAATAAAGTGCCTCTGACATGCTTTAATCAATGTGTCGATGAGCAGTAAATCACTTCTGAGTAAAGGATTGGATGCATCAGAGTGAATGATACTTGTTCTTTACTGTCCTCTAACCCTCTATGCCTCCTCTTCCCCCCTCCTCCTCCACTGACTACTCTGGCTCCTCCTCCTTCTCCTCCTCCGCCTCTCCCCTCAGATGGTAGATTTTCTGAAACGTTGCGTGTCCCACATGCATAGCCTGTCCCAGCCACTCCAGCCTCTGTACCATCGCAGGACCCCCAGCTCTTCCAAAACACTGCTGCGCTCCCCTTCCCTGTTGGAGTTTCTCAGAAAAGGGTGAGGGCAGGCCACACCCCCCATTACACTTTAATTTTGGTGCATTCAGGTGCCGAGCATATCCAGGTCAACTCCAGAACCGTTTGGAAGTTATGCACGTTCTACAAGGATGACAATAAGGACATGTCTTATGTTTTGGAGGGCAATTTCAATTGCCTGCCACTTTATTATTCAACTGAAGTGATTGTACAAGTAGCCAGCCTGTGTTACAGTAAGGTGTACAGGTTGAACACACATTTATGAGTGGTCTCGTGGGTGACATCTAGCTCAGGGGATAGGTGCTCATAGTTTTTCTCTTGCTGGGAGAGCACTTTACTGATATGCTAATGTTCTGTCGAAACTGCTCCCCATGTGTAGGCACATGTTCTATCATGCTAGTGTGTATTAATCTGTTTTTCAGGGGCTCTGACTTCCATGTGAACAAAAAGATGAGCACAAAGTCATCTCTTTTTGACACAGTCCAGTGCTTTGGCTTTGGAAAGGTGAATGAAAACACTAACTGACCCCCCCCCCCCCCCCCTGATGTGTGACTGTCTGCCATTCCCATTGAGAGCATGAACAGAATTTGTTGTTGAATATTTCTGAAGTGTAGAGAGTTGGCTTCACCAGGGTTTGATTGCACATAAGTTGGGTGTTGTTTGCATGTTGCAGTTATGTGTAGACAGGCCAAGGCAGCCCCTGGGACTCTTGGCCAGTTTACCCTTCATTGCAGACAGAGAGCTAGGGCAGGCAGACGATGAGCCCATGATCTCCTATACCTGCGGATCTTTCGTCAAAATGACCAAGTAAGATGCCCACATATGACTTGTTCATTTGTGTAATGTCTTCATAAAGAGGGTAAGTTAAGTATCAGTAGTTAATGTAATGGTAGTGCAAAGGGGCACACTTCAATGCATTGACATCAGCCTATTGCTTCAGTGACACCTTTGAACCATGTTAATCAAGCTACCTCAAATGAATGCTATGGAAATGTCCACGGCCAGCTCTACTACTTTAAAATCTTTATTGGCACCGCCTTGGATTTTTTCATTAAGTTACAGCTGGAAAGGATGCCGGGTGACAGTGAAAGAGCTGCAATCCCAGAGTGCACTGCAACTTGGCAACCAAGTGGGCTACCTGGACCTGATTATCACTGAGCAAGAATACTGCAGGTGAGAGAGCTGTGTTTTGTGTTGAAGAATTAAATGTAGCTTTCTGTGAGAATTAAGTTGGCCAAGAACTTTTGCAAAAATGAGGAGCAGAGATGTTAACTGTATTAACAAATCTTAAGATTTCCAGTTTGACAAATATGTGTGCAGTCAAGCAGGCTGTATATTTAAGTATCACAAATGCTTGCGCTCCTGATAATATGGTAATGATGTGGTTCACAATGTTGCAGCCAGCTGTACCACCCTCACCTCCTGCAGTTGCTGGCGGTTAGCATGTGCGCTGATCTGCAGCAGATTGGCTTGGTGTTTGAGAGAGTGCACGTGGGATCCCTCCACACCCTCCTGCATCACAAGGTAACCAGAACCATTGAGGTTTTGTCAGTGTTAATATGTCAGGGAGAGGCCAGACATTTATATTCAAATAATTATTTGAATTACTCAAACTATAGATGCCAGTAGAATTAGCAAGGCTGCAAGATACGGAAATTCTGGGACCAATATCAACCAATGTTTGACTGGCCATTTTAGGCAATGGTGATTCCTCCCTGTTTTATATTATAGCACAAATGCAAACTGCAACCAGTTTCCCCAATCATGGAAGAAATAGATTTGCACAGACGTCAATTTATAAAGGAAAAATGTTACAAAATATTTCAACTTGGTTATTGCTTGCTTGCTATTATTCAGCCGATGGCATAAGCGTAGAAGGCTACTTCTGTTTGTACAAATAAATGGCAAATAAAACAGGATCAGATGGCTTGGGCACCAATATTTATAGAGAAGTAGCACAGAACTAACACACAGTAACAATTTGAAAAATGTATTTTCCTAAACTTTAACGGATTAAATTTTTTCTGGATTAGCGCTCCTGCTAAATGTAAAGACTAAGGACCTGATTTACTTTAGCGCTCGCAAAACCAATAATATGACAAATGATTGGTCATGGTATTTGTTTTGCACCAATCATTGGTTTTGCGTGTGCTAATAGGTTTCGCACCTGCTAAAGGTCTCAGTAAATCAGGCCCTAAACGTACAGAGCATTAGCAGTGTAGAGGAGCAGTGAAAGCAGGCTGACTCCTCCTGGCCCTCCTGCCTCCTCCCTCAGCGGGATCAGTTTCCCATGCTGCAAGCGGAGGGGCTGTTATCCCTGGTGCTGCAGGTGTGCGAGGCCCTGCTCTACCTGCACGGGCGATGCCTGGTGATGAGGTCACTGTCCTCCCACGCCGTGCAGATCGTCCACCCTGCTGTTGCCAAGGTCACCGGCCTGGGCTTCACAGTTCCCAGGTATGGCAAGTCGTTCAGATGTTTTGGGTGTAGATCTCGGGGCCTTTCAGTGGTCTTCAGAATACAGTACTGATCTTATTATTATTATTACTGATTTGATCGTACCGCTTAAGCTTTCATTATTTGTAAGCTGCATCTTTATGGATGTTTAGAGTAGTAACAGATGTAATTAAAGGGGGTTATTTATTTATTTAATGTTGTGAAATTGCGTGTCAAACTGGATGCCACAAGGTATAGCTTATCCAATAAAAACCAGACCCATGCTTTGAATATGGGCATATATGAATAATTTGATGAAAATCAAAAAAACAAGTTTTAAGTCCTGTTGCGTTGGATCTGAAGACCGTGTATCTTTTTGATGAGACGCAAGCTACTCGCACACAGCCATGTCACTTGATCTCTGTCTTCTTTGAGCAGCTGTGAAAGGGAGGGGCCCGGAAACCCCTCCCACCTGCCCCTCCCCCAGGGACTGTACAATTGGGCAGCCCCAGAGGTCATCAGAAACAGAGCCTGCACTGAGAAGGCAGATCTCTACAGCCTGTGTGCCATCATTCAGGAGCTCAACACAGGTGCGTTATCAGCACCACGCGCTGCTATGTATTGTATTGTAGCAGACAGTTCATGTTGATGTTTTTATGTAAACTGACTTAAGCAGGTGTGGGTATGTAATAATGTGGTGCAGTTGAAGTGCAGGTAGGTGGATATCTGATGTAGTTAAACACTAAGCTTTGATATCATGGTACTTCTCAGCCTCACTCAGTAGCTAATTTTGCTCTCACCACATAGGGCCTGATTTACTAAGGCCTTTACCGTGTGCAAAACCTTTTAGCACACACAAAACCAATAACACAACCAATGATTGGTGCAAAACAAATACGATGACCAATCATTGTTCATGTTATTGGTTTTGCGTGTGCTAAAATGTTTTGCACACACTAAAGATCTTAGTAAATCAAGGCCATAGAGTTTTACAGAGCTTCAGCCTGCTTTCAACTGTTTTCAGTTTTGTGTGGGAATGTTCTGAGTTCAGTCCTTTAAAGCCTGCTGTAGCTGTCCCCTGTCCCATTCACTGGTCTGCCTCTCTGCGTGCTGTGTTCCAGATACGGTGCCGTGGGGGCCGGTGGACCCGTGCTGGATCAGACAGGCTGTGGAGTCAGGTCAGGCCCTGACAGCTGACCAGAGCATCCCCCAGCCATACTATCAGCTGGTGAAGGCTGGCTTGCAGCCCCGGGCCCAAGACCGAAGCAGCAGCCTGCAGGACCTGCGCTATCTGCTGCGCTGTGACATCAGGGTATTACCGTTAGCATGCGGTGTACATCAGGGTATTACCGTTAGCATGCGGTGTACATCAGGGTATTACCGTTAGCATGCGGTGTACATCAGGGTAGTACCGTTAGCATGCGGTGTACATCAGGGTAGTACCGTTAGCATGCGGTGTACATCAGGGTATTACCGTTAGCATGCGGTGTACATCAGGGTATTACCGTTAGCATGCGGTGTACATCAGGGTATTACCATTAGCATGCGGTGTACATCAGGGTATTACCGTTAGCATGCGGTGTACATCAGGGTATTACCGTGAGCATGCGGTGTACATCAGGGTATTACCGTGAGCATGCGGTGTACATCAGGGTATTACCGTTAGCATGCGGTGTACATCAGGGTATTACCGTTAGCATGCGGTGTACATCAGGGTATTACCGTGAGCATGCGGTGTACATCAGGGTATTACCGTTAGCATGCGGTGTACATCAGGGTATTACCGTTAGTATGCGGTGTACATCAGGGTAGTACCGTTAGCATGCGGTGTACATCAGGGTATTACCGTTAGCATGCGGTGTACATCAGGGTATTACCGTTAGCATGCGCTGTGACATCAGGGTATTACCATTAGCATGCGGTGTACATCAGGGTATTACCGTTAGCATGCGCTGTGACATCAGGGTATTACCGTTAGCATGTGCTGTGACATCAGGGTATTACCATTAGCATGCGGTGTACATTAGGGTATTACCGTTAGCATGCGCTGTGACATCAGGGTATTACCATTAGCATGCGGTGTACATCAGGGCTATGCATCCAGTACCACCGCAGACATGCTCATGGCCTTTGGGTCATTGATAAAGATGCACCAAAAACTTGTGCTTGTGTCCAGGGCTGCATGTACTCGGTTGTATCTGCTGTCACTTTACCTCCCACAAGTCGCTGAATAATCTAATAGCTGTGCATATAGAAGGCATCAATTTTAGTTCAAAAGCATACTTATTTATATATCTTATTTATACTCCACATTGTTTTATAAATAGTAGCTGAATTAAAAATATTTGGCTTGCAGGCCACAAGGTATTGTAAAAGATCTTGGTATATGCTATTGTCAGGAAACAACAATATGAATATCAATCTCTGCATTCTAATTTATATTTGACCGACTTCCCGCAAGTAATTGCATAATGGTGCATTGATGTCTAAGTGTATGGTGTGTGATAATTACAAGAAACCGGGGCAGGCCCGATACATAAAGAGGGTGATGGAAGTCAAGTTTGGCCTCAAGGTCAGACTCATGGGATCTTGCTTTATGACTCATAATGTCTCTTGGAAGTTGACGGATAGCGGGTGTTGATGGTGGTGTGTTTCTCAGGAGCTGTCCCAGAGCAGCGGGTGGAGGGGGTGTGGACTGAGCTCAGAGACTGCAGGCCCCAGAGTTGCAGGCTGGAGCCCGGAGTCCATGCTGAACAGGGATGAAGCACAGAACGGTGAGTCCACTGGTTACTGAGGTACACACTGAACGGCTCCATGCTGCTCTAGCGCTTTGTGAGCCATACCATATCCTGGTCTGACCTCAGCTCTTCCCTGCAGCAGACAGAGCTGAGGAAGGGGGAGCCTGTGACGGGCAGTCGGACAGCATGGTGGAGCGGGAGATCGAGGCCCAGCTGAACCAGCTGGACCGGCTGCTGAACGGACAGGAGGAGAAGGCTGAGGTCCTGACCATTTCTGACCAGACCTCACTGCAGAGCAGTTCCCTGGACCCCCGGCTGGACAGCTCCCAGGAGTCGGGGTCTGAGAGCAGCGCCCCCTCTGGGGCGGGGTGGCAGGGCGTCCCGGCGGCCGAGCCGGCCAGCAGGGAGACGGAGCACATCGGCTCGGTGGTGCTCAACCTGAAGGTGTCACAGGTGCTTCTGCGGCAGTCCGAGAGCAGCCTGCGTGTGGTGGAGGCCGCTTTAGGAGCCGGTCGGGACAGGGGCCGGGGCGTGGATGAAGTGGACGGGACAGGAGCCGACCAGCCCGACGGGGGGTGGAGAGAGAGGGGCAGAGAGGCACACATCTTCGCTAGAGCCACGGGACCCCCGTCCCGCTTCTACCCACCCTGCCGCAGGGCATGCTCACAGCCAGAGACCCCGCAGGGAGCGACCAGCGACAAGCCGCTCGGCACAGAGGGACGCTCCACGCAACAGAGAGGGCTCGGGGATGCCCGTGGGGAACAGGACGAGCACCTGTCCATCGGGGAGGAGGAGCCCAGCTTCTATAGCTCCGCCCAAGAGGACAGCTTTGTCAACCCCCACCCCAGACACGCCCAGGTAGCTCACACCTTCCACAAAAGTGTCAGAGACAGAACCTGTGCCTTATTCAGACTGGCAGGCTGTCGGCTGCAGCTGGCCACACTTAAGACAGATTAAATCTGTATTCATCTCTCCATATTCACTTTATTAATGTGACCCTGCTCCTCTTCAGAGTTGTAAATTAGCAGAGCAACATGGTATAAACCCCAATACCAAAAATTCCAAATTTGATGCCTGCACCCCATGTCAAAACAGGGACAAAAAAGTGTGAAGTTCAAAAGAACATTCCACAGGTAAACAGGTGACGCTATCATGACTGGGTATAAAATAATATCTTTTTATCTTATTTTCAGGTACTCTTACAAGCGATACTATAACCTCTCTGCATTTGAATGGATCTCTATGGGAATTGGGGGGTGATACTAGATTAAGCTGTAAATTACACGGGAATAGTTTGGAACCCATGGTTGGCGAAATGGCTGTAAGTCATCAAGGGTCTGAGGAACCAAACGAGCCTAAAACCATCACTGCTGCCAGATATGCAGTAGATATGGATGGATCACTTTAAGGGTTGTCAGGAGAAACAACCCTTCAAGTGATGCATCCATATCTACTGCATACCTGGCAGTAGAGTGATGGTTTTAGTTTTAGAAAAAAAGTTACCCCTTATGAGGGCCCCTAGGGAAAGAAAAGTTTGCACTGGCCATACAGTGTACTGCAGCCTTTAAGTTGGAAGAATTTGGTCCCTCTTGTGTTGAGGTTTTACCAGCGTTTGTTTAAACCTCCTTGGAATATGGTGTCTTTCTGTCCTACGTCTGTCTTCCTGTGTCCAGTTAATGTTTGAATGGAGGCTCAATAGTTCTACTACTTCAAGTCCATGCTGTAGGAAATGAGCCACTAGGTGTGTGTCTGTTTTTCTATGGTGTGTGTCTGTTTTTCTATGGTGTGTGTCTGTTATATATATGTGTTGTGCCAATCTGGTCTTAATTGTATTTCCTGTCTCTCCTACATATTTTATCTCACAGTGCCAGATATGCAGTAGATATGGGTGGATCACTTTAAGGGTTGTTTCTCCTGACTCATTTTCCTATTGAACTCAAGTCAGGAAAAACAACACTTAAAGTGATCCATCCATACCTGCTGCATATCTGGCAGTAGAGTGATGGTTTTAGGCTCGTTTGATTCCTCAGACCCTTGATGACTTACAGCCATTTCGCCAACCATGAGTTCCATACTATTCCTGTGTAATTTACAGCTTAATGTAGTCCCACCCCCAAATTCCCATAGAGATCTATTAAAATGCAGAGAGGTTATAGTATCGCTTGTAAGAATACCTGAAAATAAAATATTCATTTTTTTGATATCCTTTTATATCCAGTCATGATATAATCACCTGTTTACGTGTGGAATGTTCCAAGCAGGTGTTTTGTTTGAATGTTCAGGTGACTTTTTTTTGTGCCCCACGTGTTGCAGGCATCAAATTCGGAATTAGCGTGTAATTACAAAAATCAATAAAGTTGATAAGGTAAGACATTAAATATCTTTTCTTTGTACTGTTTTCACTTAAAATATGTAAAGGAGAATTTACAAATCACTGCTTTCTGCTTTAATGTGCATTTTACATACTGTCCCAACTTGGGGTTTGTAATTGAGGACTCAATAGACTGATGGTACTGCATTTTTTCATGGCAGCATAGATTGTCATACAGAGCCACTCTGATGTAGGCCATGTTACTGTAGTCCATGTTAGTGAAAAATCATATCCCTCTCAGATTACCTCACTCTGTGCACAAAAAGTTTTTTTTAAGTTTTTTTAAAGCTATATATAGTCATTGCATATCAATTCTGGCCAGGGACCCCCGACAGTACCTTCAAGGACCCCCTGTTGAAAACCCAGGGACTAGATGGTGACTAATGGAGTGTGGTGCGGTTTGCTCTTTGTAGGCAGAGAGAAGCAGTGTGTCTACAGGGCGGACAGAGAGAAGAGGCCAGCAGTCCACCTGCAGACAGGGCTTAGAGGACAGGTACAGCTGTACAGCCGTAATGCTGTATCAGATGTAGCCTATTACTAGGATTCTATTTTGTATGATTTAAGTTATTTATTTGACAAATAGTTATCTTTTTGTACCGTTTATGTATTTTTTTTAACTTTTGATCATTTCTAGAACAGCCTAGCTGGGGTCAGGGTTGAAACCGTATCTGTGATACATCTGTGACCTGTTTTTGTAACAATGAGCACTGACTACATTACTATGCATTCGTGTAGCAAAAGTCAGCAGTTTCTTAGCCTACGAGGGCTAGAATATTTAATTGGATTTAAGGATTCATACTGTATGTATTTGTATATGTATTCATACTTAGTGACTCATTTGATCCATTCTGTATTTCTAACCCATTCTGTTCCAGGACTTACGCACTGCCTGCCACAGCGTACTCACCCTGTGGCACTCCTCAGTTTGGATGGTCTGACCAGTCCACCACGGCCAAATGGACAAGTGAGGCTCCCAACCACACGTCTGTTATCTGGAGGTGTTAAAGAACTTGACTGCACATTGTGTGTTTCTGCTCATTGTTTGTGTGTGTGTGTGTGCATGTGAACGCTCAGGTGAAGTGTCTGATGCGGTGGCCAGGATGACCCGGGGACGCTTTGGAGCCACCCCCTGCCCCGTTAGCAGCGACAGTGAAGAGGCGGACAAAAGGGCAGGAAGGCAGGACCTGCTGGGCCACAGTGACCCCCGCAGGTCCGTAGGTGAACTGCACGAGGTGGAGAGTGGCCACAGCAGTGAAGAGATGGAGCACCTCTTCAAGAGACTTGCAGGTGGCACACAATATTAACAACAGAATTTACAGATAAATCCATAAAAGCTCTAACATGAGCAGTGTAAGAAAGCAGATCAACCAATTGTTATCGACTAGTAAATACTTTTTTGACTGTTTTGTCCAGTCATATTCATATGATCATCCCACCACATGCAGCATACTCATTGCATGATGAGATGGCGACTGCCAAACTGCCTTCTGAAACTGTCACTCCCTGAGTGACGCTACAGCCAGTTATGCACTACAATGCAGCGTCCATCTTGGCACAGTCAGGATTCGATAACGCAACCGGTGCTTTCGCTCTGTATGGCACCTGAAAGCCCCAGCATCTGTCTATCCAACGCTGTTCGCGTCACTGCTGTACTGAGTGTGTCTGTGTCCCCTACGCTTCCTGTCAGGTATCCAGAGCGAGAGCGAGGGTGACTCGGACTTCCACACCGTCAACCACACATTTAGCATGACCTGTGGAGCCTGGGAGGAGGCGGGCCAGAGCGAGGTACATACAGGGCTTCCACCCTGGGAGGAGGCGGGCCAGAGCGAGGTACATACAGGGCTTCCACCCTGGGAGGAGGCGGGCCAGAGCGAGGTCTCAAAAAGTTATTATTTATCCTGGAAGGTGATCAAACATCTCACTGAACATGTTCATGGAGAATTAAAGATCATTCTTGTTTTTTATTAAAGCAAGCAAAATGCATCCGTCTTTCTTGCTTGGTCACTAGCTTGATGAACTAGCTATCCAGACTAAAAATGTCAGAGTGCAAGATATTGGCATATCTTGTTGTCATATAGAGTCACTGCTCTACCAAAAGGCAATTGGAGCAAATATTCACTGCCAAGAGCACCTGCAAGTGATTTTGTGTGTGTGTGTGTGTGTGCACAATTTATTTTGGAAGCAATATCTCTACAACAACTTTTTTTAAATCCTTGAACATTCCACATAAATTTTTTTATTTAATTACTTGCTGTGTATTTTCCCATGATATTCTGTCATTAACTGTCACTATGAATGAAGAACAATTTAGAATTATTTGTTCTCCTTTTATCTATGTGTTTGTTGCGTTTTTGTATCTTCTATTATAAACATAGGGCATGTGTGTCTTTACAGTCAAAGAGAATTGGCCTGCCACTGTGGGGGACATGTCTCAGGCCTGCATTGGCCACCCGTATCATTAGCCCTACCCAGTGGCAGCGGTAAGGGGTATTGTGTGCGAATGTGCTGAACAGTGCTTATTTATGCTTTCAGGAGGAGGACACCTCTGATTCTGACTACTCCCAGTCTACTGAGGAGGGGTCTTCCAGCATGTTCTACACCCCCAACCCAGAGCTTCAGTCTCACCCCACAGGGAGGTGCTCACAGGTGGGGTTTCCCGGGATTCTGGGGTGACAGTTCTGCCACCGTTATAAACTACTCGCACTGTGGAGATCACTGAAATGGGATGAGTGTATATTTCAGAGAGCCAGCATATGATACATTTATTTTTATTTTTTTTGTATCATGAAGATTGTTGGAACTAATCCCAACAGCACCTTCTAAACAGTTTTTAGTTATTTCATACAGTTTAATCTGCTAGCACAGCTTGTCCTTTCAGCATTGCAGTACCCACCACTATAGGGCCAAATCACCCCCACTATATTTACCTAAATGTAGTATAGAAAGGTTTTTTTTTGTTTTAAGTATTAAAGCACAACTGAACTTTGGTAGAACTTTGGGTTGTGTAGTTACCTGGCCATGATATGAGTCCAAATGGTGGCGAAATATGTTCGCTCTGTGCTCCCCTGGTCGCTCTCCATTCACTTCTATAGGGCAGCTAAAATGGTCTAAAAATGGCACTTCTAGCACGTATACGAACGCGAACAAAGCCGATTCTGTCAATACAAACAATAAACAGTCCTTGAGATCTTTGAG
The DNA here is from genome assembly GCA_022702515.1 of Ilyophis sp. 1 JC-2022. Classification (NCBI taxonomy): domain Eukaryota; kingdom Metazoa; phylum Chordata; class Actinopteri; order Anguilliformes; family Synaphobranchidae; genus Ilyophis; species Ilyophis sp. 1 JC-2022. The sequence goes on along the minus strand of CM040401.1, from coordinate 64,135,125 downwards.
AGTCCTCTAGGTGCCTTTTGGCAAACTCCAAGTACTAAGGAGGGGGGCTTCCTGGCCGGCTCTCTACCATAAAGGCCTGATTGGTGTGGTGTGGCTGGATGCTGGATCTTCTGAAAAGGTTCTCTCCTCTCCACAAGGATACGCTCTCTGCTGGTCAGACCCTCCCCTCGGGTTCCTGCTCCTCCCCCCGGCCAAAAGGCCCTTTCCCTGATTTGCTTTTTTTGCGGGGGCGCCAGGGTAGGAATTCTTGGTGTGGTTCCAAAATTTCTTCCATTTTGAATGATGATGGATGCATTTCTCTGGGACCTGTAAAGTAAAGAGAGATTTTTTTTCCGTACCCCTTCCATCTCTATGCCTTGACACAATCCTGTTTCTGAGGGTCTGCAGATATTCCTTTGACCCCCCATTTGCTTTGTTTTTGCTCTGATTGCTGTCAAACTGGTGGGAACCTTATAGGCAGGTGTTTGGCATCTCCAATCATGTCCAATCAATTGAATTTATCACAGGTGGACTCCAATTAAGTTGTAGAAACATCTCAAGCAGTATCAGTGGAAACAAAATGCACCTCAGCTCACTTTTGGGTGTCATCAAAGAGTGCACACTTGTGTACATATGATATTTTACATTTAGATTTTTAATAAATTAGCACAAATGTCTAAAACCTGTTTTCACTTTGTCATTATGGGCTATTTTGTGTAGAATTTTGAGACAAAAAATTAACTCAATCGATTGTAGAATATGTCTGTAACGTAATAAAACGTGGAGAAGGTGAAAGGGGTGTGCAGACTTTCCGGCTTGAATGTATAAGACCTGGAACGATTGCTTCCGTGGAAATTTGGACCAATGAGTGGTTTCTGACACATTCACTAAAAGTGTACTTAAGGCAGCGTTTATAAACTTATTTTTGTAAGGATAGTCACTCATAGGTTTATAGAGCTTTCAGCAGCTCTTCTGTAGGCGGCGCAGGATATTGGGAATCGATCTTGCCCTGCTTCAGACCCCCAGCTCAGATGGAGACCTGGAGGTGACGATGGAGGTGTGTCAGCCCACTGCGAGCGCGGCAGGAGGAGCGGAGCTGTGGCGTGACGGCCAGCGTACAGGGCCTTCTCTAAATCACACAGTAAACACCGTCCTACAGAGGAGCAGCCACTGCCCTCAGCCATTTGGTAGGACCTCCCCGCCCCCTCCTTGTTTATTGTACCTCGAATCGTCAGCCGCTGGCTACCCTACTGTTTATGGAATATCCCATTCACTAATGTAATGGGTTCCCATTGATCCGTTTTTAAAAGCTGAATGGATTGTGAAACTGAACCGCTGTGTTGGATGTGCGTTTCTCTCTTTGTTCCTGGTTAATCCTGCGCTGTGTGTGAAATGGTTCCCTTGGTGAGAAGCTATGCTCCACTCTGCAGAAAGCCGTTGTCCTGTGGAGGAGCCGGCATTGACCAAGTCTGTCCCTTTCTCTGTAGCCAGGTAAGAATGTCAAAACCATTTAACACTGAAATACCAGATTATTCACACAAACAAGAGCACATTATGCACCATGTGTATATATACTGCTATTTTAAGATGAATGTCAAGACTCGACTATAAGACTAAAATGAACCCTGTGCACAATTTGCTGGCTAGTGTTGATTTTTAAACTGGAGTTTTAGTTTGTGGAGTTGGCCCATTTGTCTGGTGCTGTGTGTCGCAGCGGTCTCCCAGACCAGGCCGAGCTGGCGGAACTGTCCAGCATCGCGTGCTCGCCCGCTCAGCATCAGCAGTGGGCGGGCCAAGCGTCACTGCGGCCCAGCCCCCTCAGCAGACGCCCCGCCCCCTGCAACAGCACCCCCCGTAGCCCAGGTACTTGTCCGACCAAAAAATATAGTTGTCCCGGATAATAGGATGACTGATGTAACAACAAACAAGCAGGTGTCGGGTACAGTGCACCTCTCGAAAATAAGAGGGCATGAGCGCACCCTGTTATCGACGTTTTTTTTATTTTGTGGCGGCCGTGTTGATATTGTGGCGGTGCACCACAGATGAGTCTATGTAGGGGAAACGCTAGACTTGACCCCCAAGTCATATTAATTTGTCCTGCAGCGTAGAGTATTGATGACAAAAGCATAAGGGAATAACGGGATCTGTTGAGAGAAATCGAAGCATGCTATAGATGTGCTCATTAGCACTTGCAGTGGTTGAGTTCCTCTATAATTATATCAAAACATAATATAAAAAAAGCTGTAAGTCCAGCAAAAGCACAGCAAATGTGTGAATCAAAGTTTACACATCTGAAATTTTTACAATCGGAAAGCGATCATCTGGGTTTGTGTGTGTGCCAGTGGGAAGCCCCCAACTCAGGCCTGTGGACGCCTGTGCAGAGTCCCTCCCCCTCCTGCCCAGTCTGCTGGACACCTCCTGGAGCAACACTTCCTCCCAGCCCCTCAGCAGCGAGACCTTCGCCACTGCCACCCCGGGAGACAGCAGCACGGTCAGACCTGCCACTCCCTTTCACCTCAGCGCTTAACACTAGAGTTTCTGTCATTGTGTCCATGGTGTATTTCAACTATAGTAGAATAGAAAAGAGGGTAGAGACTAATAAACTACATACATTTTTAAATGAATAAAGTTGGTCCAAAACCCAGCGTGACTTTTCCGTAATGCTATGTCGGTCAATGGAAAATCGATGCCGTTCCTGAGATTTCCATTAATTAGAGATGTGAGGTCTTTGCTTGATGTGACGATGTGTATGCATCGCCCCAGTCGACTACCTCACAGTATTCATGTTCAGTGGCCTTGAATGTTGAAAAGACATCCAGTTCAGCCAAGATTGAAAGTTGGCACAATACACTCTCCTTACCCAGACGGAGCCCTCAGCCTCGAGCATTCTGCAGTCTCCTACATGGGGAGCCCCGCACACCAAAGAGAAGGACACCCCCACCAGCCCGCAGGAGGTCACCGTGACCAGCAGGGCCGGGAGCCGGCACGCCATGCGCCCCGGAGACGGCGCACCAGCTGGCAGCGGCCAGACCAAAGAGGCGGACAGCTCAGAGTGGGAGGCCCACGCGCCCGGCGGGGGGGCAGGAGTCGTGGCGGCGAACAGAGGGGAGGGGCTCCCCGCCAAGGAGGGGGCAGATTCAAAGCATTCAAACCTCAGCTGCAGTGACTCAGAGCACGGCGACGCCAACGCACCAGCGGAGCTGCAGTACACGGCCGGCGCTCGCGCTGAACGCCTAACTGACGGAGGTGAGTGTGTAGTCCCGCTCTGCCTGTTAAAGTCTGCACACTACACACGCCTGTCCAAACCTACACGCTCCGCTCCGCTCCACTGCAGCGTCATGGCTCTGTGTCCTTATAATACCGCTCAATCCGCAGATTGATACGGAGCCCACACTATGCCTTTTAATGTCCTGTTAGTCACAGGGACCAGCTCCATCTGTGACGTGACAGCTTGGATTAGTCTGAGTTTCTCTGCACAGGATTGGAGATTTCGGCAAGAGAAGGAGCGATGCCTGAGGCCAAAGAAATACCAGATGAAGCAGAGACTCCTGACAGAGAGATTTTGGGCGAGGGTGGTCCTGAACAGGAAGAGGGATTTGGTAACATCTGTCAGCGTCTGACACTGACACTCATTCTTGCATTTATTTCCCTGCCTGCAGTTTCAGTGGGTTCTTGGACTTGCCAGATCATTTGCGTTTGATAGTGATCCCCCTATTTTTTGTAGGTTCAGTAAAAAGCCAGATTGTGCTGTGGTCTGGGGGGTTGGAAAGAGACGGTTTATAGTGAGGGACGGTCGTGTTCTGCTTGTACGTGAAGTTGCTTCACACCATTAATATTCGGAAAAACTCACAAACCTTATGGAGCAGTCGAGGCTTAAATTTGGCTTTCATCGTCCTTTCCCGCGCACTAATTTTTCTGGATCGTCACCTACTTATGCTGTATTGCTTTTGACGTGATCCTCTTCAGTATTGTAACTAATACAGTGCTCTTCTCTTATCAGAATCAGTGATTATAATGAGTTAGTTTCTTACCTCTGGGACAAACCTATATATACACCCGTATATATTGCTCCACTTACAAAAATGAGCCACTTGCAGCATCAGAATTAATCATGACAGATGTTTGCAGTGTTTGGAGAAAGTGTACTGCACAGTTCAATTAAAATAAAGATTCATTGGGGACGTTGCCATGCACTTAAAATGTTACATTTCTACAGTCTACACAACGGTCTTTGTTGCTATTGAAGTGTGGTTAACATGAGCGAAGCCAGAAAGTGGTAGTTGTAAGCGAGTGCTAATTCAATTCAATTCTATGTTTAGGCAGTGGCTCAGGCCCTGACTCGGCTGTGCTGGGCAGTGGGGTATCTGGAGAGAAAGACCTAGAGAGGATGCCATCTCCAGATGATCAGTCCATAATGGAGGAGACTCAGAGGTGTGCTGCTACATGTGACACACTTGTGTTTACAAGCCAGCTGACCCTTCACATATGGTGGGGTTAATTCCATCTCAATTCAGAGAACTCCATAGAGCATTATGGGTTTTTGCCGTTCTCAAATTAAGTTAATGAAGCTCACCTGACCCTATTAGCAAGTGTATTTTGTTTGTGAGGTGCAAACGAGCAACAAGCAGTGAATGGCATCTGATGCGCAAGTGCTCCCCTTACACAGAGCTCACTCCACACTGGACCAAGACCTGCAAGATCTGCAGGTGGAGATGGCCGCTGGCCAAGGATTCATGGTAAACCCGGGAGCCGTAGAACTGCCCAGAGCACAGTGAGTGGGCCCGCCTGCAACTTCATTCGTGCTTCCACTGAATACATCCACTAGGAGCATTTTATCTATGAATTGTTAAAGGGACTAAAAACGGCACATTAGTAAAAAAACGTAATAATCTGGGGAGAGTGCGTGTGTGTCTGTGGGGTCTACGCATTGCCACGGTGACCGTGTTTGATCCCTGACAGGGAAGGAGTGAGGAGTGAGAAGACCAGTCACCCGGGAGGGAACAGTATGGAGGCAGTTGTTGCTGAGGGGAAGGAGTCGTCATCATTCCAAAGAAAGTGACATTCTTAAACCAAACCACCGGCGTAACGCCGTTATAACATCATAAACCTTGTACCGCATCGCTTAAATATTAGTGCTTATGGAGTGATGCGGTTATCTCGTTTTAAATGTCAAACTTGTCCTCCTCCCACAGACAACTTGGACCATCAGGAAGAGACGCTAGAGACTGTGAACCATGAGTCGTGGAGCAAGCCTCATAGGTACTGTGCCCTCTTTGGCCTAAAGTCATAGTCATCCAACAGTTTGCAAATGGAGCAATATTCCTGATCTTTAAACCTTTTCCTTAAATTCTATTTTTGTAGTTTTACAGCTCATGAGCCCTTCCTAAATCCCTGTTCCATACAATTGTAATTGTAGTGTTTTGTTATAGAAAGAGGCTTTCAGTATGAACACAAAAACGTGAAGTATGTTTCACTGCTTGCATTTACATGGAAAGGGGTGCAGTGAAAATGTTATCCCAAAATACCCCATAAATGCACGGTCCAGTGCAGATAAATGGAATAACCCAGTAATTCATAATGAGTTGAAGTCCTGGAAAGTACGAGGACCGTGCTGCTTATTGAAAAGATGTCCTAAATAATAGATTGCTTTCCCGGTGAGGAAATGAAAAGGGTGAATCGCCTGGAGGCACAGCACAGTTGTGAGAGATGAGTGAATCAGTGTGCCATTTTGTTTTGGAATCTGTAAAAAAAAAAAAAAGTTGTGAGTTTTGCCATTTTTCCAAATGGTTATCTGCGTTTGTTTGTCGTAATGCTGAAAAGTCAACTGAATAGGCCTGCCGTTCCAAAATACCGTGGCGCCAACACAAACTCACGTGACCAAACCAAGTGCCCCCTATTTAACAATCAATTACATGACTAGAATAGTTATGAAATGTGTATCCTCACAGGACAGTAATAATGATTTTTCCTGTCATCAGAGTTATTGTCCTGGAGCAGACTCCACCTAAAGCCGAGTGAGTCAGACCAACTGTTGGACAAATGACCAGCTTCCTGCAGGGTTTGAACAATTGCCAGACACCACAGCCAACAACAGACCCGCAATGGCAGCTCACTCCCTATTCATAAACGGTTACAGCTTTAGAAATGTAAATTTACATGTTCTTTTTATTGACAATCGAGTGGCAACTTTTTAGACATTTCCTACCGTAGGTCTCAATGAAAAGACAGAATGTTGAGAGATTTTAATGTTACTCTCCAAATTTTAACATTTTTGTGTTCAATTGTAGTGCTTGGTGTGTACTCTACTAGCATTTCATATTAAGCATTTGAATGCAGTGGAGTGCATACTTGGGAATCTTTTCTTCCTTGCAACTATTGTTATTCTTGATGAAATGTTAAATGATTTGTATAACTTAGTTAATTTTGCAGTGTTTCTTGCAAATTTTGCATGTTTTTTTTTAAACCTCGTATCCACATTTGCATTTTACTCCATCTATGAAATGTGTATTGCTTTTGTCAAGTAAACATTGTGATAAACGGTGAATGATAAATGAATGACAGTTCCCTCTGATTTATTCTATTGTAACAATTTTGAATTACATTTAACATCAACAATACTGTTTGTATCAGTTAAGCATTACATAACCATTTTTTTAAATGAGAAATGTTAAACATAATACATAAGAATACATTTTACAAGTGCAAATGTCACCTCTTCCTTGTACAATGTGTGATTTATGCTAGGAACCTTTTCACAGTTAAAGTGCAGCTGAATAAATGTTTCAAAAACTCACTTGACTTGAATCCCCCTGGAATGCTCACCCCTTCTCCTCTGGCAAAACGCTGAGACTTCAGGATAATTACAAATAAGGAAAAACATACTGTACATACTGTACTTCTGTGGTAAACCTTGAAGAAAGGTTAGAAATGTCCACTGTGGGACAGGGGAGGAATTTGCTAGTCAAATGAGTCATCACCAGTGCAGACCATGTACTGCCCATGCAACACTCCGCAGTCTTTCGGAATCCCTTTATCAGGCTCAGTCACTCCCTACCAGACGAGCGAGTCCCTTCTTGTCTAGCTCAATGACCGAGAGGTGCTTAAGTGTTTTCAGCATGGCGTCGTTTACCTTCACGTTCATTTTCTTCATCTGCTGCAAGCCGAGTGGCCTGCTGGAGAGACATTGGCAGAGGTAAACAATCCTTGCATGGTTTGACAAAATTTGACATTTTTCGTACATTCAACTGCACTTGCTGCCTATTTATATTTTAAAAGAGGACAAGGAAGTTTCTGCCCATGCGTGGTGTATGAGGCGGAAACAATAGGTTATCTTTATAAAGGGGGCTGTGACTCTGATAAACTTGCCAGACCTGTTCTTATTGGCTGCAAAGTGCTCAAACAGCTGCTTGTAGAACGCATTGAGATCGGCCAGCTTGGTGTAGGACCGCACGCTGCGTGGTACTGCCTCAAAGTCCGCTTCGCTCAGCTCCACAAACTGGGTCGCCTTCAATTCTGTAAACGGCAACAAAACACTGTTCTCTCTTGCCTTCAGCTTGTTTTGAGTATCATCATTTTACTTGAGCGTTTTTCAGAGAATTATGTAGAACAATAGCACCATCTATTGGGGTGAGAATTTCTCATTCCTGATGACCATCACAAATTCCAGTTACTAAATTCCATTTTCTCAATTCCATACAGATTTGGGGGGGGGGGTTACAAACACTCCAGACACAATAACGAAATAAACCCCGTTGAGATACAAGATCTCGTGTAATTATTTAATTGAGCGCAGCAAGGAACAGTCTACTCACTCTGTGACTGTACAGGGGCAGCCTGATGGCCCAACATAGATGAATTCTGAGCAAGACAAGACCATAGGAAATATGAATCATCAGATCAGAAAGCATCAAAACAGTTTGCAGCTCAGCTGACGGATACTTCATGAAATATGAACACTTCAGTATCGTTTCACTTGCACCCAAAATTTCACCTCTAAAGCGGAGAGAAGGTTGCACCAAAACAGTACGTAGTTGTGTCAAATAACTTCAGGCCTTTTCAAGTTACCTGAACAACAGAATTTTCATTTTTTATTTATGCAAAATATTAATATAAGCACCTGAATGTGTTTTTATAGTCTACATCAGGACTACTCAACTCCAGGTCCTGCAGCCCGCAGTTTCTGCAGGCATCCGCTCCAACCTTGCACTACACCACCTGATTTGACTAAATGAGCTTAATTCCTGAACCAAGGAGGTAGATAATTTGTGAAGTCGAGTGGCGTATTGTACGATTGGAGCAAATCCCTGCAGACACTGCAGCCCGCAGGACCTGGAGTTAAGTAGTGCTAGTCTACAGAGTTCCTTCATGAAAAAAGCTGACAATTGATGGCCTCACCTCTGTCATGTGTTGAGGGACTGGTAAGCCAAGAACATCTACAGCTTCCTTTTCCTTCTCTGTTAAAGGTGGCACCTAAATAAGAGTCACGATTTATTAATTTCCCTTCTAGTGCAACTACATTTTGACATTATGGTTTGAAATAACAAACGCTGTGGGGTAACCCATTATAATAGTCCTTTCAGCATTCAGGGTGTAGGTTTAGCAGGTCGGCAGTGTGCCAAAGAGCAGACATTACCTCAATATCTGCAGTCTGCTCCAGCTCCTGTACAAGTTTCACTGTGGTGTTGAGGTAACTTCTGATCGACTCCACAGACTCTTTCTGTTCAACTGCGATCTCCTCCATCTGTGCGCACAGGGCCTTGTGTCTAACTTTAATAGCAGACAGATTTTCCAGAAGCTTCACCGGATTCTCCTGCATAAAAGTAAACCGTACAGGCCGTGGATGTTTAAGAGGAAGCAGAGTAGTATAGGCCAACTTAAAGAACCCATATACAGCAGACGCTGCAACTAAATATGATTAGTTAAGAGCTCAGCATCTAGAGGGCTACTCAAGTTTACCATGTGATGCGTGTACATACTGTTGTCTGTGCACTCACCTCTACTGCCCCATTCTCAGAATCATTGGTCATGAATTCAAATTTCAGCCGTTTCTCCATGTATTCCAGGTCAGCTTCCACCTTCTGGAACTGAAAGGAGAGTCTGCTGAACGCACAGCAAGCCTCATCTCTGTCACTCTGTCCTACTATATAGCAGACGGCAAAAAAAATCCACATTCATGAACTTGTTGCAACACTATCAAATTCATGTTAAACAAAGCACGCACAACAGCCTGCACGGAAAGGTTTCCCCAGAAGACCACGAGCAGCTCATGCGTTTCTATGAAAGATCATGTGAAAGAACATATTGCTGGAGCTGTGGGGCACTAATGGTGCTTCACATGACGTACAGATGGGCACTAAAACAGATGATGAAACACCAAAATAAATTATGGAGATTAATTCAACATTTTATTAGAACTGAAATAGTTAAAACAAAAAAACATCTTGGATCGGGCAGGGGCTTCCTCCAATTCCTGGGTGAAAATATAAGCGAGATGGTAGGCAGAGACAACCAGGGCAGGGCATCTGCTTGTTGGCATCGGAGCACTGCCCAAACACTGAAACCCTATAAGCAATATTGCACTACTCTGAACAAAGTGGACAGCAGACAATACTGATAGGGTTCCAGGACTCAGGACAAATCCACAACATTGTAAAAGGCATATAACCCAACTAGTGGAGAAGTCTTTTTTATGCATTTACATTTATTATTATTCCTCTTGATATTGTGAAGAGGGTGCAACAAATGTCAACTGAGGAACCTCTAGTGTATTCATGATACCAATCATGTAGTTTTTAGCACTTTATGAAGCACCTTTAATTTATATAGATTATCACCAAGTATCAAATGTTAGCATGTGACAGTCCCAAAATACTACAACACATAGGTTCTATATAATGGGTTAATTGCTCACAACTAAGGGTTAGTTGGTTACTTTTACAGTACTTTCAGCCAACCCCTAAGTGATGTAATTGCAGTGTTGGAGAGTAATAAACTACACAATTTAATGTAATTAAACTAGTAGTTTAATTACATTTTGCAGTAGCTTGCAGGTAGTTCAACTACATTCATATTTTCAGTGATTAAATAACTTTTTGTGTGTGTAGTTAACTACTGAAACTACAACTTGCAGTTTTGTCCTTGTGAAAAGCCCAGATGGGATTATTTTGTTTAGGACAGGTTTAGGTCTCAGGGGTATTCCAGGAAGCTGCATTGTCAGCTCACCTGTGAAAAATATTTGGCTATAGTTTTTAATGTTTTGAATCTGAATTTGTAAAACAAAACTTGAATATATTAGGTGTCAATTAGTCATAAGTATTGATTATTGCCATTTATTTAAAAAATTTCAGAGAAGTTACTTGCCTGAGTAATCCTGCTTGGTGCAATATCCCTACATAGACTCTAGTTTCTGGAAGGCAGGTGTCTGACTGATGGACATTGTATACAACACCAAAGCTGACATTCCTTGCACTTTCCCATGAATAGTGGGGTATTTTATTTTATTGGTTTATGTATGACCTGTGAACAAGTGGGCACTTTTTGCAATAAACTCAATTAAGTGGCATTTTTTGCTGGCATGTGACTTTTTTGTATTATATTTTGTTATAATTTCGTATCACATGTACATTGTCAATTTGAACAGTAGTCTGAACTACTTTTTATAAGTAGCTTTAATCAACGTTCATTTTGATGCATATTCAAACGAATCACATAGTTAATTGGCAGGACCATCTGTGTGTAGTTATATCTATACTCTCCTTTGAATTAAATCACTGTGTGGCTCCTCTCTCGCAAACTGTTATCGTTGTTGTTTTGCCGCTTTCAGACGCTTTGACAATACTATTGCACTGCTAGCTGTCCAATACAGTAGTGCAATAAAGTCAGAGCGGCCGTTAACAGCACGTCCGTTGTCGAAAAATGTGCACAGCTTCACAGTCCATTTGAAACTCTGGGAACAATCCCTGGCCAATGCCCTTTTAACATTGCACTGCTTTAATTACAGGGTTACCAGTAGTACAACATAAAAGGGGCACTGGACAGACAGAAAACATCATGGGCTCGTCCTTCTGTGGCGTTGCACCTCCTGGCCAAAAATTTAATTAGAATATCAAACCAACTTGGAAAAAAAAGAAAAGCTGGGAGCTTCAAGGCACCCATGGGTATAGGGTAGTAACAATAGTAACAACTCAAGTAAGCCAACCCTGGCCAAGCGTGAAGGCGCTAACGTTACGTCAGTTTCTACCTGAATACATATCTTGCGAAATTAAACTCTGAAATGTGGGTAGCTATTGTCAATCACTTTCGAAGAGGGGGGGAATCAGAACTGTTTTTTAATGCAAATCGGTCCTACCGAAGCATTGACAACAAAGACCAACAGTTAGCAAAGATAGTTCCATTTTCTTCCAAGTTGGAACTTCAAGATCCAGCGACGATCTTGGCATCCGGTTTTCTCCCAAATTGATCTTTTCTCTTGCTATCCATCCAGGTCTAAAAGAAAGCGAACCTTAACGTTTCTAATTCGGAGCGCGAAACTTCGCTGTGCGTGAAGTAACTCACTTTTTTTTTTTTTTTTAAAACGTTAACGGTCACGTACCGGGAGCGCGCGCGGTCTCGGTGACACGGACACGGCCTCTTCCACGCGCAGTTTTCTCGTATTCACTCATTGTGAACGGTGTTACGAGCTAACGCTAGCTAGCCCCAATACGTTACCTTGTTCATTACCTAGCTACTCATATTGGCTATTTGAAATATGTCAACGTTTCGTTTCCGTTTTCAATATTTGACTTAATTTCTCCTAACGCACACCTACCGTAGCAGCTAGGTAGGTAGCTAGCTAGCTCTCGCTAGTTAGCAAGTCGTGCGATGGGAAAGGCAGGAAAGGAGAAACCGATTCCCATTTGCTGTTATAACCCATTCCTGGCTCTTGTTTGCACGAGTGCATTTTGACAACAGAGCAGCGGTTGTTCGCGGAACGTTGCATATAACAGATCCGACAATTACTGTTTTTTTTCGTGCTTATTTTGAAGATAAAACGGCAGCTTACCATCGCCTCCAGCTCATTGACTGCTGTCTCCATGTTGAATAGTTTACATTCCTCAGGCAGCCCCGTAAATATAAAGCTGGTGCCTCATGTAACAGCTGCTACGATTGGCCAGCTGTCAGGAATAGTGGTGAGGGATTGGCCACTTGGCAGACACAGCAGTCGGAGAAATGGGCGTTGGAAAAGGGGGAGCTCATAAAATGGCGTTCTGAGCACTGATTGGACAAACTCGTCTTAACACATCAATTGGAAAATGCTTGCTAAATTGTGTGCCTGCTATTGGTAATTTAGTGTTCTCCAGGTGCAGAAAACATGCAATGGATTTGCTTTAACAAGTACTAGCTTTGCTTGAAGAAAGAATAAACACAATTGGACGAGACTTTGCAGTTGATAATTGGCCAAAACCGGTTAGTGTGTCTTTTTTCATTGGATCATCTGCTAGTGTAATTTCTGATTCGTTCGTTTTGCCTTTGGCGTGTCTTTATTGGACACTGATGCCCGTCCTCCCGCCCTATGGGTCTGAACTTTGAACGGCCGTAAATGAGGCCTCCAAAAGGATGGGCAGGGTTTTCATTGGTTTTAATCTGGATGCCAATGTAATAAAGTAAAAAATAGTAACCGAGTCTATAAATTGTAATTTTGTAATAGATAATATAACAATTAGTTCTGAAGCCCAGTGATACCTGCATATCGTCATATTATAGGTGTGTGTATATATATAAAATTATAAATGATTTATAATTTAATACATCCGAATTCAGAGGCCACTTTAGGGTCAGGACACCCTATCCTGCTCCTAAGTAGTTAGGATGAGTCAAATTCAAAGGACAAATTATCCCAAGTATGAAATAAATATACAAGTACACACACACACACACATATATATATACTTATCCTGAGATAAGAAATCGCTTCATTTTATCACAGTATTTATGCTGGTACTATACTGAGACATTGACTGTATAGAAATAGTACTGAGACAGAGATGTCCCTAATAATATAATAAGACTATCAAACCAATCAAAATTTGTCCGTCTAAATTGAAGTTGTTGTAACGTTACTTAAAAACACAGTTGGGATAGGGGTTCTGGGACCGTCTAAGAACCAGTATTTCAATTTTAATCTCATAGATTTAGTTGAATATTTATTCGTTACCATTTTCACGAGGTGAAATTTAGGATTGTATTCCAGATTTTTTTTTCTTTTTGTTTTTCTTCTTCGTGTTTTTTGGCGGATTGTAATACAAACTTTAGGTGAATACCTCCACCTACCGTACCGGAGTATGTAGAACAGGATCTATACACTGCTCAAAGAAATTAAGGGAACACTTAATCAACACAGTATAACACCAAGTCAATTAAACTTCTGGGATATCGATCTGTCCAATTGTGAATCAATTTAATCTGCTTTGGTGCAAATGAAAGTGACAACAGATAGACAGGTGAGGAAACAACAAGACAACCCCCAAAAAGTAAATGGTTTTGCAGGTGGTGGCCACAGACCATTTCTCTCTCCTTATCCTTCCTGAATGATTTTTCTCTAGTTTTGCATTTTGCTAGTGCCCTTGTCACTACTGGTAGCATGAGGCGGTACCTGCAGCCCATTCAGGTTGCACAGGTAGTCCAGCTCCTCCAGGATGGCACATCCATACGTGCCGTCGCAAGAAAGTTTGCTGTGTCTCCCAGCACAGTCTCAAGAGCGTGGAGCAGATACCAGGAGACGGGCCATTACACGAGGAGAGCTGGACTGGGTCGTAGAACGGCAACAACCCAGCGGCAGGACCGGTATCCCAGGACCTTTGTGCGAGGAGGAACAGGAGGAGAACTGCCAGAGCCCTACTCGTGTGCATGTTTCTGATCAAACTGTCAGAAACAGACTCCATGAGGGTGGCATGAGGGCCCAACGTCCTGTAATGGGACCTGTGCTCACAGCCCAGAACCGTGCAGCTCGATTGGCATTTGCCAGAGAACATCAGAATTGGCAGTTTCACCATTGGCGCCCCGTTTTCTTCACAGATGAAAGCAGATTCACACTGAGCACATGTGACAGACGTGATAGAGTCTAGAGACGCTGTGGCGAATGTTATGCTGCCTGCAACATCACCCAGCATGACCGATTTGGTTTAATTGACTTGATGTTATACTGTGATGATTAAGTGTTCCCTTCATTTTTTTTGAGCAGTGTATTACCATTGGGTGCATTCCAGCTGGATTCAATCATAGCCAATCAAATGACCTCTTCCTGTATATATATACATATATATATTTCTCCCCCCCTCTTTTCCTTTCTTTATTCTATAATATTAAATTAAGTTCATAAATAAAATTATAAATGTAAAGTCAAATTCTATATTCTATTAAACAATCCTGTGCCTATTAAGAACTCTATTATCCCTCTCTGTACTTCCCACACTTTATCTCCATTTTATCCCTTCCAAATCCCAACCTCGTTCAACCTCTCTTACCCTTTGTTGCAAACGCACCCTTTCTTATTTCTATTTGATACAATGCATTATTACGTGTTCAGTATTTTCAGTTATATTACAATGTGCAGAAACATGTGAATTTACTTTACCAAATAAAAATAAAGTTTTATTTAAACCAGTGTAGTCGAATCTTAATCTGGATATAACTACCTCCTCTCTTCTGTTCTACCCTTAGTGTCCTCGTCCGACTTTTTCTGCCAGCGTTCCGATATTTCCTTTTTAATTAATGCTTTACCTTCCCCTATTGCAAATGGTATATTAATTATGTGCGTCAAATTGAGTGATATTTTTGCCATCCTGTCTGAAATTGCATTACCCTCTAATCCCACATGTGCAGGTACCCAACAAAATATGGTTTCTATTCCCATTCTCTGCGTTCTAAATAAACATTGGAACATTTCATATATTAGGTCTTCCCTACTTGAGTTCATAGTCTGTAGGCTAAAAAGAACTGCTGCAGAATCAATACACAGCAGGGCGGCAGTGTAGAGGGCGGCAGTGTAGTGTAATGGTTAAGGAACTGGACTTGTAACCGAAAGGTTGCAGGTTCGATTCCCAGGTAGGACACTGCCGTTGTACCCTTGAGCAAGGTACTTAACCTGAATTGCTTCAGTATATATCCAGATGTATAGGAATTGATAAATGTAAGAAGTTCTGTAAGTCGCTCTGGATAAGAGCGTCTGCTAAATGCCTATAATGTAATGTAACAGCACCACCCTGTCTGGTCTCACTTCTTCCACCCATTGGAGACTAACAATCACTGCCATCATCTCAGCTGTATAAACTGTTAATTCATCAGAAATTCTCTTTCCTATGTGTATTTTAAATTGTGAAATATACACTCCTGTACCTACGAGGTCATTTCCAGAGATTTCTCTGGGGGAGGGTCTCTGTTGTATTCCGCCTCAACACAAATAAAACCAATAAAATACAGCAAACCAAAGAGGAGGGTCACTGCCTGCACCAAGGAGGACGGTTGAAAATGTTTACGCAAATGACTGACAATACATTTATCCAACCACAGTTTAATATATAGCTAGTTTGACCAATCAAAGAACAGAAGCCAGAGAATGGGCAGTCCGTGGCAGTTAAGGTAGGTAGCACCACCAGCGCTCTCTCTCGACCAGGCACCGTGGTAGAGGACGTTGGAGTCACTCTGAAGGGAGAATTGATCAAATCACAAAATAAATTAGCCGATTACAAGTTTCACTATGTTTTCCCGCGTTGCAAGACCAGCTTTTAACATCACCCGGAGCCTATCCACCTCCTCGCAGGTAAATTGACATAAGATGGAAAAAGCTTAGCGCTAAAAGTTGCATCGCTGTAACGTTATAACGTTACACTAGTTAGCTAGCACTAACAAGTGCACTAACGTTAACCTAGTTGCAGGGATTCCTGAATGAAATTATCCAGTCGTATTTTTGGCACCCGAATACAATATGGCTAACGTTAGAAAAGTTATAATAGTTGCTTATTTCGCTTGCTAAAGTTACACCCGGGTAAGAATAGCACTTGCTAGCTAGTCTGCTATCTGGCCCTCCCAACATTAAAACCTAGCGGTCGTTTCCTGGCTACTTGGCGAGCCAACTCTGGCTGAACAGTGACAGCTGTCAGAAAAGGGACTGGTTATTTGAGGTGAACTTATGTAGCTAAAGGCAGCTTGAAAGGGTCAGGTTGTAACGTTACTTTGCTACGACGCTTGTCTGTTAGTAAACGGAGGCCTTGCTTGTAGTTATAGCTTAACGTTACAGTTGGCTTCTCACATTTTATTCTAATGGAAATTGATTTTTAAAATGAAGAGTCACGGGTGGCAAACTGGTAAGGGTGTGCCAAGTTTGCTTGCAAGGCAACGTTGGACAATTCCTTCCGGTTGTCTTGGTCCTGAACATTATACTGTATCTGCATTTGTCACAGAACTGTATTCTGTGGCGTTTGTTCCATACATATAAACATATCTATGGTTTGTTGACCGATCACCATCACCACCACCACCACCTAACTGGCATAATTGGCTAACGTAGCGCTAACATTATGACTTACGATGCAGGGTCAATCATGTGATCGTAAAGAAGCTGATCACAATTCTACTCCGATTTATGGCTCTCTCGTCCGCCACATAGGTTAGAAATGCGACAGGTTTGCTACATAACGTTACTATAATTAATAATTATAGATGTTGAACATGGATAGCTGGTGGTACACGCTTAATGACATTGAAACCGCTAAGTTATAGCTGTGTTGGCTAACATGAGCTAGCCAACAAAGGTCTTCAGTAACGTTAGCACCCATCGTATCTGCCTGGGGTTCCAAATTGAGCTTTGCGTTGATGTATTGGAAATGCGTTGTGTTCTTGATATAAATCTACACGTGGATAACCCACTAACACAGTCTGCTTTAACGTTTCTTGGTAACATTAACACATTGCAAGGTGCTACTACACTGACCTTGACACAATGGCGACTCACTGATTGCTGCAGCGTGTTGTTACTTTTATACAGAATTTGTTGACGAAAAGCTAGATTTTTCCCCCCCTTAAACAATCTAATTTAAACTAGACGTTCTTTTTCTTAACATTTTTTTAAGGCTTAACGTTACTCCGCTTATAACATACTCCAGCGACTCGCATTGAATCCCTCCGCTCAAGCATTTAAATCTCCTCTTGCAGGCATGTTCTCGGCCGTGATTGGTTACAGGTCCAGATCCAAAAATATTATACTTGTGGGTTGTGACCTTTTCTCTGTGGGTGGTGGTTATCGGCTAACAGTTGGGCTCAGGAAGTATTCTAATATAGACTAGCAAATGATGTTAACTTGCAGGTGTGCGTGTGTGTATGTATATATATATATAAAATACAAATTTATTAAGTGTTATTTCATTGAAAGCAAAAGTACTTTTTTTTTTCAAAATATTTTGAATTGACATGGGTCAAATGAATGTGTCTAGGCTCCTGCTTGTTTATTAGGACCAGTATTGGTGGTTTGCCTGAGTGTGTAGAGGTGTTTCAGTCTCTCGTCTCCCCTCAGAACAATGCCAAGGTGGCAGTGCTGGGCGCAGCTGGTGGCATTGGCCAGCCGCTGTCCCTGCTGCTGAAGAACAGCCCCCTGGTCAGCCAGCTCTCTCTCTACGATATCGCTCACACTCCTGGAGTGGCCGCTGACCTCGGCCACATTGAGACCAGGGCGCATGTCACAGGTGAGGAGTTGCTTCAGTTCAAGCGAACTTGTTCTGCAATGCCACTCCATGCACCCTCTCCCTAATCTCTTTCCTCCGGCAGGTCACATGGGCCCAGACCAGCTGGAAGCTGCACTGAAAGGCTGTGAGATTGTTGTCATCCCCGCAGGTGTTCCCAGGAAACCAGGTGGGTAGATTTTTATTTTATTATTATATATTTTTTTCCCAGTTTGGGATGCCCAGTCCCATTTATCAGCACTCGTTGCCGCAACCTCTGCTATCAATTCTGGAGAGAGCAGAGAAGCATGTGCTCTCCTCTGAAGCATGTGGTGTTAGCACCTGCTCTATCCACACCCCTGGGTCTTCTCCCCAGTTTTGGTCATTAGCAATGCCCAATCCTAGTAGGACTCCACGTCTACGACGTCCATGGTCTGCAATCCTGTAGGGTGAAGACTAACCGTCTCCTCCTCTGGTACAAGAGCCAGTATTTATTTTTTCCGCCTAGTTTGTGCCAACTGTTAACTAGACAACATAACACATTTTGAGGAGAGTGCCATTTTGGCTCTTACAGGCACAACTCACACAGGTGCTGCATTGGCCATAGAAGTCACTGCAGGGTGAAGGGGAGTGCAAGAACAACGCCGGCAATTATTGTGCATGTTACCACAAATGTAGCGTATGTTGTGAAATACTTACCTGCTTATAGGCATGACCCGAGATGACCTCTTCAACACCAACGCCACCATCGTGGCCACCCTGGCTGACGCCTGTGCCCGCTACTGCCCAGAGGCGATGATCTGTGTGATCGCCAATCCTGTGAGTCTGGCTGCCCTGTGCATGTGACCTTACTCACCAGAACAGTTTGTCCCTTCTGGTCTCATGTTACCTTGTTCAGTGTAGCCTTCACTGAAGCTGCCTAGATTTTGGAGAGTTGACAAGATTGCAGAGTGAGTTGTTGCCTTCATGCCTGCAAAAATGTATTGTTTTCTATATTAATATGTCAAGGAAACTGAACACCATTGGCTTTTTTCAGTCAAGGCATTGTTTGAATTCTTCTGAGCTAAATATACAACGTGCTTAGATTTGGTTCAAGTCATGTCCATTTGCATTTTTTCTCTAATGGCACTTAGGTCTAGAAACTGGTGTGTATTTGAGTCCCTTCTGGGCATAAATGGCTTGATTGCGTTAATATAGCTGCATAAAAAAACTATTGCAATGTGGGTATTTTGTTACACATGTAAATTGTAAATTTATTTGTAGGTGAACTCCACAATTCCCATCACATCAGAGGTCTTGAAGAAATATGGTGTTTACAACCCCAACAGAGTGTTTGGAGTCACAACATTGGACATTGTCCGAGCAAACGCCTTTGTTGCTGAACTTAAGGTAAGAAAAAATAGTTTTTTGCGGTATAAAGACTGTTCCGCACTTCCCCCACTATAGATCATTATTTTGAATAAATGTTGAATAAGTTAAAAGGTTCCACATATGTGTATGATTTTTAATAAATTTACCAGTTGAAATTATCTTTTTAAGTGGTTGGTTGAATTCATACAGAAGTGCCCTATCAGGTGGTCTAACAATTTTAGGTGCCAGATTTGGTAAAATTGTCTGTGTATTTACAGCTTTCACTGTATATGGTCTAATTGCAAGTTGGATGCTAACTGTCAATGTTCTGTCAATGCCCAGGGTCTGGATCCTGCACGGGTCAATGTCCCTGTGGTTGGAGGTCATGCTGGAAAGACTATCATCCCCCTCATTTCCCAGGTGAGACCCAAGAGCTTCTGTTTAATGTATCAGTGAAGGCTCATTTAGGGCTTTACAGTTGTATTGATTTGGTTAGATATGCAATTAAGTGCACTACCGCGGCCCTAGATATAGCAGTTTAGATTAGATTAGTTTATGTTTCGATTCATGGTCGTATGCAGGTGAAAAAATTTAATGTTTTGTAGGATGAACCTTGGTAAGAAAATGGGTATAAAATTTGAATGCTTGTCAAATCTACGTGAAGCTCATTAATCCAAAAAAGTCTACCCGATCACACCCTGATCCGACAGCTTTCCTTGGACAGGCAGGTTCGCGTAACTGTACGAAAATAAGCCAAATTGCAATAAAATGTAGCGTTTGCTTTTTAATGTCCCATAATCCTAGAGGCCACGCTTTAGTTTAGTTCATCCTGAAAATGTTCAGTTTCAAGTTCAGTTGTAGTTAGTAGGGCGTCCGTGGCATAACTGTCACTTTCCCATGTTGCAAGAAAGTCTTTGTTTCACAAGAAGTCTTTGTTTGTGCGTCGAGTAAAGCGGTGGAAAATATAACCAGGCTTGACTCTTGACTTTGAGAAGAGAAACCACTTCTGCATATATGATGGGGTTGTTAATGTGATCAGAAGTGACCTTGAAGGTATTGTGATGTCATCAATTTATCTCCTCTTTCATTGTCCCTCCTCCTGAGGAGGTGCATGTTTAGTCAAACAGTTTCACGCTCACGGTCACTTCAATTTTCAGTTAAAAGGCTGTAGGATAACAATTGGCAATATAAACTAATTTTATGAGGGGGCTGGTAAAAGCCCATGCTCACGATACCGACCGTAATAAAGTACTGATCATAATACTTTGATGAAGCACTGTTGGTTTTGTGGGCGGGAAATTATAATTCCTGCTTTGGAAATTGAACCGAGCAATGTGCCAAACACAACATTACATTTTGATTCACTATAGAATATTTTTTAAGGGTTTAAAATGCATGTGGAGGGGATCTTTAATTGAATTGTTCTACTGCCGTGCCGTAAAAATAATAGTGACAAGTGACTGAACATGATTTTTTTAATGAATTTCACACTTGCCTAAATCTTAATCCACATGTCGACTGTGTTGAAGTTACTGCACCACAATCCTCAATCCAGTGGTGGATGGCCTCATTTGGGGAGGGTTTGTGTTCTGAAGCGTATCTCTTGTTATTTCCAGTGTACACCCAAAGTGGAGCTCCCAGAGGACAAACTTGCAGCTCTGACAGGACGCATCCAGGAGGCTGGCACAGAGGTTGTGAAGGCCAAGGCTGGAGCAGGTGAGTCTGACCAGCCAGTGGAGGAGGATTAAGATTGACTGCTTCACAGACTCATCTGGAGGATCTTGCAGCAGGGTGGCTGCTTTGTAGTCTCAAGCCCAGATGCTCCATCTCTACAGCATCTGGAAAAGGAAGCTACATTTCATTATATTGGTTCCTCTAGAAATCCCACAATCTGATTGGTTCAGGCGCATCCTAGCCAGCTTTGAGTTGGAGATGAGTAAATGGCCATTGGTTTATTGGCAAAGCTTGTGTCCCATCAGTGTTGACCTGATCGGTTTCTCCGTGTCATAGGAATTATGAGCCTATCAAGTCAGGCTAGGTGCTTTGTTGTAGACGGGCCTTCATCAGCATCTTTTGTGTTTCAGGTTCTGCCACGCTCTCCATGGCCTACGCCGGGGCCAGGTTCACCTTCTCCCTGCTCGATGCCATGAATGGCAAGGAGGGTGTCGTGGAATGCTCCTTCGTCAGGTCCGAGGAAACGGATTGCAAATATTTCTCCACCCCTCTCCTCCTTGGGGTAGGTACTAGTGCACTATTCTCGTGAATGTTGGGTGACAAACCACGCCGTACTTTAGATGAATGATCATTGACGTATTGTATTGTACGATACGCTCATTTTTTCAGAGTACCTGTAAGATGGCTCTTGTGTAAGCCTGTACTATACTGATTGTATTCTGTCCAGTCTCAGTGTTAGGACGAACGATTGTACATTTGGTGGTACGATTTACAGCTAGCCACAAACGGTTTAACTGGTGCGCTGTAATTTTTTTGTTTTTCCTTCTCTGCAGAAAAGTGGAATTGAGAAGAATCTGGGCCTTGGGAAGCTTTCTGCCTTCGAGGAGAAGCTTGTGGCTGAAGCCATGGGTGAACTGAAGGGCTCCATCAAGAAAGGGGAGGACTTTGTTCAGAACATGAAATGAGAAGGGCTCAGTCGGCCACCAAACCTCATTATTTATGGCATAATACCTCTCCCAGAATTAAAGTCCAAATCATGACATCTGACAGCACTTGTAGCTCTTTGTTACTGTCCATAAATGTAAATGATATCACAAATAAACGGTCTATGTTTTATCTTCTCGTTCAGATCCCATTTTAACCTGGAGCGGTTATCTTTTCTTTTCTTTTTTTTGCCAGTGTTTGAGAGAACTGATTTTTTTGCACTTTTGCCAGTCTGACTGGTATTGCTGCAATGTTAAGAGTACAGCAGTTCACAAGAGTTAATGTATGGCTCCTGCTTGCTCGGTAAAGCCAGGCAAGTTTGGTAGTTTATTTCTGTGGAATGTGAAAGACCTTGCTAAAGGGTGTATAAAAAAAAATGTATAATTTTTTTGTTGTTGAGAAATGCAGGTCAGGTTCAGGGTAAGGAAATTGTTCAAGGTTGATTTTGGATTGGGGGGGGATACCAAACTGCAAATTAATTGTTTTCAAATGTACTGCATTTCATAGTGCTTTGTGTGATTCTCTGATATCAACATCAGTAAAGTGTCTTTGCCTGAGAGTGTTTAATCTGTTCTGAAATGTGCAAATCAAGAAAGGGCACTTGAGGTCTTGGGCCACAATTCATCAGGTTTCCCCGAATACACCTCTATTTTTTAATTCAGCATTGTGGTATAGTATGAGCAAATGTACGGTATATATTTAATACGAGTAACCACCAGGTAGACTAGTGGATGAAGTGCACATTTCAAGTTAAAACCTGCATGTGAAGTATTCCAGGTTAAAAGGAAAGCTATACACCTTTTATATTGTGAGGCACAATTTTGCGCAATGAGCATAGTACAGTGCGCACTGTTTCAGGCTAGGCTATATGTAATTCAATATTCAGATGGACAATTAGACGCTATTGCCACTGGATATGTTGGTTACTGTCTTACACGAAAAGGTGTGGTTATGAAATGGTTAAACGGAATGTTTGTCGCTAGCCAGCTATCTTGTAACCAAGGAGAGCGCTGCACTACAAAACAAAATCTAGCTATAAACTTGAAAAGGGACTTCTCGCGTGCATAAATTCGGTCGCTTTAGTATTTCTGAATATTTGCTTCGCTATACTCATTTTGGTGAGTTAAAACTTTGATTTTGCGTTTTCGCAAGGCTTTGATTTATTTTGGAGTCCGGGGAAATGTAGATGTACTCTTAAATGGATGCGTGTGGGTTAGACTACTCATTCTTAGTTTCGGACATAAGATATGGCGCGTGTTACATGCTTTCTTTTGCCTTATATTTATTTTCTGAATCTTAAAATCTGGTCACCTTATGCAAAACAGCTTTCTCATTGCGTAATCTAACGCAGAATACACGTACAGGTGGAAACAAACTGGGTGGCCTATGCAAATTCACGGTTTACTGTAATTTTGGGACCTGTTGCCATAAAGTTAAATCATTCTCTTACGCGTAGACTGGCTTTAATAGTGCACTGCCTCAAATCACAATGTCTGGAATCGAACAAGCCACCAACCGTAGCATCAAGCCATTCAAGTCCAGTGAGGAGTATCTGTATGCAATGAAAGAAGACTTGGCGGAGTGGTTGAAGGATTTGTACGACATTGACATCGCCGTGAACAACTTTCTGGAGATCCTTGAGACCGGTGGCGTCCTCTGCCACCACGCCAACAATGTAACACGAGTAGCGGGGGACTTTCTCCAGATGTACGGGCAACAGGCACTTAAGATAAAGATGCCCACATCTGAAGTGACGTTCGTCACTTCGGCGCAACCGTCGACTTTCTTGGCTCGGGACAACATATCAAATTTTATAAACTGGTGTCGGAAGCAGATGGATATTAAAGGTGAGCAATACAATGGTACTTGGCTAGTGATGTTGAGAGCTAGCCTATTATGATATGGCTGGTACCTGACCAGGTATATTTGGAGTTATCCCGTGGGTGTAGTCAGGTCTTAAACATAACTTGTGTTTACAATTTATTCTGTAAATTAAATCATTAGTAGCCTACACATCATTAACCGTGCTCATAAATTGACATGTAGTGAGAAGTTGGGTGGAAAATGAATGCCGTGCATCTCACAGTGATATGCTATAGCTACCTATCGGTGGAGTTGTCTGCCTTTTGTATTAAAACACTTGGAGAAACATGAAAGGTGCTGCCTAAATGCAGTAGATTTATCAGTTGTTCTTACAGTTACACTAAAGTGAAGAAAACAGTAATAATTAATAGCTAAACACAAAAAAAGTTAATTACATTCTTAATGGTATTACCCGTAAGATATCCACTTGGCTGTGCAATGATTCTCATTCTCCTTTACCTAGAAAGTGAAGATGCCTGTGCAGTCTAGAACACTAATTTACGTAATATCAAGATTGTTTAACCATGCATGAATGCAGCCATTCTTTTGTCAATGTGAACAATCGTCCTTGTTGTCCAAAGAAAAACAACTTCAGATTTACATGGGATGACTTCCTGTTGAATTCACATCAATAACATGCTATGACCAAAAAAATGTTTTTTTGTTCATCAGTGCAAGTGATAATATGACTACTATGCAAAATATGGTGGTGTCAAACTGCAATCAGATATCACTGGAATCTTATGGTCACTTTAAAAGTGGTTGAACAGTATTGACTAAGGCCATTGGGATTTCATCCTAAAATATGTATGTGTCTCTGATTAAGAGCATCTGATTGTAATGTCATTTACAAAAAAAATGAATTAATTAGACAAATAGATTATTAGAATAGAATTAATCTAATTAGATGAATTAGATTAAGATTAATGTGGAATGGTATGGAAGTTTTGTACAATTAACACAGTATATAGCACATGCATATACACATGAAACACATATGTATTTGTCTATCCATCCATCCATCCATCATTCCTGAGCAGCATATTACTGCAGTGATGCTCTTCAGGACAGGACTAAATCCAGGCCATGCAAGTTGCATTGGCCATAGCATTTCCCAGAGTGGGAGGGTAACAATGGCAGGATAACAGTACCCTGCCTCATCACTCAATAGCAATTTTTCTGGTTTATCAGGTGCCTGCAACATGCCCGCACTGAGGCAGCTCAGCTGGTTAAATTTGAGAGCAAAAGAGAGAGAGAGAGAGAGAGAGAGAGAGAGAGAGAGATGTGGTGTCCTGTTGCATGGGCTTTGTAGAGCCTGCATGTTAGTGTGAATCATCCAGGATCAATAGAGGGTGTTGCTGAGAGATGGGAATGGCATAAGACTACAACTGGGGATACATACACACAACATTTACTAAAAACAAAACAAAAAATGAATGCATATACTACAAAATGTCACTTCTCTGTGTTTCACAGAGTATAATTGCATATACATACATAACCTTATTAATCTGTATATAATACATATAATTGTATGTATTATATACAATTGAAACTTCTTTCATTTGAAATCAAATTCAAATTAGGGATGGTTGCATGCAATCTGTTGTTTTACCACTAGGTGAGGTAGTTGTCACAAAAAAGTGAATGTTATTGTACTCTGTTAGCCAAGAGACATTAACAGTCTCTCGATGACATCATCATTTTGCCTTCACTACCAACTACCTGAAGACACATTCTCCTGTCAATTATTGTTTAATGTGGGAGATGCATCTTGAATTTAGTTATGTTAATAAAAGGTGAGTGTTGTAAATGTATACCTTTTCATGCTTGAGCTTGGACTAATTCTGCAATGTAAATTACTTCCAAAAATATACTGTATATCCCCTAGGTGTAGCTGGGTGGTTCATGTAGTTAAGATACTGGGTTCAAATGGATGCATACATACCGCGGTCTTCAGTCAAATTCTGACCATGCATGTGTTGACTGTGGCTGACATGATTACCCAGGCCGTGACCGAATACGACCCCTGTTCCCTGTCCACTGTCCCCTGTCCAATCAGACCCCTGTACCTATGTGCCCTGTCACCTCACTTTGCAAGCAGTGTGCAAAAGAAATCCCACAAACATCAGTAACTCATGGCATGCAAAGGATATGTGACCAAATATTTTAAAATATTACTTTATTCTATATATAAATGCAGCCAATAATTGTGGCACACGTGGTTTTGTTCAAAATAATGATTTCTTGATGAGGGATTTTTTTTTCTTTAAATTTACTTCAATTAAAGGTTCTATTTGTTTTATTTTTTCAGTGTGAGATTAAGCTAATTCACCAAACGGTTAATTTTTTATAACCTTTTTACTCATCTTTACTAGGGGTGCCAATAATAGTGGAGGGCACTGTACATATACGCTCTATGTCCTTTATGCTTTTACTTCCGGGTTACTTACTGAAATTGTCAGATGAGTGCACCGTTCTGCAGATGAGTGCGCTCCTGAATTCCATCAACAAAACCCCGGAAATAAGGGGTTCATCCTGGTATTTTAAGTGCCCCCATTTGTGAGAAAAAGTCGCCCACTCAAAAGCTTTTTGACGAAGTGGACTCAAATATGCGCCCTCAAAAGGGTGTAGGGGTCGTATTCGGACACGGCCCTATACTTCCTTGCCTCATTGCACACCAGTGCCTCCTCTGCTTGATTGGGCACCTACGGTTTGGCTGTGACACCTGAAACGTGAAGCACACTCTTCTGATGCAATGACTGCGTAGATCAGCCGGTGGACTGCACAGTGAAAACACATGTAAATCAGTAGCACGCACCTCAATGGAGAGATACCAGGGCTGTGTCCATATCAGAGCCCTATCTACTGCATCCTGTGTACTGTGTACTAGCATACTAGTCCATAATATCTTCCAACCATACTGTGGAAGTGTTGTAAGACATCCCGCCCTTGCGCGGCCATGCTCTTGTGTCATTGTTGTTGTTTTTGTTGATTGATTATTGTTGTAGGAAAACGTAAGCGAAGCTGTGCCTGATTTTAACTTGGAAGCTACACAACTATATTTATGAGAAAGTGGTTGTTTACTTCCTCAAAATTATGCTATATATCACCCAGGGGTTTTAAGTACACTACATTTAGAGTCTCATCCAGTGTACTCAATAAGCATACTTAATAGTATTGGGCTCTGATTCAGACACAACCTAGATGGCAGCCCTGTCTCTGATGTCTGCCCTCTCTAGATGTGCTGATGTTCGAGACAGACGACCTCGTTCTGCGGAAGAACGAGAAGAACTTTGTGCTGTGCCTGCTGGAGGTGGCACGTCGAGCCTCCCGCTTCGGCATGGCCGCGCCAGTTCTCATCCAGCTTGAGGAGGAGATTGAGGAGGAGATCCGGGAGGAGATGGACCTGCCCCAGGAGGAGACACCGCTGCCCAAACCCCAGCGCCGCACGACCGACTTCAAGAACCTGGATGAGATGGTGAGGCCTGTACACCACTAATCCTGCAGTGTTAATGTGTCCCAGGCCCACAGACAGAAATGCTTAATTTTCATTACTGAAATTGGTATTATGGAACCATTTTATGTGGCCAGGCAGTAATTCTATAAAAAGGTAGCGTATAAAAGTCAAATATTCAGTGTTGCTTCACCTCTAACAGAGTTTATATGAGTCTAGTAGAGATCTCATGTGCTTTATTAGAGTTTAACATTGAACCTTTTTCTGTGCAAGAGCATGAATAGGAGGTAGCATTGCGGATACAGTACATGTACTGACACGTACAGCAGATATCCAGTCTGTGCATTTAGTTCTGTTTGTGATTCTCTCAGTGCTGGCATGCTACAGTGCTGGTGTCTTTAGCTTAGTTTGTGCAAGGAATGAAGGCCTCATGTCGTCATGGGGTCAGATTTACTAAGACCTTTAGCGGGTGCAAAAACATTTAGCACATGGAAAACTAATAACTCAACCGATGATTGGTGCAGAACGAATACCGTGACCAATCATTTGTGATGTTATTGGTTTTGTGTGTGCTAAAAGGTTTTGCACATGCTAAAGGCCTTATTAAATCAGGCCCATGGTGCGCTCTTATCTCCAGAGCCTCAGGGCGGATGGATGGTGTGTACTTTGGTTGTGTAACAAGCAGGATAAGTTCCCCGCCTCATAGGCTGCCAAGATGATTTGTGAGATATCTAGTCATTGATTTATCAAAGGGTCTTTCTCGGTCGGCTCATTGATGCTGTGTGTGTGCCTATGATTCTGTGGCAGGAGTGGGGCTCTGACTTGGTCTGAATGTGTTTGTATCTATGTATGTAGGTGTGGTGCGTTTGTCATGTATGCATATCCTGCATGTGTATGTGTATGTGTGTCTGTATATATACTGTATATTCTCTCTGGTGTGTTCAGGTCCAGCACTTGGTGAGCCACTGTACATGTCCCTCTCAGTTCCCCATGGTGAAGGTGTCTGAGGGGAAGTACAGAGTCGGGGACTCCTGTACCCTCATCTTCGTTCGGGTACGTCAGCAACCGCCGTTTCGTCTGTGCATTCTTTTTTTTTAACCTTTTTACAGCACATTTTAATTCATAACCTGTCTTTGTCCAGCACCTGGGTGATCCGTCACGCTTGTAGTCTTGTATTTATCCATCACATTCAAGGCCATATACAGTAGAACCTTTCGATAGTGGGGGAATAATTTGTAATTCTGAAATGTTTTTGAGTATAGGCAAAATTTTTATTTGAATTATTTATTGGAATGGCACTTGCATTTCTCTATCTCTTTTTAAATAGGCTCTCATTCTGTAGCAAAATTTTTTTCAGAAATTAGTAACCAATAATCAAAGAAGCTGTATGTGGGCGAGGGGATGTGGTCGGAGAGCCAGACGCGACTGTAAGGGGATCCATACGTTATCCACAAAGAGGATAACCACTAATGGGGAAACGGGAGAGAAAACCCAGTCTGAACAGGAGAAAAACAAAAAGGGGATTAAGCCTCGGTGTATCCGCCAAACAAAAGGCAACCCGGAAAAGCGGGGGATAAAGCTCAGAGACTCGAGCAGAGAAGGACGAAAGGAGAAAAGAGAAAAGGAACCTCTAGCTCAATATGGACCAATGAGCTCTAACAAAGAGGTAAAAGGAAAACAAGGGGTAACCAAGGTTTACTGCCTCCATGAGGACAGAAAGGAAAAACCCAGGAAAGGAACAGTAAAGCGAAAGAAAGAATAGAAAAAAATAAATCCTATAATAACACTAAACCTAAAACGCTAACAGAGTTTCTGAGGTTCTTTCGGGCAGAAAGAGAAGCAGTCATCAAATTCCTAACCCAGAGATTACAGAGATTACCGTGAAACAAACGTTTACACAGAAGCGCAGAGAGGTGCAAACGCCCACCTTAAGTAGAGGTTCACACCTGACACCAATCAAGGGTAATAGGAGAAGGGCGAGAGTGCTCTCTGGCGACAGACAACCGCCACAACCGCCAGAAAACAGTGAGCAGGCTGAAACCATGACACTGTAAGCTGGATCTCATTAGAGTATTGTTTTTTCTTCTCTGAGGTTATTCATATTTCTGATGTTCTACAGTATTTATTTAACCTTCAATCTCATGGTCAAGAAATCAGATTATAAAAAAAAGAAAAAGGTGATAGATATCAAGGATATTTTGTGCCTTCTGCAATGTGCAGATGTTGCAACCATTCATTTTCCATGCGGTGATGCATTTCCTTTATCATCTTTGTTCAAGCGGTTGTATTGTGTATGAGTAATTAAAAATGAGGCCAGCTTTAGATTAGATCATAATGTAACTGTGTATCATGCAAAAATCATGCAAAAATTAGAGAGTAGGACTGAGGAGTATGTGTGTGTGTGTGTGTGTGTGTGTGTGTGTGCATATGTATGTTTGTGTGTATTTGTGTGCGCATGTATGTGTGTGTGTGTGTGTGTGTGTGTGTGTGTGCGTGCGCGTTTGGGTGTATTTGTGTGCACGTACGTGTGTGCATGTGTGAGTGTGTATTTGTGTGCACGTACGTGTGTGCATGTGTGAGCATGTGTATATGTGGGCACGTACGTGTGTGCATGTGTGAGTGTGTGTATATGTGTGCACGTACGTGTGTGCATGCATGAGTGTGTGTATATGTGTGCACGTACGTGTGTGCATGTGTGTACACGTGTCGTTGTGACAGATCTTGCGGAATCACGTGATGGTGCGAGTGGGGGGTGGTTGGGACACGCTGGAACATTACCTGGACAAACACGACCCCTGTCGCTGCACCTCTCTCGGTGAGTGTCACATGACCTAGGTCTTCCTCACACCAATGAGTGATGAAGAACACTCACTCCTACCACCTAGACCATTATGATATTTTCAATACAGAATATTCAAAAGGCATCCACACAATAAAGGCCTGTTGTTATCATAAAAGATAAAGAAAGAGAGACAACAGCATGCCAGGCAATAGTTAGAGTTAACAAAACCGGCAGGAAGAAGGGCAGGAAGAAGGGCACACATCTATGGTCCAATGAGCTCCTTGTATACACATCAGGGATGCCTCTGTTGGAGGAATTAAAAGCTGGTCTCAGAGGAGCCTGGACATATTATTCTTTGCCTTTATTTGCACCACTCCAATACGCAACATATCACACAAGTGTGATTAAATGTTGAAATTCAATCTGCTTAAAGCAGAAGAAAAGCTCAGTTTAAAGCAGGTACATTAATACTGTCATTATTATGCAATCATCATAAAAATCTGAGGTGTGCACCGAATGATGCAAAAGCCATTTTCAAATACACATATTCAAAATGCATCCAGAGTTGTTATCAGAAAAGTTTAAAAAAAACAACAACAAAAAAAACAGAGCGACAAAAGCCAACACATGGAACCCATTGGATTTTGTTGTAAAACAAGGTAAATGACCTCTGTACTCTCATTGTAAGTTGTAATTTGAGGTTCTTTTGGATTGTGCTTGGTGGCCTTGCATCAGTTGTTTTCATTTCCCCGTGTTGGTCATTAGATGGCAGTCTTTGCCCATCCCCATTGTACAAGATGTACTATATTCCAAAATTAACCTGCTGTAGTATATCTCATTTATAGGTCATTTCCCCACATTCCCTTTATAAAATATAGGCTATCATGCCAGCCTCCTTTCATTTGAATATAACGGATGCATTGTTAGGAGACACACATGTCTGTTCAGGGATTTTATTGCATGCACCGTTCTTTATCATTGCTTTGCACCTTAATGTTTAATTTAGCCAAGACTGTGCCCACATTTATACTAAAGCTTTTCATTTTAAATTGAGAATGATATGTGAATGAATGCTTATGATTGCATATGAAGCAGCATTGGTCACTATTTTTAAAAATATATATTTTTCCATAAGCAGTTACTGTTTGAACTGTTTGATGCTGCTGTGTTATAATTGCATTAGGATAGACTTTTCACCTTGATAACACCTTATACAATATGAGGCAAATCAGGATAGAACCTCTATTTGTCCGACTGAATCCGTAGGATTTCATAGCCTAACCATATGGTCAGCCTGTGTTTTATGTCCATCTTCTCAAATTCTGCACTCCAGGGGGTTCTGGTGCAATGTATCAGCTTATGAATATTCAAGATGAGACATGCCCAAGTACACAACATGGTATTGTCCTTGGTCACACTCCTTCGTAATGGTTCGTATAGATGAGTTTCCTGTTTACAGCTCGGGGGCAGAAAGAACTGAAACGGGACGAACATCTGCGTTTTAGCCTCTATCTCTTCTGCATTAAAGCCACAGTTGTGTTTATCTTGAAGGGAGAGAAAATCAAAGGTGTGTCACCAATTACAATTATGACTATGAATGCAGCTATGTACGTCATATATTTAAAAATCAAATTCCCACGTATATCCAAACTAAATAAAAAGATAATTTCAGCATGTAGTCTAGTCTAAGCTGAAGCACTCTGTAGCCTATATTGCCGCTGAAATGACATAGACTGTACTTGTGATCTTTCCCCCGGTCTGCTCACGCATATTCAGTGTGATGTTGCGAGGAAACTCATCTATAAGATACTGCACATGACATTGGAAAGTTTCAAGCTCAACAAGAGATGGAACTTTCAATGTTAAGAATACAAAACTGACTGTCTGCGTGATTAGCCTAATACAATATGTGATGGAACTGGCACACCACCAGTACTTCCTGCTGTGAGCAACGGATAGCACAGTAGGGCGAGACAGACATAATTTCACCTTACTCTGCAGGGACTTCATGTATCCACTACCATCGAAGTGTTATATTTGTTGTCACCAATGTATTCTTGTGATTGCTGGATCCCCCTCTGGTCTCTATTGGAGAGGAGGTGAACATAGATCGCTCGATGGGGACAACAGCAACGTCCCATCCCTGATGTCAGCCAGGCTGTGACATCAGGGCTCAGCCGGTGATATCACTACACCGCGTTGGTTGTGTGAATATTGCAGGGGTGTGAGTAATCTTGAGGTCGGGAAGTTGTCCTCACACCCGTTTCTTTCACTTATGCTTTTAAAAATGTGTTTTTGAAAATGGCTTTCGCATCATTCGGCGCACACATCCGATTTTTATGACGGGTGCATCAAAATAACAGTATTAATGTACCTGCTTTAAACTGAGCTTTTCTCCTGCTTTAAGCCGATTTAATTCAAACGTTTAATCATAGTTCATGTTAAAATTGGTCCAATAAAGATGGTGCAAACCTTAGACGGTGTTCTATCTGAAACAAGCTACAAGAAGAGCCAACCAATGAAGCCAGCAGGACTCAATGCACTCCCTGTACTTTGTAGTACAATCCTGTGCTCTGACTGTATGATTTCCTCTTACTGTGGCTGGGGACTGCCTTTCGTAATGCTTCACTACACATTCTGCCTTTCTATGGCCAATGGGGGAAGAAAAACGTCTTCAAAATGATAAACAAGAGCAGAATAACTAAGCAAATGCATGAATAATTAGATTAGCAATTTACATTCATATTACTGTGCCCTGAATTATAAGCGGCGGTAATGAACAGAGAGGAGTTGCC
This sequence comes from Ilyophis sp. 1 JC-2022, assembly GCA_022702515.1. Classification (NCBI taxonomy): domain Eukaryota; kingdom Metazoa; phylum Chordata; class Actinopteri; order Anguilliformes; family Synaphobranchidae; genus Ilyophis; species Ilyophis sp. 1 JC-2022. The sequence continues at coordinate 64,102,551 of CM040401.1, read as the reverse complement.
GTTTATCTAATCTTTTTATGACAAGCGCTGTGAGCCCTGAGTGTGGGAGACCACCCCTTTGTGTCACCACTGATTCTCTTACACCAGTGCATAAGCAATCCAAGCTGGCCGGCCCCCAGCGCGCCCCCACCCCTGTGCATGAGATCAAGACCCGCCTGACGCCACAGCAAGACGGCCAGGGCGGGTCGCCTGCCACGCTGCTGCTGGGCCGAACACAGTCCCCCCTGCCCCCCGTCCACTGGACCCCCTCGGCCCCCTCCAGAGGCCTGAAACCAGGCATCCCGCCGCCCCGCTCCACCTCCTCTCCGAGCCCAGGCTCCAGAGGGGCCCGGGAGCTCCGGCCGCCCACTCCCAGCCGGTGAGTAGGGAAGGGGAGGGGTCTTGTCGCAGGTGTTGTCTGGAATCCTCTTTTTGAAAGCGAGCAGGGCTCATCCATCCATGAATGTACACCAAATCACCAACGCTCCCCTCGATATCAGGGCCTCCGTACACAAGGCGGTGTTTGTGATTACAGTTGCAGCCCGTATGTGGTGGGGGCGCTGAGGAGGGTTTCACAGGTAAACACCGTCGCTCAGCTGCCTTCACATTCAGAGGAGTAGGAGAGGAGTGTTTCGCGAAATGGCTGGCTTTTAATTGTACGGAGCGTTAGATTTAAAGTGGCAAGCAGATGCTGCAGATAGCTGAACTTGGCCTCCACACAGACGCTTTCGGTGAACGCTGCTGCCACACTCCACAAATCTTTCAGCATATCAGGCTCACTGCAGCCCAAACTATTAGTGGCTTATGGCTGTGAGTGATAGACTGCCCTGTTTGTGTTTAAGGGCTTAATAAAGCAAATGGTGCCATGCTCAACCAGGAGACGGTCAGACAGCAGATATGTATTGTAGTGTAGAATTCCCAGCTGTTCATTTGGGCTGCTTGGCTGTTTTAAATTGCCTGCTATCTATGTCTTGCCAGCGGCAGACGTACGTATGTGTTACTGATAAATTAATGCTTTTGTAATGTCTGTGGTATGATACATGCTGCTTTGTTGAAATGTGGTATCAGTTGTTGCTGAGCCCGGTAGCTAATGTTCCCTTGCTCTTTCTTAGCTAGGCTGTAAGGCTGGAAATTATGTGTAAAAATAGCTTTTGTTTTGTTTACCAGCAAATATGTTTACAGTTGTGATACAATGAACCAGAAGGTTGGGAGAAAAGTGAATAGTATATTGGGCATATGCAGAGTATTGCAGTACATTGTGACATGTGTACTGATATAAAATGAGTAATTACAGTAAACTGATTGAGTCACCAGCAGGCAGAGTTGGTATATGACACATCACATGCCGACTGAAAAGGTTCAGGACCACTTGTTCACAGATTTACATTTTTCCTTCTTGTTTTAAAGGAAACCATGCTCTGCTGTGAGGATTACTGAGAATATACTAGAACCTCACTACACAAATGTTCCAATTTTATAATTGTGAAACATATTTGTTATGAGATTATTTATCTCTATAAATCAGTATAACTTTATGTAAATATTTCTCCACTGTGCAGCTGCCATATCTTAACTGTATTAATATTCCTTTGACTCATATGTTTGTTTAAAATATAGGAGAAGAATAGTTGTAAAACTACTACTTTTTCTCTTGTGGTTTGAAGGTAATGTAGGTGTCTACCTTTTACAAATTTCGGAGCTTCTGATCTTCCAGAACAAGGAACATTGAACCTTCTTGGCATGACTTGAGTGTTCTGGCCTTATTGTTCTTTTTTGAATGGGGTGGTGTTGATTGACAGCTCAGGCCAGTCCCAGGTTGTCTTCCCTGGTACCATGGTTGGCATACATTTTTTGAAGGGCCAGCATTTGCAATGTTTTTCTCAGCAGGGATTCCCAGTACTCTACTCCTGTAGAATATGATTATTATGCCTAACTAACAGTTCATTACTAATTACTGCTTCAATTGAGCCAAATGAACCACAACCCCCATTTCTGACTCTTTTGTATTTACAGATAGGTGGGAAAACATGCAGGGCTATGCACTAGATTCTGTCCTTGGGTTTTGGATCATCCTGAGGTTTGGAAACCCTTATACTGGCTGATGCATGGCCTTGTAGCAGCGAGCAGACACACTTTGTGGTGAAGAACACAAAGAAAAGAGATAGCAATGCGGTCTTTCCAGCCAATATCTTACAACAAAGATGTACAGTGATGCCCTTTGAAATTTGTAAGGGGGACCAGGGTAGCCAGGTAGCCAAATCTTGAGAGGTTCTAAGCTCATGCTGGTGTGTGAACACAAAGTGATAGCTGGAAGCGTCATGAATTAGTCACAGTGGGGTGGAGGTGCAGGTGTGCAGAGTTTGGGCCTGCTTTTTTACTCTGAACAATATCTACACCTTTTGGCAGCGAGAAGGCTGATATTATCTGAAAAATTGCATTCTAAGTCGAAACCAATATACAAGATTCTCAACTCATCACTCTCAATTTTTAGTTCTGGTACATTCATCAGCATTTGTGACGTGTGTTAGAGTTGTTGAATTAATTTAATTCTAAATGTAATCCAAATGCTTGAGTGAGAAGCTCCATCTTATTTAAACAATCACTTTTTTTGCATAAAAAGAGAGCTGTCACTATATTGATTGAAATTAATCCAGTTTTGTCGACAAAAGCAACCGTCAGAAATACCTAAATTTGAAAAATGCATTATGACATTTTTTAACACTAGAATATTGTGTAATATGTGCAGTATATTGAAAATGTAATACTTTTTGTGTAATATTTACCACAGTGTATTCATATCCATTATGTGTGAAATACAAGAGTATTATTTTCTTAATTACCATTTGCATAGCAATATAAGCCCCCCTTGAGTCATCAATCACAGCGCAGATTGTTTAGAAGAGTGTTGTTCAACCTGTCCTTTACTGAAGCAGAAGGGAGCACTGTCCTTCAGTGTCTGCTCCTGTATCTCACATAGTCTGTGTCTGAAAGGTGTCCTTCAGTGTCTGCTCCTGTATCTCACATAGTCTGTGTCTGAAAATGGTGAAGGGAGCACTGTCCTTCAGTGTCTGCTCCTGTATCTCACATAGTCTGTGTCTGAAAAGGGCGAAGGGAGCACTGTCCTTCAGTATCTGCTCCTGTATCTCACATAGTCTGTGTCTGAAAGGTGTCCTTCAGTGTCTGCTCCTGTATCTCACATAGTCTGTGTCTGAAAATGGTGAAGGGAGCACTGTCCTTCAGTGTCTGCTCCTGTATCTCACATAGTCTGTGTCTGAAAAGGGAGAAGGGAGCACTGTCCTTCAGTGTCTGCTCCTGTATCTCACATAGTCCGTGTCTGAAAAGGGCGAAGGGAGCACTGTCCTTCAGTATCTGCTCCTGTATCTCACATAGTCTGTGTCTGAAAAGGGCGAAGGGAGCACTGTCCTTCAGTGTCTGTTCCTGTATCTCACATAGTCTGTGTCTGAAAAGGGTGAAGGGAGCACTGTCCTTCAGTGTCTGCTCCTGTATCTCACATATTCTGTGTCTGAAAAGGGCGAAGGGAGCACTGTCCTTCAGTGTCTGCTCCTGTATCTCACATAGTCTGTGTCTGAAAAGGGCGAAGGGAGCACTGTCCTTCAGTGTCTGCTCCTGTATCTCACATAGTCTGTGTCTGAAAAGGGCGAAGGGAGCACTGTCCTTCAGTGTCTGCTCCTGTATCTCACATAGTCCATGTCTGAAAAGGGTGAAGGGAGCACTGTCCTTCAGTGTCTGCTCCTGTATCTCACATAGTCTGTGTCTGAAAAGGGTGAAGGGAGCACTGTCCTTCAGTGTCTGCTCCTGTATCTCACATATTCTGTGTCTGAAAAGGGCGAAGGGAGCACTGTCCTTCAGTGTCTGCTCCTGTATCTCGCATAGTCTGTGTCTGAAAAGGGCGAAGGGAGCACTGTCCTTCAGTATCTGCTCCTGTATCTCACATAGTCTGTGTCTGAAAAGGGCGAAGGGAGCACTGTCCTTCAGTGTCTGCTCCTGTGTCTCACATAGTCTGTGTCTGAAAAGGGCGAAGGGAGCACTGTCCTTCAGTATCTGCTCCTGTATCTCACATAGTCTGTGTCTGAAAAGGGCGAAGGGAGCACTGTCCTTCAGTGTCTGCTCCTGTATCTCACATAGTCTGTGTCTGAAAAGGGCGAAGGGAGCACTGTCCTTCAGTATCTGTTCCTGTATCTCACATAGTCTGTGTCTGAAAAGGGCGAAGGGAGCACTGTCCTTCAGTATCTGCTCCTGTATCTCACATAGTCTGTGTCTGAAAAGGGCGAAGGGAGCACTATCCTTCAGTGTCTGCTCCTGTATCTCACATATTCTGTGTCTGAAAAGGGCGAAGGGAGCACTGTCCTTCAGTGTCTGCTCCTGTATCTCACATAGTGTGTGTCTGAAAAGGGCGAAGGGAGCACTGTCCTTCAGTATCTGTTCCTGTATCTCACATAGTGTGTGTCTGAAAAGGGCGAAGGGAGCACTGTCCTTCAGTGTCTGCTCCTGTATCTCACATAGTCTGTGTCTGAAAAGGACGAAGGGAGCACTGTCCTTCAGTGTCTGCTCCTGTATCTCACATAGTCTGTGTCTGAAAAGGACGAAGGGAGCACTGTCCTTCAGTGTCTGCTCCTGTATCTCACATAGTCTGTGTCTGAAAAGGGCGAAGGGAGCACTGTCCTTCAGTGTCTGCTCCTGTATCTCACATAGTCTGTGTCTGAAAAGGGTGAAGGGAGCACTGTCCTTCAGTGTCTGCTCCTGTATCTCACATAGTCTGTGTCTGAAAAGGGCGAAGGGAGCACTGTCCTTCAGTATCTGCTCCTGTATCTCACATAGTCTGTGTCTGAAAAGGGAGAAGGGAGCACTGTCCTTCAGTGTCTGCTCCTGTATCTCACATAGTCTGTGTCTGAAAAGGGCGAAGGGAGCACTGTCCTTCAGTGTCTGCTCCTGTATCTCACATAGTCTGTGTCTGAAAAGGGCGAAGGGAGCACTGTCCTTCAGTGTCTGCTCCTGTATCTCACATAGTCTGTGTCTGAAAAGGGCGAAGGGAGCACTGTCCTTCAGTGTCTGCTCCTGTATCTCACATAGTCTGTGTCTGAAAAGGGTGAAGGGAGCACTATCCTTCAGTGTCTGCTCCTGTATCTCACATAGTCTGTGTCTGAAAAGGGCGAAGGGAGCACTGTCCTTCAGTGTCTGTTCCTGTATCTCACATAGTCTGTGTCTGAAAAGGGTGAAGGGAGCACTGTCCTTCAGTGTCTGCTCCTGTATCTCACATAGTCTGTGTCTGAAAAGGGTGAAGGGAGCACTGTCCTTCAGTGTCTGCTCCTGTATCTCACATAGTCTGTGTCTGAAAAGGGTGAAGGGAGCACTGTCCTTCAGTGTCTGCTCCTGTATCTCACATAGTCTGTGTCTGAAAAGGGTGAAGGGAGCACTGTCCTTCAGTGTCTGCTCCTGTATCTCACATATTCTGTGTCTGAAAAGGGCGCAGGGAGCACTATCCTTCAGTGTCTGCTCCTGTATCTCACATAGTCTGTGTCTGAAAAGGGCGAAGGGAGCACTGTCCTTCAGTATCTGCTCCTGTATCTCACATAGTCTGTGTCTGAAAAGGGTGAAGGGAGCACTGTCCTTCAGTGTCTGCTCCTGTATCTCACATAGTCCGTGTCTGAAAAGGGTGAAGGGAGCACTGTCCTTCAGTGTCTGCTCCTGTATCTCACATAGTCCGTGTCTGAAAAGGGTGAAGGGAGCACTGTCCTTCAGTGTCTGCTCCTGTATCTCACATAGTCTGTGTCTGAAAGGTGTCCTTCAGTGTCTGCTCCTGTATCTCACATAGTCTGTGTCTGAAAAGGACAAAGGGAGCACTGTCCTTCAGTGTCTGCTCCTGTATCTCACATAGTCTGTGTCTGAAAAGGGTGAAGGGAGCACTATCCTTCAGTATCTGCTCCTGTATCTCACATAGTCTGTGTCTGAAAAGGGCGAAGGGAGCACTATCCTTCAGTGTCTGCTCCTGTATCTCACATAGTCTGTGTCTGAAAATGGCGCAGGGAGCACTGTCCTTCAGTGTCTGCTCCTGTATCTCACATAGTCTGCGTCTGAAAAGGGTGAAGGGAGCACTATCCTTCAGTGTCTGTTCCTGTATCTCACATAGTCCTTCAGTGTCGGCAGTGTGGTATAATGTTTAAGGAACTGGGTTTGTAACCGAAAGGTTGCTGGTTCGATTCCCAGGTCGGACACTGCCGTTGTACCCTTGAGCAAGGTACGTCACCTGCATTGCTTCAGTATATATCCAGCTGTATCAATTGATACTATGTATAAATGCAAAAAAATGCTGTGTAGGTCGCTCTGGATAAGAGCGTCTGCTAAATGCCTATAATGTAATGTAATGTGTCTGCTCCTGTATCTCACATAGTCTGTGTCTGAAAAGGGCGAAGGTTGCAATGTCAGCAGCTGATTGCCTGCAGACATTGTATGCATTCTTTTTTTTGGAACTTGAACGGGAAGGTTGGCAAGTTATCTTGAAAACTACAGTAGGAACTTAACATCAAAATGTTTTTAATTTCTTTTGGAAAGAATATTTCAAAAGAAGGTGTTGATATTGCTGTAAATCATATAAGAAATCTTGGAGAAGGGAATCTATTAAACAAAATACTTTGTTTCTCCTCTAGACCTAGATTGTGATGTGCTTTCCTTGTATATCCTTGACGTATTCCACATGCAAAGGAAGCGTGATGGTTTCTGGAGCGAAGGAGGCTTTTGTGTGTTTGTTTGTGTGATTTCACATAAGTTTATACACCTGTGGTGATGCTTTAGGCTTGGGTACATAAGACATGGGTAAGGGTACATTGGCTGTCATCAGCACATAATTGATTATTTCATAGATGAAGGCAATATCCTGAAACATTTAATTCTTCTAATATCAACAATGGACACTTGATTAATGAATGTATTTATTGAATTGCTTTGGTTTAGGCACCTCTGTGTTATAAGAACGCAATTCATTCATGTTTAAAATGTGTGTGATTTCAGGCATAGGGAGAGGTCAGCCACGCCCTCTCACAGACTGCCCTTCTCAGAGGGCAAGGACGATTCAGTGCACAGCGCCACCTCCAGGACAGGCAGAGATGTGGCACGTGCATCTCCCTCCCCTCGCCTCACCAGCAGTCTGCCCAGGCCCGTCCAACCCTCCACTGCCTCACAGCCCGAAACAGCACGACCCAAAACACCCCTGGTGTTCCAGAAGGGCTCCAACCAGCTGTCCCTCCACTCACAGCCTGGCTTGGACTGCAGAGTATCCCAGAGCTGGACTAAATCTCAGTTCTCCTCCAAGCTGAGGCAGAGCACCACACCCAGTGCAAGGAGCACAGAGGCCCAAAGCCGAGGTCCCAGCCTGGGTAACACACAGGGGCAAGGAGGTCTGGGTTCAGCTAAGCCCGCTGTGCCAGCGAGGTGCCGCAGCCCCATCAAGAACATCCATCTGGGCCCAAAACAAGTTCCCATGACCATCCAACTAGCTGAGGAGCACAGGAGTCCACCAGAGGGCACCGATTTGATCCGCTCCTTTAGCCCGGTGAAGCAGCTGAGGGATGAAGTTTGGGGAGGAGAACCCAGGATTAGGCCCTTAACACCTATCAGGAGAGACCAGATCGGGAGTGAGCCAGTGGAGCAAACGGTCCAAAAGAAACCCACTCTTGAAAGCACCCAGGCAGCCCCTCTGAACACCATCTTGAATGGAGACTCTGCACAGATAGGAAGACAAGATCCCTCAAGGCTCCCAACCAGCCAGGGGGGTCCCTTCCAAGGTAGCAAGGTTTGCATCAGTGTCAGAGAAGCCGAAAAGCCGGTCGCCAATCCCCAGGGTTTTCAGGACCTCAACAGCAAAGATGGAGGGAAGGATGGCAGAGAACTGGAGAGAAGGTGCCTCTTCACCCCACCACCCATCAGTGCAGCTCAAGAAGCCAGCTTGTACCAGAGCCTGGAGCAAGAAATCATGTCCAACCTGCAGATCCTCAGCATGGACTCGAATGAGAACAGCTCAGAAAGCGACCAGGAAATGGGCAGCCTGGAGACTACACAGAATAGGCCTCTCTCCAGCCTGCGGTACGCTGCTCAGGGCATGTCTGCATCCGATCGCATTGATGCCAATCGAGTCAGCCATGATGCGGGCACCACTGAGCCCTCATCAGGAAAGAGGCCAGTCAGCAGGTTGGATGTAGAAAGCTGGGTGGCCACTATCCCCAGGAGCTCAAGGAACACCCAACCACAAAGCAGGACAGAGGTGGTCTCAGGGTCCATGGGGGTCCTCAAACCCAATGTGACAAACTCCTGGTCCTCTCTGGGCTCCAGTGTTGAGTCTAAGGAGGCTACAGGAGATTTGAGGAGGCTTCGGGACCCATGTCATGACGTTTCCCTGGGGAACAAGAAGCCCAATGGCGCTGTGGCACCGGAGGCCTCCAGCACCACATCGACCACGGGCTCCACCACGGAGAACCCCGTCAAACCCAGGACCTCCTCCTTCAAGCAAAATAGGGCTCTGAAGAAGCCAGAGAGGGTGCCTTCCATCTACAAGCTGAAGCTGCGGCCAAGAGTTCGGCCGCGGCGGGACCACAGGCCAGAGAAGAAGCCTTCCAAGATCCCCACTCCATTGTCCTACAGGAGGGGTCAGCCTGGGCGTGACTCGTTAAGAGCCAAGAAGTCAGCAGGCAGAGATACCAGCACTGACCAGCAGGGTTCCCACCCCTCTCTCCTTAAACACTGCTCCACAGAGGGTAGCCCGGGCTCCAAGGGGGATATTCGGACCTCACAGCACAGCTGTAAACGGAGGGCGAAATTCACTGGGACAAAAGCACCAGTCGAGGAAATGCTAGGAGACCTAGAGCCAGAGTCCTGGGTTTGAATGCGTGCAGGCAGTCTTTGTTCATCTCTTGAACAGTCAAATTTGCATCCGATTTCCTCAGGAAAATTCACTCATTGCATATACACATTTAAAAATACCTAAAAAAACACTAAAATTTAATACACTAACCCTATCAAATATATTTCCAGGCTTAAAAATGTTTTGTCAAAGTACATTTCCTTCATAATAATTGAAGATGACCTTTTAAAATGGAGTGGGAGCATTTGAAGATTGTGGAGATTTCACCGCAGTTTACATCTCTATACATTTTTAATGGCGCGAAAGCAGCGTGAAGTAGCCATTGACCTCAGCTTTCTTGTGGGAAAAGTTTATCCATTTATCACATTTTCGAACCATTCAAAGTTACAGCAGTGGTCCGAGGATCCTGTCGGCTCTCCTCAAATGCAGTCTTTAAATGGTAAACCCACATCCATCAGCACAGCTGGAGAGTTGAGCAGAGTCCATTATCACTAACAGTCGGGTGTCTCTCAGCTGTGTAAAGTAACAGGAAGTTCCAGCTCATGAAAACACCAAAAGATGAGTGAGTACACTTTCCCTCTGTCTGTTGGGGGATGTTTGGTCTACGACTGCCTTTCAAAGTCCTATTGAAACAAAAAAGCCAATCAGTATTCTTAAAACCCACACTTAGAAGGGTCCTGTCTGAAAAGCACATATCCAATTGGCTGGGGGAGGGGGTCACAGCTGGTGTCAACTGTGGACACAGCTGGTGTCAACACAGCACTACATGCAAATGATAGGAGACTAAATAAAGAATAATGTAATTATAAATTATTTTGTAAAGATATCCTATAGCTCCCTCCTCTAAAAATTAGCCCCAGGTCTGGTATCATATCTGGACAGTGCCAGTGTTAACTGTGGCAGGCAGCTCTGCAGGGCGAAGTACAGTTTGCTCTAGGGTCACCCACGTATAGGAGAGTTTCAGTCAGATAGGATACAGCGTCTCATCATACACAAGTGACCCCTTTATCCGTTGAGCTGCACACAAAGTTTCTTCCTCTGACTCATGGCTGTGAGAGCCCGACTTCTGAACTGCAGCGTGATAACAAGCAGTAGCTGACACCACTGCGATTTCAAGGAGAGAAAATGCTTTTCTCTGCTCTCCTGAATCTACAATTGAGGCAGCGTGAGCATGACTGGGCATTCCAAATTGGGGAGAAAAAGGGAACAAAAGAATACAATGTATTTAAAAAATGTTTTTAAAAGGTTCATCAGTTTGGGGTTTGATGAGTCATTTTGGTGGCCGTAATTCTCAGGAAGTACAATGGGAGCCTCAGTCTTCTATATTGACAGAAACACAGACTATACCGCCAAACACCAGTATCCCTGCTCTCTGATTTTCAGTCACCTTGTGTTTTGTATTTTTGGCTGTTCTCTGTAGGCTTATAAATATCTCCTGGTATAATGCTGGAGAGATGGAGACTGGGCTAAAAATAGCACCAGCAGAACTGCTGTTTGTCTCACTACACCAGCTGTGCCTGTTCAGTGCCCCCCCTCCCGTCATGTTTTCTCCTGTCTTCAAACTGGAATCAGGAATGAACTGCTAGCAATTGCCAGTCTCGGAATGCAATGACACCCTAGGAACAACATCCAAATGAGAATAGTAATCGTTTCTATCTTGAGAACATAATTGGGATATATTTTAATGAGAATTTAATTAATTTTTCCCCAAGATTTATTTTTGTGTTGATCTCAGTGTGAATAAACACAATTTGTTTTAATTAAAAATATGACCGTATTTTTTTCTTCTTTATGGTATATATTGCCATAGTCAAACACAACAGCTAGTGATGAAAAGAAAATGGTCCTTAAAGCTGCAGTAGGCAAGTTTGAAAATATACAAAATATCCCCCTTTTGCTCTCTTCCCTCCTACCTCTCTCCATAGCCCCTCCCACCAAATGATGCTCCAGTGCACGCGTGGAGAAAGGCAGACAGGGAGGGGTTTATTCTACAGGGAGGATATTTTGTTTGTAGATAGTTGCCCTGATTGGTAGCTACATAGCTAGCCCTGATTGGTTGGTTTTTAGACCGGGTTGAGATTTTTTGACAGCCTAATACAGAGCCCAGGACACTCACAGAAACTGGATTTTTCCCAGAGCACTTGATTTATTGATAGCTGCTGGAATATAATGAGTACATTTTATAATTTTGCCAAAATTATATTGAAGAAATCTTGCCTACTGCACCTTTAAGTGCTGAAGAATATTAAGGCATTTTAGGAAATTCCATTCCCTTTAAAAAACGATGACAGCTAAGCTGCCACAGAAATCACAGAAAACAACAAAAAAATAAAAATAGAACCAATGATGTAGTAATTATTAATTTGTTTTAAAAATGGTACATATGTATGTTATTACTTGACCATCCAATCAAGAGTCAGAAATGCATTTTCAGCCAATAGCAATGACAGGAGATTAAGTGGTTGCTGTATTGTTTCTTCTTTTGGCACTTTAAACAGACAGTGAACCTGCATACAGAATAAAATGTTTATAGAGAGCAGCACTACAATCACACCTTCGGCAGCTGCATTATCACTTCCATTTACACGAACATAGATAGAGAGCATTCATTAATTATGATGGTTGTCCAAAAGTTTTGCCAGTGCCAGTGTTGGAACTTTCACCATCTGAAAATCTAGCATATTCCTGAATTAGCTTGATAAGATTCTTTCCTGGTGCCTTTGTAGTACGTCATGCCTTGATTCACAGTTAAACACTGATAAAACATTGTCAAAATTATAAAATGATCAAAAGCTTTTGCATAAGGTTGTGCTCTAAGGAAAAGAAGGAGGATGTGCAGCATAGAAAGGTAGACCACCTGAAAGAAACCAGGGAAGAAAATAAAACTCAAAGCTCATTTTGTTTATTCACATATTTCTAAATACAGGCTCCACCGTCAATTGCGCTGATTGACCATAAATGAAAGCAAAAACAGAAAGTGTAAGATCAGCCTTACGCGACCACCACGGACCGTCCTGAAACGTTACCTGCTTTAGTTTCCCGATATTAACACTTAATTTAGGCTGCGACGGCCCTATCGATATTTGTGTCCTCCTGCAGGCATGAAGAGAAACTGACCTAAATATTCCAGCAATGATGTAGAACAGTTTGATGCCGTGTTACGTGATGAAGTACCGGGAGCGCTGAAAAGGCAGAGCGGCATTTCAGAGCATCACAAGGAGCTTCACGGAAGGAGTGTTCAACAAGCTCCGGCCTTATGAAGAGCGTTCTGTCCTGTTCTCTGAACCTGGCACGCACCTGATCTCTACAGATCAAAGAGCTGAATTTAAGTCAACTTTTAAGTCATATCCTGTACTCCATATATAGTATTCACTGCCCGCCCTCAGAAATTACTGCATGTGCGTCCAGATCACACAAGATTTTAATGTTAACCTAACTACTGGTGGAACAGACTGAACAGAATCAGGTTTCAGCTTTAGCAGGAAGACTACAGCATTCATAAGTCCAGCAGGCATCTGGAGGGCTAACAGCAACATATGGTATGCATTTTATAGCATAGGAAAAAAAGCAGAAAAAAAACTATCTTGAAAAAGAGTGATTGCATAAAAGAAAACTACAGGCTAAAGTTCTATCTGCAAAGCAATTTGTCCTTAACATCAAATATTTTGATTAAATGTTACATATTTCATTACTTTTTCGTTGTTCATTGATTCCAATGGCTGTCAAACTTGTAAGGAAATTAATATGTAATGCTTAATTACATTCAAAGTTAAAACAAGTTACCGGGCTGCAGTAAAACGGGATCGGCTAAAATTCAACATAGGTCAAATAAACTCTCCAAAAAAAACTGAGAGAGACATTTTTTATTGATAAACCATGTCAGTGTTACACCCCAGGAAGCTCTGAACAGTATTTTCCTGCTTTCAACCATTTGAATATGAACGTACCTTCTGTTATCGTGGTTTCATACAGAATGTTCTGGAAGGCTGGGGAAACCTATCTTGGGAAAACGGAACACTAATCAATCAGTGGACTGCTTCACCACAGACATGACAATTTGTTCCTGGTTTTCTCCATATCGGCCTTTATCAATTCCCAGGGGGAGGGAAGCGATGCCAGTGAATGATGAAGTCTCCTTTACTCCAGTGAGGTGAAACATACAAGGGGCATGAAATTATCTTTCATATGACACCTGGCAGGTCTGCATACAGACTTACAATATCTTAAAAGGAAGGCTAGTGCGAGTAAAATAATATTTAAAAAAATTAATTAATAAAATCAATAAAAAAGGAATAATATTATTATATTTCGCCAAAATAAATTTATGCTCAAATGTTTAAATTAGGCCTGAGCAGTGCCCCTTACCAAGGAAAACAATTGTACCACCAAGTGAGCAGACCATGTCAGAGAACATGGATGATTCCACACTGGACTTGCCTGCGGGTATTGCATTAATTCCCTTTGCTTTGAGGTTTCAGGGTGGCATGAATGCAGCACAGTTTAACTCCACACAGTGCTACCACATTTGTTAAATATCAAGACTGGACACTCTTAAATATCAGCTAAATCTATGGGATCCCCCTCATATTGAACTTTTAACAGGAGAACGGTCTACCTTAACAGAATTATGTCACAGAGGGACAATTGGACAACACAGTTACAAGCACAAGCTACAAAAGGCCTATATTCTTTGGCACTTTATCGTTCTCTGCTGTGCTGATCAAATGGAGGTTCTGCGTCTTTCTGCAACTGTTGCCTCCCAATGGGCCAAGAGCCGTCTAGCAGAACCCACATCTAGCAGAACCACAAAAAATACCATCGCCTTGTCCCCGGAGCATCAGAAGTTGGCTTTGATCCTAGCCAACAATGCGCTTTCTAACCAACAGTGTAAACCAAATCCTTGTTGTTTAACAGTAGCTTTGCAACTTTATCTGACTTAATTCAATCCCTCTTCAGACTCCAGACTGTTCTGTTTTTCATTTTGTTTGTTAATTTTGTTTGGCTTCTGTTTTTGCTTTGCGCTTGTTCAAATGTGCATTTTGAATTTCAAAATCGCAAAAAGCCTTGGATTTTGGTTTTGGTGGGAACCCAGGGACACCAGGACTAGCCCGGCACCTTGTGCGCATCCCTGAACCAGGCTCACTTTGGCAGCACAGGGATAGGGCAGAGTTCAGCAGTCACGTGAAGGCGTGTTGGGGGGCCAGGAAGTAGCGGCGCAGCGAGGGTTCAGCGGTGGCCCAAATGTCACTCGTGGGGAGAAGCGTCACCGTGGCAGCACCCCCACCCCCCAGGAGGGTGGAGGCAGCGTCACATGAGAGCACAGCGCTCCCTCCGCAGGGCTCTCTGGAAGCGGATGGTGGCGTGGACGTGCTTGCAGCGGACACAGCCCACGCTCCTCAGGGCCTCGCTGAACAGCAGAAGGATGTGCCAGTTGAACTGGGCCGAGCACTCCACGTAGCCGCACTTCCAGCTCTTGCGCACCAGGTCTGAAACGTTGTGCCGGGGGATGACTCGCCCGCGCTGCAAGTCCCGCTTGTTCCCCACGATCAGGATCGGCGTCTCCGCCGTTCCCAGCACCCTGCAGACGCACACACGCATGCACACACACACACACACACGCGCACACACTCAGCAGTGTTAGAATTCCTCCTATCATATTCATATTCAGCACACTCATACCTACTATTTATTACAGAATAGAAAAGAGCTATGGCCTTTCAGCTATTAAGTGAGTAAATGTAAGCAAAGTGGAACCATGTATGTACTGTAAGCAGGTCACAATTATACTGTGACATGCAGTCTTAGTCAGATATTAGCTTAGGACTGAAAAACCATTGTGTTGAATCATAGCAAAAGACACAAATAATTAGATCAAACAATTAGACAACTATTGCTTCAGGTGGCACAAGAAATTAAACAATCTAAGTAGCAAGGTGTATTTCAGTCTAGTTTCAGCCTCTAGAATACACTCCTTTTTAAATTCCGCAGAAGAAACGCCAATAAACAGGAAATAAAGTTTAAAAATCCAAGAAATGCAACACATTTTAAGGATTCTTTCCTCAATGTGGTGCCAATGGCAAGTGCCAAAGCCCTCTCTCTGCCAATATTCCCCCTGAGCAGAGAGAGCAGCCGCAGCGCTTTGTCGCCTCATTTTGTGCGCTTATTATTCACGCCGCAGATTCTTATTGTCCGGAACCACGGCGATGGGCTGTCGTCTCATTGGGCACAATCTACGATCCCTGTGCAGCTCTGCCTTTGCATATCCACCAATGAGCACCACCAAAATCTCTGCTCAACCCCCGTTAATAAGCACCGTCTTTTTCTAGGGAAAGATGGCATGTGCATATATCACAGTTTGTTATTACTGAAATAAAGCAAGTACTAAAGAGTGACTTACCAGTGTACCAAGATAATAAATAGGGTATTAAACTGCCAGATCAGGCAGTCTAACTATGTAGTTACCTGAACTGTGACAATAAAAATGTAACTGTATACATGCACTGTTTACACATTGGTATATCTTATCCTTTCAAATTAATCAGAAGGAAATATATTATACAGTATATTGTTTTTACTGCTTACAAAGGCAGAACCAGCACAATCAGGCAGTATATTATCTGAGTTGTGCCAATAAACAAAGTCTAACACTGTAAACAGACAATTTTTACACACACGTACATCTAATCCATCCTAGTTAATCACCATCATTTTTTGAACAAGTGCATGTCCACTGCACACAGTGGTGGAACCAGCACAAAATGGCCGCCGATTTGCCTGAGTGTTTCACCACTCCAGCCCAAACAAAGGAAAAGGACTGAGCACAAAGTGACAGGAGCGGTCAAGGCTGATAAGACAGACTACAGCCCCATCCATCACTTCCTGTGACAGGGCCACTTGGTGATCCTGCAGTCACAGTCCCTGTGATGCCAAGAGCCCAAGTGCCATTGTGCGGCCCGGGGCCCGGGGCCAGGAGTTATCGCATGACCGCGCTCGTCGTTCGACCGCGGAGGACGGCAGAGCCAGCAAACCAAACTGCCATAGCAAGTGCTAAGGAGCAGCACATTGCTCACCCCTGAACAAGCAGCCTTGAATCTGAACTCCAAACACGCGTGTGACCTGTTACCCACCCTGTCAAAACTATGTTCCCCTGACATGACAAATGGCTGTCAGTAGTCTCTGCTGTCTATAGGCATATCCACAACTGCCAAGACAATTGAACGCTATCCTCCCCCCACTACACAAGAGAATATATCAGATAGTGGACTTGCCTGTTTGGATCAGTGTACAGAGCATTTGGAGCATCATAAGGGCGACCAACATGTACTCCCATTACAGAATTCTGCCCAAGAGTTTATTACACTTATCGTATTTATCCCAGAAACACCAAAAAAACATTTTTTAAATCAGATGAAAATTGAAGCAACTGATGTGAAACCGGAGAATGGCCCTCGGTGACCTTGCGCAGGAGGATTTAAAATGCGCACTGCGGTCAGCGAGCTTAACACCTGCCCCACCGTTCCCATGCTGACGCAGGGACACGCAGGCATCTGACGCACTTCAAAATCAGAATCAATCTCCGCGCGCCTGACAGACATATCTCCCCGCGCCCCTCCTGTCAGATATTGACTTGGGCCGAGATAGCACATTGGCAAGATCCCAGTCCCCCTGTATTAGCTCACATGCTCATGAGATTGAGCTGTCATGTCATCACCTACAATGTCTCCCTTTTTCCAACCGGGCCCCGGTGAATTTGGATACCATCTGTAAGATCAGGACTATTCGTTCCACCTTAATGAGGGAACGTTCCTGTCACACTGCTATACTGGGGCTTAAAGGGATAGTTCGCATTTTTTAGACCCAGGTCCGCCAAGCTATTTACCACGAATTAAGACATAAATTGGGGAACATATGGGGCTCAGGACCTCCTGTCTCGAGTACGGGGAGCTCAATTTCTGTTAGCTGTTAGCTTTGTTAGCCAAATAACATTGATTTAATGGGGGCTTATGGTCACTCCCTGACAGTTACTTATCAAAGACACTATATACACCAAACTTAAATAAACACTTTGTTGTATGTTTATTTGTTTGCATATATACATAGTAATCGAAAAGTGCCACTATAGCCAAAAAACTGTATTATTAGTTAGTTTTGGACCACTTGCCTTATCAATGGAAAAGATACGTTGCGTAGTGGGAGCGGGCTTTTGTTCCAACCAAGCAGTTATACACCTGATTCTACTAATCAAGGTCCTTAGAAAAGACTCTAGTGATTGATTAGTAGAATCAGTCATGTTCAAGTGACGGACCCGGAAGTGGCCGAGAAAAATGATATGTTGAGAACAGGCAAAGATTGTAAAGATTGTAGATAAGACAAGATACGCAACTGCCGCCTTTCCCCATTGTATTTTTTGTCTGCACAAAAGGAAGTGATGAGGCATGAGCAGTAGTGTTTTCAGTTAGCGACCAAAAGAGACCAAAGTACTGTGACGGTGTTCCATGACCAAGGTAGGACCAAAAGAGAACGTTTTTCAAAGTACTGTGACGGTTATGTTTGTAACGTTACTCCATCACCATGGTAGGACCAAAAGAGAATGTTACAAAAAGTCATATGACGGTCTTCCTTTAAACGTTATGATACGACCTTCAGGAGACCTGTTTATAACATTTTAACGTCCAGAACACGTTGTCAGGACATTTTCAATATAACGTCAGACTTTGACCTAAAGAGAACGTTACGTAACGTCCTCAGGACGTCATTTGGTTGCTTGGTACCTGTTTACATTGTACATCTAACTAAAACAAAGTATTTATTAAGTAATTAATGTTACACTCAAAACACAAATTTTCCTTTTGAACTCTATGGAAAAATAAGTCAGGAGAAACAACCCTTAAAGTGAACCATCCATATCTACTGCATATCTGGCAGCAGAGTGATGGTTTGAGGCTCGTTTGATACATCAGACCCTTGATGACTTAGAGCCATTTAGCCAACCATGTGTTCCATACTATTCCAGTGTAATTTACAACTAAATCTAGTCCCACCCCCCAATTCCCATAGAGATCCATTCAAATGCAGAGAGGTTATAGTATCGCTTGTAGAAATACCAGAAAATAAGATTTCAAGAGTCTTTTGATATTGTTGGGTCAAAGACATCAGGAAGTCATGGCATGCAAAGGATATGTGACCAAATATTACAAATGATTACTTTATTATACATTGGCTGCAGTTATTGTAAGGGGGCAATTACTTTTTCACACAAGGGAAATGGGTGTTGGGATTTATTGTTCATTAAATAAATTTAATAAGTAAAAAACAAATGTGTCATTTGTTTACTCAGGTTCCCTAAAATCAATATTATATTTTGTCTAAAGATCTGAAAACATCCAGTGTGAGAAATATGCAAGAATAGAGGAAATCAGGAAGGGGGCAAAAACTTTTTCACAGCACTATAACTACAGCATCAGGGAGTCGCACTCCCTCTCTTTCTACCCTCGAAATATCGTCCATATATTCAGGTTCAAACCGTAACCCTGAACACCACTTGAAAAGTGAAAGTAATCTTCAGTATAGTCATCACTGCTACAAGACATATTCAAATATAATCCACACAAATTAGATCACTAGCTAGCTAGTCTGTGTCAACTGGTGTCAACATTGTTTATAAAGATGACGCTATCTATGTACCATTCCCAAGCAACTGCTGGCATGATCAGCTGTCGTGCAATGGCTGAGTTGGGTGTCCTGAAGTACAATCGCGTTGATAAGGCAAGTGTTCCAAAACTAACTAATAATACCGTTTTTTGGCTATATTGACGCGTTTTTATTAAGGTATGCATTTATGCAAGCAAATAAACATATGATGAAGTGTTTATTTAAGTTTGGTTTATTAATAGTGTCTTTGATAAGTAGCTGTCAGGGAGTGACCATAAGCCCCCATTAAATCAATGTTATTTGGCTAACAAAGCTAACGGCTGACAGAGATTGAGCTTCGCGTACTCGAGGCAGGAGGTCTTGAGCCCCATATGTTCCCCAATTTATGAAATTATTTGTGGTAAGTAGCTCAGCAGACCTGGGTCTAAAAATGCGAACTATCCCTTTAAGGGAGCCTGTACAGAGAGCCCCGAGTTTATGTTTGTGTATCTGAAAATACTGTCAGTATTATATGTGCACAGGGATCATTGCCTATTAAGTATTATCTCTTAGACCACCAGTTATTTAATTTCAAACAATCCGGAAAAAGAGAACTATGCACTTTGCAACCCTGTTGTGTCAAAATAATTATCTTGCACATTTCACTGAATCTCCGATATAGAAAAATTTGTCCATGACATCCAAAGAATTTAAGACTGCAGACGATTAAAAAACCAGATATTATCTCCTTCAGATATTACCACACAAATGCAGAATGGCTGTCAGCTACCGACAAGGTGTGGGTTTTATTTATTTTTTATCTGGCAATTAACAATATAAAGATAAACACCCTGCCCCCCTTTCTCCCTCCCTCCCTGCAAAAAAAAATAACCTGATGATAACACATAATCTCATAAATGACGGTCACATGCGTTGGTGCGCTGAGCGCCGTGTTGATGTCTTCCCAGCAGCCGAAAATCCCCTTGCATTTCAGGAGCTGCTAATTAGGATTGTGTGGCTCTATTCATCGACTGCGCTTTGCCGTGGAATTAAAATAGACGTCAGCTCGTAGAGAAGGCACATTAGGATGCTGGGCGTGTACCTGGTCTCTAAGATTTGCTGGCGCATGGTCTTGACGTATTCGAAACTGTCAAAGCAGCAGATGTCATAAACCAGGATGTAGACATGGGCGCTGCGGATGCCTCTGCAACAGGAGTTGGTCCATTCCTGAGGCAGGAAACACAAAGGGGAGGAGCCAGGGGTGTGGCCAGAGGGAGAAAGAAGAGTGATAAATATAGACACACACTAACAACTAAAGTTGGCACACACTAGTAGATTTAAATTGGCTGCTCTTGGATGGCTAAAAATATCAATGCTCACCTTACAAAAAAAAATCCCATATAATAAAGTTATGATGGCAATATGCAGAGCAATGCAATAAAATAAAAAAACAAGAATGAACCACAATGTAAATTATAATTTTTGGCCATACATTTATATGAGCATTTTCTGAAAATGTAAATGCACCTGTTGGTGGCAAAAAGTTTGCACTGGGCTGCGTAGAATTCTCCACAGATAAACGGCCTGCTTTGCCTTCAAGCAGCTAGCTGCACAGCATGCAGTATATGGCTACATTGACCTGAGGAACAACCTTAGTCATTTTGCTGATAATTAATTTGAGCAGGCATGCAGAAAGGAAGAGGCACCGACTTGCTGTAAACATTATCCACTCTTAATTATGCAATGAATAATTGATCATTTACATTTTGGTCCAGCTGATTTATAAAAAATTGGGTTCCTGTTTTTGTGATGCTCAATTCCTAGAGCGGCAGTTCCCCATTGAGTGTGAACTACCGTTACACCATCTGCTCTGTGTGAGGTGATGAGCGTTTTGCAGGGATACCAAAGAGTGAGTTGAGACCCTGTTACTGGCCGTTAGCTGATGGTAAGAACAAGCACGCGCAGCGGTAAGGACGTATCACATGCATGACACAAGACGTACACAGGAACACACACAGTGACAGCACAGAAACACTTTACACGTGTGTACAGGACTTTTACGCATAACCACACTGTTCATGGGGGAGAGCCATTATACGCAACACAAATAAAGTGCATGGGGAGACAAACGTATCACACAAAAAACTCTAATGGTGTGACTAAAACAGATTAATATGACTTAATTCACTATTAATATTAATAATGCTAACTATACACATGCAACACATAGTTGGCGCATGATAATTTTTTTTTTTTTATTAAGAGAGGTGAAAATAAATGCTGTAAAGAGTTACAATGAGTTATGATAAAAAAGAAGAGGAGAGGCAGAAAAGAGACACTGCTGAGCAGCACGGGAGGTTCATTTGAGCAGGCTTGGGGCAGGGTCCATCGCTGGATCATGTTGCTGAACTGGATTTTTGGTCACCTGACACCACAATGCACCAATTAATTTTCATAAAATAAACCTCATATGAATATGCTTACAACCCATCCATTCTGCTTACAACCCATCCATTCTGCCTGATATGAATATGCTTACAACCCATCCATTCTGCCTGCCGGTTCAATTACGTTCTGATTTGTACCCCACTGTGCAATTGATTGTTTACAAGTTGGTGCGTGCATACTTGGCAATGTTTCACCACGACCATTCAACGCGGTAATACGTTATTACGGCAAAGGTACGCCAGACCTGATACTGGAATTTCAATTAGCAACATTATGAAACTGGAATTACTAAAGCAAAGAAAAAAATTGATTCAAAAACAAGATCCTGCACAAAACAGAGAGATGAGGTGACCCCCATTTCAAAAATAATTAGCCTGGAGGCAGTTCCACAAAAATTGTACCCCAGGGGTGTTTAAAAAAAATACAAAATAACAAAAAAGAAATTATTTTTTATAATGAAATCTTTGATTGTTTACATAAAATCCTCTTGACAACAGAAATATTAATATTCCCTTCCAGTCCAGCTCCCTATTGTTCTCTGTGTTTTCCTCATTCCTCTCGTTTCATGTCATGTTTTTACGTTTCCATGTCTGTCTTCTGTGTTGTGCAGGCTGGGCATGGTTTTCCTCCTCGTTTTCTCGTTTCCCCTCATTATCTCTCAGCCAACCACTCACCTTCCCCGCTCGCATTCCACATGCTCTCTCATCAGCTCATTCACACTCGCATACATTTTTGCGCTTCATTCATTGACTGCCTCATTATCTAGCCTATATATTCTCCCTTCTCTCTTTGTCTTGTTGCCAGTTCGTTATGCCTTGTCGTGTTTGTTATTGTCTTGGAACTCGACCTGTGTCATGTCTAAAGTCTTGCTAACCTGTTTATAGTTTGTTTCTAGTTTGTCCGCCAGCCTGCATTCCCCGCTCTGTCATTGATCTCACCCATCCAGCTTCCAGCTCTGTCTCCGGTTTGTCTACCGCTCGCCCAGCTCCTCTCCCGATTCCCCTCATCTGCTCTGCCCCTTTTGTTATCGCCAAACCCCGCTTCCAGACCCTCACCTTGCTCTCCCTCTCTCTTGTTGTTTGCTGATATTAATAAAGTGCTCCACTGGAGTTTATTCCTGAGTCTGTCTTCGAGTCCTGCATTTGAGTCCATACCAGTTGAGGGAAACGTTACAAGAACATTGTATTTTGCTCTGTGCGGCAAAGGGATGCCGTAGTTCATACGTTTTGTGTTGCATGATTTTATAATATATTGAAGAGCTTCTCCTAAAAATGAACTAAACTTAGACATGATTTACAGCATATATAACAGAAAGTATGTACATAAATCCTGCAGCAGCACTTTTCTTGATTGCCAAGTTAAATCCATCTCCAGTTAAGTAAGATCATGCTTTATTGAGTAGATGATGGTCTTATTTTGCATTCTAGGTCTGACAATGAAAAATACTGTATACAAATATATACGGAATATGAATCCAGTGTAAGGAAGGAAACTACTGTCTTTGTTTCTCTGTCCAAATTGAAGCACTCCAGAAAAAAGTGATTCTCAAGGATATATTCACTCCCTTTCCATCTAAGTATCATAAACCTGTGCCACCCTGGTCCTGGAGAAACGGAGGGTCTGCTGGTTTATATTGTCACTCAGCACTTCATTGATCAGTTGATCAGTTGTTGATTACACCATTAACTCACCCAATTAGGGGCCACATGTATAAACAGTGCTGAGCAGAAAAATGCCCTCAGAAAGCTGTGTGAGTTTCCACGCAGAAATTCAGATGTATAAAGTAAATAAATCTGCATACCTAGACTGCCCACGCTGAACACCATGCGTACGCAATGTTTGGAGTCAGTGTGATATGGCGACACCGTGATCAAAAGACAAAGGAAGAAAATGCAAAACTTTGCGTAAGCAGATTTCCGAATCTTTTCCGATTTACGCATTCTTTTACTCCGAGTTTTATACATGTGGCCCCTGGTTTCTTTGGAACTGAACTGGTTTTAAGGTGAAGACAAAAACCAACATGGGTCCATGGGTCTCCAGAACTAAGGTCGCAGAACCTTGGACTGAAGAGGGAATCTGGTTTACAAAAACACTACACTCAAAACAATGACCGAGAGGAAGTAAACTCAACCCAGGGAAGGAAGAGAATCCAATTCTCAAATATTGGAGAACTGCTTCTGGGCGCAGTGAGGCTCCTCACAGTTTGGGATCTACTCCTGATCTACTGCAGTGACTGGCCAATACTCCCACAGGGCAATGCAAACTTGGCCGTAACATCATCCAGCAGTAGAGGAGGGTTTGAGTCAGCACGGCACCTCCCACTCATCATGTAATAACCACTCCCACGGGTATCAGCTGTGCACAAAAAGCAGACCTCTCACTTCCCAAGCATTTAGCAGACGCTCTTTACCAGAGTGACTTACAATGCCAATACAAGTGCAAAAGTCAGGGATCAAAGTGCACTAATGCCCTAGAGGGTGAAAGTATAATCCCGAGAGAGACAGCAAGTGTAAGAAGTGTCAGTCTGAATTTACAACTTGTCAGCTACCCTACTGAATATTAAACTAATTTAACCATATAGAGACAAGAACAGAATTATCCTAATGAGCATTAACCTACATTATAGGAATAACAGGCAGGGCCTGACAAACGAAAAACAGGTTTGACCGAATAAGGTGTTAGGGCTGGGTCCGATGGAGGAGCTGAGGTATAGTCTGAAGAGGCGGGTCTTCAGTCTGCATTGGATTGCCATTAGAACGACTGTGCGGCTCAGCTCGTGTACTGCTCAGTATGAACACATGGCAACACTAGCTGCGTTTACATGCACACCAATACCCCGATTATGGGGAGTAATCAGTTTATGCCAGTATTTAGATTATTGCATACACATGGATATACGCAAGTAATGAAATTACTTCAATAGCTGCGTTTACATGATCCTTTCCATTATCAGCATATGCTCAACGGAAAAAAAAGTTTTTAAAAAATCAGAGAACGACATCTACAGTGCCGTGAAAAAGTTTTTGCCCCCTTCCTGATTTCCTCTATTCTTGCATATTTCTCACACTGGATGTTTTCTGATCTGTAGACAAAATATTATATTGATTTTAGGGAACCTGAGTAAACAAATGACACATTTGTTTTTTACTTATTAAATTAATTTAATGAACAATAAATCCCAACACCCATTTCCCTTGTGTGAAAAAGTAATTGCCCCCTTACAATAACTGCAGCCAATGTATAATAAAGTAATCATTTGTAATATTTGGTCACATATCCTTTGCATGCCATGACTTCCTGATGTCTTTGACCCAACAATATCAAAAGACTCTTGAAATCTTATTTTCTGGTATTTCTACAAGCGATACTATAACCTCTCTGCATTTGAATGGATCTCTATGGGAATTGGGGGGTGGGACTAGATTTAGTTGTAAATTACACTGGAATAGTATGGAACACATGGTTGGCTAAATGGCTCTAAGTCATCAAGGGTCTGATGTATCAAACGAGCCTCAAACCATCACTCTGCTGCCAGATATGCAGTAGATATGGATGGTTCACTTTAAGGGTTGTTTCTCCTGACAAATTTTCCTATTGAACTCTATGGAAAAATAAGTTAAATAAAAAATAAAAATAAGATCAGAGTATAAGTGTACATGTAAAAGCACCCACTAATGGGATGAGCTTACAAATAGCATTGGGCTTTCCAAACTAGTAAAGGAAAAATATGAGATAAAACATTGTTCAATATTATATATTAGTGAAAAGATTTACTGAAAATGTTTTTTTGTCTTTTCAATTACATGTAATAGATTGAGTTTGACAGACAACATAAATTGATACAACACCCACAATCCTTAAGCAGGGATGTCAACTTTGAGAGTTGGGCAAGAGTGAGAATAGACTTTCGGTGATCCAACTCGACCCGACCCGACTCACCCCACCTGACCAATCACTGCCTCACGAATGAAATACTCAATTCTATTTTCAAATTCATAAAAGTTTGACAAATACTAAGAAGCTGGACCTTGGGTGATTGTTTCTTCATACAATTTAATGTATTTTCAGTGAATATGGAGATGGTTATTTTCTCCTGTACAGATCGAGGACTCGTTTAAGTTGTGTGTGTATGATTGAGATGTAATGTGATTATAAGAGTTTTAAGAGTTGTTGTTGGAGAATTGATTTTTTTATTCATAATATAATAATAAAATAAAAATAAAAAAATTAAAATAACATTTCATTTGATAGGGGAAAGGGAACCAAACCATACATCACCAAGAAGAAGAAAAAAGAAAAAATAAGAAGAAACAATACTCCAAGGACCCACCCCATCATAGTGTCAAACAATAGAAACAGGTATTGTTATTGTATGTGTTGTAATCGGTGTGGGTGGGGTTTCGGGGGGGGGGGGGTTTTTTTTTTTTTTTTTTTTTATTTGGAATCCTCATGTCTCAGTATTACAATACACAAGAAGCACTGGTACAAATTTGATTGGATTAGTAGTATTTTTTTTTCAGATTATTATAATCCTAAATGTCTACTTATCTATTTATAACTATAGAAAGCATTTTGTAACAATCTGAAAAGGTGGGTGTCGAAATCCACTTTTCTGTGTGTTTTACAAGAAATGATCCACCTCTCATTTTAATTTGTCTCCTTTTTAGCTAGCTAGCTAACTATGGGCTAGTCTTAGTAACAGCTAACATTACATTTGTCCAGTGGTTCTCAAACTCGGTCCTGGGGGACCCCTGTGTATGCTGGTTTTCGTTCCAACCACAAATGCAATCCTAGAATTTTAACAAGCTGCTAATTTATCTTAATTGGCTGCTTTTCATGTTTAGAGGGATTATTTACCCATTTAAACCACATTTTTAGAAATAGCTATGCATGCCATGAAGAATAAAAGTCCCATGTTCACTTTGTCCTTATTGTGCTATATTGCAAACAATTACAAAAGATAAATATTTTATTTACCTTATTAAAGAAAAAAGGTGAATCAATTGGCTCCTAATTAGGTTGTTGAATGTGATTTAAGTTTCTGACATAATTTTCTCCTTAAACTTATTAACACAATGCAGGTTTGGCTCGTTATCATTTGCTTTGTATTTCTTCATTATCTAACAAATGGTTTGTTTTAGTGGCCATGTGTCCACAATGTCACCAATTAGGATCCCATTGATTCACCTCACGTCTTCATTTGATCAGTTAAAAGTATTTTTACCTCTCTTTTTGTAGTTGTTTTCAGTATAGCACAATGTCAATATTGGACTCTTATTATTCATGGTATACATAGCATATGGTATGCATATTGCTAAAATAATGTGGCTTAAGATGGTAAATAATCCCTCTAAACATGAAAAGCACCTAATTAAGATAAATTAACAGCTTGTTAAAATTCTGGGATTGCAACTGTGGTTGGAACGAAAACCAGCATACACAGGGGTCCCCCAGGACCGAGTTTGAGAACCACTGCATTAGTCTGATGTCGCCTACGTTAACTAATTCTTAGGCTAACAAAGCATTCATATTGTTATTGCTGCAATTAATACGCTAACAGTTAATTGTGCAAAAATATTTGATCACTTATTCGTGATTTACTTTAAAGTGCATTTTCGTTTACTTACAGTCAACATTTGCGCGCAACACAACTCGGTTCGAGTCTGTTTTCCAAACTGCGCGATGCATTTGTGCACTCCACCCTCTCACCCTTTCATCGCCAATGATAAGCGATTGGCTGGCGATGAAGGTGAGAGGGTGGAGTGTACGTGGAAGTGTGCCAGTTGGTTTGGACAACAGCTATCGAACAGTGTGCAGTGCACACGCACACGAGTTTCGGACACGGGAAGTTGGGAAGTTTAACTATTTTTGCTATGAAAAAAAAATGCAGTGTGAGAATTGTTGCTGTTCCGTGAAAATGCGTGAGATATTTTGCTTTAGCGTGAGACCGTGAGAAAAGGGTCAAATGCGTGAGAGTTGACGTCCCTGCAAAGTTAAGGATAAAGGATATGCCAATTTAAAGCCGACTAGGCTAACATACTATAAGAGGACCCTTCCTGACACAAACCGTAGAGCACTTGAAGTCAAACCTTTCAAAATATTTCACACTCAAATAAATTGCAGCTTTTGACATTATCTTGGTAGATACAACGTCAGCGAAATAGTTTTTTTATCCACTGCTGCATTGACATAGTTATTGTCAATTATTAATGAGAGCACAAGATCTATCCCCATACATTAGCAAGTTTGTTCCTCTCCTTGATTCCATGGTTGCCAGATGAATTTGTACTACAGCTGTAACTCCCACAAGGATCATTTAGGAAAGCCAAACAGAACAAGGCTACAAGTTACAGTAAAACAATCGCTTTAAAAACCGCACCGTGGGGAAAATGAAGCAAAATGTCAGCTCTCTTGCGTTGTGTTTTCTGAGCTCTACCTGATACTCTGTCAGCACAGCGCATACATTTTTAAAATCACGCTCGTGCTGAGTCAGCCTCCTATTTCTGTTTCGCAGCCCAGAAAAGTTCTCTTGAAGTGATTGAGTGCAGGCAGATGGCATTGTGAAAGAACGCAGGGTTTCCGATGGCGTAGCACTAGTGGAACCCTGTACCAACTACCTTTGATAGTTTGCTCAAAAATGGTACGGAGATCCCCTATCCAAACCGTACTCCTTACCTCAACTGCTTTATGCTAGTGATGTGAAAAATGGGCTTCAGTAAACACATAAATGGACAGAGCTACCACAGAATATCAGCGACTCACTCGTACTGTTTTTTCTGTGGAGAGCAAAATACGTTGATTTGTTCAAACAAATCAGTGGCTGACAGCTCATTGTAGCTCCACCCCTTCATGACCGCACTCTCCCATTACTATTTCACATGCGATTCTGAACGCTATCTAGGGTCAATGCGCATGCTAGGGTCAATGCGCATACTAGATTCACCTTTCTCTCAGGCTTCAGGGTACAGGGTGAAATTCTGACAGAATCGATACAATTGAAATACAAATTTTTTCAACCAGAAAACTGCTAAAAGGCATGAACTTAGATTGATATCTTCATCCTTTTTCTACACACAAACATAATATCGGCTGCCGTTGTGCAATTTTGATTTCTGGACAGGAGATTGCTGCTGTTTGACCACATAAATGGTTTCAGTAGATATTCAGGAGTATAAATAGACAAATACTGTGACAGACATTATGCCAGTTAAGTAAAGGAATGACGTGATAAACTAAAATCTGAAGGCATAATACAAAACGTAACAGTCTCCACACTAGATACCTGTGGTAATATCGCATTATAACTGATCAGATTATCAAGGATGTCAAGAATAATCTTTTCTGCACAACAACCCCCACTTCACCAACACCGCCCTCCCCCAAAACCATCTACATGTACACTGAACACCAAATTTGAACTCCAAATGCAGCCTTTAGAAAAATAGGCTACCTTCCATACTAAAACCAGATGTGTACTTGTACTTACTCATTACATAATTTTTCCATGCATCACACAAATTGTTTTTATGGTGTGACCCCATTTGAAATGTTTTTTTCCAGGCCAATTTAAAGGCTAATTTATAGCAGTAAAAGTTGAGTGAAAGCGCCTGACCTGCAGGCTGCTGCCAGGGAACGAGGGAATGGCGGGGTAGTCGGTGATCTGGAGGTCGTGCACGTGGCCGTTGAGGACGGCCGCCGACAGGTACACCCGGCGGGCGTGGTTGGGCGAGGGGGTCTCGCTGAAGTCATCGTAGAGGAAGCGGCGCACAATGGCGGTTTTCCCCACGCCCTGCGCTCCGAGCACCGCGATTCTGAATGGCGGGGACATGCCCCCGCTGCCTCCACCTCGCCCTCTGCCTCCCGCTCCGCCCTCCCTGTTCTCGCAAGCCACGGGCCAGTGCATTCAAGATGGCACCTGGGAACCTCATAGTCGCAGCAGGGGCAGAGGCAGCTGCAGCGGGCACGGTGTGGTCCCATTCATAGGCCAACACCCCCCGGGTCACTGCAATGAGGAGAGACAGGGCGTTAAGCTGTTGCATCACACCTAACGCCACGCCATGTACAGGAGTCAATCAGACCACTGTCGTGTGTTTTCATATGGGTAAATGTCATCCGCAATCATTTCAACAGTGATGTACAGCATATTATTACAGGGGTGGCCAATTGTAGGACTGGATTGCAGGTGTTAATTTCCACCAAATACCCTGGCTTAATTAGCTAATTAGCTACACCAAAGGCAGTTCACTCGTAGATTAGGCTATGGTGAAAAGTGTCATATAAGGACACAAAACCAGTTATCAGATGTAATATATGACGTTATATGAAGTAATAAAGCTCAGCTGAAATGGCAGATCATGCATTTGACTGGTATAAGTAAATAATGAAGAGCAGCAGTTCCACAAACACACACGGCCATGCTGGCATACTGCTGGGATATTGCAATCCCTTGTTTTGAACAGGATGATGAAGCACAACCTAAGATTTCCCATTAATTCTATCTTAACTACTACAGCAGGTCGGCTAGCGGAGGATGGGCTCCCCCTCTATAGCCGGGTTCCTCCTGAGCCAGCGCTCAAGTGTTTTTCTGCCCGCTGAGAAGGTTTTTAGTTTTTTTACCACCACAACTGCTCGCTGTTTGGGGGTTCAGGCCTGGTTTTTGCCCAAAGCGTCTTTGTGACAGTGTCTCTGTAAAAAGCACGATACAAATAAAATTTCCTTGAATTGAATTTAATTGAATTTCTATTTCTCATCATTGAGCAAACTTTGTAAAATAATTTAATTTAATCAAAAGCAAATGAACGCATTAAAATCTCATTAGATATTAAGTGAATGGGAAAGGTTTTTGGTTGTCCAGAGAGGCTCAGTTATAAAGGTGTGACATAGACTAGACATTACAGGTTCACAGCTGACTATAACTAAGATTCACAACTGAGTTTTTCCCACCCAGCAGGTAAGTTTAAATTAAACAGTTTCCCAGGTCACTACTGCATTGGCTCTTCTTAATGACATGCAGGCTTCCACTGGCTAACAGATCTCCTCCCACTGCATCTCCTCCCACTGCATCTCCTCCCACTGCATCTCCTCCCACTGCAGCTCCTCCCACTGCATCTCCTCCCACTGCATCTCCTCCCACTGCATCTCCTCCCACTGCTCCCCTCCCCCACCCTCCTCCTCCCCTCCCTCCTCCTCCCACTGCTCTATCTCCTCTCTCCCATCTGCTCCCTCTCACCTCTATCTCTCCTCATCTCACTCTCCTCCCACTGCACTCTCCCACCTGTATCACCTCTCCAAGTGCATCTCCTCCCACTGCATCTCCTCCCACTGCATCTCCTCCCACTGCATCTCCTCCCACTGCATCTCCTCCCACTGCAGCTCCTCCCACTGCATCTCCTCCCACTGCATCTCCTCCCATTAGTGCCCCCTCTACTGTAGCAGCATGGGTAGCCTGTAGTAATGGCGATAGTCACTGGCTCATCGGAGAAGTGCATTGTGCATATGCTGCCTGTACTGCATGTGCTGGAGGACTCCTTGTGCAGGTCTGTAAGGTACAATAATGGCTCCAAATTGGACAAAAGCAGAAAAACTTATGTAAAAAAAAATAATAATTAATTTTTTCTGATTGCAAAATCAATAAAATGTCTGGAATTTGAACACTTTCAGTTCTGTTTTATACAGGTATCTACTAGAATGAACGCTATCTGAAGGTCAATATCATGCATCCTGCATGGAGGCTAAAAGTGGAATAAAAGGAATTTTTGGTTATTGTATTTTCTTCCAGGACAGCCAGTCAGCTCCATGCTGACTGGGTGCCCTTTCACGCAGGAGACACGCTGGGCTTGTCTACAGGTCCACATTTCTACTTTTCTATGTGGAGTCAGTGACATGGCTCTGCATCTTCTGCTCCTGGCTGTCACTCAAGGACATTGCGAGATTTGTTTTCCTTGCAGCCAGCATAAAATGGTGAAAATTTCAAATCACTTTGAGTCTTAAAACTGGCAGGAAATGTGATGAAATCCTGTGCTTATAATGTGCTTACTGCAAAGCCCTTCATGGACAGTGACCCTTGGCCCTTAGGGGCTCGCTAATTCTCTTCACATTTTTCATTATTAGCAAAAAACTTCTGAAGCCCCATTAAAACAAGGTTAGCAGAGCCATGAATAAAACAAATACAGATTTCTATGAGGCCATAAGGAGACGGTACAGGTCATGATATTTACATTTTTATGGTTTTATCATGATACTGTACCATATTTATTTGTTGTAGCATTGTCTACAATACACGCCTCTTTGTTTATTTGGGCATGCAGAAGCCTAGTTTATGTAAATGAGGTAATTTGTTGAATAATGGAAATGTCAGTCCTAAAATCTTTAAAATGGCAAACCATGAAATTTAACAACTCAAGGAAATATACTCCAGGATGCATTGAGAATGCTTATGGTATTATTTAGCAGTCATCTGTATGAAGATGCACCATTATGCTTTAATGGGGTCATGCAGACTTAACTGGAACAAATAGCTATATATATAGGGGATGGAGTTTAAGCCACCATGCTATTTATTTATTTATTTTTAGAAGCAGCAACGCCATCCAGTCAGCTGCTGTTTTAATCTACACCATTAAGGTAGTTGATAGAGAAATAGTGTATATTAATAGACAACGTATTTACATCCTCTGTCACCATCAAATACTTTTTAGATTTCATTCTTCACAATGTATTGGCCCCATCTCTACAGCTTGCTTTAAGCAAACATTTAATCAGCAACATTAGTCTTACTGAATATTTTCACTGAAGGATTCTGTTTCTAGTTTTATAACTTGGTTAACGGTCTTTTTATAAGCTCTATCATTTCAGGAGGTTAGCTAGATTGCTTCCTTTAAACCTTACCGTAACGTTACTCCTTAACGTGCTCATAAAAACTTTAATATGAATCGCTTATTTCCCGTAATATAAGTCAGATATTTATAAATAGGCTACATATTATAAACAAAATGTAGGCTATTTACTGATGAAATTATTTTTTGCATATTCATCAGTCTACAGCGACCCACGAGGTACGGCTGTGATGACTCGACACGGCACTTGTGTTTTAGTTGTAGCCTATATACGGAAATAATCATCCAATAATATTCCATAGTTTAAAGTCTCGTCGTCTTACCTTGTAAAGCACAGGTTAGATGCTCAGATCGGTGTGCGGTGTGGATTCCAGTGCGCCGCAGATACACCTGCGTTATTGACCAGAGGAAGCTCTGTTTGAGTTTAATTCGTTTGCCTCCCGCTCGTAGATAAGTGGCTCAGGTGGCTGAAGCGAGGTACACTGTGAAAACATCCCCCTCTTTTGTGCGTGAGAAAACCAAGACATCACAGGGTCAAAACGCCCGTCATCTGCACAAGACAAAAAACAATGCGTGCGTAAGAAAGAAAGAAAAAACATTGGCTACGCCAGGAGCCTCTTCTGCGTGAAATGACAATTCGGCAACCTTCACAGCATCCGAATAGGTTCAGTGTGTGGCTGAGGTGTCACAGCACACGTAGCCACACAGATCACAGATCTGAAAAAGGCCATTTGTCGGCAAATGCAATCGAGTTGCCTACAAATTAACTTCTTACCGTGTGTTGATTAACATGACAGCCTACCAAGTCCCAACCCCATTTTACAAATGCATAACAGTCGCAAAGGAGAAGAGTAGGCTAGAAATAGGCTACACACGCAATTCAAACCAAAATAAAAATTCACTAGCCTATATTTTAAATAATAAAGGCATTCAATATTGTAGCTACAAAACTACATGATTTCCAGTAAAGGACAATACAGTGGTTTTGTTCTCACAGTTTTGTGAGATAACCTACAGGTGTTTTGTCGTTGTATAGCTACACTTAGCCTACTCCTATCAACCCGTAGCCTAATGTGAATGTAACATAGACAGGCTTTTGTTTTGTGATTTGCCAGTAGTGTAGGCGATGGTTACTAACTTTTCGCAAGCAGCCTTCAAAGAGATAGGCGATATGGTCAGATAGGCTATACGGTCCTCCTATTAAAACAGGGCTGTTATGTGATGTGACCAACACAAGTAGTCACGTAGCCTACCCTAAAATAATTCGGATATGTTACTGCAGTCCTGGAATGTGCGCTAAAATGTATACGATTTACAACAGCTGGTAATTGCTGAAGCTACAGTTTGTAGTGCGGCGAATCTCGCACGCTCGCAATGGCAAGTAACTAGACAGAGTATCATTTATAGGAGAAAAGAGATTGTTCTATTCATGTGGGTTTAGACAAAGAGCTTGTCAGTCAGGTGGACATAAGGGCGAAATGTTCTGTGGGCTCTCCAAAAGCTTTTCGTTTAAAAAAATGCAATCTCATCTCAAGTGTATTGCCTTCTTCTGGACCATTGACAGTTCTCAACAGCGCTGAACATCATGTGCAGATGCTGCAGCCGACGGGCAGTTCCGCGTTTGTATCTTAGCAACCGCATCCGTTCTCTTCAGTTGCTTAGTAACCACGTGTTACATACCTGTACAATACACGCCAAGCAAGAATAACTTTACCCAAAATGTGAATGTGCAACAGGCTGGAATATATTGCTGGTCTCGCATGCCAACGATGAGGGAGGCGGTATGTTTACCTTATTAATAATCATAAACATAATCATAGCGTACAGTAAAATATAGATTTCATACACAAACTGTAGAATGAGATTGACACTGATTTAAATGTTTTTCCACACCACGCATTAGATTTTTGCATACATATAACTGCATACTTAAATTATCTCAGTCCACCATTAAAATAATGAAATGTATCTGTGTATAATGTGGTCTGGGCACCAGCAAAGCAACCTTTTACACGTCTGAAGTCAACAGCTGTTTTCAGAACATTTGTAACCCTGAACAGAATACAAACTGTAGGAAATCTAAACTCCTCACTGAAGCCTTGCATTCCAGGCATTTAGCAGACACTCTTATCCAGAGCGTAAAGGAGTAACGTTACGGTAAGGTTTAAAGGAAGCAATCTAGCGGACCTGTCCTGAAATAATAGAGCTTATAAAAAGATCGTTTTAACTGGATAACTTTAAGGGTTTCTTCTTCTGACGTATTTTTCCATAGAGTTCAATAGGAAAATTTGTCAGGAGAAACACCCCTTAAAGTGATCTATTCATATCTACTGCATATCTGGCAGCAGAGTGGTGGTTTGAGGCTCGTTTGATACCTCAGACCCTTGATGACTTACAGCCATTTTACCAACCATGGATTCCATACCGTTCCAGCATAATTTACAGCTAAATCTAGCCCCACCCCATAATTCCCATAAAGATCTATTCAAATGCAGAGACATTATAGTATCGCTTGTAAGAGTACCAGAAAATAAGATATCAAGAGTCTTTTGATGTTGTTGGGTCACAGACATCAGAAAGTCATGGCATGCAAAGGATATGCGACCAAATATTAAAAATGATTACTTTATTCTATATATAAATTCAGGGGTGCCAATAATTGTGGCACATGTGGTTTTGTTAAAAATAATAATTTCTGGATGAGAAAGGTAATTCACCAAACAATTCATTTTTTATAACCATTTTTACTCATCTTTACCAGGGGTGCCAATAATAGTGGAGGGCACTGTATATACTGAAGCGATTCAGGTTAAGTACCTTGCTCAAGGGTACAACGGCAGTGTCTTACCTGGGAATCGATCCGTTCAGTTACAAATCCAGTTCTTTAACCGTTATACGACACTGCCGCCCCAAGCAAAAGTGTGATGTCTGTCACTAGCTTTCCTTCACTGTGGCTTCTTAAAGTAAAACAGACTGCGTATTTATTTATTTATTTATGTTTTATTAAGTGATTGGTTTCTAAAAGCAATGCTTTCAGGGTTAAAAGCAGCAAATAAACATCTTGTTTGTTTTCAAATTTGTTCTGAAAAGCCAGATGCATCCCTGTTTCACACAATATATCCATTTCCTCCTTGTTGCAGGCAAAGAAATAAAGTTAGGTACTGCAACCAGGGAGAAATGGATATTGTGTGACACCGGGGGACACAAACTGGCAGAAGTCAACCACTTATTTAAAATAAAAAACGAATTAATTCAGCACTACAGAAGAAGATCTGAGCAGCATTTGGAAAGCCTGCCATATCAGGTGACTGCTCAGATCTTCTTCTGTGGTGCTGGAGCTGTAAGACACAGGGTCAGACCAGGCCTTGAGAATCCTCTGCATTTCTCACAAACGTAACACTTCAAAATCTTTTATACTCGGCTACCTGCTCAGTCTGATTCTACGACCATTCACCAAATGCCTTTCCATTGGCATGAGTTCACTTCCTTTTTCAAAAAGTGGGTAAAAGTTATTTCCCAAATAATTAATAAAGAAATCTCCCTCACCGATGCCTCCGTTTGTACCATTATAATGTGCATTTGTTCTTCTTATGTGTAACTGATCGGTTAACTAAAGCCGTCTTCATCAAGTTACTTGAGATACTGATGTAAAACGTTGGGACATATGTAACTCCAAAAGAATACACAGGACTATTCTCACCTTGTGGTTTTATTAGATATCTTCATAAAAATAAAAATTAATAAAATCAAGATTAACCAGTGCATAAATAGCACAAGAATTCCATATTTCAGTGGCCACTTTGGCCTGCCATTTTCAAAGTCAAAGCTTTAAATACAGTGCCCTCCACAATTGTTGGCACCCCTGGTAAAGATGAGTAAAAAGGGTTATTAAAAAATAACCTTTTGGTGAATTAGCTTAATCTCACACTGAAAAAAATGAGAAAAATCCAACCTTTAATTGAAATAAATTTATTTATCCATGAAATACCAGGACATTTGTAATCTGAATCGGGCTGCCTCTGCCAGGAAACTAAAACTGGGTCGTCGTTGGATCTTCCAGCAGGACAATGATCCAAAATATACGTCCAAATCAACACAAAAATGGTTAACTGAACACAAAATCAAGCTTCTGCCATGGCCATCTCAGTCCCCTGACCTAAACCCCATTGAAAACCTGTGGGCTGAGCTGAAGAGGAGAGTGCACAAGAGAAGACCTAGGACTCTGGATGATCTGGAAAGATTCTGTAAAGAGGAATGGTATCAGACTCCTTGCTCTGTATTCTCCAACCTTATTAGATGTTACGGAAAAAGACAACAGAAGTGCCGTTTCATTGGCAAATGGATGTTGTACAAAGTATTAAATGCAGGGGTGCCAGTAATTGTGGCACATGTGGTTTTGTTAAAAATAATAATAATTTTTTTTTTTTTCTCAGAATAAATTTACTTCAATTAAATGTTGGATTTTTCAAATTTTTTCAGTGTGAGATTAAGCTAATTCACCAAACGGTGAATTTTTTACAACTCTTTTTACTCATCTCTACCAGGGGTGCCAATAATTGTGGAGGGCACTGTAACTTGATGAATGACTTGGAATTAAAAAGCAGGAGTCTAAAGTTAATCTTGACAATATGAGTCAATTGCATTTTTCACAGATGTGAACAGCCTTTACTGCAAAATACCAGTTTCGACACCCCCCCGCCCCCCCTAAAAACCCTACCTGACCAAACCCGACTCCCTGACCAGCCCTCGGTCACTACTCGGCTCTGTGTCTCCATTCATTAAGAGCACCAGCTGTGGTCCACCTCAGGGGAACAGGCTCTACGGCTCGGACTGCAGCTGTCGGCTCTCACCCAAGCAAAGCTCACAGGAGACGCAATTACATAAATTATTTTAACGGTTACGTCGGTGAAACAAACAAAAAATACATATTTTAGTGTGGAGGCAGTCCCTTTCTTCCTGGTTTTTCTCCTGTTGATTTTTTTGAAAGGACAGCAGCCACACACATATACAGGTGCAGCTCAAAAAATTAGAATATCGGAAAAAAGTTCAATATTTTTTGTCACTCATTTCAGAAAGTGAAACTCATATATTATATAGATTCATTACACATAGAGTGAAATATTTCAAGCCTTTATTTCTTGTAATTTTGATGATTATGGCTTACAGCTAATGAAACCCAAAATTCAGTGTCTCAGAAAATTTTTGCTTTAACATATTTTTAAAGTATCATATTTAATATTTGGTTGCATATCCTTTGCATGCTGTTACTTCCTGAAGTCTGTGACCAATCAACATCAAAAGACTCAATATCTTATTTTCAGGTACTGTTACAAGCGATACTATAACCTCTCTGCATTTGAACTGATCTCTATGAGAATTGGGGGGTAAGACTAGATTCAGCTGTAAATTACGCTGGTACAGTATGGAACACATGACTGGCGAAATGGCTGTACGTCATCAAGGGTCTAAGGTATAAAACGAGCCCCAAACCATCACTCTGCGGCCAGATATGGAGTAGATGTGGATGGATCCCTTTAAGGGTTGTTTCTCCTGACTTTTTTCCCCATAGAGTTCTATAGGAAAATGAGTCAGGAGAAATAACCCTTGCAGTGATCCATCCACATCTACTCCATATCTGGCAACAGAGTGGTGGTTTTGGGCTCGTTCGATAGCTCAGACCCTTGATGACTTACAGCCATTTAGCCAGCCATGTGTTCCATACTGTACCAGTGTAATTTACAGCTGAATCTAGTCTCACCCCCCAAATCCCATAGAGATCAGTTCAAATGCAGAGAGGTTATAGTATCGCTTGTAACAGTACCTGAAAATAAGATATCGACAGTCTTTTGATGTTGATTGGTCACAGACTTCAGGAAGTAACAGCATGCAAAGGATATGCGACCAAATATTAAATATACTTTAAAAATATGTTAAAGCAAAATATTCAAATTTTCTGAGACACTGAATTTTGGGTTTCATTAGCTGTAAGCCATAATCATCAAAATTACAAGAAATAAAGGCTTGAAATATTTCACTATGTGTAATGAATCTATATAATATATGAGTTTCACTTTCTGAAATGAGTGACAAAAAATATTGAACTTTTTCATGATATTCTAATTTTTTGAGCTGCACCTGTACATGCATAGATACAGTCAGGTCCATAAGTATTTGGACAGTGACACAATTTTTGTTGTTTTGGCTCTGTACTCCAGCACATTAGATTTGAAATGGAACAGTGAATATGAGGTTAAAGTGCAGACTTTCAGCTTTAATTTCAGGGTATTTACGTCCATATCGGGTGAACAGTGTAGCAATTGTAGCCATTTTTATACATTGCCACCCCCCCCCCCTCCATTTTAGGGGACCAAAAGCAATTGGACAAATGAACATAAACTTTAATAAAGTTATATTTAATATTTGGTTGCATACCCTTTGTATGTCATGACTTCCTGATGTCTGTGACCCAACAACAAAAAACTCTTGATATCTTATTTTCAGGTACTCTTACAAGCGATACTACAATCTCTCTGCCTTTGAATGGATCTCCATGGGAATTGGGGTGGGGGGGGGGGGGGGGCGGGGTGGGACTCTATTTAGCTGTAAATTACACTGGAACAGTATGGAATACATGGTTGGTGAAATGGCTGTGAGTCACCAAGGGCCTGAGGTATCAAACAAGCCTCAAACCACCACTCTGCTGCCAGATATGCAGTAGACAGGAATGGATCACTTTAAGTGTTGTTTCTCCTGACTCATTTTCCCATAGAGTTCAATAGGAAAATAGGTCAGGAGAAACAACCCTTAAAGTGATCCATCCATATCTACTGCATATCTGGCAGGATAGCGATGGTTTGAGGCTTGTTTGATACCACAGGCCCTTGGTGACTTACAGAATTTTACCCAACCATGTCTTCCATACTATTCCTGTGTTATTTACATCTTAATCTAGTCCCACCCCCAATTCCCATAGATACCAAATTCAAATGCAGAGATTGTTGTATCGCTTGTAACAATATACTGCAAATAAGATATCAAGAGTCTTTTGATGTTGTTGGGTCACAGACATCAGGAAGTCATGACATACAAAGGGTATGCAACCAAATATTAAATATGATAACTTTATTAAAGTTTATGTTAATTTGTCCAATTCATTTTGGTCCCCTAAAATTGGGGGGGACTATGCATAAAAATGGCTTCAATTGCTACACCGTTCACCCGACATGGACGTAAAAACCTTAAAATTAAAGCTGAAAGTCTGCACTTTCACCTCACAATCACTGTTCTATTTCAAATCCAATGTGCTGGAGTACAGAGTCAAAACAACAAAAATTGTGTCACTGTCCAAATACTTACAGACACGACTGTATATACCGCATAGTTTGTTTTTCATATATAGTATATACCGTATAGCTTGTCTTCATATTTAGTATATACCGTATAGCTTGTCTTCATATATAGTATATACCGTATAGCTTGTCTTCATATATAGTATATACCGTATAGCTTGTCTTCATATATAGTATATACCGTATAGCTTGTCTTCATATATAGTATATACCATATAGCTTGTCTTCATATATAGTATATACCGTATAGCTTGTCTTCATATATAGTATATACCGTATAGCTTGTCTTCATATATAGTATATACCGTATAGCTTGTCTTCATATATAGTATATACCGTATAGCTTGTCTTCATATATAGTATATACCATATAGCTTGTCTTCATATATAGTATATACCGTATAGCGTCTTCATATATAGTATATACCGTATAGCTTGTCTTCATATATAGTATATACCGTATAGCTTGTCTTCATATATAGTATATACTGTATAGCTTGTCTTCATAAAGAGTATATATCAAGATCCCGCCTACATGGGGGGGGTTGGGGCTCATACGCGGCTCAAGTTGGCCGCCAAATGGACTGCATCACACTTGTCGTTTCGTATTTTTCTTTTAATAAGTAGTCAGGAAAGTAAGCTTCCCTGTTCCCACGGCGAAATTAACCAAGTCCTCCGAGCACAATCAAACTTGTGACAAACAGCGAGATCTACCTCGGTGAGGGTGGCATTACTTGTTGGAGGCATATCACTGCAAATATTTGGTGGGCAAACACTCTTCGCCTTGGATCACTTTGCACCCATTGACACATCCCAGTAATCGCCGCTCTGTCAAGGTCTTATCACGGCGATGCATCAATGTTGACTGCATAAAGGCCGCTGCGGTAGTACAGCGGTAAAAGCGCTGACTGTTCGCGCCCCGGTCCTGCCATTTTCCGAGCATGGCCAGCGCCCTGTGGGAGCAGCAATTGGCGGCTGCTTCCGGGTGGGGGGAGGGCTTGGATGAGAATCGCTACGCAAAATAAGGCCCCGGGCGAGTTGGAATCACGGTCAGGAGCTTGGGGAGTCGCGCCCTGTAGAGGACGTGGCGGCCTCTTTCCTACTACCGGCTGACGGGGTTGCATAGTGGTGGTTCTCTAGCGGTTGCTACATGGGGGGAATTGAAGTAGAATAGGGGGTTCAATTGGCTACTAAATTGGGAGAAAAATGGGGAAAAAATCAGAAACAAAATAAAAAAAAATAAAAAAAAAGGTTGACTGCATAAAATACAGACACAGGCAGGTCCAACAGACGGGACGGTTTATTGAAAATGAGGGGGTGGGGGGGGGAAACATTGGTCATGGCTATAAAACAATGGCAACAAGAGGTATTGGCAGCAGAAACATGACAAAACGGTTCACAGAGCTCAAGTGACAGCTTAGCTGGCGGGAAACGGGCGCGTGCCGCGGTCATCCGAAATCTCATTGGCTCGGGCGTTTTGCGAATGAGTCATTGCAGACAACTTGACTCACAAACCCAGCGCTGCGCAAGCAGGAATGCTCAAACGGTCGCTGAAAGAAGCCAGGAAATCTCTCCGCTTTGTTCTGCATAAGCGCTCTACAGTCACAAGTAGACATTGTACACGTACCCAGCATAGCGTATTACATAATACATACAGCTAGTGTTACACATGTTTTGCTGGACATTTACTGTCGAATTAACTACATTTAGCACAAGTTTTAAGAACCTTAATTTCCAGTATTGCTGCACAACTGAAAATGTTTTCGATTCAGCAGTGCGTTTTAAGTTAGCTGCAGCACGGCGTACTGTGCTCCATTTCAGTACACAAAAACAAATCCAATGAGTTCAATGTGACCTGAAGGGATAAACCCAATACAGATCACATTCATCAAAGTGCAGACTAACAACATATTTTCAGTAAGAAACAATGGGTACAGTCCACTGTGCTACACTAGAAGGAACACAGGGCACCGTTGGCACCGTTCACGCCTATAATCCATTCCAAACTTAGTTCAGCGCCAAATGACTTAACGACCATTTAAAATCGCCAAATCATAGAATGTTTCTGTAATATATTTAAGAAGAGGTAAAGCCATCAAAGATGCATAACATGAAGGCCATGGACATTATTTTTAAAAAACCTTTATTTGGCGATTATGCTAGGACACCTTATTCATGAGAATAATCTAGGGCTGAAAAGGTTTTCACCAAAAAGAAATCCTTCCCATCCAGCTAAGTGTTATGTGAGCACATCCTGCAGGTAAATGATAACAGAAGAAGGGATGTGGCTTGCATGCAGTTTCACATGAGATTTAGCACGCATGGTGACAACAAAAAATAACAAGGTTCATATTTAAATCACAAAAAATTGTACCCTTGTGTTCTAAACATTTGTTTCAATATGCTTTAATTCTGATTACAACTATAAGCTTAACCACCAGACATATCCAGCAAGTACACTCACTTTTAATATGCCTAACATTATGCTTTAAAATTACATCTGTATATATAAATAAGTCTTAAAAATCATGATCACATTTGAGGCCTTGGTACATACATTGCTACTGAAATATCTTGCTACTTTTAAGTCAAGCCCAGATCTAGATTATTAGTACACTATATGTTGATATAAAGATTTATTTTATTTGATTTATCTTTTAAATTCCAGACAGCTCTTTATTATAACTGTCATTAAACGGAGATCCAAATCTACTGACAAAATACCATTACTGCACAGAACCATAGAGAGGCAGCCCTGGAGTTGGCTTGCTCTATGTCACAAGCACGAGGAAACCAAAGCACAGAAAGCCGCATTTAGGATAAACACAATTACAAATGTCACATAACGCTGGTAAAAGCAACAGATGAAGGCAAACGTATCGTTTAAAAAAACATATATAGGTAAATAGGCATTGTGTGTGTGTGTGTGTGTGTGTGTGTGTGTGAAAATCAACACTTTAAGCCTGGCGTGAGGCTGGAGTACAACTCGAAATTTCACGTTGGCAGTATCATCAAAGCTGCTACTTAACGATGGAAGAGACACAGCTGGTGTGAGTGACTATGGGACATGCAGCAGTGAGGATCTCTCCCCATGGGTCACTGGATGAGGAGCACTACGCAATGCATCAACCAATGTGTTGATTTAGGTTAAACAGACTGTAATATTGCTGACGCTCGGGAGTAAGTTATCATTGACAGGCGGGGGTGTAGACTCAAGGATGTGAGTACGGCTGGTTCTGTAGGAGAGCAAAGAAGAAAGACAGCAGGGAAACATCAGCATGTTGGAGTGTGCGTGGAGCGGACGGCCTTGTGCGTGATGCCTTTTTCAGCTGACAGAAAGCGGTGATGGCACAAGGCTTCAGCAAACATTGTAATAGCTTCCATAAATAGTGGTGTGCACAGTGGTTACAAAAAAAATTAAAAATTAAAAACAAAGATTCATTGAAGAGTCCACTGAGGCGCTAAAGTCATAGCTTTGACCCTCTCAAGGTTGCATTAGTCAGCTTATGGTTCTTAATCGGCCGCCATCTTGGCTCATCCACTGAAGTAAAGAAGCACTAAAGTTGTGAAAGAGGTGTGCGTGTGTGTGCATGTGAGAGAGAGAAAGAGTGAGAATGAGAGACAGGTCATTGGTCATTAAAACCTCACCAATGGAACGCTCTCTGATAATCAATCACTTGGGGCGGGGTGCTCTTTTTTCCCCCTGGAATGGTTAAACAGGCATGGCAATGAACTACTTAAAGCATAACGACCATTACAAAAACAATGATATGCAAAAACAAGAAGAAAACACTTAAAGACGCTGCTGTACAGTACAAAGTGGTGGTGGGGAGAGGAGAAGAGGATTCGTGAATGAAGAACATCTCTTCCACTAAGACTTAGGATCAGCCGCGCTTCACTCACGCTAGCAACATGGACACGTTTGGTTTCGGATGGAACGTTAGTGCCTTTTCACACAGAGATGACGGGAGGAGTACATTTGAACATAAAGAAAGAAGAAGAGCGAGATTAAAGGTTGCCGTTTTGGGTGGAGGGAGAAAGGGAGAGGTCCGCGGCGTGGAGAGTGGGCGTGGCTCAGTTCTTCAGAACGGAGTCGTACACCTGGTACACGTACTGGGACACCTCCGGCGCGCGGCACTTCAGGGACAACTGGGAGACAGAGAAAGAGGGAGAGG
Source organism: Ilyophis sp. 1 JC-2022 (assembly GCA_022702515.1). NCBI lineage: Eukaryota > Metazoa > Chordata > Actinopteri > Anguilliformes > Synaphobranchidae > Ilyophis > Ilyophis sp. 1 JC-2022. The sequence goes on along the minus strand of CM040401.1, from coordinate 64,059,263 downwards.
GAAAGAAACGGGGTTAAACGCTTGTGTACGCCTAGCAGACATGGGATTTCTTATACATAGGTACAGTGCATACAGAAAGCTTTCAGACCCTTTCAAGTTTTCCACATTTTGTTATGTTTAAGTAGTGATGGCAAGTCAGTTAGGACATCTACTTTGTGCATGAGGGTCTGAAAACTTTCTGTATGCACTGTATATACAGTCAACACCATAATTAATTGGACAGTGAGACATGTTTTGTTATTGTGGTTCTGTACTCTAGCACTTTAAGTTTGAAAGGATACAATGACAATGAGGTTGAAGTGCAGACTGTCAGCTTTAATTTGAGGGAATTTTCATTCATATCGGATGAACCGTTTATAAATTATAGAACCTTTAGTACATAGTCCACCCGCCCATTTTCAGGCATCAAAAAATATTGGACAGTTTAACATAATGTAGAATAAAGTAATAATTTTTTATATTTGGTCGCATATTGTTTGCATGCCATGATTTCCTGATATCTGTGACCCAACAACATGAAGACTCTTGATATCTTATTATCTGGTACTCTTACAAGCGATACAATAACTTTTCTGCATTCTAATGGATTTCTATGGGAATTGGGGGTGGGACTAGATTTAGCTGTAAATTATGCTGGAACAGTATGGAATATATGGTTGGTGAAATGGCTGTAAGTCATCAAGGGTCTGAGGTATCAAACAAGCCTCAAACCATCACTATGCTGCCAGATATGCAGTAGATATGGATGTATCACTTTAAGGGTCGTTTCTCCTGACACATTTTCCTATTGAACTCTATGGAAAAATAAGTCATGAGAAGAAACCCTTCAAGTTATCTATCCATATCTGGCAGCCGAGTGATGGTTTAAGGCTCGTTTGATACGTCAGACCGTTGATGACAGAGCCATTTAGCCAACCATGTGTTCCATACTGTTCCAGTGTAATTTACAACTAAATCTAGTCCCACCCCCCGATTCCCATAGAGATCCGTTCAAATGCAGAGGTTTATATTATTGCTTGTTGGAGTACCAGAAAATAAGATATCGAGTCTTTTGATATTTTTGGGTCACAAACATCAGGAAGTCAATGGCGTGCAAAGGATATGCGACCAAATATTTAAAATTATGACTTTATTCTACATTATGTTAAACAGCCCAATAATTCTTGATGCTCAAAAATGGGAGGGGGGGGGGGGGGGGGTATGTACAAAAGGTTCTATAATTTCTAAACGGTTCATCCGAACCAAAATAACAAAAAATGTGTCACTGTCAAATTAATTATGGTGTTCACTGTATATTTTTAGGGCTTTCCAGCTTTATTGGACAGCACGGTGTAGAGACAGGAAGAATGGGAGTGAGAGAAAGGGAGCGACATGGGACAAAGGTCACATGGTTGGATTCGAACCACCAACGTCATGGCTCACAATGGGCACATGGACAGTGCTCCACAGGCCACAACACCGAAACAACAGACATGGGATTTTACCGTGTGCTGGCATTACATCTTTTCTCTACCATGATGCAAAAACATGAGCTCATTCATTCAACTCCCCCAACAAAGGACTCCTTTGAGAACCGGCGTTCGTCTCATGTAAGCTTCATTTTACTTGACTAGACCAATTTTTTATCCACCGTTTTCATAGAATGTGTTTTGAAGGAATTTTCCAGAATTTATGTCAGTGGTTGTAACAATGCGCCTGGTTTATGAATATAACTGGGCATTCTATGGGCGTACCATTGCTATGTTCAACAACAGGTATTTCACATTTTAAGCAACGGGACAAATCTAATACATTTACCACATTCAGACGGAAGTCTCATTTGCATTCTGGTTGAGAACTCTATTGCTTTCTCTTACTCTATTCAACCAAAATATTTATTTCAGCGTGTTTCCCTTCACTCTGGGGAGTTCCCACTGTAACTATTCTATATGAGTCTTTCAACAGCACACGTTCTGCCAACTCACGCTACACCAGTTCACATGAGAAAACACAGTCATTAAAAGATATCTGTAATCAGCCGGAAAACTCAGTGGGCAAACTGATTCAAATCAAATCAAATGTATTTATATTGCGCATTTTGCAAACATTTGTCACAAATACACTTTACAATGGACCGTGGTCTAAGCCCCCACAAGAGCAAGCCTAGGGCAAGGTTGCAAGAAAAAACTCCCTGGGTGGGACAGATAGGAATAAAGGAAGGACACATCCTCGGGGGCGGGACAAGCGTGACTTACCTCAGACGAAAAGCTCTTCTGAAAGTTATAACCCGTACATTTCTGAACCATTTTTCTCCAGAAGTGGCTTCTAAATATTCTAATAGGCTCTTGTGACATGCAACATGCATATTTTAGAACAGCTACATGAAGTCGTAAATCAGGCCTGGTTTATCCTCGCAACGTGCGCGGACTTAATGTGTCGCGCTTCAATCCCATCAAGTAGCGGCTGCTGCTCTGCTCTGCTGGGAATCGGGCTGGAGAGCATATTAGCCCGCGGCGGCGTAGAGCTCCTTACGCTGCAAGCGGATATGAGGCACAAAGCCGCCCGCCGAGCCCATTTATATTTCTATCTATCGCGGTAACCGACTCCAGCTCTGGAAACCATTCATTTACAATTTATACCTCACAGCATTCAAAATATGTGTCCACGGGGTTCCAAGTGGCCGAAAAAATGGCAGGATAAGCTGAGCCCGGTGGCCAAGGTTGGGTTATGAAATTGGCGGAAAAAGGCTACTTAAGCAGTCCACCTGCAGTAAGCTTCTTGGCTTGCAGTGTAAAATACTGTAACCGATGTGGGGAGCGGGGGTTCAGCTGTAACCTGCCTCGCCCTGGAGGGCTGCACGCGGCACAGTGGTGCAGCACTGATGTCGCAGCGCGGTACAATTCCAAACTGGAGAAGGAGGGAGGAGGAGGGTGTGGCACAGCCCATGCTGCTCAGCAGTGAGGAAGAAAAGATTTGAACCCGCAACCCTCAATGGCTGACCTGCCCTCCACTGCATTGCCCCAGGCTCAAGCAGCGGAGAGCTTGTAATGACCACAGCCACTGTGAGAGGTCAGCCAGTCAGCATCCCTGGGGCCAGAGAAGCTACGCCTTTCACGGCTTTGCAAACACATGTCTGTGCTGTATATCTGTGTTCATTCAGTTACCATAAAACTAACCACATAAATTTATAAAATAAAATAAACCCCCCTCACTCCAGTATTGTGTGTGAAAGACTGATAAAAGTTTCCAAGCAGTGGTGCATCAGCCTTGAGCGACGCACCAGAAATGTAGGCGTCTGCCTGCCACGCTAACTGTGTGTGCTCCTCCTGGCCCGTGTGTGCTCCTCCTGGCCTGCGTACGCTCCTCCTGGCCTGTGTGTGCTCTTCCTGGCCTGTGTGTGCTCCTCCTGGCCTGCGTACGCTCCTCCAGGCCTGTGTGTGCTCCTCCTGACCTGTGTGTGCTCCTCCTGGCCTGTGTGTGCTCCTCCTGGCCTGTGTGTGCTCCTCCTGGCCTGTGTGTGCTCTTCCTGGCCTGTGTGTGCTCCTCCTGGCCTGCGTACGCTCCTCCAGGCCTGTGTGTGTACCTCCTGGCCTGTGTGTGCTCCTCCTGACCTGTGTGTGCTCCTCCTGGCCTGTGTGTGCTCCTCCTGGCCTGTGTGTGCTCCTCCTGGCCTGTGTGTGCTCCTCCTGGCCTGTGTGTGCTCCTCCTGGCCCGTGTGCGCTCCTCCTGGCCTGCGTACGCTCCTCCTGGCCTGTGTGTGCTCCTCCTGGCCTGTGTGTGCTCCTCCTGGCCTGCGTACGCGCCTCCTGGCCTGTGTGTGTTCCTCCTGGCCTGTGTGTGCTCCTCCTGACCTGTGTGTGCTCCTCCTGACCTGTGTGTGCTCCTCCTGGCCTGTGTGTGCTCCTCCTGGCCCGTGTGCGCTCCTCCTGGCCTGCGTACGCTCCTCCTGGCCTGTGTGTGCTCCTCCTGGCCTGTGTGCTCATGACTGAAATTAACATCCAAGTCTGTATTCCCATTAAAAATCAATTATACGAACACCAATAGCGCCGTCACCAAGGCCAAGCCAGACCTACCCTTGGGAACCCAAAGTAATAAAACAATTAGGACGGGCTGGACGTAATAATGCGGTGATTCACACGTAAAGGCACAGCCCTCTAGTGTCCGCAGCCGCTAACTAACCTCCCAACGGGAGCACCGGCTGCTGGGCCTTCTTCGGTGGACATCTAACAGAGACGAGAGGTGACAGAAATGTGATTCTCCCCCTTCCAGAGCATTCTAAATATGTGGCTGAGGTGCTCATAAATCACACGGCCATTAGATGACACTTCTGAGGATCAAACAAATTCCTCCCGTGTTACATATCTGACAGATGAGCCAGCCATTTAAAACATTTTTCTTTTTGGATGAGTGTCACATTTGATGTTTTCTTGCCTTTAAGTCCAAGAGTTAACAGCTTCATATCCATGGTGACAAAAATATTTATCATGGGGAGAAAAAATTAATGGTCATGGTCACATGCGATTGAAATAACAGTCCAGTTCTAGTTGTAAGCATCTACAGACTACAGAATTATCATGTAAACAAGCACGTTAGCACGTGGTAAACTGCGACCATATGCCAAAGTGTCTGTATGTGCGGGTATAGACTATTGCAGAAATATCGGACAGACCGACCTATTTACAGACAGAGTGACTTCTACTAAACATAACCAATTTAACAATTTACAATCTTAACGTTTGCCCCATCACCCAGTAATGTTAGCATCTAGCTCGCTAACGTTACATGGGCGAATGGAAACACTTGCTAACACTTAGGGCCGAAACAAATCTCACGCAAACAGTTTTTCTTTTCCAATGACATTTGTGGAAAAAAAACAGAGGAAAGCACAGATCGAACAAGAAAGTTGTTTACTGTTGCCTGCTATAGCCTGCAACGCTCTGGTTTGTTTTTCACAAATGTCATGGCAAAAGAAAAACTGTTTGCATAGCTTGAAGCGTCCACATTCGCGTATTTCCGTGAGGTATGTTTCGGCCCTTAAGGTTAGCGAATGTTAGCGAATGTTAGTTTAGTTATAACTATCAGGCAACTCAAAAACACCGGCCGTATTTAATGATAACGCTAGCTAGTTAAATGTAACATGAAAACGCGTGCTAAATTTTATAGATAAGGTTAGGTATAACAGTCAGTTCACCAGATAGCTAGCATTAGCTAACTTAAAATACCAACGTTATCATTTGATCGGTAACTTCAATTTAACAGATAATCTGCGCAATGTAACGTTACTTAAAGGCCAGTTCAGACTAAAGATTTGCGACGCAACAAAACCGTTTTAGAATGTTGCAGAGAGGAATTGCAATGTCCCAAGTCGGCGCCTGCCGTTGCAGGCGATTCACCTCGTCTAATCGCAGGTGGCGAGTTTTAGAACACAACATGCATCAGTGCTAGGTTCGGTTTTTTCAAGCAAATCAGTACGGAGTCTTTCCCCAGAAGTGATGCTGTCTCTGTAATTCCTATTTTGTCTCCGAATCAACGATGACATCAGCCGTTCACAATCGCTACTTTCATATATTTGAGATTAATATCGCAACCAGGAAGTAACTACGCTAACTAAAAAACAATGACGCGATGCACACGTCACTCTGGGTAACCTGGATCAAGCGTACTACAAACAGCAGAAAAGACCACATAATGACTTATACTAGCTGCTGGTCACAGGTAAAAAGGTATTCTTCATTATATTACTCTATGGGTTAATTGAAAAATATTGTAGAATACAGGCACTTTGGTATATTACTTCATAAGTATGTTCACAAATAGTATGAAAGTTGTGGGGGAAAAAACTAAATGTGGGGGGGAATGCATGTTCACGTTATGTTCAGCAAGAAAAGGACAAATTAACTGTTCAGATTTTGAGAACGGTTAGAAGGAATACCTGAACATAAGAACAGCTGGAGTTTTACACCTGCCAGCATTGGCCCTGAAATAATACTGCTAATTTAAATCAAAATCTGTCTGTGCCCAAAAAAAAGAAGAAAAAAGAACACCTCATCAATGATGAGCCTGTTGCTTGATGCAGAGTATACTGAGGCCTGTATGATACTAACGACGTGCAGAAACAGGGGGTGGGGGGTGATGGCCCTCTTTACCTGCCAGCATCGGTGGGCTACGTGCGATTAACATGGTCCGTGGAAGACCGCTATGGCAGGATGTTCAGACACGTTTTTGTGCGTGTGAGAAAAGACGGGTGCCTTTCTACCCGTCCCCCCCCCACCCTCTATGAAACGCCTGACTGGTCATGCTCACGGGCCCGTAACACCGTTGCCGTGGTGAAGAGAGCTGCAATCAATCACCCAGGAGCCGTTGCTCCCACAGTGCAACATCTCATTCAGGTATTGGTGTTGAAAGTCAAGAGACGCTGATCGGAGAAACACGTACTGTTCCTGGGGGGGGGGGGGGGGGCGCCACTCAACAAAAAGCAGGTCTCACTGCTGCAGGGGGAGGGAGGGGTCAGGTGGGGAAAAAGGGTGAGAGAAAAAGGTCTAGAAAGAGGAAGGGAGGGGATACCGTGTAGTTGGGGTTGCCAGGTTGGATGCGTAGTTCCGCCAGGATCCAGATGCCATTGGTGAGCTTCAGGGACTGATAGAGCATGTCTTGCCCCTCCACATTTCTCTTGGCGATGGTGTAGATGTTGTTGTTCTGTAGTTTCCCGGACACAGTGTCTGCAAGCCCAGGCATAGACACAGAGACACAAAGTGTTAAGCACAAGCCTCAGGACCTCACAAAGCCAACGCTTTCTCATAGTTACAAAGCAAAACAAAGGCAAAAATGAACAAACAGTCCTTGCATATCTTGACATATCTGAACTCACACACAAAAAACTACGCCAAGATCAAAACTAACTTGGTATGTTAGTTTTCTATTTTCTTTCACATGATACTTTGCAGGAGAGCTAAAGCTTATATCAAATGAAAAAATGGACTTATGATCGGCTAACTCCTGTGCTTAACCGATGATTCACCATATAAATCATATGAAACTACAATCACAAAAATAAAATGAGTCACATCACTGCAATTATCTATGACATTCAGGTATTTTAGAGGTTTTCTGTTTTGCCGTAGGAGGGATTTTACTCAAAAAACCATCTCAGAGAAAAGGCTTATTTTCCACTTACACTCACCATGTTTAACTTTTAACAATGTGCCAATCTAATGCCTTTTAAATGATCGCTGCTGTCAATTTGCTGAAAGGAATTGGGTGTCATAACACATAAACTATAAAAAAATAAAACAATTACCACTCATATACAAAAAAAGCTAGCTGTCACCAATGTTCAAAGCTTGATGGGATTATAACATGGTAGCTGTTACTTAACTGACGGAATAATCAGTGGATGGAGACACTTGTCATGGGCAGCATTGTCAAACCTCATCTGATGACACCAGACATATATTAACAGTCTACAAATCACAGAGGAGGAGGAACGACTCCATAGCATCTGAAGAGCCTAACGGCTGGCCCAGTTCAGAGGGAAACAGCCGCTAACCCTGGACTTCCTGCCCTACGTCTGGTGCAGAAGTCCCAGGGTTCTCAGCGGTATTAGAGTGATCTGACTGAGAGCTTGTGCGGGCCAGGCCGGTCAGGGGACTGTGAGAAAGTGTTGCGATAAAACAGTGTTCGTCAGGCTGAAGACCAGAGAGAAGGCCTGAGAAAGGAAGAGGAACAGGGCAAGGAGAAGGAGAGAGAGAGAGAGAGAGAGAAAGCAGGGGAGGTAGAGAAAGGGAGAGAGACCAAACGAGAGAAAGACAGCAAGAAATGCAGCTAGGGAGAGAGAGAAAAAGACACCATGTTGGAGAGGGTAAGCGTTTGAGAGTGGGAGTGGGGGCGGGGGCGAGTAGAAAAAACTTTTCTCCAAATGCGGGCCGTTTCTGCATATTAACGAGCAGGTGAGGTGGGAGTGTGCGGGAGCTTTCCGACGCCCCCGCACGCTCGACTGTGTGCAAAGCTGCACGCTCGCCTTGAAAATGTCGGTTGAGCTTGTAGATAAGACCCTGGTTGTCACTCTGAACTTATTCAAAGTCAAGAGACGAACGAAACAAAAAATTAACTGCACACAGAAAGACACCGTTTAAATAAAAAAATAAAAAAATAAAAATAATAATATGACAGTAATCTCAACATTTTTGTACGATATCTGTAGTAACAATATACACGGGGGAACGATGAGGAATTGACTATTCTAACAGAAAGTGTTGACGTGGAAGCCAATTTCCTCCCACTGCAGACTTATGAGAGGTTTACCTCGACGCCTGTACTTTCAGTACTGGGTCGGCTTATCGCGTGAAGACAGTTTGAAGCGCCACACAGCAGAGCCTTAATTAAACACAGGCTGATGTGCGAATGCTCATTTCAGGGAACTCATCGAATTCAGTTTGATTTCAATTTCTGAGCGGAACTGATATAAATTACATTGTAATGAGTTCTTGTTCTTGGTTTTATGCACAATTTTTTTTTTTTAATTTTTTTTTTAAAACCCCATCTGAATCCTCGGCCTCTTTACTGTTGGTCACTCCTAAGTCCCTGAATGGAGTAGAATTAGAATGTTAGAAAATGTCCAACAGGCACAAGGTGCAGTTCTTTATGCAGTGAAAGAGGAACGTTTACATTAATTCCACCTGGGGGGTTGGCCTTCGCCCGATCAGGGCGTCTCCCCACTCACCCACACATTAGGGTGTGGTCTCTGCAGTCTTCAAGACACTAATGTAGTGGTCCTCCATCTTATCCAGTAAGGGCCGGTGTGGCTGCAGGCGTTTGTTCCAATCAAGCAGTTGCACACCTGATTCTACTAATCAAGGTCCTTAGCAACGACTCCAGTGATTGATTAGTAGAATCAGGTGTGTAACTGTTTGGTTGAAACAAAAGCCTGCACCCACACCCGCACCGGATAAGATTGATTATCCCTGCACTAATGCAAACATCATCCACGTGTTCTGAAATGTCGTGTTTCTTGTACATACTAAAAATGACTTCCTTGCACTTCTTATCCGGGAACTTTTAGGGGAAGCCGAAGAAGCTTCAAAGAAAGAAGTCTAGAATAAAGAGTTGTCTCCCCACAGAGGGTACAGACAAATAAGCCAAAGAGGACATCTGAGATATGAATCCCAAAGCAAATCATGGGGCGGATAAGAAAACACATCTGTTCAGCAGTTTTCCATAAGGTGATTTAAAATCTTTCAATCAGGAACATTTTGTCTTTCATTTCAGAGGCAGCCAATGTTGCCTTTATTTTTTTTTTAAAACAGCTAAATAAAAATTATTGGGAAAAGCACCTCCCAAACACCGCACCTCTCCAACACTGCACCTCCCCAACACCGCACCTCTCCAACACCGCACCTCCCCAACACTGCACCTCTCCAACACCACACCCCAACACCGCACCTCCCCAACACTGCACCTCTCCAACACCACACCACCCCAACACTGCACCTCTCCAACACCACACCCCCCCAACAGCACATTGCACCGACCCACATACACCCACAGCTGCAGCCTGAATGCCAGTCAAAGTATCAGCCCTCAATAACTATTAAGACATGTTTTGGCATCACCTGCAGTCGTCCCATCTCTGAAAAACCTGAGTTTTTTTCACCCTCAAATAAATAAGTAAATAAATAAATAATTAAAAGTGCTGGCATTTTTTACTGTGAAATGGATTTTATACGACGGCTTGTCAAAAAAAAAAAAAAAGAAAGACATCCTTAATCTCTGCCAAACAAAATTCAGCTGAAACCACAGTGGGTCTGTTCGGCTCACCTAGGGGTTCAATGCCGAGCAAGCAAAGGGTACCCTCAATTTATTGGGGGGGTCCTGGAGGGTTGGAGAACACAGACCTTTTGATATCCACCAATTACCCTGTCTCCCTTAGCGCATTCGCCGTAAATAGCGACTCAGAGAGCAACCCATTTCATACAGGGGAACAAAGCACAGCCTTCAGCTGCCACTCAAGAGCTCATCAGGAAACGTAGTTAAAACGTCAATTCCCTTACAGTAAACACCTGGGCTTAGAGTAAATTATGAACAGCACAAGTCGCGGCCTTCCCGTCGACATAAAAAAAACCCCTGCGGCAGACCACGGTCACTTTAACTGGAGCTGGCCAATCCTTCCCATGCATGTAATTGGCAGAAAAAGGGAGAGGAGATCCGGGGGCTTGGATACGAACTTTGGGGCTTAAGTCCGAAAGGCCCGATTCCGTGGAGCCAGGGCCATCATCTTCTCAATCCTATCCCTGTAGAGCAAACAGCGTTTTTATCCCTGTGCTGACCCCGTCTAGGACAGGTTTAGTGTTCGGTGTAAAATTAATTGGCCCCAGTCTGATGAAGCGGGGGCAAACGAAGGCAGCGTTGGGCCTCGTGCCGAAACTGGGTATTTCACAATTAAATGCCATTTTCATGCTGAATAACTGACGCTGTGGAGATGGGAAAGGCAAAGTAAGCCCTGAGATCACCACTGTTTGGATTGATAGGAGTTCTCAGTGGGTTTTTTTTTAGGGATCAGTCGGAATAAAACCCTTCATTGATTATTATCATAAAATCCCACAAACTTGTTTATAGTGTGACTATAAACAAGTCTGTGTGATTTTATGATAATAATACGAATGCTTTAACATAAAACAATAAAATGAATAATTTGAAACTTAACTTCTACACCTAATGAATGTTTCCATATCACCTGACTGCTCCGGGAGTACAGCTGACACCACACAGCTCCCTGTAAATATTCAATACCACAGCTCCCATTTCCCAACACGAAGTAAAGCTCGCTGTGCTTTCTGTATATGCTGAGCTTGCCTGACCCCAAGGGGAGTCTTATTCACTGGCAACTGTAGCTGTGACCCCAAGGGGAGTCTTATTCACTGGCAACTGTAGCTGTGACCCCAAGGGGAGTCTTATTCACTGGCAACTGTAGCTGTGACCCCAAGGGGAGTCTTATTCACTGGCAACTGTAGCTGTGACCCCAAGGGGAGTCTTATTCACTGGCAACTGTAGCTGTGGGCCAGTGCTCAGTTTGAAGAACAAGCAGAGCTGGAATTAAGTGGCCCTGGTAGGATCCAAAAAAATCCTTTTAATGTATACGTGTGTGTGTGTGTGTGTGTGTGTGTGTGTGTCTAAAGGTTCTATCTATGTGTGAGCGAGCATAGTGTGTGTGTCAGTGTATAAGTACACGTATGTATGTGCGTGTGTATACTGTGTGCATGGTTGTGCGAGCGTGTATAGTGTGCGTCTCTGTGCACATGCGCATGTGCGCGTGTATAGTGTGCGTCTCTGTGAATGTGCGAGCGTGTATACTTTGTGTGTGTCTGTGTGCGAGTATGTGCGTGCGTGTACAGTGTGTGTCGCTGTGCACGTGTGCGAGTATGTGCATGTGTGTATAGTGTGTGTGTCGCTGTGCACGTGTGCGAGTATGTGCGAGCGTGTATAGTGTGTGTTGCTGTGTGCGAGTATGTGCATGTGTGTACTGTGTGTGTCGCTGTGCACGTGTGCGAGTATGTGCGAGCGTGTAGTGTGTGTGTGTGTGTCTGTGTGCACGTGTGCGAGTATGTGCAAGCGTGTATAGTGTGCGTCTCTGTGAATGTGCGAGCGTGTATACTTTGTGTGTGTCTGTGTGCGAGTATGTGTGAGCGTGTATAGTGTGTGTCGCTGTGCATGTGTGTATGTGCGAGCATGTATAGTGTGCGTCTCTGTGCATGTGCGAGCGTGTATACTATGTGTGTGTCTGTGTGCGAGTATGTGCGTGCGTGTAGTGTGCACACACGCAAGCAGCTTCTCACAGCAGGATGATGAATCCGCTCCATTGTGCTCAGTCTTCACACCCTGAATTACAGTCTGTGACGACAGCCTCCCAGAAGACTAACACGCAAGCAGCGCTAGGCCAAACTTCAAGGTTAAACCTCCAGAATGGAGCTTCAGCAGCACAATGGCGCAGATGTAACGTTTCGCTACCCTGAATAGCTGCGCGTGACGCCATGTGCCGGTCAAGCCCTCGCTGGACCTCAGCTCCAGAAGGCTTTGTGCTGCTGCCCAATATTACACAGATTGTAGGCTGGTTTTATTCAGGTAAATACCATCAAAATTAAAATCAACCTTCAATCTGTTTAACATTCAACATGCTGTGACTCAGGTTTGAGGCAGTCTGGTGTACCTTGTACATCATTTATCGTTTGATAAACATAACGGTTTCACTATTCATCAGCTTAGTAGCTAATACTTTTCTGGGTAGTTACTTTTGTACCTTTGTGGTCACAAGTGAAATCCAAGTGACTAGAACAGCCTCTGTATAACTCCTCTGTATAACTCCTCTGTATAACTCCTCTGTATAACTCCTCTGTATAACTCCTCTGTATAACTCCTCTGTATAACTCCTCTGTATAACTCCTCTGTATAACTCCTCTGTATAACTCCTCTGTGTATAACTCCTCCTCTGTGTATAACTCCTCTGTGTATAACTCCTCTGTGTATAACTCCTCTGGGTATAACTCCTCTGGGTATAACTCCTCTGGGTATAACTCCTCTGGGTATAACTCCTCTGGGTATAACTCCTCTGGGTATAACTCCTCTGGGTATAACTCCTCTGGGTATAACTCCTCTGGGTATAACTCCTCTGGGTATAACTCCTCTGGGTATAACTCCTCTGGGTATAACTCTGGGTATAACTCTGGGTATAACTCTGGGTATAACTCTGTATAACTCTGTATAACAGGAAGCACAAGGCTTGTTTTAGCATCCAGACAATACAGTACAGATTTCAGTGAATGACCTGTGGAAACACTTAAATATGTTCATATTTGTCACTTTCAGATAGACGTTTGTGATGCTGGGACTGCATTCAGCTTGACTGAACCATACTTTCTTTTTTTAGCATAACAATCAATCATTTCAAAGCAAGAAGCACTTTGTCTTGTCTAAAGTTTGTTTGCGTTTGCATAATGACATTCACAATCAGCAGGCAAATTTATTCAATTCATCGCGCTGCTTCAGGCAGGGAAATGGTGGGCACACAGTCAGCCAGGTGAGCTTGCAAGTTAGCTTGATAAATTGAAATGTCAATTCTGACTACATTAAATTAGCTATAAATCTAATTTAGTGTGTCACATCATTAGCTAAGCTCAGTAATTTACATTTCAATAAGTACCTTGCCAGGTTAATCAGGACGCCGCTATCTACCAAGAAAAATGAACAGACGATATGAATCAGATGAGTCAATATCCTGCACGGCCCAGAATAAGAAAAAAAAATTCTGGCCATCCGCAAATAATAAAAATTGTATTTTGGTGGGTTACCCAAAGGACACAAAGGCAATAAAATAGTAATCACAATTTTTATTACTGAAATATTTAATTAAGGATCTTAATTTGCCTTCCTGGAAAGTTAACGAGACTGGGGTTTGACCTATGCACTTAAAAAAGTAATTGCTGAGCATTAAGCTGTAGTTGGCCGGTCATGAACCTGACTGACCAACAAATTGAAAATGGTAGAATATAAAATATCCAAGGAGCAAGGGCTACCATAATGAGTTGTCCTGTCCATTACAGCTTAAAAGGCTATTGCTATTTTATTGGTCAAGCACACAGACAATTATTTCAATACTGGGGAGTTTAGAACATGATTTACTCACTTATTTTACCAATAGGCAGACTCTGCAGTGCATTATCTATAGGCAAACAAGGCATGGTTCTGACCGTGGGTTTTTTTTTGTTTGTTTGTGACCTTAGTCCTGAACCATAATAATCGTGGATTTTTGTCTCAGCAGGGAGCTCCTTTCAGGTGAACCAGCACAGCACTGCTATCCAATCCAGCAACATTCCAAACATAACAGCTTCGATCGCCTCACGTTGACTGTGTAAAACCGGTAGAAAAGCCTTTGAAACTAATTTCAAACCAGATTACACATCTAAAACAAGAAGGACATTTTAGTGGCATGTATCTAGTTGTCAAGCCTCTATTACAGTGGCATATCCTAAAGAGATTAAAAGATGTAAGCAGTAAATAAATCTCCTTGCAGCTGAAAGCCCACGTGAGGGTGCAGGTAATTGCAGCACCCCTCTCCAGTGCCGCCACGCTCCAAACAGGTGAGGTCTAAGCACACCTCAGGAGATTGAGCTGCTCTCAGCGCTCATGTGACGAGTCTTCATTAACACCCGAGTTTGAAAATAAGGCAGACGGATTTAAATAAAGCTTCCAGCTCTGTTCCACCGAGCCCCTGAAGCGCCTCGTCTCGCACTTCCTGTTTGTGTGCAGTCAACACGCCGACTCCGTCCCCTCCATGCGCACCAGCTGTGCTTTTCCTCCACGGTATAGAGAGCCTCTATAGCATATGCAGGTGAAGTACACAAGTCTAGAGGTTTAGAGTGGGACACAAACCAGTGTAGGTACACAGAAGCCCTTGAGGTGTGAAGACTTCACTATGTTTTATTCAGCATGAGAGAGCCACGAGCCTGATTTAACAGACAGAAGAGCTTAGGAATAAGAGAAATGACTAGCTCTAATTCAGTCTGAGATAGCGAGAAAAACCATGGTGTCTTTCTCTTCCCACAACTGTGGGCAAATAATACCATGTTACCAGCTGAAACACCCACGTAGTCTGCCTGTGACAGTACATTGTCACACGCCGTGACACACCCCTGGGTTTGCACCCTACATTGCCACATAGAGAGAGAGAGAGCGCACCCATACCGACACGAAAATAAATAAAAACACCTTCACGATGATTTTTTGGCATAATTTGTCAGAGTCGCAATCCGAATGTGTACAGACAGGGGGCAGGGATTGGGACTTTTCAAAAAGGCTACGTCACTGCTCTTTGCAAACGCTTTGTGGGCGTTTCAGATACTAAAACCAGGAAGAGAATGCCGATGCGTGTGAGCCTTTAAACAAACCAAACTCTACCGTCAGCTTTTCAGCTCATCCAGCCAGGTTCGTTTCACGTTGTCATTTTGGCGCTCACACAACCATACTTGCGCTCCTCTCATCAGCGTGTGCTCCCGGTCTCGGCCCCGTACGGTGGAGACAAGCACACCTTTAAGCACCTGGGCTCATTGGTTAACACAACCCAGGTGTGTGTGCTCTCCCCACCAGTAGGTGTGACTGAGACAAATCCGGACCGAATGCCACATACATCCAATACTGTTTTTCTTTTTTATGTGACCTGTTGACCTGTTCTCATTCTGTCGACCGCCTACCTGCGTTTAGGTGACACTCCTTGATCTGGTACTGAAGCTCGTTCTCATTGGGAATGTCCTTCCAGGTGGCCAGGAAGACTTGGCGCTCTGCAGCAGGAGAGAACTGAGACTCACACACGTACCACAGACCCTCTGAGTCACCAGCGATTACACACAGCTCCATGCAAAGGGCAAAGGCCTGCTTAAGAACACAGCTGGACTCAACTGCCACCATCAGGCTATCCTGAGATTAGCAAGGTAAGGGTTGTTTTTTATACGCATTTCATTTTTTACTTTCTTCTATTTCTGCAGGTTTGTGAAAATCGGGGGAATTAATCTGGACAAAATTTTTTTATCAATAAGACAATTTTAACCATTTGAACAACAATTAGGACTAAAATTCCATATAAATAACAGGTACTTGGTGGTGTGCCAACTGTAGCCAGCAGTCCTGCAGGCCCGTGATTGGCTGTGGCATCACCCGGGGTGAGAGGGACTTATTTGGGGGAATGCTCATGTCTCATTGTGCACTAGCTACCCCTTGTGGTCAGTTGGGCACCTGCAGGCTGCCTGCACAGGTTTCACATGACATATGAGCTCAACTGCAGAGTGAAAGGGGAACATGATTTCAAAGAGAGTGCACTGGTCTGTGCTATCCTGAACTGAGGGAAGGTTACAGTGATGAGAATGACTTACAAATACAAAACATTTCATCAAAAAAAGTTCTAGATTTGATAACAATTTTACGATTTGTGGCCAGACATTTCAGACCCTACGGACTACAAGCCAGGTGCATGTGTAAGAGAGCGACATTCAGTTGGAATCCACACTTACCCATTTTTCCGTCCTCCACAAAGAAAATATTGAGCGGAATGAGGCCGCTGAAGTAGAAGACATCAATGCTATTCTTCACAGCCACCTGTTGACAAAAGGCAGGCAGATTAGTCTGTTAGGAAAATAGGAGTTCCCGGTGCACAGTAGCAGAGGCCTGCTTAACCACGCGGAGACCATGGCTGCATCGCTCGTTTGGAAGAGACACATCCTGTTCCTGTCAATAACGGGATTAAACACGGAACACACCAGAGCGGACGACACAAGTAAGCGAATCGAGCAGATGTACAGAAGACGAGGCCGCAAAGCAAGGCCACTCACTCTCACCATATTAACCCCCCCCCCCCACAGTAAATAGCCACAGCACAGGTGCCTGCGAGTAGGACACTCTTCACTCTTGTCTGTAAGTCTGGGTTTGGAATAAGGAAAAGCAAGGTGTTTTTTTTTTTTAAGAGGATGTAGAGCGTAGCCCCATTCCAACCCCCCAGCAGCTGTGGGTGTGTGATCATCACGCCTGGCCTCCCTCTGATTGGGGGGCTCCGGGCTCCGGCGTTTCCAGCTGCCCGCTCACGCATACAGACGCCCGACGGGCCCGACAGCGACGGTAAGAGCGCTGTGACAGACACGGGCCTCAGTTGGCGGGAGAGCCGAGAGCGAGCGGAAAGGAACGGCACTGTCACTCTCCGTTCCGCGCGACGGCAGCCGAGGCACAGAGTCATGGAAGGAAGCCTCCGGAAACACGCAGCCTGGAATGTCCTTTCCCGACGGGAGGAAACTATATTTAAACCTCTAATCCCCCCTCCACAAAGTACGGGAACACCATCAACTTCACAAGAGTAGGACACCAAGTACAGTAAGGTTGACACATGTCAAGACAAAGGCCCCCAAAGTATCTGAGGTAGGCAATCGACAATAAAATCGGGCGAAAGCCGTTCCTTCTGAAGGGCTGTTAAGAAAATAAATAAACAAAACTCAAGTCTGAAGAAATTCAGCCGCCTATTGCAGAGATACAGAGTTCTCGCCGGTTTCACTGGGAATCAATACCGCAGTCCTCCGGGCATTACATTCTCTACAGCTCCCTCAGAGACTCAATGTGTCTGATGGAGGAGTCTAAAGAGTCAGAGCCGTGGCACCTCATTACCCCTGAGAGCCTGCACTCTCTATACGAAGACTGCAGGAGGGAGAGAGCTCAAAAAAAACTCACATAAAAGAGTGCAGATAACCATCTACCCATTCAAGACTGGGGACAGCATTGTAAAGAATGTGACATCTCTTGGTCTGCAATCATTATCACAGCCTTCCAGAATATCCTCTCAATATTCCCTTGGTAATACTGCTATTAAGAGGCATAATCCATGTTGCGTACGAGTTTAAATTGGACCGCTTATGCACTAGCAGCCTTTGCTCAATTGCTAAAATAGGGTCCCCCCCCAATTCCCAAAAGAGCATCTACTTTTTTATTTATTATGCATTATTATTTATTGTGTAGAGCAATTTAAAGACATTCGGACAGTGCTTCATCAAAGCATCCTGCATTTTTAGGAGCTGTTTTGCTTTGATTATCTGCATCACAGTAACCGCTGAAAACCCTCTGTAGCAAGTGCTTATTTTTATTTATCCATTTCAGAAAAGATTTTGTGCAAAGCCAGCTGTGCTGCATTAAAGCATGAGTAGAACAGTGGAAACTGAATCACTATGGAAAAATCTGTCAAGAGAAACAACCATTCAAGTGATCCATCCATCTACTGCATATCTGGCAGCAGAGTGATGGTTTGAGGCTTGTTTGATACCTCAGACCCTTGATGACTTACAGCCATTTTACCAACCATGTATTCCATACTGTTCCAGAATAATTTACAGCTAAATCTAGTCCCACCCCAATTCCCATAGAGATTCATTCAAATGCAGAGACGTTATAGTATCGCTTGTAAGAGTACCAGAAAATAAGATATCAAGAGTCTTTTGATGTTGTTGGGTCACAGACATCAGGAAGTCATGGCATGCAAAGATTATGCAACCAAATATTAAAAAAAATTCCTTTATTCGACATTATGTTAAACTGTCCCATATTTTTTGATGCCCAACAATGGGGGGGGGGACTATGTACAAAAGGTTCTATCATTTCTAAACGGTTCATCCGATATGGATGAAAATACCCTCAAATTAAAGCTGACAGTCTGCACTGCAACCTCATGTGTCTCTTGTGATATCGTTTCAAGCTCAAAGTACTAGAGTACAAAACCAAAATAACAACGAGATAATCAATGTTATTCGCTTGACCTGTCAGTGGTTTTAATGTTGTGGCTGATCGGTGTATATGCAGCAGTAAAAATGGATACTATATAGAAATGCTAAAGTCGCTCTAGATAAGAGCATCTGCTAAAAGCCAGGAATGTAACGTGACGTCTATCCAGCAGCATAAATGGGTACTGGGCAAAATCTGAGCTCCTAGCGTGAGAGCGTTCCACTAAGAAAAAGGAAAATAATAATAATAATAATAATAATAATAATAATAAAAGGTCTGTTTTAGATGCCGGCTGTGGTGTGGAAAGAGTGGAGCCAGCTTGCAGAGCTACTGTGGGGAGCACAGTTCATTTCACAGCTGGCTGCCGTCTCCCAGCGTATCTCTATTAAACTCACCACCGTGACGTTCGACACTGACACGTTTTATCCTACCGTCCTTTTCAGGGAAGGGACGCAGCAGGGGAGAGAGAGAGCAGCGCTCAGCCAGTTTTGGATAGAGGGGTGTGTTTGTTTTTGGGGTACCTGCAGGTTGTTCAGGGGGTCCATCTTCATGACAGGTCCAATGGTGTTGAGGGGCAGGGAGATGTCGATGCTCTGACTGGGCATGAGCGGGGTGTGAATCGGTAGGGGCGTAGTAGGGATCACCCCAAAACTGTCCCGGAACAAACAAACAGAGACAAAAGGTGAACAAATTAAACCGAACAGCTCCTCACACAGCGAGGTGATCATAAAGCAAAAATGGCTGCCACTAGGGGAGGGGAATAAAAAGAACAAGCAGACAAGTCTGTGGTTGGACTTTAGCATGAGAGGTGGCAGAGTTGGATCACTGCACAATGAGCAGGAACGGCACAGAAAGTGCTCCGGCACGCGGCCCCTCCCTCACCTGTTCTTGTTGAACTGGATGGCGAAGTCTGTCATGTGCTGCAGGGCCTTGTTGGTGAAGGTCATGTCCATGTACATGTGGCCCTGCCTGCGGGAGAAGGTCCCTGCGATCTCCAGGCCTTTGGCCTTCACTGCTGGCAGCCATATCTGCAGCATAGTGTGTGACATTGATATGACCCTGACATGCAGGTAACACACACACAGGCAGTGTGCATATGCACACACACACAAACAAACACACACACACACACACACACAGATGGATACACATAGACACATATACAGGTAACAGGTACTGCGCAAACAAACGTACACACACACACACACACACACACACACGTACGTACACACACACACATGCGCGCACACACATGCGCGCACACGCACACATGCCCACACGCACACATGCCCACACACACACAAAAAGGTGAAGCCAAAGTAATAGTAATCTAGCAAGTGAGATCTGGCGGGCAGCAGAGCTCCTGTTAAGCATAATGATAGGCTGAAGGGCTGTGAGTCAGTGCACGCTGATTAGCACCACAGAACATCAAGCACCTGGCCTCCGATGACCTGCGCCCAACAGCTGCTGCCGAGCCTGCTGCAACCGTTATTACTGACCCCGTTTGGCCTCAGCCTCTGCCCCCAGTACTTCAGCGCTGTATTTATGTGCTGGCCTAGATCAACAGGAAGCGGCTGTACCCACGGCGCAGGAAGCGGACGCATCGGGCGTACTCACAGCTTTAGGGGACACGTAGCCGCCGGTGGTGATGGCCATGCCGGTGGAGAGCTCGAACAGGTCGTTGAGTCCACTGCTGAGGGCCGCCGGGGTGGGCGAGGGGGCGAACGTGCTGGGCACGGAGGACGGGATGAAGTTCTGTCCCACCTAAAAATAAAAAAAAGAGGGAGGAAAACCCACCGTGAGAATGGGAGCCGGGTTCCACCTGATCTCCTACGCTGAATGGCCAGTGCAAACCTTTCTTTCCCAAGGGGCCCTCATAATAAAGATTAATAAAGATTTTTTCTAAATCTGATCAACACAGAGCCACCCACTCACCCATTTAAAGGTTAAAGGGACAGGTTCTGGCTCAACAAGAACCCATTTAAACATTTAAAGGTTTAAGGTTCTGGCTCAACAAAAACCCATTTAAACATTTAAAGTTTCTGGCTCAACGAGAACCCATTTAAACATTTAAAGGTTTAAGGTTCTGGCTCAACAAGAACCCATTTAAACATTTAAAGATTTAAGGTTCTGGCTCAATAGGAACTCATTTAAAGGTTTAAAGGTTCTGATTCAAAAGGAAACCATTTAAGGTTTTAAGGTTCTGGCTGAACAGGAACCCATTTAAACGTTTAAAGGTTCTGGTTTGCCCTAATGCTGACAAACTCACTGCTCTTTCTGTAGTTTTGTCCACACTTTCCCGGTCCTAAATTTCGCCTTGATGTTGGTGGTGTCAGGATTTGGAAGGTTCCGGACTCCAAGACAAGAAGGATCAAAGCATGCACCTTTAGTCTTGCCATGATTTTGAAAAAGAATGGTCTGGATTGCCAGTAGATTGGGAACATGTACAGTGCCCTCCACTATTATTGGAACCCCTGGTAAAGATGAGTAAAAAGGGTTATAAAAAATTCACCGTTTGGTGAATTAGCTTAATCTCACACTGAAAGAATGAGAAAAATCCCCCCCAAAATAATCCATCCTTTAATTGAATTACATTTATTTGGAGAAATAAAATCCCTCATCAAGAAATTATTATTTTTAACAAAACCATGTGTGCCACAATTATTGGCACCCCTGCATTTATATATAGAATAAAGTCATATTTAATATTTGGTCGCATATCCTTTGCATGCCATGACTTCCTGATGTCTGTGACCCAACAACATCAAAAAACTCTTGATATCTTATTTTCTGGTACTCTTACAAGAAATACTATAAACCTCTGCATTTGAATGGATCTCTATGGGAATTGGGGAGTGGGACTAGATTTAGCTGTCAATTACACTGGAACAGTATAGAACATATGGTTGGTAAAATGGCTGTAAGTCATCAAGGGTCTGAGGTATCAAACGGGCCTCAAACCATCACTCTGCTGGCAGATATGCAGTAGATATGGATGGATCACTTTAAGGGTTGTTTCTCCTGACAAATCTTCCTTATTATTCTATATATATGCATGGATGGCACATGTGGTTTTGTTAAAAAATAATAATTTCTTGATGAGATTTTCTTTTCTCATAATAAATTTACTTCAATTAAAGGTTGGATTTTTCTCATTTCTTCAGTGTGAAATTAAGCTAATTGACCAAACGGTGAATTTTTTATAACCCTTTTTACTCATCTTTACCAGGGGTGCCAATAATAGTGGAGGGCACTGTACACGTAAAGACTTGCATGCAAATTGAAAGAATCAAATCGGATCATACGAGTTTGCTCTGGGCCAGAAGGATCTGCTTGCCACTTACTCCTTCTGGCTTGGAACCCGTGTATTTGACCTTTAACACATGCAGATTGCGACAAACGGCCGTGTATTTGACCTTTAACACATGCAGAGTGCGACAAACGGCCGTGTATTTCACCTTTAACACATGCAGAGTGCGACAAACGGCCGTGTATTTGACCTTTAACACATGCAGAGTGCGACAAACAGGCAATCAGGCAAACGAACAAACGCAAGAACAAACACTTACTGCTGGACTTCCCCCAACACCTCCTCCTAGGTCTCCCCCGAGCTATAAAAGAAAAGAGAAGGCCCATATCCAGACCCAACAGACAAAGCAACACAGAGAGAAAGAGGAAAAGAGCTTAGCATCCCAAACACAAGAAAAGCTTCCTCCACCATTTTAGGCAGCCATGAGGCTTGCCCCCCCCCCACTCCCCAAGGTCCTCAGTGCCACAAGAAGAACTATTTAGTTTCTGAATAGGGGTGAGAAAATGAGAGTTCATATTAGATGAGCAAGATGTTAAAACAGCCCCCCCCCCTCCCCAACAGCCATCACTAATGGACAGTCACACCAAAGACTGGACCGCTTTTAGAAAGTAACCCCTGGACTGGCAGGAGAAAGGTGATGGGGTTTGGTAACACACAGCTGAGAGCGCTTGCATCTTTGCGCTGTTATTGCACGCCGCTGGTCAGGAGAGTTGACCCGGGTTTGAAGCCTATGGCAGGTTTTCAATAAATCTCCATCACTGAGAGGTCACAGAGAGCTGGGGATGAGCCTGCCTACCTGTAATCTATCTGCACAATTACATTCTTATGGCTTTGTTCACTCTGACCCTGAACAAATATGACTCAAAGTGCTATGAAATTAGTTTTAGGAAGAGTGGAGGCTAGATGAGATTGAGGCTTTAGAGTTCAAATGTAGGATAATGGCAGAACCCACCATAAAAGCACGGTCTGGTACAGCTGGGGTCTTCAGCCTGGCTAAATCAACCCCATACAGGCACAGGGACTCACACACTTCTAAAAACAAGGGTAAGGAAATGCCCGCCGAAGTCCGTTAAACTAGCAATCTGCTCCTCAAGCGCGTGGAGAGAAAGATGCTCACCTCAGGCCCCAAATGAAAACGGTGCCAGTAGCGCAGTGGAACCTGACTTTGGGATCTCCAAACTACAGAGAAGTAAGAACACGCAATACACTCATTTATGTTTGAGAAACACAAGGCCAAGAATTGGCCATTTAAGAAGCCATCTTTGACGCACAAATGCGCGGATTGTGTCCTGTGGATTCACCACCCGGGACGGCCTGAAGAGAACCCAATTTTTATTCAGTTCCACCTGCTTTATCATCCCTGTACTTCTGGCATGTTCTACCACCCCTCCCCAAACACTTAACCTTTTTGCAATTGTCTGCAGAAAACGGGAGGGCTGAAGACGCTGGCCGACAGCAGAAAGCTATCCTGATTGAGGTTTTTAGGGCGTACACTAGCAATGGACAGATTTAGACTTCATGGGGAACATAAGGTGAATACTGACACCAATGCACACATTTCCCCCCATTACTCCAATAATGAGCCTCAGAAAGGAATCTGTTGATGAAACCTGGAACCTGCGCCAAATGATGGAGGGTTTCATATAAAAAGCATGAAGGACAGCATCAGGACATACGCTTTTCTATTCAAAGCCCCAAGAATCGAGAATCAAAGTTTTGAACACACCGTTTTAGCACGGCTCTGGGCGCATCTGCGTGCAAAACATTCACAGGGCATATTTGGCCCGCTGTCTAAAGAGGTTAGCTTTAAAAAATTCAGCCCCCAGGTCTGGACAGTGTGTGCCAGACTGCATACATCAATCTGGTAGGCTCTGACCCCCCTCACTCAAATTCCCCTGTGAGCACAGCCAATAACATCTCACTGGGGAAGCTGCTGCAACAGGTTTACCAGGCTTTGAGGAAAAATGCTCACTGACTGACTGACTGCAATATTTATCACCGATAAATATAACATCAAAAAATGTAAAAAACTTTTCCTTTTGCTTTGCTGTTGCGTGCGCATTTAAGCACCCTCATGTTACATATACAAGGTCACAGACTTGGCCAAACGCCAGCCTGAGACTGTACTTTCAGCAACCCCCCACATGGCCACCTGCCATCCAGACTAAAAAGTGATTGCTTTGGAAATGCGGCACAGAATTGAACAAATTAGATTGTTTCCTTTTACCCAGTTCTAAGGATTTATCGTTTTGTGTGGCATAAGAGTCTGTGCTTTGAGGTTCTCTCAGACAGTAATAGACTGCTTTTCTGCACGTAGCAACATTGGATTGATTAAATTATAATGTTTCCATGCACTTCATTACAGTGCAGTATTTCCCATCCTTGCTTGACTGCAGTCAGATAAATCAAATGATCGATATCTCACCAGCATCAGGTATAGCGCAGGGCTTTCGCATTCAAGCCTACTGCCTTCTGCGTTTGGCTCTGTGCGTGCAACAACGTGTTCGGCTCTGTGTGTGCAACAACGTGTTCGGCTCTGTGCGTGCAACAACGCGTTCGGCTCTGTGCGTGCAACAACGCGTTCGGCTCTGTGCGTGCAACAACGCGTTCGGCTCTGTGCGTGCAACAACGCGTTCGGCTCTGTGCGTGCAACAACGCGTTCGGCTCTGTGCGTGCAACAACGCGTTCGGCTCTGTGCGTGCAACAACGCGTTCGGCTCTGTGCGTGCAATAACGCGTTCGGCTCTCTGCGTGCAACAACGTGTTCGGCTCTGTGCGTGCAACAACGCGTTCGGCTCTGTGCGTGCAACAACGCGTTCGGCTCTGTGCGTGCAACAACGCGTTCGGCTCTGTGCGTGCAACAACGTGTTCGGCTCTGTGCGTGCAACAACGCGTTCGGCTCTGCCTATGCAATAACGTGTTCGGCTCTGTGCGTGCAATAACGCGTTCGGCTCTGTGCGTGCAATAACGCGTTCGGCTCTCTGCGTGCAACAACGTGTTCGGCTCTGTGCGTGCAACAACGTGTTTTCCATACATTTCTTTTTTATAATTTTTTTTGTCCTCATTTATTTGTGTATATTTACGGATAGGACGCCTGTTACACTAAGGGTTCACCATCTCAGTCCCGGTCAACTGCATGTTATGCTAGCTTTTGCTTTCACCTTAAAATCAGCAATGAATTTAGACCCCAAAAAAAGCACCGGAGGTGTGTTAACTGTGGAATCAACCACTTTACAGGATCAATTTAATAATAATAAAAACCAGCAGAACCTGTGGCCCTCCAGGGTCAGGGTTGAGAACCCCTGCCATAAACAAGCCTGGCCATACTGGAGAATCCATGACAATCCATGACAGCCAATGCAGCTGAATTTCACGCTTTCAATTGTGTTACTGTTTTTAGATTTTCAACCATTAATGATGAAAATTAAATGTCTCTCGTATTAGACACCGTTTGTTAGTTATTGCAAACGATTAAACTAATTTCTCGATCGGGGGGTAATAAAGACAAGCTGAAATAAATTGGAAGATTTGAGTACCAACCAACATTTTTCTTTAAAAAAAAGAAATAAAAATTTGTTTCTGATTTTTTCCCCATTTTCTCCCAATTTAGTAGCCAATTGAACCCCTATTCTAATTCAATTTCCCCCATGTAGCAACCGCTAGAGAACCACCGCTATACAACCCCGTCAGCCGGTAGTAGGAAAGAGGCCGCCACGTCCTCTACAGGGCGCGACTCCCCAAGCTCCTGACCGTGATTCCAACTCGCCCGGGGTCTTATTGGCGCAGCGATTCTCTTCCGAGCCCTCCCCCCACCCGGAAGCAGCCGCCAATTGCTGCTCCCACAGGGCGCCGGCCATGCTCGGAAAATGGCAAGTCCGGGGCGCGAACCCCGATCCTCGGAGTACAACTCTTACCGTTGTACTACCGCAGCGGCCCTCAACCAACATTTTTCTGTCATCAAACTTAATTTAGCACATGAAAAACATGTTTAAAAATGTTAAACTGAAAATAGATGCAGTGCTATGAGATGGGACTTTAAAATTCAAACTCATCTCGAAATTACACTGTTCGCAAATAGAACCCTACAATTCCAAGCCTTCAAACTGCTTTGCTGCCACCAAACAGGACCGGCTTGCCAGTTTACCGCATCGCGTCCACCCGTGAGGCGGAGGGAGTCCACAGGAGTGGACCCTGAGGAGCAGCGGACATTTGCCTCCAAACTGCCCCCTGTGAGCTGACCAGAGCACACCCCATCCCTTCAGGAGACGTTTACCCTCGTGGACAGGCATCCCACTCGATGTGTAATTTGAGGATGTTGGCGGCGGTAATTGGACTGGATTGTGAGGCATTAGCTGGTGTCAGGGCCATTTTGCCGTGACAGCACATGACTTTATACTTACAGAAATCGAGACTAAATATAGTCCCCCCCACACTCGGCGGTGACGGGCGAGCCGCCCTGCTCGTTTAATGCGGCTGTCCTGACGTAGATAGAATCTGCCCGTCTTCATCAAGCTCATTCAGCAGTTCCGGATGAACTTACTGAACTCAATGCATTCTGGATGAGTGTGAACTGAAAACAGGTCGCTAACAATAATTGCAATTGCACCCTGTCCTGCGAGAATACCCTGAGGGGCCGGACTCTGCTTCGGCCAATCAGCCAATCAGGGAACTTGTTAACTGCGCAGAGATTGAGGGGGGCAAAAAAGCACCTGCAGGACAATGGGTGGCATCAGTGCCATCAAAAGAAGAAGGAACCCCCCCCCCCCACCCCAGAGGGCCATGTCCACAGCTACACAAAACCAATTACTTTCCAGAGCAAGAAAATCAAAACCTTACCTTCTTGCTCAGTTTCTATGGGAGGGGAATCATGATTGATTTATATTAGATTTATTTTTTTTTGGATGGGGAAAATGGTTAGCAACAGATGCGGGGAAAAGGTACGTTTAAGATACGTTCTCTGTGTTCTTACTTGACACCCAATAGGGTGTTATTTGCTATCCCTAACCGACACATTGACTCTCCATGATGGAGAGAGCTGGTGTTCAGTGGAGTCATTTCATTCAAATTTTAAGAACCCAGAAAGAAAACTCAAAGCAAAGAGTGGAGTGGAATGTACACCTTGTATATATATATATGTGTGCGTGTGCGTGTGTGTGTATTTTATGGCTTTTCAGCTTTAATAGAAATCACAGTGTAGAGACAGAAAGAATGGGCGTGAGAGAGAGGGAGAAACATGTGGTCGGATTCGAGCATGTGGACGATGCTCTTACAGGCTATGCCACTGAGACCTCAGGAATGTATGCCATTGCGACCTTCAGCCTCTGACCTGTGTGAAATTTCATAAAGGCTGATCGCCGGCATGTTTCTTACTCATGGCCGTCATTACATTCAGGCTGATTCTATTAAATGGTTGACCAGCAGAAGCAAAGCCGTGGAACGGCTTAATGGAGAGGGAAGGCATTAGACTCGCTTGAGCTGTGTTTCCTTGTAAAAGCTCCTTATAATTCTGGAGCAATGGTGCAGCTAAAGAAATGACCAAGCGACATCCCAGCCTGGACCCAAGGGCAAAGGATCCTAATTAATGTGGAATTAAGACTGAAATGCGGCTCGTTTGGGAATCAACAGCGCTGCTTTAAACCACGGGGTAATAGGATATGAACTTTAGCAATCATTTCTCAGGGAAACTGTCTCACAGCTTAATGTTTCCTGACTGAAAATAAAACACAATTTGACCCCTACTTTCCTGTATTTTTTTATAGTTCAACACAATGGTGATATAAATCTGCACATTCCCCTGTGCATTTCTTGTGTTATTTCCATGAAATGAAAAAAAGCCATTGTACTGGGTCAAAGTGTCTCCCCTAACTACCGTTGAACTCCCCCCCCCCCAACCCATGCTTGCACCTTCTCTCCTCAGACAATACTGGACCCCGCTCTGCTTAGGAAGGCGTGTGTCACAGAAGGAAGGGATCAGAAAGGCCACGCCCAAAATAAAAGATGAGACTCCCCACTGCCTGTTGCCCAAGAGAAAGAGGTCAAATCAACAACCCCCATTGCTTCCCTGAACCCAATCAGTGTTCATTCTAATAGGACTCATTCTCTTATGTTTTGGCAGTTAAGGTTTAAAGGTCTTGTTGAATGAAAGAGACATAGACATAGACATGGGAGTGTGTCTATAAAGGCTGGTGCATACTAGATATTTATCTTCATTCATTCATTCATTTCAGGTTCTCTTGCAGAAAAAAATAATTATATTGGGAAAGAACAGCATACGTGATGAGTAAGGAACCAGCTGGCCATAGCACTAAAAATAAAGCTTGCAAATATACTCAAAGGCATGATTCTTAGCCGTCTGATTTATGCCTGATTAAAATTCAATTTTCTTAACTCTAGTTATTTTTTTGAGTCTTTGGTTGCTTTATCTATGGATGTATGTTGACTTGTGCACCTGAGATGATTAAAAACGCCAGAAAAAACTTTTTTATGAAACCAGCAAAAGGCCAAAAAACATGACTTGCAAAAGGAGCCTTCCCAATTCTGTCTTTTTACAGCTGACGCACACTTGCACTTCTCGTAAATAAGTGTCTAACTGAAAAGGAAAGATCAAAGGGACATTTTAACCGTCCAACATGACAGGGTCGTACGCCTTCGGGATTTCATTAGGAAACTCCAGCGTAAAACTGGCTGTTGAACTAACTGTGCTAATGACCTAATTAATCAACACCAGCATGAAGATCAGAGGGACTGCTGACCATTCACCACACTGCGCTGAGATAGGCTACGAGCGTGTTGACTTGCAACAGATACTGGGCTGGACTGTTAAATTGGATTTGTATACACTGTACAGACAAAATGAAGGCTGTCAATCGTTGAGGAAAACTAAGGAATTGAGAAGTCCTCATGAATCACTGTTATTTTCTACCAAGTGCTTTGTGGGAATCAAACAGGAAGTGGGGTCAGTGAACAGCTGAAAAGACCACTGCCATGGATGTCTGTTGGCCAGTGCCGCTCTGCGTGCTCCAATCCGCTGCCTGAAACAGGTTTAAGGAGGTGTGTCCAAAACTACTGCTCATAAAATGCGCTAGATGGGCCACACCATTAATGGATGCAAAAGGCAGTGGTGTTTGCGCTGTGAAATACAGCCGGCTTTTACGCATGTATTCCTTTAAAGTCAAGTGACACTTGAAAATCCCATTTGGCGTTTTTTTGTTTTAATCCGCTGCGTCTCGCGGCCACTCTAAGACCTGCGCCGGTGTCCCAGGACTAATTGTTCTAAAAGACATATTCACAGACAGGTTAATCTGCCGTTAACATTACGGCGGAGCTCGAGCGCAGCGCACGCCCAAAGGGGGCCTTGGCGGTGTGATGAAACCGCGACAACTCGAAAAGCAATCTTCTACGTGTCAAAACCTTCATCAACCGCCACACAGGCGCCGTGTGACAAAGCTGTTGATATTTACATTGTGCGCTGCGGAGGCGGAGCCTGCGGTCGGAGTTAACCTTGATAACGCACTGGAATCGTCAAGCAGCCCTGGCGCACACAGCCGACTGCAGATAAGAGCCTTCCTTCTTTTCGGTAAAAACGTGCATGCGACTCAGACTCACCAGGCTGTCCAGGCCTCCGCCCAGCAGGTCTACTGCCCCCATCTGCATGGAGGACACCTGGGGCACGTTGACGGGGGGGCCCAGGTCCAGATTGAGCAGGTCCCCCAGGAGGTCTCCCTGAGAAGGGATAACCTGAGTCTGGTCCAATGGGGCGGCCGGCCCAGTGTTTACAGGGCTCTCTCCTGTGTCGATGCTGAGAGAGAAGGGCGGGGTCACACCTCCACGTCACGTGACCCTTGGCATTGGCATGCAAATACTCAAATACTATAATGACATTCTTCTCTGCTTATCTGCAAAGTTCCTGCAGATAGCTGATCCTTTTAAAAGAAACGTGGTTGTAACGTTTTTTTGTTAGCAACACGATTAACTGAAAATCCTCAGGAATCCGCAAAAGCTTTTACCAGATTTTCCAAGCAGATAATCAGTTTAAGGATTTCAAAGAAGCACTAGACACAGTTCTCTTAATTACACTCAGTACCTTTCAGCCTCTGTCTACAGCACATGTAAGGTTACCATGAGCGCTCAGGTAAGATCGCAGGTGGCCCTACCTGCCGGGCTGAATGGGCAGGTGTTTGCGGTGGATGCCGTGGCTCCCCTCCACGAAAGCGTTGGGGGGCTTGTGGTAGACGGAGGCCAGGGACCCGATGTGACAGATGAGCTCATCCAGGAGGGTGGGCTCGATCAGGTCCGTTTCCTCGGAGATCAGCGGCTTCTCCGACAGGACCACCTCCTTGGCCGTCACGGGGTCAGTGGACAGCAGGCGCCAGTAGATGTAGCCGCGATCCCGGAGGTCTGGGTTGTCAGAGTCCTGTGAGGGAGGGACGCACGTATGATTGGTGCAATGCTGCGACATTTGTGGCACAATGAGTTAACATTTCTACCTGTTTTTAACAACAACAAAAAAAAGATCAAACAGTAACTTGGGACATATGTGACTTCACACACGACCGGCTTCGTACAAACAACACAGTATCAGGAATACCGTATGAGACGGTCCAGGGGAAACAAGGTAAACAAGGCAAAGAAATACAAACACATATGAGAGATAAAAAGCTGATGGTCAAGTGTAGAGAGAGCCAGGTGCTGGTGTGAATGTGGGATTATGATGACAATGATGATAGTGGTGATGGTGGTGATGATGATGAAGATGATGACGATGATGACGATCACGGTTATGATCAAAAATGCCCGTAATGTTCTAAGGGGGTTTTCACTTAATGCCTTCTCAAGCACCGCCTATTTGGACACAGGCCCGATACTAAAATGGTTACCGTTCTTGTACCCCTTCGAGTACAGGTATAATCTGGGTCTCTTCTATAAGGTGACCCATAAGAGTTTGTTTTCCAAGAGTCAGAATTACTCTAAGAAGTATAACTGAAACAAAGTAACAAGACGCTAAAACACGCAGTTTTTTTCTCGGCTGAAAGTTTTATCTTTGCCAGGATAAAAATACCGACCATTACTCTCGTTTGGGGATTTCCAGAATACATATAGAATGCAAGGAATGTCGTATTGACCAAGTCTGTTTTGTGTTATGTTACAAAATAAGGAACCATTGTGGCTACAACATTGGGATTGTTAAATTATTTATAGATATATAATTGTTTATAGAGTTTTAACACTTTTAAATGGTATACTGTGTGACCGGATTGATTGAAAATGATAGCGTAAAAAAGAGAATGAAAAGGGAATAGATCTCAGCCCTGATACCAGTCGGGTCTCACCTGTGTGGCCAGACTGAGGACCTGCTGCACCAGCTCCTGGGTCTCAGAAGGCTTTTTCAGGAACAGCTTGACGATGGCGGTCAGCAGGGTGAGCTGGACCTGCAGCAAAAACAAAGAACACACACGCGATTATAAACATGACTGCATGGCCCAGAGCTACTGAACTCAGAGTTCCTATGAAAATTTTACAGACCCCCGTGTTTTTTTGTTTTTGTTTGGGGGAGGAGTCCACCTGAATAAAAATACTAAAAAGAAGTGCAAAATGGAAGCTTGTATAGCAGCCCACCTGAGGGGCAGCACATTTCATGACTGTCTGACTAACTAATTGGCTGGCTGATTGGCTGACTGACTAAGTGACTGGCCGGCTGATTGGCTGACTGATCGACCTGTGTGCTCTCATCATGGAAGCCCTCCAGGAAGCTCTCCAGCAGCTCGTCGGCGTTGTCGATCCTCTCGGCGTATTCGCCCACGATCCAGATCATAGCCGCGCGGGCGTCAGGTTCGTCCAGAGAATCCAGGTTTTCACACAGTGTGGCGATGATGCTCTCATACCTGCAGACAAAGTGTGTGTAAGCGTTACAACTCAGCACCGGTACAGGTGTCAGTGTCCAACATGCTGTCATGGCCATTATTCACAATGATCATTCCAAAATGCAGTACTCCACTCAGCTAGCGCGGGTCACTTACTTGTTGGGGTACTTTCGGAAGATGTCCCTAATAACCACTATGGCCTCCTGCACAACATAGTTGACCTTGGTCTGGATAAGGTCCAGCAGGGTGCTCACACAGCGCTCTGCCGATTGCTACACACACACACAAACACACACATGCATACACGCACACACACAAAACACGTGCGAGCGAACACACACACAGAAGGGTTTCTGAGTATCCACTCTCAATAACAAACATCATACAAAGTAGTGCAGTGTAGAGACTACTACAATGTTACTGCTACAACACAGAAAAAAGCTCTTACGCTGCGTTCTCACAGCGAGCATCACTCTGCTGCCAGAAATACAGTAGATATGGATGGATAACTTGAAGGGTTTCTTCTCCTGACTTATTTTTCCATAGAGTTCAATCGGAAAATCTGTCAGGAGAAACAACCCTTAAAGTGATCCTTCCATATCTACTGTATTTCTGGCAGCAGAGTGATGGTTAAAGGCTTGTTTAATACATCAGACCCTTGATGACTTAGAGCCACTTAGCCAACCATGTGTTCTATACTGTTCCAGTGTAATTTACAGCTAAATCTTGTCTCACCCCCCAATTCCCATAGAGATCCATTCAAATGCAGAGCTGTTATAGTATCGCTTGTAAGAGTACCAGCAAATAAGATATCAAGAGCCTTTTGATGTTGTTGGGTCACAGACATCATAAAGTCATGGCATGCAAAGGATATGCAACCAAATATAAAAAATATGGCTTTTCTACCACATTTAATTTAGCGTGTTCAATACTTTTTTCCTGTGTCATTTCACTTTATTGCACATAACTTTTTTAAAGAATTGGAACGTTACAATTTCTTTAGTTGTGTAGTTTTATTGAGTTAATACCAATGTCTGGTCAAAATCTCATGTGAATAGCTACATTGGAAATATGTTTGATAATAAAATTGTTGACGTGTCCAATACTTATTTCCCCCATTGTATATCCTTTAAGGTTATGTTATACATGGAACAGGACGTGGTAAGCTTGGACCATTATTATTAGCTGCTCTTCAATTGCTGCAATTTGAGTGAAATAGGGCGGAACAATTATTCACGAAATGGTTTCGTATCGGTTGGAGAAATATAAAGCGTGGAACTCTGATTGGCTGTTACGGCCGATGTTGGCGAAAAAGTTGAATTGCGGGCAACATTTATCGGCCGATTTTGGTCGCTCAGTTTCCTAGTTGCTCAGGTCGCTGACCGTCACTCAGCTTCATAGAGAATGCATGGACTTCCGGCGACTGGGCGACCGAAGTTGCTGGATGTGAGAACGCAGGGTTAGTCTCTTCCTGAGTGAATTCACTTTCCACCAACTGGCTGTTGACATCAAGAACCACCAAAAAGCAGCTTGAGCCCAATAGCCGTGTGATTTTAGGAGTTGTGGGGGTTTGGGTTGTGAAGCTAGCATGTGATGATTGAGCTGCAGGGGGTATGAGGGGAAACCTCTGCCGGCACCTTCCTTTTGCTCCTTACCTCCACTTTGATAGCGCAGCGGCCGATAGCCCTCACGGCCTTGCGCACAAAGTCCACGTCCACCTCCGTAGCATACTCCTTCAATTCAGCCAAGACCTGCAGACACAGGAGAGAGGCAGGGGAGTGACGCCTGTGGCTAAAGAGGGAAAAGTGCCAGGCCTACTCTCCTCAGCGCAGGTTGTGAATTGCCCCGCTCCGTGGGATGATAGTGAGCGAAATTTCGGCTGGGTAAACAGGGGATGGTGCGCTGGGGGGAGATTACCTCTCTGAGGCGGAACATTTACTCAGCGGTCGCACGAGTGCTCTCGCCTGGCCCTGCCGCAGTCTGGCGGCGGTCCCGTTGGCGTTAAATGCTGTGATTTACACCCGACGCGACACGGGCCTGTCTGAGCGTGCCCGGCCTGATAATCACATCTACGCCCTCTCTGGCCGCCCATAACCACATAACATTCCTCCGCATTCAAGACAGTGCCTGTAAGTTCCCAAAGCCAAGTAACAAGCTTCCACTGAGTCATCACCAACAGGCAATGGCACCAAAATGTACCCAGTTCCATTCTACAGGCATTATAATGAATCAGATACGCTCTGATGAAGGCTTGTTTCAGCCGAAACGCGGTCGCGTTTTGTTAGGTGTTCAATATTAAATAAATGGTATAATAGTTTACCATCTTATTTTTTTAATTTTTATGATTTGATGTGCGACCATTCTCTTTTCAGAGATAATTGAGTTTTAAATTTTCCTTTGGGATCGACACTCCTTGTGGGATTTAACTTTTTGTCAACCTTTTGAATGTCAATTAATCAGAAGTACTGCGGTAAATAAGAAATATTTTTAGTATATCATGTAGATTTTCATGTGCCATTTTTTCAGCAGTGAGTGTCTGTCTTGTGCCTGCCTTCTGAACCGTTTACTATGCTGTAAAGCATAGGGGACATTCCAATGGGTTAATCAATATCAACCTCACTGGAGACGACACAAATCACTGACGATACCGCACATAAATACTCAGGTCACTGGCAGACTGCCAAACGTTGGAATAACAGCACCTGGCAGTGTTCAATGATGCACCAATACCTATGGAGTGTTGCCATACAAAAACTGCATAACAGATCAGAATTTTGGTTTCAAACACAATTTGTTGGCTTTTACTGAGATCACATTCTACCTTTTTTAAATGACAAAGACTACTCTAGATTTTTGCTGAGGGACTGTGATATTAGTGAGAATCGCAACACTTGCACTGGTATCAGATTATAAATAAAATATTATTATTGTGACAACATTAGTACCTGGGCGATGTTGGCCTGAGAGGCCAAGCGAATCATGATATCCAGTTTCTCCAGCTTGACGTAGATGGGGTCATTGTACTTGACAAAGAACACTTTAATCTCTTGCTTCAGGATCTCAGGCCTGCGAGAAGACAGACAAACTGTTCAGCAGTGGTAAGATTCACCTGTCAATCATTTCCATTCCTCTACCTGCTCCCACCTGATTTGACGCATTTTTTGAATGCGCAGTTTCTCAAAAACCTGCCAAAAACTATGCAGCAAATGACACGGGCGACAGTAGACAAGAGTAACCAACGTGGCTGCAGATAGCCACTTGAAGAATGCTGTCATCTAGTGGCGGAAACTGGATGCGGCAACAAAAATGAGTTTGAGCAATACTGCCACGCAGCCTTGTGGTAAATTTATCAAAAAGCATTTCAGAAAACTGAGGCCTACTGAGCCTGTGGTGGAGTATGCGGCTTTCCTGCATCCTGCAGTGTTCAGGGCAAGGCTCACCTCTTCTGAACGATGAGGTTTATGTTCCTCAGGGCCACGTACTGCACCTCGGGCTCCCCGGAGAGCAGGGTGACCAGAGGTGGGGACAGCTTCTTCAGCAGGGTGTTGTAGTAGTCGGAGTCTTTGGGCAGCAGCTCCAGGAACTTCATCAGCACCTTGACGGCCGACAGCACCACGGCCGAGTTGGCGTGGGAGAGCCTGGGGGTCACGCGCTCACATATGCTGGAAGGAGGGGGACAGGACGAGCTTCCGTTTTACCACGGTGCACCACACTGGGGTCTGAAGTCTGCAACAGCTCACGGAATAACATTATCAACTGTCAAACAACATGTCAGTTTGAGTGGCTAGTTCTCAGATATTGGACATGTATATACACCAACAAGTCAAACCTATTGCGTTCTTAACAGGAAATTACAGTTTAAAAGGGAACTCTAAAACTCATTATTCATTTATGTTTTAATTTTTAATTTTTCCAGGGGATTACAGAACAGTAACCAGTACAGTATACAGAAAGGCATTAGACAGACTAGGACCTTGACATACTGGATTTAAAATTACATACGATGCAAAACTTGTTATTTACAATGTCAGTCCTTACCTTACGACTCATTTTGGACACAGGGTAGATGCATGCTGGGAAAAAGAGTCCTACCTCTGGGCCTCACGCTCATCTTTGGGGTTGTAGTTGGACAGGCAGTCCAGGATGAAGATCTGGCCCCACTCTGTGCACTCGTTGAGGGCCGTGAGCAGCTTGTTGATGTTCTGGGGGTTCAGGTCCAGCAGGTTGCTGTTGGGGTGTGACTCGCTGATCTCTGACAGAGCAGCAACAGCGTTGGCCACCACCTGGGGAGATAAACAGTGTCAAAGTATCCCCCGGGGCTGCCAAATCTGAACCTAAATGATTCCTAAACTAAATATAAATAAAGTGAAAATCAATCAATTCTGCATGTACCGTAATGCTCCCTAGTGTCATTTATTGATTGCACAGCATGAATGTTTCAGTCCGGCTGACCTTAATCCTAGATATTGTAATACTCCGCCCCATGAAAGAGTGGTCTCAAACGGACATTTTGGCACAGATCTGTATCTTTACCGTCCCTTAAATGATGAGCCACAACAGGACGTTTGGCAGAACTGAAGGCGGGAATCCCATCCCGCCGTTATGCAAACCTGCCGCGCAGGAGGAAGTGGAACGCACCATGGGGTTGGAGTCAGCGATGAGGTCCCTGAGCGAGTCCAGGAAGCCCTGGTCCTCCACCATCTGGGCGTTGATGTCGTGCAGCTTGGCCACGCACACGGCGGCGGTCTTGCGCACGTACGGGTCCTCATCCTTCAGGCACTTGCGCAGCGGCTCGCACAGGTACTCTGTGATCTTGTCCACGCGGATGCAGCCCATGGTGCGCACCGCAAGCGCCCGGATCAGGGGGTTCGGATCCTCACAGTCCTGGCAAAGAAGGGACATTTAGGATAAGAGCTCACAGACAGGATCCTCACAGTCCTGGCAAAGAAGGGACATTTAGGATAAGAGCTCACAGACAAACCAAAGAAGTGGATTTTTGCAGCCATTGCCATGAGTACCATCTTTCCCATACCATCAAACAAAGGTGGTGCATTGTCGGTACAGGAATCAAGAACACCACTACTACTATACTATCTACTATATACTATACAATACACTACACTAATATGCAAACTAGAAAAGTTTTTTTCATTGCATATTGGGGGGGGAAAAAACTACCAAAATGATTCTTCTGTTGTTATTTGGTTGCAGAATGCTCTTGTGATTCAGCGTGGAAGAGAATGAATCAATTATACCCTTTAACTAACTACGACGGCAACCACGAGCCTCCATTGACAAACAGAGGGGCCTTGCCTTAACAAAGCTGTTGACAGCCATGATGGCCATGTCCGGCTGGCTCTTGGCATAGTTCATCAGGTACAGGTACACCAGCTTCTTCAGCTCTAGGTTGTCTGTCTGCATGCAGTTCACCACATCTGGAAAAAGGGAACTGTGGGAGAAGGCAGAGGGACACACCACGTTATAATAGCCTTATGACATACTGTAATGGAGACTTCCAGCTTTATTTACGCAAAACTGGACAAACTTGCAGCGTGTAGCAAACAACATCCTCTTGTCGCAGGGTGTTGAGCTAGTAGTCCCCATTCACGAGACACTGTTTACAATGCAGTGTTTCTACACCTTGGGCCAGGGAACTCACTTTACAATACAGTGTTTCTACACCTTGGGCCAGGGAACTCACTTTACAATACAGTGTTTCTACACCTTGGGCCAGGGAACGCACTTTACAATACAGTGTTTCTACACCTTGGGCCAGGGAACTCACTTTACAATACAGTGTTTCTACACCTTGGGCCAGGGAACTCACTTTACAATACAGTGTTTCTACACCTTGGGCCAGGGAACTCACTTTACAATACAGTGTTTCTACACCTTGGGCCAGGGAACTCACTTTACAATACAGTGTTTCTACACCTTGGGCCAGGGAACGCACTTTACAATACAGTGTTTCTACACCTTGGGCCAGGGAACTCACTTTACAATACAGTGTTTCTACACCTTGGGCCAGGGAACTCACTTTACAATACAGTGTTTCTACACCTTGGGCCAGGGAACTCACTTTACAATACAGTGTTTCTACACATTGGTCCAGGGAACTCACTTTACAATGCAGTGTTTCTACACCTTGGGCCAGGGAACTCACTTTGAATGTTGTTCTTTCTTCCAGCTAGTTTTAATTCATATAGTTTTACAAAACAATACAGTTACTTGTATTTTAACATCTCACATGTTCAAATTATATGTTTTCTTGGAAGGGCATTTGTGTAACAATATAAAACTAGTTAGTAAGGGGGTTAAATCAATATGCGTGCACACACACACACACACACACACACACACACACACACACACACACACACTACTACTAGGCATTTTTGCCAACTAAACTAAATATGCTGTTCAACTGTTCTACGCACTGTACGTACACACAGGGTGTCCACAAGACCTGGGTGATGCAGCACGGCCGTAGGGAGAAATTAACTGTCCTACCTCACATCTTTGCCAACAGTCATGGCAGCGATGACCTTCTTCACAGCCTCCTTCCTCTTCTCTTTCTTCTCATTGTTCAGCTCTGCTTTCAGCTCAAAGATCTCTCCTAAAACAGCAAAAGTCCAATCCCAGATCAGACTAAACCTGCACACGTCACTGCTATCAACAGCAGAGGCGCTCTCACAAACTTCACCGCCAGTCAAAACTGTGCTTTCCCCACTTCCAGCTCATTTTGTCATATATAAACTCAGTGTATGGAATAAATGTTATCGTATACATCTGCCTTTCAGAATAACAAGCCCAATCCCAACATTAAAGACATGGACAGCAAACTTGCAGTGTCATTGAATATATGACAAAAACCTGTCTAAATTGGCCTCAGAATGGGGGGGGTTCATGCAAGATGACACACAGTACAGGCATGCACTGCATACACTTCAGAAAGGACTCACCTTTTTTATTTGTGGTAAAGTACTTTGAATCAGTCATTATTGCAGTTTTTTTCAAATCAGCTGTAAAAAATAAACTGAAATTAAATGCATACATAATAAAAAATACCCCAAGCAATGAATCAGAGTAGGGGAAAACGAATAACATCTTCCACAGCCCAAGAAAAAAACACAATAGTTCCCAAAGACAGACTACAACTTAATCCTTCCCACAGAACATTCCCAATTATAACAAATTTATCTGTATTTGACGGGGATTCGTCTGGTTATAACACATAGGGTTGAACAGACCACAACATCGAAATGGAGGCTAGCTAACCTTGCTTA
This sequence comes from Ilyophis sp. 1 JC-2022, assembly GCA_022702515.1. NCBI lineage: Eukaryota > Metazoa > Chordata > Actinopteri > Anguilliformes > Synaphobranchidae > Ilyophis > Ilyophis sp. 1 JC-2022. Next base: position 64,020,538 of record CM040401.1, on the reverse strand, counting down.
CTTATTATACATTTTGTCCTTATAGTAGCATGCACACGAGACGGACTGGTCTTGTAATGGTACACATTCGGGAAAATGCACTGATTTATTATGTATCGCTAGACTATGGAGTAATATAATACATGTATGAAATACTCAGGCACCGTTATTTCAAATTGTATACTATGTACATAGTATGACCACCACCTACGTTTTAACCAAAATAAAGGATTGTGGTTACTATTAAGACTGAGAAGACTGACATCACTGACACTAGCTTGCTGCAATACGAAAGATAACCTCATTACATTTGCTCTGAACTAGTTAGTTAGACATGTCAGCTAAATATTTCAAATTGATTTAGAAAATTTCTAAGAATGTCTCGCTAGCTAGCTCGCTACAACAACAACAACTAGCTAACTGGAAATAATGCAAGATACGTCACGGACCCCCCACACATTGATTACGTGAAACCACTGGTATTGGAATAGCTGACTGCTTAATGCAGACTTGAATAGCTTGCTTTTGTCTATTGAAGGGATCACGTTAATCTACCAAAACGTTTCTTCACATCCTATTCAAGCAACGTTCAGAGCTAATGCATGTAAATACAGCGAATACTAGTTTTCTAGATTACAGATAACACAACTCAATCATTGGGTGTGACCCCTTCAAAGCAGCGGGTAGCCTAGTTTGCTAGCTGGCTAACTAGTGGGAAAATATCGGGCACTCGAAACACGGCCTCTTTTCCCTAAACAAAACGCACAATCCTTGTTTTTAAATGTGATGTTAATCAAATTGTATTATGCCAATGGTCTGAATGACTTACGGCTAGCAACGTGAAGCTGTTTAGCGTGGCGCTAACGAAAGATGCTGTTTTGCCTCCTTTTACTGCAGCGGCGGAGCAACCGAGGACGATGGAGCTCTCCCGGAAAACAAGATGAGGAAAAAGGGCAACGACCTAGCGGAGGAGGAGCTGCGTTACAACGGAAGTGAACAACTCTGTACCGGAAACTGCCTTCCGGACCATTTAGCGACGAGAACAATAAAACTCTTGTTTGTAACGTTAGCCATAGCCGAGTTATTTTTTGCAGAAACAATTTAGTTAGCTTGTACAATGTGTCTTTTCAAAACGAGTTCAGCTTGCATTCATTTTGCTACTATTACGCAGTTCAGTGACGCTTATTTATTGTTGGTTGAAGACTGAGTGCGTTCTTCGGTTTTCAGTGAAGTCCGTTAGCTGGCTAAGTAACTATTCACCCTCAATTTAATACGTAGCTAGCCAATGCTAGCTGTTTTTGCTTTGTCAAACCTGTTCCAGCTCACCTGTGCGATATGGCTGAACGGGGCGCTCACCTCACTACAGCTGCTACAGACGACAGACCCTCGATTTTTGAAGTCCTCGCGCAAGACACTTTGATGGGCGCTGTCAGACCTGCCTTGCAACATGCAGTGAAGGTTGGGTTCTTTTGTGTTTTCTCGTGCTGTTAATTTATTTTTATTACTTTATTTATTTATTTTTAAATGGGGGGGTTTACATGCCTGTCAGGTACATTAATGCATTTACCACGATATAGAAACATAAACATTAAACAGCACATGGAACAAGGGGCAATTATAGCAACGGCTTAATTTGATTGTGTCTAGCTTGCAGTTTGTTTAGATATCGAAGTTATCTAATACAGTGAATTAGATTTAACTGGTTACATCTCAACAACGTAATCGATATATCTGCAAACTGAATATGACATGGAAAATGTTGCCGTATACAATTGATAGTATACTTCAGAATACTAGACTTTATAAATCGGTGAACAGCTGATATTTCATCTGTTTCATAATTGGAAGGGTCTTATACTGTTGAAGGTCATTGATGTTGAGAGTGTGATTGTGCTATAAATTTCTCCATATGTTTCCTCCAGGTTCTGGCGGAGTCTAACCCTTCACGCTATGGCTTCCTCTGGCAGTGGTTTGATGAGATCTACTTGACTCTCGATTTGCTGCTGCAGCACCATTTTCTGTCGAGGACTAGTGCCTCGTTTTCTGAAAACTTCTATAGTCTGAAACGTGTGGTAGCCTCAGGACCTGGGAGGCCAGCTCATCTTGGGCTCCCCCGAAAGCCACGATGGCGCTCGTTGCTCCTGCTTGCCCTTCTGCCCTACTTGCGGACCAAGCTGGAAAAGATTTTAGCCAGACAGAGGGATGAGGATGACTTCTCTATCCAGCTTCCCCGGTCGGCCTGCCGCCGGATGTATAGGGCCTTTTTGGCTGCCTATCCGTTTGTGAGCACGGCCTGGGAGGGTTGGGTCTTCTGCCAACAACTGCTCTACATCTTTGGCCGGACGTCACGCCACTCGCCTCTCCTTTGGCTCGCTGGGGTCCGGCTGATGCACCTCAATGCACAGGACATCCGCAGCATGGATCTGAAGCCCCACCCCCCTTCCTCCACCTCTACCCAAAGGTGATTATTGGATTTAATACTTTACTGGGGAGTGGTAGTAGAGTTCAGATTATTTGACAGATGTATACAGGTGTGCTACATATAATGGTATTATACTTGTACCAATTGCATGTGATGTGCCTTCAAAAGGAAAAGCAATACATTTTACAGTGAACGTACTGAGGTTAACACCAAAGCTTGAGATTTTGATGTGTGTTTGACAAGCACTGGACTCCATATCCCATCAGCCCCTTTGGAATTTTTTCCCCCAGTTAGTACATTGTTGTAGCACTGCCATTTGCTCTCCTCTACTGCAGATTGTCTTTAATTTAATTTACTGACCAATTTACTTACCTCCCACAGTGTTGGCCAGAAGTTCCAGGGGATGTTGTCAACGGCACTGGGTGGTGTAGCCTTGTCCCTCTCCACCAGCCTGTCCCTAGGAGTGTTCTTCCTGCAGTTCCTGGAATGGTGGTACTCTTCAGAGAACCAGAGCACCATAAAGTCTCTGACTTCTCTTCCCACACCACCACCTCCACTCCACCTTGACCAGGAGCAAAGTGCAATGACCACAAACAATATCTGCCCACTGTGTCACAAGGTCCGCGTCAATGACACGGCCCTGGCAACGTCCGGTTACGTTTTCTGTTATCGCTGTGTCTATGTCTACGTCAAAGCCCACCAACAGTGTCCTCTGACTGGGTACCCCACAGAACTACAGCACCTCATCAAGATTTACTCCCCAGAAGGGTAGAGGGGCAGGGCCAGGGCCCAATCCTTGATGTTTTCACATCCCTTTTAGGTCTGCAGCCAAGCTTTGCAGTGCTGTAACCCTGTCTGAAGTCCATCAGTTCACACGCATTGCCAGGGATTGATCAGTGAAAGGCAAGCTGGTTGCCCAGAAACGAGTGTTAGCTAAATCTGTATACCGTCTGATGAAGAAATGTTGATTTGGAGAGGTTTTCTGCTAGGTGTTTTCCACATTCCCCACAGTCATTTCCCCTTTCCAATTTTTTATATATCCGACAGTTATTTCTCATATACTACTCAAAATAAGTTAAGGGTCAAAAATATTTGTGCATATAAATATAAGCTAACGAGCTAAAATGGTGATGACTAATGACAAAGAACACAAAACAAAAAACTTTTGATTAGCCACTAGTTTATTACCCTGATGGGAAAAAAAGTCATGCACCCCCCAAAATGATGATGAATGGAAACTGCTCAGCCATTTTATTGCTAAAATTGGCATGCATGAAATGACACTCATGCAAAACATGTGCAAATGGTGCATGAGGTGTCACAATGGGTGTTTCGAGGCAGTTTGTCAGTTTAGTCTGACTAAGTTCGTGCTTCAAATCCATGAAAAGGAAATCTGGTTTAACTTTAAAAGTTTATAAAGATAAGTGCAATGAATGCATGTCCCATAATAACGTGATGTCTATAGTCCAAATGACAACCCAAAGGGGGATATTCTAACCCTATCTGGCTTAAAAAGACATATTTACAAAAAATTTCCTCTGACCCTTAAATTCTTTTGAGTAGTATATATTGAATATCTGGGAATGAACCATCACCAGCCCTAACTGTACTTATTGGTTCTCTAGTGTAGTTTCATACAATATTTGCAGAAGGGGCAAGACATTCAAATGGCTGTGGTGGCACTTTAAATAATATACTTAATTGGTTAATTAAGTTAAAAACTACTCTGAATCTAGACTTAATTTTTTTGAAGACCAAAAATGAATTGTCCCAAATGATGTCTGGATCTAATAACGGACATATATGACCATTTTCGTGTGTGAAATATTCTACAAGCATCTAGCTTTTGACTCCTTTTAATTAAAAATGGGAACAAACAGTTGGTCATAAAATAAAGTCCAATGATTTTTTTGTTATTCATTACCCCACATTTCATCATCGTTTGTGGATGATGGCCATTGAATTGAGTATCATTGGGCTGCTGGGTGGCTCCTCCTAGCATCACCAAGAGATGGGAGGGTTTCAGTGAGCTGGGATGATGGTGGGTGTACTCGTTTTGCAAGCGCGAGGCCTCCCGTCCGTGACCGACTGGGTGTGTTCTGCTGCAGTTTTGCACAAAACCACGTGATGCGGGATAGCCCCCGACATGGTCAGAACAACACACCAGCGAGCCCTGCTGGTCAATAAGGTGCCTGCAAGTCTACCCGTTGAGCTGCACATGAAGTGTCTTCCTCCAATGATGATTTAAGAGCAGGTAGGATGGTGTGTGGGAGGTATATGGGGATGCAATCTGTACGATATGTCATTTGTGTGTCTGTTAATGCCATTTTAATTTAGAAAATAAAGAATCTTCCTCCAACTCATGGGATACGGGGGTGTTAAAAAGCATTTCTGCCATTAACTTCACACACAAGCATTTCCTGAGAACAAGAGAATTCCATATCTCACATTCCTATTCAGAACACTACATGTGCTGGTATTTAATACAGAAACTAGCCCATTGCTTCAGAGTTCATTTCAGAGGGCACTGTAGCACGTCTCTTCTCCAAAAAAAAAAAGTTTTTTTTAGAAGATGTTAATCGAAAGCTGCCTTTTCAATCGACGAGCCACTAGCTAAGCCACAGTACTGGAGGACTATGCAGCTGATGCAGAAATATAGAAAATTAATCTCCAATCAGCTGTGATTGAGTCATAGGAAGTCATGAGAAATAACCAAAACCTATGCTTCCAGAGCAACCTAATGAGCAATGTTTTATAGAACGAGATTCACAGCCACCATCATGGTACCGACTGTCCGGTCTGCAAGGTGCGTCACTGGACGTCTAGTTTCCTGGCAAAAACTTTTTAAATGGCACTTGAAACATTTTACCAATTCTATTCAGTATTTTACACTTTAAACACCTGTCCTGGTAATTTTGTGCTTGGCACCCAGGATTGATGCTAGTGTATAAATTAAAATGAGAATAGAACATAACCAGACTCAACTTTCATTAGGAATCTAGTTTTAAACCAGCAGAATCCTCCTAGAACTTCAGAACATATTCTATACGTACACCATAGATTCCACTTCGGTATGTGCACTAAAGGCAAGACAAGTAGAAGCCACAAACAAAGCCAATGCAAATGTAATCAAATAGGATTCTTTGTACATGAGGATATCCAGACTAGATTGAAAGGGCAAACGGATGTGCCAGTAGGAGGGGGAAAGCCATGATAAGACTGTACGGCAGTGTTACCAGCTTTGGCGTTTTTTTTTTTTTAAGGCAAGTCTGCTGATTATACGTCAATTTCACATTCTGGAAATGACGTACCAGCTGACTTATTGTCTCAGTTGCAGATGGTGTTCTTCTCTGTTCCTCATTTAAACCGCAAGGGATTAGATACCAAAACTACATCTTCCCACTTCGTATTATAAAGCATGCTTCTGTAAGAACCATCCACTGCAAGTCTATAATTATGCTTTTACTCAAGCCATATATGGCAACAGCACTTCAAACCCCCATGCAAATAAACCCCTGTTGGGAGCAATTTATTAGGTAATGTCCAAAATGTACCCAAAAAGAATCCAATGACACAAGGCTAAATAAATTTACTGCTAGACAGTGAGTCAATTCAATTTTATTTGTACAGCACACATTCGTATTTGAAAAGTTAAACTTGAACCAAGCAAAAAGGCCAGAGAGCCAGAGTACTTTTAAAAAATATATATATTTAGACCAGTGTATAAATCCCAAGTGACTTTCTTCAGCAAAACAAGCAAATCTACAAGTAATTGTTAGGATGGCAAACCTGATCATTCAACTCAGTGACACTAAGTTACATTCTAACCAGTTAGCCTGGCATTCATTTTACAACATTGGTTTAAACCTTCATACTTGCTACTTTAATTTTTTTTTTTAAAAAGACGACGCCTGTATGCAGCCAGTGGGGAACATTTGACTAGGCATGGCGGATATTGTTCTGGAGCATGCCGGTTGGCCTGCATACCGGGGCGACGGAGTGCATCTGATGCTCAAAGGTGTGTGTGAGTGAGCAGGGGGTGAGGAGGGGAAGCAGATGTAATTTCATTAGTGATGAGCACCATTAGGACGTTACCACTCCACAAGCTCCAATTTATAAACTGTGATAAAAATGGACATCGCATTATTTTATGTTTAGATATTTTACGAACTAAACTAATGTATGAATAGTTTTGTTAGCCTATATGGAGTTTTTTTTTAATGACCGGTTGACATTTTCTGTACACAAACTGCACTAGTTTTATTTTTTTGCTAAAATAAAAATAAAATAATGTTCTTTTAAAGATGCAAACTAAAATTTGAACATTGGTAGGCCTATAGTTCTATTAATTAACCAACCACATTGACCATATTAACCGCTTTCTCAATATAGGCTATTTTTCAACGTAGGCTAGGCTACGGCGTGTCGGTGGTTATTGGTAGTTTGATAAATTCAATTCACTATGGGAAAGGTAACATTACAGATCGACAGCTGGCGATTACTTTGATGGTTTATCAACATTTTGAACAGTCCAGAGCCTTGTATAACAGTCATTGTTTTTGGTTGTCTTTATTTGTGACAGTAGTGTATTAGTCTGTTGTGCTTTAGGTGCAAAACAAATTGACTCAAAGTAGCCAATCGCTCCGCCGCCGCTCCTTCCACAGAGAACACTGATAGCAAAGTAATGGCTTCAAATATAGTTTGACTACAACTCAAATCCTACCCCAATTGTTTGTTGTGGCATTCTATTTGCATCGAGTGCACCGTGGAGTGCGTTTGGTAGTGGATGCCAACTGATACCATTAGGTTGCGCTAGCATTAGCAACAGCTGGACGTCCATACAAAGGGCAGCATGGAATCAGCTGAAAATAGTCTCCGTCAATTGACAAGATCACGGGCAAGTCGTAAATGAGAACCCTTTGAATCAGAATTTAAACCTTGACATAATACATTTCAAAGAAAACAAATTAGATCAAAATAAATCCCACATTACACTATAGTAAAAGGGGACGGGGAGTCGGACGGCAAACTTTTTTTTTCCCCTCACCATCCAAAAAAAGATGCTTCTCATTAAACAGTCTCAGCATATTAAATAAATTGGTCCCAACTGGCATACCATTTTAGTCACACAATATTTCCACAGCACAGACATGACACGCATCGGTTACAATAAATTTAACATTAAAAAGGGGAAACTACACAATACAGAGTACGAGTGCAATCTGTCCCATTCCTGAGAGGCCCGAGCAAGAGGCCATTCCACCCTACAGGAAATTATAAGGGCAGAGGGTGGGTGGGTACCCCCAAGAGGCCTTTCTGGTCAATGTCCAATTGCCAAGCTTCTAAGTTCCCAGGCCCTCAGACATCTATTGCATCAGGATTCCAGCTACCCAACCTTTCCAGGAGAAACATAAGTGGCCTTTTATGAGGGAGGCAGAATTCTACATTTATTAAACATTTGTTCATTCTGAAGGTAAACAGATTTGGAGACTGAAGCAGTCAATGTGAAAGTCAATTATTTTTTGATGAAACCACCAAGAAGCCCCTAGATTTCACAAGTCAGCCAAATGGTCATCAATTCTTGCTGGGTAAGCATTACGACCACACACCTGGGTTGAATCAGCTGTGCATGACTCAGCCACTTGGGATTCAAATTCAATCACACCTTAGTCAGCAACCACAGAAGGGCCAGAGCAAGTCAGGCAATCCCTACCAATTTCCATACTGTAAACCTGCCAGTTTTGTAATCCTAGTTATATCAGTCAGACACAACTATCAGTCCCAACACCTGCATAAATCACATCCCAGGCCCTGAAAAGAATTTCTTTACAAGATTAAACCGGATATTGCCTATGCCAGGGGTAGGCAACCCTGGTCCTGGAGAGCCGCAGGGTCTGCTGGTTTTTGTTGTTACTCGCCATTTAATTGATCAATTAAAGCAGTTGATTACACAGTTAACTCACCTCACCTGGTTTCTTTGGTCAAAGTAGTTGCTGTATTTAAGGTGAAAACAAAAACCAGCAGACCCTGCGGCTCTCCAGGACCAGGGTTGCCTACCCCTGACCTATGCAAAGCAGCTGAACCAGATCAGAAAAACAATTGGAAGTTTTAATTAGGATGCAAAGACATAATGCATACATAAACATTCCCTAAAGTGTGATCCAATACTGTCACGACCTCATTTGGTCAGTAATACAATTTTAAAATATATTTATTCAGACAAATTAAGTGTCAATCTTGAGCATATACAAAACAACTTACCCAAGTAGCAATGGGATTGGTCTTGTGCACCCGAAAGTCTGGACACACAGCAAGCACCCCATGCACAGCGATCGGTTTACACTCCCTTTGATGTTCATACAGAAATCCTACTGCAATCTTTAAAGGCACAAGTATCATGACATTTCGAGACTAGCATAAATCTATCCACAGAGCATTTGATCTTAAACCGAGAAAGTTCTTTGATCTGACTTGGTCGTCCCTGGAATTTGTAGCACTCGTTTAAAGTTAATGCTACAAAATGCATACATACAAAATGAGTCAAAATCAATGGCAGAGCAAGCCAAATTCTCTAAATTGAAAACTTTTTAAAAATGTATTCCAAACATCAACATTTAGAAAGCAGCAGCGACTCAGAGAGAAGATTATATGTCTAATCACACCTTAGTCAGTGCCTTCCTGGGAAGGTACTACCAAGTCAGTAGATGTATCTCATCATTGTCACTCAACCCAGCTTTATAAAAATCTCAGGAACTGAACGCTTAAATGAACAGCATCATTGAACTCTAGACTCCACACCCACCAATTTTAAATAAATCTCTGCGGAATACAAATGGCAGGCAGTAATTGCCTGGCAATATCCAACTCTACCTAAGTAGCATAGCCATGTTTACGGTGTTCATTACAGTTACACCACTGAAGGGAATACAATCAATATTAAAGCACCAAAACCAGGTTCTCAAGAAGAACAGGATGTGTAGGATTGTATTACTACACAGCTGTTGACGACTACAAACAGTTGAATAGTTATTTGACCTCACCTAGTTATGCGAGTCAAAATTCTGTCAATAAAGATGGTAAAGTCAAAAACTTCTCGACACCAGGGCTGGCCACATCTGTTTTAAGTGTCCATCATTGTAGACCAGTGCCTCTCCAGAACCAACCATTGTCTTTTTCATCATCTCTGCCTCAAGTTCAGAAGCGTAAGCAGTTTCAGCCGTTTTTAAATGTCTTGGAAACCACGCCCATTTGGCAAATACTCGACATGTGAGCGCAGCCAAGAACAAATTCAGACTGAAGAAACCAGATGAGCGGAATTGTGTAACCTAATAGCCTATCAGCTACTTTAAATAAGTGTTGAGGAACACCAAAAACCAGCAGACACTACAACCCGCCACAATCAGGGTTGAGTGAGAACCACTGTTGTAGATCATGGGCACGGGGTCCTCAATCTTATCCCGAAAGGGCCAGTGTGGGGGGGCACTAAGCCCAGCACTAAGACACCTGATTCTACTTATCAAGGTCTTGATTGAAGACCATGATTAGTTGATTAGCTGAATCAGGTGTCTGAGTGACTTAATGACTAATTAGCTGATTGAGCCAGGGTAACTGGTGGCAGCAAAAAAAATCTGCATTAAAAAAATCTGCAAAGATGTGGCCACAAGGCCTGGAGTTGCCCATCCCTGCTTTATTTCCAAGGCCTAAATTAGCAGCTGATTGTAAGGAAACCAAAAAAAGATAGAGATCCTCCAGGGGTTGAGTTTGACACCCCTGTTATAGATTAGTGGTATTTACTCTTGACCTTAGAGCACCAAAAAGTTTCACTGCAATTCTACTTGCACGCTGCCCCCCCCCCATAAAAAAATGTATAAATCAGAAACTCAGAAATTCAGACCTGAGAAACCAGGTGTGATGGATTAAACATAATCAGCTGTTCCAATTGATCAATGAAGTGCTGAGTCAGAAAGAAAATGAGCACATCCTGGGGCTTTCCAAAAGGCACGAGTGAATTCCACTGTAGTATTTTAAAACACAGGAATAAAATAGGATAGAGACACTTTATTCCATAGAACTTGTTTTAATAACTGTTATATGTAGAATCAATTCAGTGAGTGGACATACATGGCCTTTTTGTATTAATATCCAAAATATGTGGTATGGTACAGCGTTATCAAAATTCTTGTTGACAAAAATGGACAAGTAAACATTTTTTTACTTGAAAGGTCAAGTACTTGAAAAGTCATCCACGGGCACACAAATTCAATAAATAAGCGGTTATTTTGGTCAGATTACATTGGCACATGTTAGGGAGCGACAGCGCAAAGAAGTTTGGCTTCAGCTTTAAGGAAACAAGTTCAAAGTTGATAGAGTTCATCCCCAAGCTTACAGAGCATAACAGTTTCATGATGCACGAGAAAAAAGTAAACCCTCCAAAAAATGCTAAATGCCTGGCTACTTTGTGCTCTAATCAAATGGCCCACTAAATTCAGCTCGCCTCAAAGTATTGAACTAGGCTACAAGCGCACTTCAGCTTCCTTCCTCTCATGTCAGAGAAATAAAGCAGACGTTTCTTGGTCTTATAGGAAACATACTGGAATGTCTTCCTTTACTTTACAGATGCAGCCACCATATAATGGCAACAGTTGTAACATTCGTCACGCTCTCCCATCATTCATTTCCTGCTCATAAAGCTACATGCTCCAAAATATTCACTTTCATTGGAAAAAATGGTTCAAACCCATCTGCTTCCAAAGAGCTTGTCCAAAACGAACCTATGTTGATACATTTCCTTTCTTTTTGTTTTTGTTTAAGCATGTCAGTGTTTGATACTGAGATAATGGAGTACCAAGAACACATCTACCTGTAGAACAGTAAAATAAAGCTTCTACCCTGGTTTCAGCCCACCCCTGCAATTTCTACAACAAACCCATTGAATTTTTTATTTTTAAATTTTAAAAAAATTATAATAATAAGCACTTGACAAGCATTCAATTAACAAGACCTCTGTATGCAGTGTGAAAAAAATTGCCACTGAATAACTTTTTTCCTTTAGTTTCTGCAAGACATTATAGGTACATCAAAGTCTCAGCATTATACTTCTTCCTTGACCTTTAATAACTTATTAAGTTATTTACATATTCTCTTAAATATAAGCCACTACAAAAAAGGAAACAAAAAGCTTGCTTAAATGTGTTGATCCAAGTTATGGACAAAGCACATTTTGTCACTAGAACAAAGAGGCCCTAATCTGTATCAGACTAAACACTAATTTGGAACTGGAAAATAATTCCTTTCCCCGCAGTGTATTATACAGATTAGTACACATTTAAGTATCTGGTTCAAGTATAAATTATCCTGCCGTGTGTATTCCAATTTTGTACTGCTACACTCTTGTGTGTGCATATAAAGAAAGCTGTTATCTTGCACAGCATTATCCTTTTGCTTAGTTTGCAAATAACCTTAAGGTAATTGCAGACCTGAGACATGCACACAGCTGCTAAGGGTATAGTCACAAAAAAAACCATCATACAAAAACAGAACACCTTATACCTAGCCCATGCTTTTTCCAATACAAAGTCAACTTCATCAGAGATGATCTGGACACATTTTTGTTATTTTTTATTCCTGATTAGACCTCATTAGCATGTCCCTCTCTGTCTTGCAAACTGGGTACAAGTCATTGGACACTTTCACCATCAACTGACAAATTTGAACATCCGAAAATAGAACAGCAATGTACACAGCTTGCATGGTGGTTTTCTATAGTATCCACAACACCACACAACTTGGATTTCAGTTGCATTCTATTCCTTTAACTCTTAAACACACATGTTAATGTACATGCTTACATACGAGCAGAATGTGAAAGTTACCGCCATAGAAATAATAATAAAAAAGTAAAAAAATATATAAAGGTAAATTAAACTGAAAACAAATTAGCCCTTAAGATTACCTGTAAACTCTCTTTTGTCTTACAAAGTTTATTCTGTTTCCAAATACAGCACATACACCAGACACAAGACTAGCACATTTCACAAATAGGGACCGTACTCTAGCCTAAGCACACAGAAACACTTGGACACTGGACTCAGGAGTCAGGGCCTAAGACTTAACTGAAACCTCCAGAACATAGAGGAAGTCACCAAGCAACATTTATTATTAGAGCTGAAATGGATATTAATGGATGGTTAACATGGTGCTTTGGGAGACAAGCCGGTACAGGCCAAAAATCAGTGGAGTGGAAGGGAGCCAAGAATGGGGTGGGGGAGGGGTGGGGGGATGGGGGGTGGTGGGTGGCATGGGGATTCAAACAGTTTGAATGCCGCGGTCGTGGCCGTCCAGCTGCACTTTGAGCTTGTGCAGTTCCTCAATCTCCTGATGGTGGCGGTCCGTCTTGTGGCGGACCAGCGAGCGGTAGAAATGGATGGTGAAGACCACGAAGATTAAACCCACGGGCACCATGATGATGGTGGAGGCCATGGCCGCCTGCCATCCGCTGTACCCAGGCTCGCGGGTGTCTGCCGTCGTACAGTTGTTCCGAAAGGCTCCCGAATCGACGGGCAGGAATTTGATCCAGCAGAGGAGCACCACCTCGGCCAGGAAGAGCAGGATTCCCAAGGCGGTGGAGAAGCCCCAGGCCAGCTCGATATAGTGGTGCATGCGCTCGTGGGGCGACTCGCTGACGGAGTTGAGGTTGTGGATGTTGCTCACTGCCTCCACGTTGGGCAGGATGCAGGTGCTGATAAGGAGGGCAAAGAGGTGCACTGCCACAAGGACCGTGGTGCACACACTGAAGGCGATCAACAGGAAGCGGGGATAGTTGTACTGCATCTCCAACTGGACCTCCACCATGGCTACCTGACAATCCATCGACAAGCAACAAACAACACCAGCATCAGCGGTGCAACAATTCACAGGAACAAATTAATACGCATGAATTGTTGAACTATTGGATTTTTATGTCTTAGATGATGTTGAAAATTGGAATACTATTACTACTACTCATACAAAATGAAAACATTTGAATATGCAAGGTTTCTATTTATTTTACTTAGACTTCCCCCTTTTGCTCTCCTCTCTCCCCTGTCTCCAGTACACACGTGCAGACAGGGAGGTGTTGGTTTATTCTACAGGGAGGATCTGTTACTTGTAGATAGTTTCCCTGATTGGTAGCTGCATAGCTAGCCCTGATTGGTTGGTTTTTGTAAGACCTGGGTGAGATTTTTTGACAGCCTAATACAGAGCCCAGGACACTCACAGAATGTAATGAATAAATTTAATAATTTTGCCAAAATTATATAGAAAAAAAATCTTGCCTACTGCACCTTTAATAAATGGCTTTCAACTTTGCGGCATTTTTGTGCTAGCAGCTACATTAATTTTAAAAAATGTAATTCACTGTATCCAAGTGTTCACTGCTATAGGTTCATGCTCTCACATAATACTAGGCTAAAGCTCCGATAAGCCGCGAGTGCCCTTTTGACCACATGCCATTCACCACAGGGAGCGCACTGTGAAACTCACCATGGCGAACCCGGAGAGTAAGGCAGAGGTACGACTGGAAGCCTTGAGTTTGGCACGGCTCAGATAGAGCTTCCTCCAGGACAACGCCTGCACGGAATGGTGGTTGGAGGTGACCAGCTCCAGGTAGCTCCGGCGCACCCAGTCCCTGTAATCCATGCCGCCTCCATCCTGAGGCCGCTCAGAGCCCCCAGGGGCTGGGGAGCCCATTGGCACGTTCAGCTCACTGCTCATGGCAACTGCGAGGACAGCAAAAGGGCTGAAGTGACAGCAAAGCCTCTTACTTTCAACAGTGATGACAACTGCAATAAAACGACAGTGGACAGCACACCGTCTTTATAAGCACACTTCAAAACTGCATGTTACTAACGCTTCTGCAAAATCTTCAGTGTTGCGTTTATAAAGCAAATGCTTACATAATTTACTTCATCGACCGCAGTAAAGTCAATATGGCTGTGAAATGCTTCTATGAGAACGAACAGATGGCATAGGAAACCCACAACACAGACACACACTACAGCCACGACAAGAAGGCTGGGTTTCAGGGTCAGTGTAGTCTCCACAGACTTAATGTGTTGTCAGCAGCTTTCATAACACATATATGTAAGAAAAGAACATTTTAAAATATACAGTGGAGATCTACATAGCATCAAACTATACATAATTCTAGAGAATAGTTGGTATGATGAAGGCTAAAGTACAAATCTATAGCCAACTCACTTCGTACTAACTAAAATCCAAGACAAATTACCACTAGCGTTGTCGTTGTTTTTAACATAACATTCTGCCAAGATACTGAGTTACATCAGCTAGCCAACGTCAGCGATGTAATGTGTCTCAGTCAGTTACCTAAATATCGTTAGTTAGAAGCGTTTTTCGTAAGCCAACCACCTGGATTTACTGTAACGTTATATGAATAACTAACGTTAATGTTACATCAAATGGATGGTGGACGAGCTGGCAGGATGGATATTAATCATCCAATAAAAACAATTGCTCCAACTCCTCCTTAGCAAAAACTATAAACTCACTGAGTTACTGCAACCTTACAATAATAGATATAAGCCGGATACAATCTATCAAGCTCCCAGTTTGAGATTCGCACAAATCTTTCTTAAGAAATCTAAAATGAAAGTGTAACGTTCGTCAATTCGCGATGCATGTTCTCGTATAGCTTGGACTTGTAAAAAACTGACTAGTTTGTTAACGTTAGTTATCCTGTTAACTAGCGGATCCTGGTTCACAATAGCCACTCATTCTGACTTCACGTCTTTACCATCAACACTGACGAGCCAGCTAGCTAGCTACTTTATATACTCTTTTTTAAACGGATTCCCTGTCCGATTTCATGCTTTCTGCGCCACGTCAGTCAGAGATCAGCTATCTGACTAGCCTGGTAGCTTGCTAACGATGAAAATAAACATATCTAGCTACATTAGCAATATCTAACCAGATAGCCTTCGTTGGTTATAATGAAAACAACTGAAGCTACGACATATCATACGAACTGTCCTCTTTAGCCCGTCAAGATTCATCCTGTGCGCACTGAACTAACCGAATCGGACGACCCAACTTCCTTTGTGCTTTCAATAGCAAGCTACGCACATCTACATAAAAATTCACTGGGAGTAGACAGCTTAGCTAATTCAGCGAGAACTAGCTATGCTAACCTAGATGGCTAATGCTGGTTCCAACGAGATATGGCTGGTTTTGGGCAGCATATAGCGGATCTGCTTCATTTATTTACCTTATTGCCAAGAATGCCGTGGAAGAGTCTCATTTACGAAACCGGCAAACCCCACTTGCTTAAAAAAAAAAAGCGAGATGCTCTGCCCGCCCACTACGTCGACCGCAATACGTTTTCCGGTTATCCAAGAGATCCTTCTTCTTCTTCTTTTTGTTTAATGGCGGATTGCATTCTTTTACTTTGAAGGTGCATACCGCCACCTACTGTACCGGAGTATACAGTCATGATTTATTTAATACAACATACAGAATGGAGAATTATTTATTTTTAATCAAATCCCTATACCTTAATACTGTATAATATTACAATCCATATATCCAAGAGATCCTCCCCCAATCTCTGGTTATCCCTCCCCCTTTGCGATCATTCTGGTCACGTGAGATGGGTGCAGCCAGCGCTGCAGCGTGAAGTGCTGTCTGTGTCCAACCAGGGCCGGATTAAGACTTCATGGTGCCCCTGGGCAACCAGCCACTCAAGTGCCCCACCCCGCAGCACACAACCCTTACCTATCCACAGGAGTGTATTAGTCCTTGAGTAGAAATACTTTTTAAGTGTACTGAAGTAACCTATTATTTTTCAGTATACTTTACTTGACTGTTTTTTATATATACTTTTAGCTTACTACTACTCCACTACATTTTCCATATATATCCTGTATATACATGCACTTTGAACTATTACCCACCCCCTTCAACTGCCGGCACCCGACACTTTACTCTTGACCTACACATTTGTAACTGTCTATTATATTGATATAGGCTTTATTTTTAGGTTTAGGTTCATATAAAATTATTCACATTGCTATTTATATTGTTTAGTCAGGAACTTGGAAACAGATAAGCCACTGTTGAGAAAAGCAGGACCAAGATCAAGAATTCCAATGTATCTGTACTTGTTGCATATGGCCAATACAAACTTGAACTTGCACTTGATATTGATATATCTTGACAATCTTATTATTAAACGTGAATGGTGAATAACTAGTAGTGTAGAGTTGTAGGAAGGGAGAGATGGACAACTTCACTTCTCTCTTTGACTACACAAACGTGTGTCATTTATTTGACATCAACATTGCAGCACTAGATTTAGTGTACTATCGCGGCGGCCCCACAAATTAGCTTTTATATAATTTTTGCTTTTAAAGCACTTCAACTTTCGTTTTTTAATCATGAAATGCTTTTGTATCAGCCAACATACTGATACTGAATGATAAACATATACAACGTTATAGTTCTAGTTAGCCGTTTTAGCTATATGTTTGCTAGCTAGTAAAGCCAGAACTTTCCTGCGAAGGGTGTCCATGGCACCAAGTTCCCAGTTGTGCAGCTCAAACACCGCATTTACCACCTCCGAAATGCGACCTCTCACCATAAACTCACGCAGGATTAGACTTTTTTAATTATTTTTTTTTTTTTTACTTGAATTTCTTGAAATTAGAATTTTGAGCATTCACTTTTCAACTTTTTATCGCAAAATCAGAATTTTGCGTACATGCTTTTCACCACTCGTTATTCGCACATGCACTTTTCAACAACGGGGGACAGGCAGACACGGAGCGCGGAGGCACACAGCCAGTCAGTTACCTACTCTCCTCGGCACGCTGCTGGGGCAATTCGCTGGTAGCTGTACTCTCGCTTGTGACGTTACTACCGTTAGCTGTTTTAGCAGAGCTGTCGGTAGCTAACGTTAGCTTATTAGCTTCTGTGCTGCTTCTGCTGCTGCATCCCCCTGGCAGTTCACGTTCTTCTACATTACGAATGAAGAAACTACCTATTTGAGGTACATTTTTAAAACTGGCTGTATTTCGAGTCTCTTTATCTTTTTAAAGTTGTCTTTTCGCACTACCACTTAGCTGTTGCCTCTTCATCGTTCTGTTGGTTCTGAGTTGCTTACGAGCTATGTTTCAAACGTCAATTCGTACTGACGTTAGTGGCATCTTCTGAATTAACCAATTATGATTTAGATTTTTTCGGCTTCTGGGGGGGGGCTACTTTGGTGCACTGGCTGCTCGCTGCTGGCACAGACTCAGCGCAGGCAGGACTTACAGCAGCTGCTACAGACACATACCACAGGCTGAACTGAGACACATTGTGGGACATGCTAACGTGATTTTTAAAAACTTTTCGAAACTAGTTTTATTGCAATTCATTATTATTGTAACATTATTTTTGTAACATTATTATTTTTTTCAACTTTTTTTGTTTTTTTTTGGCTTGCTTGCTTGATGCCCCTGGAGCCTTGGTGCCCCTGGGCACGTGCCCAATTGCCCATATGGTTAATCCGGCCCTGTGTCCAACTATAACTTATATAGTTCTGTTGTTCACACAGCGGACGGTAAGACGGCAGGAAGAATCCGGATGTCATTCTTTTCAACGAGACAATGACGGCAGTCGACGGTAAAATAGGAAATATATTAATAATTAGTAGGGTCACGTGCCGATGGAACGGAAGTGGTACATTTTGGATGAGAAGTTCGTGCCACTTCGTGGTAGAGAACGAGAGAGGTGGGAGGAAATATCGAACCAAAAAGTTTAAAAAAAACTGATCTTGACAAAAAGGCTGCAGCATGGAGTGTTGTAAGCACTGATATGCAGATTCCAGGTACATATTATTAGCTGTATTTTCAGAAGCTTTTCTACGTATGATTTTAGGTGTAACTAACTACCGAGCGAAGCTACCTAAACATGCTGACATTATGATACGTCCACACACACCGCCCATTTATGAAGACACAGGCTGAAACAACGCAGTAATACACACACACAATGTATGAATACACTTTCGATCGCGGTCCATTTTGCAAAGGCGCTCTTTGCTACACCGGTAATGTGTTTCGCACGGACCGTAAATATGGAACGCCGTATAATGGGCTCAGAAACTCGTCAGCTGTCAGACCCCAAAACCACTGATCTGTGAGATCCACCTCCCGTACGTGTTTTTAAAACCCATTGGGCATGAATGTTAAGGGCGTTTCCTTTCAAACGGGAGACCACTGTTGACTCAACCCCAATGGTAAACTGATAGGCCACACCATTCCCTGTGTTATTTATGCTTATTGATACATTAAGTTCAGTAAAAGTTCCCACAGCCTTGGTGCCAGAATCGCTTAGATAGCGTTAATTTCTGTATATTTAAATGCACTGATCCAACGTGAATGGGGTTATGGGACGTTGTTTCCCCCCCAAAATCAAGAAAATGATCAGAGGCAGTATAAACATTAATATAGAGGCCAATTAAAGGGAGGGTGCTCGGATAGAAAATGATTCTCTACACGAGTCTACAATCCGTAAATATATCTATGTAGTGAAAAGGGGTACCATCCTCCGTGAATGCAAACAACGAGAGCCTGTGTCCTTGGTATGAGTGCAGAGAGGCGGTACGGAAGTGCGACCGTCCAAAACAAATATGAGATAGGGTGTGCCGATAAGACGAGGAACAAAAATGGGTATGTCTCTTAGCTACAGATGCATGTCCAAATTCCCCCTTTAATTGTTCATAAGGACACAGGTTAAAACACCTGTGAATGGCAGTGTTATTTCTATGCGTTTGCTTATGAGAACAAATGGGGCTACATTTAATATCATTACATACAATACTTTATGGCAGTGAAATTAAGTCAATGAGCCTATTTTAGTGCACAAACAAATCATCCAGTACCACATTTAAGGAGCTTGTGTATCTTAGCTTTAAATATTTATAGATATCAATGTCATAATATATCATTATTTGTCAAGATACATGATTGTAAACAAAATAAATGAATAAATTACAAAGTGAAACCTGATTACTTTCATCAAGAATTTAATTAATGCCCAAGAAACTATAAACATTCTATCTATGGAAAACAAAAGTCAACAAATCAAATTATGTCAACCTCTTCATAACAGAAATCTCACTCCATAATTTGGCCATATGCTAGGAAACTGTGTGCCAATTTAATTATGTTAGTTTTCATTATATGACAATACAAAGCATATTTTCACAAACTTCAATAACTTGAGCATTCAGTTAATGTGTGCCATTCTCTTACTTTCAAATAAAATAAAGCACCTTTTAAGGCAATTTGACTTTCCCTTGATTATTGTATTTCATTTTCATCCAGAATGTAGTTATACATATTTGCCAGCAGGGAGCAAGCTCGGTCAACAAATCTCATTCTTGAAATCGTGTTTTTTAAAAACCAGTGAAATGGAATTTGTACCAACTGTCACATACTGCTGGCTTGTTATAAAAACCCTTCTAGCTCAAAACTCTTGGGGAAAGCTTGTTCAGTGACTTTCATGTGACCACATTGGCAGTATTAATAAAAGACAGTATGACTGGCTGCCTACAAGAAAAGTAGTTACTGTGCACCAACAATGCACAAATTGCATGCTCAACACCAAAATGCCAGCATACAAATTGCATTTATCTCAACAACTAAAACCCACCACAAGAGGATAAGTTAATGCGTAATGTCCACCTGTTACATGGGGACTGTATAGGATTCTGCAGTTTGCCAGAACTCAGCGACCCACTTTCGGAATGTGTTACATAAAATACCCACGCACACAAAGCTTGTGTATGACAGGAAATCAACAATCTGTTGAATGTACAGATTATGCAATTCATCAGCTCAAATTCATTAATAAAACACACGTAAAATACTTGGGTAGAATTGTCTTATGATACCTTAAAACAATTTCCCTAGTTTCTTTGATTTATGGAGTATTAACTTTCACACATATTCAATATAAATTCATTATAACATATCCATTGTTGTCATTCAGATTCATTGGGTAACAGGTTGAACTGCCTTGATCTACAAGGAGAAGAGCTGTTGAAGACTGGACAGTGGAAACACTGATAACCTTCAGTTATGTTTATGGCAGGGAGGTACGTAAGCATCCCTTGCTGAAAAGCAATGGACCTCTCATGAATACTTTTTTTTTGAGATCTAGAAAAACTGCAGAGACAAAAAAAAAAAAAAAATCACTTTAATTAATTCATTAAGAATCGCTTCCCTGTTCTGTGGTTAGTCTTGTAACCTTTGGGTTAACCTTGAATGTACTGACACACAGTGTGGTGCAAGGGAAGGGGAGGCAATCTCCAAGTGAAGATTCCCCCTGGCACCCACACAACACAGGTTTTACAAGGACAGGACATTTAGAAACAGTTCCATCACAAAGTGTCACTGTTGTAGCTTAGACACAGGAGCTTGCAGACCGGTGAGCAGGATGGAGAGGTCCGCACGTGCTCCTTTCAGTTTCACGTGCCTTTGAGGGGCACCACCTGGATATCTGGTAGAGGCCTTACACCCACCCTTTTTAAGGCTTGCAGAGTTTTTTTATCTGTGACTAGCCATTACACAAATCCCTCTCCTAGTGATAAAGAGTATTCACCAGCGAATGCTGTTCTGTGCTGCTGTGGAGAGACAAGTTACACACAAACAGAAGAACCCCAGCAGAAGCTGTCTTAGAGTCAGGTGAGAATCAGAGCAGGTGACGTCCTCTAATGTGGTGGGAGAACACTGGTGCATGAGGCTGTGGCAGCCAGGGTTCCGCTGTTGCCGTTGGAGATACGGGGGGAAAAACCGCGCTCACCCGTGACAGGCCACTGCAGCAGGGAATTCATCCCAGAGGCCAGTTCAATGGGCTGGGCTGTCACAAGCTACATCTCCCAGGGCAACAGAGTGAGACGGTGGGGCATGTGTGTGTGAGCGCGTGAGTGTGTGTGTGTGTGTGTGTGTGGGGGGGGGGGCTTTCAAAGACGGAAGCTCTCTCCTTTGCCATCGATGTGTTTCAGGCGCAAGTACACATCGGTGCCGATGCCCTGCATGGACTGGATGGACAGGGAGCCCCCCAGGTATTCGGCATAAGCCCGCGATGTGGGCAGGCCAAAGCCGAATCTGAAAGGGAAGCAACGTGAGGACACAAAGGGGTGAGTGAGTGGGCCCACAGGCAGACTGACATACTGGTGTCCTATATACACAAAATGGCGCACACCCAAGAGTTAATGAAGTGCAGACTAACGGAGAGTCATGGTCATTAAGAAACATAGCAAGGAGGAATTTGAGTGTGCAACTCTTATTTTTTGTTACTGCTGTCCTATCCCAAAACACAGAGGCACTTATCTCCTACCACAGAACACCAGCTATCAGAAACAGTATTAAAAAATGCATTCAGCGTTTTCCTTCGTAAATGCGTGAATAAACACTTTCCTTTGTTTATTATTGTAGACCCAATTATTGTATTATTTCCACAACGATAATTTATTAGCTGTGTGAACTTTGCGTTCGCTCATGAATCCACGCCTGTGCCTGTGTAAGGACTGGCGCTAATGCAGTAGAGACAGCAGGGGGCGCTGGCGCTCTCACCCGTGCATGGGGCCTGACTGCGGGCCACTGTTGGTGATGTTGTCGAAGAGGTTGGTCATGCGAGGGTCCTGGGCGCTCTGCTCTGCCGTGCTGAAGTGATAGTCCATGACCTTGGCCAGGATGCTGTGCGGGATTCCACCGCCGCGGTCAGAGATCCTGGAACAGCATTGGAGAGCGGAGCCACATGGTCAACCTTACCTCAGTGCAAGTGTGAACAGTTGCACAATGCACACAGATAACCTCTTAACTCTCTCTACCGTGGCAGACTGATAGCTCAAATGTTGATAATGTAAGTCAAAGGTCAGGTACTTTATATGCAGATGACCGCAACTCAAAAGCCACTGAAAAAGAGTTTCAGCTGGATACTCACTTGCAAATGGGCACGAATCACCTGTGATATATATCACAACAATTAGATTATCATCACACAATCTTAGCAAGAAAAGGCAATCTCCTTTCCATCCTTAAAGTAATTTTTGCAAGGCTATATTTACTGAGGAAATAGATTATTTGCCACTTGTAAAAAAAAAAAATTTTTTTTAAAAACCTTTAAAAAAACTCTGTAAATACAAAATAAATCTGAATGAAACTGCAGGGGCAGGGGCTAGAAGCAGTCAGAATATCACTAAACAGCCTTAATGCGACTTCCTACTCAGTGTATTCTGTCCTGCTGCCTTTTTCTTTGGCTGATTTGAGTCATTACGTGACAATTTAAGCATTACAGTTCACATGCACTCAATGCATGTCCAATTTTAATTGTGTAATAAGTCTGAGACATGGAAAAAGCAGACTGGAATGGCTTCACTCAGATGACAGGGGAAATATGGATACACTTCATTTATACAGAATACACTTTAGTAGAGGACGTTCATCCAATTAGATTTCTCTATCTTATAAATGGCTTCATAGAGATTAAAAAGTATAATGAGGACACAGAAGAGGGAAGAGGTAAGTCAGGGGGTCCAGCCCAAACCGTACAGTCGGTACTTCCACTGTACAAGGCAGGAATAAAAAGATTTCCAGGCAATCTCTTATAAAGGTCACTAAGAAAACATCCAAGCAATGTCAACACATATGGCAAATAATTGAGCACAAGAGCTCATAATATGCTGACCTGTTCAGCACAAGCCAAACATTTTGGCGTGTGTAAATTTACTCAGAGCAAACACCCTTTTACCGTTCCCGCTCTCCCGAGTCATTAGTGGAATCTGGTGACAGCACTTTCTGTGTGTGTGTGTGTGGGGGGGTCCTTTGTCATTCCCATGGTGACCGCACATTGCCTGACTACAATAAATCCCCTGCTCTTATCTTGTTTGCCCTCAACTGAACATTATCATACCTAGGTGTCAGGTATCCATTCGGTTCAGAAGAAACCCACAATTTTGACTGCAAATTGCAAAAACAATTTGAATCAATAATCAACCATCATATCATATTTTCACTACTAAGTAATGTCATGGAAATTGCTTTTACAGGCAGCTATTCCACCCGAAACCTGCAGCACGAGTGACTATGGAAGCTGGAGCTTAGGGTTGGGCGATGTCTACTCAAATGTGACATCACAATGTGCACATCCAAACATCGTGATGGACAATGACATCATCCTATTGTGATTTGTTTTAATGAATAAATTATTATAAAATACTAATTTTCATTATTTTATAGGCCTATTATTTATATCAGGTAGGCTATTCATTTAACTTGTGTTTTATCTATTCAAAACTAAATATGAATCATTATTTCATGGTAATACAGTTTCAGAAAATTTATCAAAACGGCAGTCAGGGAAAAAAAACTGCAGTGAACAGACAACACAATGGCGGAGTTAGACTTGGTCGCGAAGAAAGGCACAACTTCGCCAATCTGGCAATACTTAGGATTTAGGCCTAATGCACAAGGAGACCCGAGACATGTTTCCATTTCCGCGACATGTACGTTTATAAGTATAAAATTATGCAAGTAATTTTAAGTAATTCTAAGATTATTCAGTGAAAATATTTTCGATATTAGGCGCATTGTTTTAATGTGGCAATTCAAACACGTCAATGCGCCGGAGGAGAGTTGGAGGGGGGTATTTGTGATGAAAAAAAGTTAAGAAATCGCACCTAATAATTAGGCTATATTATTGTAACAGCGCAGTAATTATTTTGCAGTAATCACAGTAAATTTGATGAAATCGTTGAATCCGAAGGCATAAGTAATGGCTACTAATATTGAATGCACTACGCACGGGCTGTTGAACGTCATTCAAAGGAGATAATGTTCGCTTAGCTGTAGGTAAATTCTAATCTGTAGTTTTATGACACATAGCCTAACGACTCAAAATGTGTTAATCATTTACATAAGTGTTTAATTAAGCAATAACTTTTTTAGCTAATAGACGTCGGGTTTAAGGCGCATGCAGTTTATTTCGCTCCAGCTTGCCAACGTGAATTCTTCACGAATCCTTTTTAAAAAATAAGGGACACAATATGGGAAACAACTGTTACAGGGACTAATTACATAATTTTACATACAAATATAATACCAACTGTTCATTTGCATAGCCTACATGTTTAAAAAGTGCACTGTTATTTAAATAAACCATGGTCAATGGCTATCAATCATCGTCGATGGACGATGACATCATCCATCGAGCCAACCCTACTGGAGCTGTAGCTCGGTTCACGTGTCTTATTCTTGGGCTGCCCCCACCTGTATGTGCACACACTCACCTGGTGACAAAGTCTGTTTCGTTGTTGGCAATGGTGACCACTACGTCAGGTACGTTGTATGGTGTGTCCAAGTGGCTCTCCATGGTGGCCCTGTGAACACAGGGAGTCGGTGAGGAGAAGGGCCCTCTCTCCAGCCATCTCACTGGTTCAGGTGATCTCAAACAACTTACCGTCCTGCACTACGATTTTCTTATGTATGATGCCCAACATAACAGGGCTTTTATTCTGACAGCAATTTCAGATTTCACTTGTCAGTTAAAGCTAATAACAGGACCTATGGAGAACCAGTTTTCAAAAGAACAACCTGTTGACATGAACTATTGCAGAGGCTCGCTGCCATATTATGGCCAGTGCCCCCTGTAAAAACAAAACCCCCCAAAAACACACACATTCTCACAAACACTTAACTTTATAGAGTAGACATCAAGGACAAATAAGCAAATAAACTGCCCTTTGTGCAACAAGATCTCCTGCCAATCAATCTCTATCTCTCCATCTCTCTCTCCCCCTCCCACCCTGTGATCCAGTCATTCATGCTGCTACCCTTTATGCAGCTCAGGCAGGGCTCATGCTGCTACCCTGTATGCAGCTCAGGCAGAGGCATGCAGGGACCCTCTGAAGCCCCAGTTGCTGAGAGTACAGCCCAGGGGCCCAGAAAAGCATAAGCCCCCCTTTATCAGCCCCATTCAGACGGCACAAAGGGCAACAGAGCCATTCACAGCCCCTGTGGCGCAGCAGCGATGGGGAGGACAGGAGGTGCCTGGCCCACTGACTGGCTCCGACTTGCTCAGCGTGTCAAGGAGGACTGTGTTTCACATGGGCCTGGACCTCCTGCCAAGGACACGGGTGCTCTCATATGGAGAGAGAGCAGAGACGTGGCCTGGGCGCACCATTAATACGCTAATCATCTGCTTCATTACTGTTCGACTAATGATCTGGAATTACTGCCACGTCATGCTCTGCCATCTAATATCAGCGAAGAGTGCCAAAAACATATTTATATTAACATCGACAATGTTGGCTGTGTGTATGTGTCAATTATCAAAATTCCCTGGATAATTACAAAATCCACAACAACTTTCATAATACTGTCATACATTCCAAGGACATAGATCACAATCTGATCCGCGTAATAGGCTCCTCGCTGCAGAGAAGTGGAGAACCCCCTTGGCCCTATCCGATATTGGCCTCGGTATCGGGAGAAACGGGCCCGTACAAATCAAACGCATATGAAACTGACGTGCTAATACTCCCGTCTATTCTCTCATAAATCAGGCAGAGAGCTGGGTCACTCTGCCCTCCAATGGACACCCAGGCCCACCACCCTCGCTGTATCTGCACTGACCTTTATTGCTTTTCCATCTTGACCACTGACATCAACACTGAATTGTTGCCCCATAATCTTTTGCAACTGATATAAATGAAATTTAGTAAATCACAGGCTACATATCCATTTTAATTTAAATGGGGTAAATTGCAGTTTTGCTTCACAACTTACAAGCTTGTAATTGTAGTCTGCTAATACAAATGTCTAGCCCAGAATAGTTGCTGATTTATTTTTCTGAAGCCATTACATAATGGATGCATGTGGTCTTTTTTCTCTTCTGGACAGATGTTAAAGAGATGTACAGAGAAAGTATAGTGGAATATTGTGTCTTAAATAGACGCAACAGTGAAAAGCCACGACAAGGTTGCATGTCTGGCCAGGTTCCAGAGAAATCTAAATAGGGAACCAGCCAGTGACCTAATTACAGCTCTGCCAAGACTGTTCCAAAGACAAAGGTTAAATGAGAGGAGAAATAAATTACAATAGAGATCATTATTAGAGATAGAGATTTCCCCTCTCATCTGACCATAACACCATAATTTCAATGGAAGTTCAAGGGTCTAAGGTATCAATCGAGCCCCAAACCATCACTCTGTTGCCAGATATGGAGTAGATGTGGATGGATCACTGCAAGGGTTATTTCTCCTGACTCATGTTCCTATAGAACTCTATGGGGAAAAAAGTCAGGAGAAACAACCCTTAAAGGGATCCATCCACATCTACTCCATATCTGGCCGCAGAGTGATGGTTTGGGGCTCGTTTGATACCTTAGACCCTTGATGACGTACAGCCATTTCGCCAGTCATGTGTTCCATACTGTACCAGCGTAATTTACAGCTGAATCTAGTCTTACCCCCCAATTCTCATAGAGATCAGTTCAAATACAGAGTGAAATACCCAACATCAGATGCTTTTGATGTTGATTGGTCACAGACTTCAGGAAGTAACAGCATGCAAAGGATATGCGACCAAATATTAAATATGATACTTTAAAAATATGTTAAAGCAAAATATTCTAATTTTTTGAGACACTGAATTTTGGGTTTCATTAGCTGTAAGCCATAATCATCAAAATTACAAGAAATAAAGGCTTGAAATATAATATATAATGAATCTATATAATATATGAGTTTCACTTTCTGAAATGAGTGACAAAAAATATTGAACTTTTTCACGATATTCTAATTTTTTGAGCTGCACCTGTATACGTTTATATAAGAGTATAGAAGACATTTGATAAACAATAAACTGAATTTAATCCTGCACATTTTTCTCATATTAATGGAGGCTGCCAATAATTCTGGTGGGCACTACATTGAAAAGGACATCATGTCTACGCTGAAATAAGGCAGTGTGGATCATTGATGTTATGGGGTTGTTTTGCATCTGCCAATCCTTGCTAAGGACAAGTGAAATCATGAACTCAAGCAAGTAGCAAGACATTTTGGTAAAAAACCTAATTATTTACATTGCAGATCCTTTGTCTTGAAGCAGTTCAGGTTAGGAACGTTGCTCAACAACAGAACTCCATCTTGGAATCAATGCTTGTGATTTATGTGCCCAGCTCCCAAACCACAACAAAAAAACTATGCTGCCTACAAGGTAAATGTGATGTATAGGTATGGGGCGTGCCCCATCAACCCGTAACGTGGCGGATGGCATACCTGCCATCCCAATTCCCTCCAACTTTCTGCAGCGGAGAGTGTAAATAAAAATTGCGGTTTTGTCTCTTAAAGTGGGAATGGCCAATCCACACTGAATTCCCCCACACTGGCCTGCCAATTGGAGTAGGGGCACATTAACGGCATAATCCGAACATCTGAGCAAAATGCACCACGTGCCCATTAAGAATTAATAGGTCCTCATTGGCCTAGTTCTGGTGGTCTGGGGCTGCATTCGGTTGTGCCAATAGATGTCAACTGATCGCTTTGAAGTTCTGGAAGTCATATTGAATGTTGTGGCCAGGTTCCAGAGATCTTTCGAGTACATGGGGCCTATTGATCCGAACCAGCTCGTCGCCTGCAAAGTCTGAAACTGAAAGGTACCTCATGGCGTTCTTCAGCAGCTCCGGCAGGATGTAGTCCAAGGGCAGGGGGATGAAGGGGAAGCGGGCCGCCACGTGGCCGTTGATCCGCACGCGGGGGGCGCTGCCGTACTGGTGCTCGCAGAGACGCCTATGGGGACGAAGACAACGCCAAAAGAGCAGAGACAGACATATTTACCAATAAATAATGCGCCAATAATAATAACATACCCCTTCCTCACTGCGCAGTATGAGCTCGACCTCGAAGCGGCATCAGAAACATCACTGCCAGACGAAGATGATGGGACCCTAATCCCTCTCCGACCCCTAACCTGTGACCCCTCTCTTCAGTGGTGTCTGTGGTTGACCTTTAACCTTTTACTGTAAAATCCAATGGCATATTTTTATTTTGAAACTTGTATATAGCTAGTGAAGTATGTGCAACAATCCAGCCAATGGTAATCTTAGCATTAGGGCATTCAGGGATAAAAAATTGTAGTTGGCTGCTGCATCTGGGCCTACGTGCGGAGGGGACCGAGGCCTGCTGACTCAGGAGCCAGCGCCGTGGCTAAAGATTAGACTCATTGTCTGGATGCAGACAGGAACATAGCGGCCGGCTAGAGAGCAGGAGAGGGAGGGGGGGAGCGAGGGGGCCGAGAGAGGCAGGCAGCTGCACATTCCTTAAGAGCCTAACCTAGAACAACAAGTGTACAGGCTCTGTGCGCAGCGCTCATATGTCCATGACAGTCCGCTATATTTATGTAGAACATGTTAGGTCAAAGGGGAGCAATAACAGCTCCCGGGAACCTTCACTCTTCCACTTACTTTAAGTGCAGACCTCAATGCAATCGGCCCATATTGAAGCACATCTAAAATCACTGTGTCCACCTCCTTCGTACTGACTCATTGTAACATTAATGAGAATTTGATCTGATGAATATGCTGGTAAAAGCACTAGTTCTCAGAATCACCACTCCCCCATGCTGTACTGTCTGCACGTGCAGCTTTACCCTGACAAACCACACCCCACAATTTTCAAAGATATCTTGTTATGGAAATGATTAATGTCCAGAAAAATAGTTGAGGAGCTCCCCACACAGTTGTAAATTTCACAATTATAAGTGCTAACGCTTCGCTTTTGTCCATAACCTTCAACAGTACTTTTCCACAATAATTAATTTAAAATTTTAAAAGAATTTTTAAAAAGTCTCATCTTAGACACAAGAATCTCACTGCTGAATTGAGTGGACAGTATAACTTGTGTTATATATATATATATATATATATATATATATATATATCTATATATACATACTTTAAACTTATGGTTGAGCTTGACTATACTAGCTGCTCTGACACAGAGCATATGCTGGGATGCGTGTTTATTCAGTAAAAAAAGGCAGTCACATTTCCCCTGGTAACCACTCACTGCCTGTTGAGGGAGGCGCATGACTATCTGAGGTAGAGATGTGACTGGGTGGTTATGTTGCTTGGGAAACTAACTGGCCAACCAGCTCTCAGACAACCTAAAAAAAACAAAAGTATTTTCCATTTAGCTCAAGAGCACTTCCTCTTCTTGTTCCTGAAATGTGCTTTCTGAGGCTGCAGTGTGCTAACCTCTATTTTACCCTGTCCTCATACCGAGGGGGAGAAACACAGATTGGAACATTGTGATCCCTGAACACTTTAAACCCATTGAACCTCAAAACAAGACATAGAATAACTGACATCTGCATTTTTCAACCTCCTTTTCTCACACCTCTCAAACAAGCACAGAATTGAGATAGCTTGCAGAAATTATATTTTGCACAAAAAAAAAATGTCACACGAGAGGTGGATGTTCATAAATATATTTCAACCAACTCCCATTCTTTTTTTTATTTGTGAACTGTCAAATTATTTGTGAAATACAAATTCTTTCTTATAAGAGCAAGTAGCAAGAACAAAGATTATTCAAAGCCACAACAATCCAGAAAATCTGTCAGCAACCTCGACATTTGAAAGAATAATTTTTAATCCAATTGCTGTAAGGTATACACACATGTACATCTAAAATGTAAGACGGGTAGACCTTCCTTCTGTTCAAACTTTCGGTCATTCAGGGGACATTTGCTAACTTTGATAGCAAGATAAGAAAACAAAGCCCGCATTGTAGCTGTCAACGCGTCTGTGCACGAGCCCTGCCAAGTAGGAAGGTCAATACAAACATGGGGCAAGAGTGGCCCAGAAGAGAGATTTACTCAAGAGAAGGGAGGCTCCACGGAGCCACTCACTCACCCAGCAAAATCCACCCACTTCTCGATGATCTTTTTCGGGGAAAGACGCCTGCATATGATTCCCACGAAGTCGGCCTGAAACAGGAGACAGACATCTGAGTGAGAGGGCCAACGAGAGGGGCCACGGTCCCACCACTTTCAACTCTGCGTTAACCCCGCATAACATCCTGCCAATCACACATTCCCTAGAGGGGGCTTTTCATCCACATGAAAAGGCTGTCAGAGATGACTAACGGTTCGGTTATGGCATTATGTAAGAGCAGAATAACAAGCAACAGCTTTGGATATTCCAACACAGTACCCGCTGTAGGGACACATGCAAAAGCTGTGCGACCTTAGAAAGAGGAAAGGCCTGCAGATGAAGAATGGATGAAGACGAGGCGTTATCCTTGCTTGGATGTGAGGTGCATTAGTGGGGTAATGGGAAGGGTGGTGCAGGGTGCCATACAATGTTCCAATCAGGGACCATGATGGAAATAAGTGCTTGCACTTTATCATGTTTTTATCCCTTGGAAGATGTCTTGTTTATTCCACAATAAAATCAATCAATCAATACAGACTTCAATACGCTGATTATTTCTGTATTTCTGTCCCTCCAACAATGGGGCAAAATAATTACAGAAGAAAAGGCGAACAAAGGCCTGTGTAACAGAATGAGAAGAGGAGATCAGGCCCATGTGTGCTGCATCTCAATGGGGCTCTTGTTCTTGGTCCATGGAGCTGAGCCTAAGCCTATGGTCCAGACCTGACCTGGGCCAGTATTCATCAAGCATCTCAGAGCATCAGTGCTGATCTCAGATCAGGCTTCTCCTTGTCTATATCCTAACCTCATCCACCGTGAGCTAAAAGGCAAACTGATCCTAGATCATACTGTGAGATGCATATGGGCTTTGCATATACTGTATGAATATGGGCACAGATCTTCACTCTGCCAGGGCTGACAGTGATTAAAGGGTAACAGAACTATACAAACATCTACCAAAAATAGGCTACTATAAAAAAGCTAAAGCGTAGGCTAGCTATATACAGTGAGCACCATAATTCATTGGACAGTGACACATTTTTTGTTATTTTGGTTCTGTACTCTAGCACATTGAGTTTGAAAGGATACAATGACACTTATGTTAAAGTGCAGACTGTCAGCTTTAATTTGAGGGCCTTTTAATCCATATTGGATGAACCGTTTAGGAATTATAGAACCTTTAGTACATAGTCCCCCCCATTTTCGGGCATCAAAAAATACTGGACAGTTTAACATAATGTTGAATAAACTAATATTTTTTTATATTTGGTCGCATATCCTTTGCATGCCATGACTTCCTGATGTCTGTGACCCAACTACATCAAAACATCAACATCTTGATATCTTATTTTCAGATGTCTGTGACCCAAAAAACTCTTGACATCTTATTTTCTGGTACTCTTACAAGCGATACTATAACCTCTCTACATTTGAATGGATCTCTACGGGAATTGGGGGGTGGGACTAGATTTAGCTGTAACTTACATGGGAATAGTTTGGAACACATGGTTGGCTAAATGGCTGTAAGTCATCTAGGGTCTGAGGTATCAAATGAGCCTCAATCCATCTCTCTGCTGCCAGATATGCAGTAGTTATAGATGGATCACTTTAAGGATTGTTTCTCCTGACTCATTTTCCTATTGAACTCAATAGAAAAATAAGTCAGGAGAAACAACCCTTAAAGTGATCCATCCATAAGAAAACAAGACAGTCAAGTGCCGAATCCAGCAAAAACCACAGCTTTTAATCCACTGCAACTGTCACACCCAAATATAGAGCAACCAACCCGTCTGCTGCACTGACACATGGGTTGATGACAGCATAAGCTTGGACTCTATTACCCCAGTCGGATTTTAAACTGTAACTCATCACGCACTGTTTAATCATTCCCTCCACTCCTTGATTCCATTGTTCTGTGTGCAGAAAAGCTTTACACGAAAATGCGTGGGCCAATATCCCTTTGGCCCTGAACGGAATGTGAAAGTGATTCGGTTTGTAAAAGTACCGTCGCACAACACGCCTGCCCCAGAGGATGCTGGGGGAAAAACAGGGAGATCAGATGATAGATGAGAGTGTTTCCTCACTGAAGGGCAACCAGTGTCTGTGCACTCAGAATGAGTACAGCCAGTGAAAGTTTAAACAATCCCGTTACGAGCCTCATGATTAAAGCTGTATTTTTTTAACAAGCCCCAGGGGAGCGAACGGCTGTGAACCAAAAGCAGCGCACTCACCCGGGGAGACTTCTGTGCTGTCACACTTCAGCGGTCTCTGCTCAGCAAATTTAGTTGTCCAGTCATCCACCAAATCTCTTATAGGTTATAAATATATCGCCTTCTAATGGTGTCATATGAAAAGACCCCCATATCCAACTCAGGCTCCGGGTTCAGCGCCACCCGACTCAAATGGAAAAAGGCTTTTTTTAACCGACTCTTATATAATAATTGTTTATGTAGCCGTTTGTGTGCGACGGTGGCTAAAAGGAAGACACAGAGCAGGCACTGCTGATAAGCACAACCCCGCTGCATATAGGTACAACTCAGACAGGGCCCCATTGTGGCACTGAACAGTAATTGTGCTCGCAACAGTACAGGACCTGGAAACACTGACTGCTGACTCTGCATTTCCGTTTGCATCGAGCCAGCCAGAATATTAATATATTTCAGAACCCCAGAATTCACAGACCTTTGAAAGGAAAGAACTACATAATTCACTAAGTACCAAGTACTATAATTGCACTCTTTTTTATTATTAAGAGCACAGGGAACAATACTTAAATTCAGGAGGGTTCCATTTACATTTTCATAACACATTCTAAAAGAGTCAAAAAATGTAACCCATCCCAGAAGAGGGAATATAAAAAACAAACAGGTTACACAATTATAACTGATGAGGAGCTGAATTTGACACCTACGTTTTCCTCGTGCAGGGCCAAGTGGTGTGTCGCCAGCATGCGGATACCAAGACGTGAAGTCAGGGTGGTGTCCAAGAAGCTGCGAACCAGGTTCTCGTCCTGAAATAGAACATGCACACCAGCCGTGAACACCCACTTCTCAGAACCCAAGATGGCACAAAAGTGAAAAGATTTGAAACCCAACTCGCCGACTCCAATCAGCAATACCCTCAAACTGTGGCCTTTTCTAACTCTGCCAGCATCAGCTCTCACAATATAATGTATTGTCAATTGGTTACAGGGAGCCTTTGCATGTCATTCTCAAGAGACGCGTTTCTCTTAGTCCACTATAATTTTAAAAAATAAGGGGCGTCTCAGTGGTGTAGCCTGTAAGAGCACCGTCCACATGCTCATTGCGAGCCGCGACGTTGGCGGTTCGAATCTGGCCACGCGACCTGTCGCATGTCTCTCCCTCTCTCTCGCTCCCCATTCTTCCGGTCTCTCTACACTGTGTTGTCCAATAAAGAGAAATCCCTTAAAAAATATAAAAAATAAGCATGTGTTCTGACAGGTTTATCCACACAGCATCTGTACATCCAGCCCAGAGCGATTTAATGCGGAGCCGTTACCTGTATGTGTTTGCGGCATTCCCGGAACCCCTCGGCCAGCATAGTGACCACGTCCTTGTGATCGTCTAGTAGCTGCTGCACCAGCGTGCTGTACCGAGCCTCTGTCTCCTGGTCCTTGATCTGCCAGAGAATGAAGCCATCTTAAGTACACACACATTCCAATGGGCCGCGTTGATCCAACTGCTGACAGTGTGGCATGGAGCACGCCAAACCAAGACTTCACCAGCCATTAAAGGCATAGTTCATTTTACGTGTGTTTTTCTTTTTTACATTATTACATGATTATGTTTTGATTGGCTCGTTACAGTTTTTACAGGCAATGGGAGATATTTCAGATTTCGGAGGACCAGTTGGATTTACAATGGCTGGTATTGGGGCATTTGTGGGTCAAAATAAAACACTACAAAGCAGCTTATACAGTAACATTATGACTCTTTCTCTTCCTCCATAATTAAATCCCTTGTGGGGAAATCCAGTTGGGCAACTGAGTCTACTTCAGCAAGGTGTTAAAAACATCTGCATACCTTCCAGGTCGTCCACCGAGGTAATTTATCCTTACTGCACAGGCACACCACACAGTCCTGAATGAAGCCTGACTAGTACTGCAGCATACTATTGAAGAGTGTTTTTCCAAAACTCACTCAGCCCAGAAGAAT
The DNA here is from genome assembly GCA_022702515.1 of Ilyophis sp. 1 JC-2022. Lineage (NCBI taxonomy): Eukaryota > Metazoa > Chordata > Actinopteri > Anguilliformes > Synaphobranchidae > Ilyophis > Ilyophis sp. 1 JC-2022. The sequence goes on along the minus strand of CM040401.1, from coordinate 63,985,978 downwards.
AATAGTGTAAACGTAAAACTGCAAGTATTTAAACATTTATCAGAAAAATTATACCCACCTTGAAAAATACAGTTCATCAAAACAGGACTTAGTGAGGTTTGGAAAAACACTATTCAGAGTCTATATTCGCACACTCTAAGGGAGACTGCACATTTCCAGCAGGGCTGACCTGCAATTACAGAAATGAGGTAATCTTCCTTTTTACTTACTTTACTATTTTGAGTCAAACTCCATGTAGACGACCGCATATATTCAACAAGATTTCACACAAGAGCAGTCAAACTGAGACCGTGGGACTGACTGCCTCTCCTCTTACTGAGCCTGCAGCTAAATGTGGAAGCCCTTGAACTTGGACGGTGAGCTTGTCTGCGTTTTTTTTCTGCCCGAGTGTCTGGGGCCTCAGTCCCTCACTCACCGCAGGGAAGTCGCTCAGCACGTGGTAGGCCCGTATGTACAGCTCATGCTGCAAGGGACACAGAGAAGGTGGGGAATGGGTTAGAATTTCACGCACACACATTGTCCCTCTAACAAGAGCCCCCCCCCCCCATTTTCCAGGCCCTACAGAGCCCCACCCACCCTGATGCAAGCACATCCACATAAATATCTATCCCTACCCCCACCTACCATATAACAAACATATAAATCACCACTGGCACTCTTGTCCAAAATCACCCACACACCCACATCCACCCATAAAAAACACCCCCCTCTTCACACACACACTCCCAGCACCCCCCTCCTCCTATTACATGCACAAACTATGATAGACACACACCCACATCTTGCGCATCTCTTCACAAAAAACCCAAACAAAAACACCCCCAAAAACCCGCAGGGATACACACACACATGCACACCCCCATACAAACAAACATAACCTCCACCGCTCACACACAAAAACACACACACGCACACCCCCATACAAACAAACATAACCTCCACCGCTCACACACAAAAACACACACACGCACACCCCCATACAAACAAACATAACCTCCACCGCTCACACACAAAAACACACACACGCACACCCCCATACAAACAAACATAACCTCCACCGCTCACACACAAAAACACACACATGCACACCCCCATACAAACAAACATAACCTCCACCGCTCACACACAAAAACACACACACCCCCATACAAACAAACATAACCTCCACCGCTCACACACAAAAACACACACATGCACACCCCCATACAAACAAACATAACCTCCACCGCTCACACACAAAAACACACACATGCACACCCCCATACAAACAAACATAACCTCCACCGCTCACACACAAAAACACACACATGCACACCCCCATACAAACAAACATAACCTCCACCGCTCACACACAAAAACACACACACGCACACCCCCATACAAACAAACATAACCTCCACCGCTCACACACAAAAACACACACACGCACACCCCCATACAAACAAACATAACCTCCACCGCTCACACACAAAAACACACACATGCACACCCCCATACAAACAAACATAACCTCCACCGCTCACACACAAAAACACACACACCCCCATACAAACAAACATAACCTCCACCGCTCACACACAAAAACACACACATGCACACCCCCATACAAACAAACATAACCTCCACCGCTCACACACAAAAACACACACATGCACACCCCCATACAAACAAACATAACCTCCACCGCTCACACACAAAAACACACACACGCACACCCCCATACAAACAAACATAACCTCCACCGCTCACACACAAAAACACACACATGCACACCCCCATACAAACAAACATAACCTCCACCGCTCACACACAAAAACACACACATTCATCCACAGAAAAACAATGCCGCCCACACATGTGCACGATTACACATAAACATACACCATCTGTCCATTATATTCCTAACATCCTATTGGGATTCAAGGAGTGAATCAACAGAGCAAAAATAAGCAACGTTATTGAATTTCTCTCAAACCACACCTATCCAACCTGTCATGGGGGGGGGGGGGGGGGTTTCAACATGTGATGTGAAAAAAAAAAAAAAAAAACAAACACTGTTAATTTGTGCAATGATTGCTGATGCTGCTGATTTTTTTTTTTTTTTTTTTTTTTTTTTTTTATGGATTACTTCAGGATTTTACTTTTTTTTTTTTTTTTATTTTTTCATTTTTTAGTTAAGAATACAACAAAAAAAAAGCGCATTGAAATTTTTTTTTTTTTTAAAAAAAAAAAGCTCGTTTTACTAATTTTTCAGTGAACACGTTATATATGTATTGTGTGTAACGTGTGTAACGTGTTGCATGGCTTCATCAGACTGAACCGAAAAAACCAGATCTGCTCTCAAAAATCAGCCAATTGCATTTCTTGCCAGAAAGAACAACAACAAAAAACTGAACAGAACCTGCACAGCAGCTGCTGTTTTTTTCATGACAACAGAGTTGCAGTGCTGCAGTTGCAGCAATCTGATTTGGGTAAAAGGTTAGCACATGTCAGGCTCTCCAAAGAAGCAAACAGGGCGGAGCCCGGGAGGGGGCGGGGCGACAGAAGATTGAATGCTTCCAAGAAAACGGTAGAGCCCCCGAAAGGGGCGGCTATTGGCTAAAGCATAAAGGAATCAGCCATCTTCACGGATTGCACGTGCTGCAAAGTTGTGCTCGTGCAGGAGAACACGTTTGCACTTTCACGTGTCGGCCTGCAGGGGAAGACAGACTGAATCGAACCAACTGGGAGCAGGAGGAGGTGGAGGAGGAGGAGGAGGGAGGCGAGAGCGGGGCTTTTGGGTCTCTGAGCTACATGCCCCATCTCCTGTGGAGTAGGGTACTCAAGGAGGGGGCCCTAGCAGCTGAAAAGCATGGCAACAATCCAGCCAAGGCAAACGCACCAAACCGACCACCGATTACCTCTTCTTCACTGTTCTTTGACCGCCACAAAAAATAATAATAACACAAAGTGAGACAGCAATAAAGAGACAGCAAGGTGCCATCCTACCTCAAGAATTTGTGTTCCAGGGGAGGGGGGGGGGGGGTGTTGACAAAGTTTGAACAGACGCTAATAAAGAAATAACCTAGATGCACCACTGTTTGTTATCAGGGAGGGAAAAAAAGATCATAAGTTACAGACACGAGGATATCAAAGACCAATTTCACTGCATCTTAGTGGCAGTGGAAGCCGGGTCGGGCCTCGCAGGGCACTGGGTCAGGTGATAGCCTGACTTCACCGTGACTCTGTCCCATGTTACATCAGCCCTCCTGGTCCTCGTGGCTACTGTGCTGTCTCAGATTAAAAGACCCTGTGGCCCAGGCTAAACTGTAAAACTTTAGGCATGCCACGTACCTAGAGGATCTGAGCATGTGCTTGGCTCCACCCCACAACACATGTGACGAATCCATCTCAACCTGACTGCTGTCAGTAAACTGACTTGGCACTGGTTCTGTCTAACCCTACCACAGGTAAAGTAAAACTCGTAGTTCCAAAGTTTAGGTCAATAGCAATTTAATTACAATGCAATATAGTCTTCGTTACAGTATACAAGATACTGGGTAATAGCAACAATCACAAAATAGTGTTGTACGGGGTACAAGCTTTATACCCCAAACCTGAAATAAAATGCTGACATAGAATGCAGGTTCCTGTCCCTGATTGGGTGACAGGTAAACAAATGGACATTGTATGTGGTGTGGGAGAAAACCAAATGGTTATTGTCACCTAGGTATGCTGGCTAACTCCCGTCTCACACCCTAGTGGTGCCGTCGTCACCAGGCTTTGTTTCTAACCTCCCCCTTGATCATTGAGTAAGGCTGATTGTATTAGGTCACCATCCAAGAACACTGAAGCAGGAAATATATTTTTCTCTACATAATCCCCCTTAAAACTTTACCCATATGCAAACGAGAGAAAGGTTTAACTCTAGTCTCCTTTGTTTGAGGACTTGATCACTCACTCCCAGCTGCTATTCTATAATTGAATACTATGCCTATCAGTGGCGACGAGTCACTGCTTACACTAACGTTCTAACCTACATTGTATTTATGATAAGTTGGTTGATTTGGCCAGCAGCATGGTTGATTTTCCAGTGTTTGAGTGGATCATGTCAACTTAGAATCTTACAATGTTGAGCATGTGGTGACGCGGGGGCGAGCGATATGTCATACTGAGTTCCGTAAACTCGGGTGTGTCAAAACTCAGTGGTTTCCCAAAAGCCACGCTCACAATCATCATGATATGTGGAAATCTCTGAGGATTTAGCATGTGATTTCCCAAGTGGGACACAGACATTGTATCCTTAATTAAACAAGGTATTCAAATGGACTGAACTGAACCACCTCACAACCTCAGTATATTTGTGGCTGCATAATATGCAAAAATATATTGTCATCGTCAAGCAAAAACCTTATACCTCCATAAAATTGAATTGTCTGGGTACAGCAAAGAACAGTTTAGTTTTGCCATTTGCCAACGTAAAATTACTGTTTAGTCATGAGGTTTTGACCCAACTTTATTATTGGTTGAGTTACAAGGCATTTACTTTACATAGAGTGGAAGGAGGAGGATCAATATTGGCTAAAGACAAGTTACAAAAAACGTAGATACCAGATTTTAACATGATGCTGATGCTAAGTTAATTTCCATGGAGTCCATCAGGGAATTCACAGAGAAAATAGTGATAATATATAATTATTATACCTGTGGTATTTCCATTATCATTTTACAATCATTTTTACTGGTCGGGGTGTGGGAAATTTTGGCATCGCAGATCAGGTGGAAATTGTAAAAGTTTAAAAGAGCATAAGTCTCCTAGAACAAAGTTAGGCTATGAAAGTCCAGTGATGACAGCCGCAATTGTAACATCATAACTCCTTATAAGAGCATACATAATAGAATTTTGGGGCGTTTCGGGGGTTTATCTGTAAAGCTTGTGAATAGAGTCTTGCTAGTGTAAAATCTGCCAAAAGACAAGACTGGGAAATCATGCAGAAGGGAAAAAGGTTGTGTGGGGACAGTGTGGGCAGCATAATGCAATGGCATGCATCTGAATGCCAGCGAGAATCACCCATTGGTAAATGGACTGGTAAATGGACTTTTATCCAAAGCGCTTTACAATGGCCTCTCACTCACCCGTTCACACACACATTCACACACCAATGGCGGCAGCCACTATGCAAGGCGCTAGCCTGCTCATTGGGAGCAATTTGGGGTTCAGTGTCTTGCCCAAGGACACTTCGACACGTGGACAGGAGGAGCCGGGGATCGAACCGCCAACCCTGTGATCAGCGGACGACCCGCTCTACCTCCGGAGCCACATTGATTTGGAAGACGTGTTTTCACAATGGTGGGAGTGTGGCATCAGAGCATGAGCATGTTAGAGAGTGGGAGGGAGGCTGTGAGACTCACCACTTGAAGGATGGTCGGGTTGCACCCGATGATGAAGGGTAGACTGCGGAACCCCTTGATACGGTGGGCGATGCGCACGGGCAGCTCCTTCTGCAGGTACTTGCCACTGCTCTGCACACACACACACACACACACACTCTGTAATCTGGCAAAATTTCATACACTGTCCTAGACAGCAGAAACAATGAGGTCCATCATAGTTGGACTTGTAGTTACCATTCCAAATTCGCACTCCTCCCTTATGGAAATGTAATATACTGCAGTATATCACAATTATCGTCACAATATATTTAAAATATACGGCAGTATATTACATTTCCATAAGTGTGTGCCATCCACAGCATTAGAAAGAAAAGCATTGGGGCTGCTGGGTGGCTCAACCGGTTAAGGCACCCTTCTCATTTTACTGTATGGATGAGCCCTACAGACCAAGATCAAATCAACTGTGGCAGTGCCAACTGTGGCCAGTAGCCACAGGGCAATACATAATCACCTCTCCCACGGTTAGTGGGAGTTCAGCTGGTAGGGACCCACGTCTCATCGTTCTCTAGTGACGCCTGCTGGTCGATCGACACTTGTCGATGGATTAAGTCCACCATTAATCCGCACACAAAGTGTGGTCCTCCAACTCATATCTGTGCATGCCTGATTTGCGAGCTGCAGTGTGATAATAAGCGGGGCTTGGCATTATATGCTATGGAGGAGTGCACATGCTTGCCTCTGCTCTCCCAAATCAATAGCAGAGGGTCCAGTCATGAATGGTAATAATTCAGGCCTTCCAAATTGAGGATAAAAAATGGAAAAGAACAAAAAAGAAAAGCTCAGTTTCTCACACAGTGAGAAACCATATTAATTTGGCAGAATGACATAAACACCTCATCACACGATGTTCTGATGCACAAAGATGCAAACGATGTTCAAACACTAGCTCTTGGGACAACTGGACGGTAGAGAAACCATGTGCTTCAGAGGAGAGCTCATGCTTGTCTGTGCACTCCCAAATCAACAATGGAGGTTGCAATGTTGTAGTACTGGGCTAGCTAAAACAAAAAACCTGCACCTACACCGGCCCTTTTTGGATAAGACTGGACACCCATGATTTAAGATGAGTAGTACTACACTGCCTCCTCCCTCCATACAACAGCTGACTCAGCTACAATTAGAGAAGACTAGAACAAGGAAGTAGGCTACTCTAATTAATCCCAACAGAAAAAACAGGACAAGTCTATTTACCACAGAATTCTCCCAAAAATGTATCAAAATAGAAGAGATAGAAAAAAATCACATAGAAGTTGAATTTTGAGTTCATTTGAGTTTTTATTATTATTTAAAAAATTAAAAGACTACAGTCTGAACTCTTGACTGCAGAGCTTACTTCAGCAAAATGTCCTGCAACCAATCAATACAGAGAGCTTGGCGAAAGAATAGACACACTGCATGTTAGGTAGATGACACTGTTCACAGATGTACCACGACATGTTTTAAAAATATTTGGCAGAATTGATATCAGACCATAGGGTGCAGATAATTGTGCAACCAGGTCTGTTTTGACTGACAGCTCTAAATAATTTATTTGCTAGCGATCCAAATTAAGTGAGATTAAATCATATTCTTGCTGCACCCATTCATTTTCTTGAGGATTAAATTAACCTTTGCTATACATGGACTGAATGGCGTGGATACCACTTCCAATTATGAGATAAAAATCTTTTCAAGACAGAAAACCTGCTTGACAAGATCCCCTCAGGGCAAAGGCACCCCAGCCCTCATGAATTTACCAAACTACTGACACCAAAAGAGAAAAATATCACATGCCTACAAGGAATAAATCCTGAATACAACAAATTGGGGATAAAACTGCAAACAGGTTCAAAGTGAGAAAACAAGTATGCGATAAGAGTCAAGAAAGCTACAAGTTTCCTGGGTATATGGAGTAATTAGCAGAAGAGTTCAAGACTTGACCCAATAACACCCCTGACTGGACAATGAACTTATCGTCTCTCTGGGATATACTTTCCCTTTCCAGGGAAATACCGCACTTTGATCCCTGACCTCTGCACTTCTGTTTGCACTGTAAGTTGTCCAGGATAAGAGCATCGGCTAAATGCCAGTAAAGCAAAGTTACGGGAAAAAAAAGGTCACACAATTTCCTGAGGCTACTGATAACACAGCTATTTATTTTGAACAACTACCACAAAGAAACTAGCTGCAACTCATAATGTATTATACATTGTCCACTCCCCTACCAAAGTATCCAAATTAAGAACAGCTTGGAAAGCTGCTCGCATGTATTGGAGGATGAGAGGAATGAATAAGAAACAAAAAAATGTATCATTTGTCTCCACTAGTTTCTTAATAACCTAACAGATGCTCATTGAATATAATTATGATGAGGAGAGGGAATATTTACCAGAACATGATGCCCATCTGGAGATTTTCCAGCATACAGTAGAGTGGCTGGAGTCAATCTAACAGAGGCCTGTGTAGGAAAGAGCAAGTAAGATTCACCCCGTTTGACTGACAGAAGGAATCCTGAGAACCTGCACGCGACTGATTCTTAAATAGGCAAACAGAAATGGGATCTAGGCCTAAAACGACACATGTGAACATACTGACTCACAGACAGACAACATACTGGAACACAAATACAGGATTAAGGACGTACCCAGGACATCTAAATGTACTTTTTATTGGTAGCTCTCAGTGACTCTGGGAGACCCTAAAGACAGCTATATTAACACACATGCAGTCAAATTAATAACATCACCAATTAGAGGTGGTTATAAATTGCATGGATGTTTTCACTTGAGAGGTATTTTAGATTTTTTTTTTAAAACAACACAGACCTAGCTGTATGGTATAGGCAAGGATCAACCACGTTTCAAATGATTATATGTGCATTACAATAAAAGTTACAACAACAAAAAACAGTGCTTGAGGGTGCCAATGGGGGTTTGCTTATGTGCACTGTAAATAATGACTGTTTAGCGAATCCTCTGTGATGGTAGAGACACAGACTCACTTGTCTTAACTTGGATAATTAGTACTGTGCTACTTGTCTGATTGTGCTGGTAGTCATTATTGACTAATCAGCCCCCAGGTTGGGCATAACGGCTCTGAGTCTGGTTATGTAACGATTGTGCGCGCTTGGGCGAAGCGATTTTACGCGGTGCTGCATTCGCGGTATTTATGTGAACGCATGGTTTGGTTTTGACGAAGAGGACAGTTTGGAGCGCTGCACATGTTCTATAACGAACTCATATTTCACAGCACACAATTATGTCTCAGACAATATCAGGTCTGTTGGACAAAACTCTCTTAATTACTTGGATATGAAAAAGAGCTGCTTTGCCTCGGTGTTTTTTTCTCACTCTGGCAGTACATGCCAAATACTACTAGTAGTTATATAACGTTATTCAAATGAATGTCTGTCCTCGGGTAGCTAAAGCTAAAAAGTTACAACTGAATCTCAGTATTTCTACACTAAAACAATTGACTTACAAATGTAGTATACACTAATTGTATTTTGCCTAGTATACAATAAGTTGAATGGAAAATGGAAATGCTTTAGGTTTGAAAATGGCTTATGGAAAATGCTTTAGGTTTTTATTTGTGTATACATATATAGCGCTAGAGGAGGCTTTCAATTTGTATGGTTCAACCCTGCATGGAAACACATGCCTGCCCTGAATAAAACCGTATGTCAGAGTTTAATTTATGGGTCTGATTTCTGACCTTGCTTTGACCCATTTGTATGCAGCAGACGTTAGCAAGCTGGCCTAACTGGGGCCCACGTAGAGCTCGTCCGCTCAGGACGCTCAACAAGTCACGTTTGCGCTGAGCTCTTTTCTTCTTGTTCACTTGAGAAAAACCCACTAGTTCGTTATCTAGCCCGGGATCGGATACAATTTAGGTTTGTTAGCTAGCTGTGCAATCTATCAAACTCGTCAATGGTCTGATAGTGGATCTTAGTGTCACGCAATTGAATTTCAATCATTTTAAACCGTTAGCTTCGCAGATATTCTGGCTCCGATCTAACGTTATAACGTTACGCAACACACAATAGTCAACACGTACACGCTCACGTTGGTTAGTACAGTCAACACGTACACGCTCACGTTGGTTAGCGGTTAAACTAACTTAGTGCCAATAAGCAAAGGATCGTTGGTTCGGTTATTTGATCTGATCGATGTCGTCATACTGTGCTAGCTAGTTTGTACTATCAGGCTTAATATAAAGAGTTGTGCAACAAAATGCTAGCAGCACTGTCAAAAATGTTTCATACTGGTTAGCTGACACCAATGTGAATTGATGTGATCCGATATATATATTGATGTGATATAGCGATCGATTCACACTACATTCAACCAACGTTAACGCAGTCACAATGACTGCATGCGATATATAACGTTAGCCTAGCAAGCAAACAATGAAGTATCCAAACGGCTTCCAATGTTTTCATGTAACTTACACGCTTATGTAAGCATTGTTACATTGCATGATTAAAACAGTTACCTTTTCTGCCGAAGCATCGATTGCAGACTGGTTGTAAAACGAACTAACGGTTTTGGACCTCTCACGAGCCAACTCGAAATATCCCTGCATTGAGGACGTGGACCGGAATCTTTCGTTCACACCGTTGAGGTTGATTGTTTTCGAGATGGGGGACCTCAAAATCCTAGTCACCCCGGGACCGGTCATCGTACTGCACCCCAGCATCTCCAACGCTCTACCTGTCACACACGGTCGCATTTTCGATATTGTTCGTCTGTACACTCAAGTCGTGTAACCGTATTTTCCCCAGTGCTTTCATTGACCGGTTTATTAGGCCATTCAGCGATTGTAGCTAAGTTTCCACCATTCCGAAATCGTTCCTTAATCTAGGCTACTGTCTCATGCCAACTACAGGATGAGCTCGTTATATAAAAAGAAAGTCCGCTGTGAAACAGTATTTGTCAAAAGACGCAGCGATTTAACCAATCGCTGTTAAGGGGGGCGGAGACAGAGGGAATATCGCCACACCCCGCTTCATACTGTACCCAACTACTGTACACAAAGAACAATGGCCAAGGCGAGCCACTGAGGTAGAAGAGGACACAATGTTCCGTTTGATTTTATTCCTTTGCATTACAGTGAAAATGCATTTATACAATTACTCGTCTATCCTCTAGGTGTTTAGCTAGTTGTAAGACAAAGACGACTTGTGTCATCTCCATACGTTTATTATTTAGCCCCTGTTGGGATTTTGTAAGCATTACATTGGGAAGCAAATGCATCACCTAAATTCATGTAATATTAATAAATAATTATTTAAAGCTTTTTACATTTTTTAAAACCTTGAACCGAACGCAAGACAAAACATAATGTAACCTATAAATTTAGAGTTTGTGACATCATTTTACAGGCTGAGGGTTCTCACATTTCAGTGAGAGAAGAAAGTAACACCATTGGAATGTGACACACAATGTTCAGTCCAAGCACTTTCACTCCACCAAACACATTTAAGTTTAAAATGGGTCGGCTGAATGTTACACAGGTGCAAATATGTCTGTGTTCCTAAAGCAGGTCTCCCCTAAACTAAGTCATTCAGATTTGGTCATTTCCGGCCAATTCATTTGTTCCACCTCAATGACTACTAGAACAACACAGTCCGGACCTTTGAAAATAAGTTTACAGGTGTATAAAAACATTTTCAAACTCGTTTTCATCCATCAATACATAAATTTTTTTTTAATTTTTTTTTTTAGAAAAACAATGTACAATCTAAACTGATTAAATGCACACTGCTTTATATTTAATATAATGAAATAACAAATCTAATGATAAAATGCAACTAAATGCCCTGTGAGCAGCCAGACCACATTGCACCAGGCCTTTCTATGCACCCTATGCAGATATACTCAATTGGTATTTGGCCTTTCATTAGTGGCCCATTCCATTCATCACTATTCTAATAAGTTTAAAGGAAAACAAATGCATCACCCAAATTCATTTTAATTCATTTTAATTCCATGTACTGCACTTTGTAGTTTGTCCCCTATTTCACTTATAACTAGTCTGACCACCCCAAAAGTTTCAAGCTGTGAGCAGAACAGCAAGTTTAAGAAAGGAACCATGTTATTGTGCAAGGTTGAAAAAGATATCCGCTGCTATAAAGAAAATATCCAAAGGCCACATCATATTCATGTAATTTATATGAAACACCCTAACAAAGGCCAAATAAGGTTACATAATAATGGGTATTATTACAACACTAAAAGAGCGATGCAATCTGATAGACTGAGAAAGAATTCAAAAGACATGCTTTTCATTTACTGGAGGATTTTATATTTTGATCATTAGGACACAGAAACATCAAACACACACAAATAGAATTTTCTGACCATTTTAGCATGACTCAATAATTTAAAATCTTTCTGAAAGCTATCAAATACAGGGTTTGAATGTAAAATACATTTTAAAATAAATGCTTAAACAAGGATTACTGTTTTGTAAATCCACCTTGAGCCATCATTCACATCGTCATGCAATCACATCTCAAACTGATCCACAAGCGTACGGGCTGGATTCTACTTTGGCTGACAGGCTACAGCAGCTGTTATACAGGTCATTCAAGAACACAAGCGCTGTCTTACTGTACATAGGTACAGTAAAATTCCTTTTAAAGTTCAGTCCCACAGCTCAGTTTTAAAATCTTTAACAGCAAATACAATGTTATGTAACAAAAACTGAGTTTTTCTTTTTTTGGTTTCTGACTTCCGCAACAATTAGCACTAATTATTGAAAACTTCAATATCTCCAGACCTCCTTATATTCACGTTCCCCATAGGAAACATCTTCCAACATTGCTGATATGTAGTTAAAGTCAGTCAGGGGGTGGGGAAGTTCAGCTGGAGGTTGGAGCCTTCCAGCCAGGGGTGGCAGATCCAGAGAGATTAACACGAAGGTGGACACATGCTGGGAGGTGGATAAGCATTCCTCAGGCCTGCACTCTCTCCCACACCACAGCCATGTTCTTGTCACTAAGGGCTACCAGGTAGTGCAGCTCTGGGTCCATGGTCACGCTGTTGATGGAGGGCCCTTCCACTGGGCCCAGCCCTTTCCTCACAGGGGAAGGCCAATCCAGGACCTGTCACACACCAACACACAAGCAGCACCATCAGCATTTGTGGTTCGCAAACTAACTGCAATGGAGGTCGCAAAACTGTTCTTGGCTGCATCCAAAATGACTTCTTGTGACTGCTAAGATCCCAGTGGATATTTATGCAGAGTACAGTGAACAGAGATATAGGGTGCCATCTAGTGGCTGAAATTCCCCACTGCAAGGCCTACCACACAAATCCTTGTGATGTAACACCACTAGCATTTCAAGCATTACATACACTGCCTGGCCAAAAAAAAAGTTTCTGTTGCACCCGTCATGCATAGTGCCCACTGTACAAGCCTCTGGAGGCACCGTTATGATCTGGGGTTGCTTCAACTGGTCAGGTCTAGGCTCAGCAACATTATGCAGCAATAAAATGAAGTCAGCTGAGTACCTGAATGTACTGAATGACCAGGTTATCCCATCAATGGGCATTTTCAAGGATGACAATGCTATGACTCATCAGGCTCAAATTGTGAAAGAGTGGTTCAGGGAGCACAAGGAATCATTTTCACACATGAATTGGCCACCATAGTCCTGACCTGAACTCTGAACGGAAATACATTTTGTGACGTTGCATGGTTGTCGAAACAATGCCATGACGAATGTGTGCCGTAATCAAAGCTAAAGACGGTCCAACGAAATATGAGAGTGTGTGACTTTTTTTTTTGGCCAGGCAGTGTACTATTTAATAATACCCCACGGCGATGGTTGGAAGGAAAGAAAAGTAGTCAATCTCTATGTCCATATTTTTTAATGGTTTCATCTGAGTTATGCTATAAGAGGCAGATATGTTATTTGGGCACATCACAGGTACAATGTATTGAGGGAAAAGTAGCTGAGTAGTCACAAAAAGCTGTACCTCTGTGGGAGCAACAGCTTTCCCATTCTTGCCTCCGGCCTTCAGAAGGTCTGTAAGGTGGTACGTCCAGAGTCTCCCCTTCTCATCTCCACAGACCACATATCCCTCACCTGGGTGAAAATACACAGTTACACACACACACACACACACACACACACACACACACACACAGAGATCAGGGCTGGATGGAGGAGACACTCGAGTGAAACCCAGATTACCAGGCCACACAACAGTGCGCAGTATCACAGTCACATTTGTGTGCCATTACTCCACTCACCAGGACAGGTGCTGAGAGACAGGTACGGCGTGTCTGTGTTTGCCCACTCCAGCTCTGCCAGGACCACAGCACACACCACCTTCCCTTTGGACGCTCGCGTGCGACTCCAGCTCCACAGGTAGATGGAACCCAGCATGTGGCACTTAGATGCTAGAGAGAGAGAGAGAGAGAGAGAGAAAGAGAGAGAGAGAGAAAGAGAGATGAACAGGTGAGGGGTTCACTTCTCCACAGGACAGGTTGGCTCACATGTATGTAAATTATAACAGTATGAATTTCAAAGACATTCGATGTAGAGGTTGTAGGGTCAACAGGAACTACAATTCCATACAGTTCACAGGAGGCTCCTCCTCCACGTTGCAAATGATGTAGGACGTCCCGGTTATGATTTCTGCACTGTAATGCGATGCAGCGGAAATGCGCGACTGGCAATAAAGTTTATAAAAAGGGCAACATGGTCGCTCTTTACATCAGTTCTCCCAGTTTGTGTCCGTTCGCTCTCGGCTCCCAGAGTCTTCACTGTCTCGTCTCACGGCTCCGTGCGGCCTACACGTCCGGGAAAGAGCCCTCGCCTCACAAGGAAGCATCGGCCGTCCGTGACGCCGACCCAACAGAGCAAGGTGGGCTCATCTACCCCCGGCTATCAGCCACGGAGGACCGGAGACGAGACGCAAGGAGGCAACTCGAGCACCCGGTGGTCAAGAAGAACCACTAAGCGGAGCACACACCCACTGATCCTGCAGCACAACACTGCCGGTGAGTCCCCAAAGCCGGTGTTCTGCACCAGGATCACGCTGCGTATTTCGGGAGAAATAATGCGACCGGTTCCATTACCTACCCCTACGAACTACAACCCCAGGATCGAGCGACCGGTTCCCCTTTCCATCTTAACCCTGACGACAAAAGAAACCAGTTCCAGGGACCCAAGATGAGGTGGCCGGTTCCCCTATCTAATTGCAATCCGAACGGAAGAAACTATTTAAAGGACTTGACTTGAAGGATGCAACACAGGGCAAAGCGTATTAGTTAGCAACCGTGACATGTTTGTGATAGGATATATGTAATTGTGATATTGAACGGTTAAGTGTTGTAAAAGTTTTGTGTCACTATTTTACTATGGATGGCTGTAAGTCATCCACCGTGCTGTGTTAGGTTTAACGCATCATGCACAGAACATATCTTGCATGTGACCTGTCTTAATTAAACACTAACCGGTCTTAATCTTAACACTCCACGCTGATCTAAACGCACACGCACATATAACCTTACGGTTGTCCTTATGTGTTTGGTATGGACCACGCGCTATTGTTCACTCCAGCTAAAACTAGGTTCAAACCTCCCTCCATTTTAGGTTCTTTGTTCCCTCTGAACACGTGTCCGCGACAAAGAGGAGAACATGGAAACCCCCACGTGCGCCCAACGCACACACGCACGTGCACACACGCACGCACACATAGTTTGTTGTACATTATAGTAGTGAACCGTGCTTTGCTCTGTTTGGTACTTTGTGTTCAATAAACTATTACATTTTCCAAGATTGTGTGTATTAATGTTGCTCTTGTGTTGAACTGAGTCAGCCAATGCTAATCACAGGGATTCCCCAAATGCCTTCACCCTTTTAGCTGAATCATTTATATTAATACGGTATAAACTGGATACATAATAATGTGATTTTGTTAAGATAATTATTAATGTGTCATTTTATTGATAATTTAATTGATTGAAGTTGCCCATTTTTAGTTAGTATATTTTTTGAGAATAGTATATAAAATTTTATGAGACTGATTTATTAAACAAAAACTATGCCACCAGTTGTATAAGGATGGTAGTGGCGTATTCCAGTACATAAGTGACGCCCCGTGTATAGATTTAAATGTATTCCCTACAAGGTTAAACACTCACCCACAACGTCATCTGAGAGGAAGGCCAAGCCGTCAATGGTGCGGTAGTGCTGGTCCTGCTTCTCTTCCTCTTTGGCATACACAGGGAATGTGATCTCCATCTCTACCGTCCTGACGGGCGGGCAGACAGATGCCAACTTTCAGGAATTAATACATACACTCCCCCCTCCACAAACCGTCTCTTACATCTCCTCCCTACACTTCCTCCTCCCCAAACCATCTCTTACATCTCCTCCCTACACTTCCCCCTCCCCAAACAGTCTCTTACATCTCCTCCCTACACTCCCCCCTCCACAAACCGGCTCTGACATCTCCTCCCTACATTTCCTCCTCCCCAAACCATCTCTTACATCTCCTCCCTACACTTCCCCCTCCCCAAACCGTCTCTTACATCTCCTCCCTACACTCCCCAAACCGTCTCTTACGTCTCCTCCCTACACTCCCCCTCCCCAAACAGTCTCTTACATCGCCTCCCTACACTCCCCCCTCCACAAACCGGCTCTGACATCTCCTCCCTACATTTCCTCCTCCCCAAACCATCTCTTACATCTCCTCCCTACACTCCCCCTCCCCAAACCGTCTCTTACATCTCCTCCCTACACTTCCACCTCCCCAAACCGTCTCTTACATCTCCTCCATATACTTCCTCCTCCCCAAACCGCCTCTGACATCTCCTCCCTACACTTCCTCCTCCCCAAACCACCTCTTACATCTCCTCCCTACACTTCCTCCTCCCCAAACCGCCTCTGACATCTCCTCCCTACACTTCCTCCTCCCCAAACCGCCTCTTACATCTCCTCCCTACACTTCCTCCTCCCCAAACAGTCTCTTACATCTCCTCCTAACACTTCCCCCTCCCCAAACCGTCTCTTACATCTCCTCCCTACACTTCCTCCTCCCCAGTCTTTTACATCTCCTCCCTACACTTCCCCCTCCCCAAACAGTCTCTTACATCTCCTTTCTGTGCTTTCTCCAAAATCAATATATTCCGATATTCCCAAAGAAAATAATATTACCATTTTTTCAGTTCATATCTTGTGTTAATACGGTTAAGAAACAAAGTAATTACTATGACATGATTAATAAAGAGTTATGCTGGTTCATTTAAAATTTTATGTCAGTTTTTCAGTTTCTCTAATTATATTGAGAAGTCCTTTGCGTGAAGTAACTATATAGGTTACAAATCAGGAAACACTGGCCCAAACGATCAGGGTAAATACAAGTTAAAATGAATTCTATTCATTTATAGAAGTGCATTAATGTTGCTCATTGAGAACTGTGAAACCATGGTTACCATGGTATTTCTCAGGAAGATTATACCGTCATAAACCCATGCCGTGACATGCCTTGCAGTGAACGGCCATCTAGGTGACAAAAAACTGAAATTCTACCCCAGTAGAACTGAGGAGTATGAAGTATGTATGAAGGACAATATTCATGATTTGCGAGCCAAGGCTCATCATGGCCAAAACGGTACCAGTGACAAGATAAAATGAGCATATCGCCCACCCCCACTCTACATGACATACTCACATAACAGAGCACACATGCTCCTCTCACACTATAGTACCTCTTTAATGTGTTCTTGCTGAGTTGGGTGTTAAAGCAGAACAGGCCCTTGTCACAAGCGGCCAGCAGGTGGTGTGTGTCCTTGGAGGAGGGGGACAGGCCCAGGTGTAGGGGGGTGGAGTTGGTCTCCAGGACCAGGAGCTGGCTGTAAAAAGGAGAGTGGGCATCGTCAGACAGCCGTGTTTCCCACACACAAGCTTTACCTGGGTGGCTGTCTGAGATATATTAGCGGCCACCCCGGTATATTTGGAGAGCCATTTTAACAATAAAACAAAAGTCAAACGTTTTAAACCGTTCTTAACAAATGTCGACATCACCAAAGACATCTCGTCTGGTTCACTCCTGCCTATTCTAATACATAACAGAAAACTATAACATAAAAAAAACTATTGTTTCCGATTCTGGAATTTGTTATGAAACAAAGTGACATTTCTTCCTAAACCAGACGTTCAGACTTTATGTGCCATTATTCTACACCAACAAACAGTAAATTTTCTGAATATTTATGATTTTCAAAATATTCATTTATTATGGACAAAAATGTAATAAACAGAAAAACCTATTTTTAATGCTTAGTGAAGATCAAGCTGTTAGGATTTCATATTGTATATGATTCTTTTGTTAGTTACAGTTAAACTGAACAAATATAATTTGAATCCTTGAGTACTGTTTCTCTGCAATTTGTTGACTCAAACAAATAGTCACACAGAAGCAAAATCCTCCCGATTGGTACCAACCTGACTTTAAATGTGTAGTCACTGTCCACTCCACCGATGTCCCACATCACAATTTTATTGTCATACGACCCAGCTAGAAAGATACAAGGAGTTAAAAAAAAGAGGACCCAGTTACTTCAAAGAGTTTGGTGAGAGAGAAACAGGGCGGGGCGATGGTTTTTTTAGGGAGGGGGGTACTCACTGAAGAGGAAGCTCTGCTGGCGGGGGCAGAAGCGCAGGGTGGAGAGGGCGCGCCGGCTGGCGCGGAACTCCCCGTAAGCCAGGTTGGCTCGCGGGTGGATGAGTTTCACCACGCCCTTCCTCCCACCGGCAGCGAGGACGCTGAACCTTCGTACCACCCCTCCCCCCTCTCGAGACATGGTGACACAGGACCAGGCCAGGCTGAAGAACTCCTGAGAAAGAGATAGAGACAGAAAGGGGGAGAAAGAGTTTTAAAAACCCCGTATTAAAGGCACAATTTCCAATGTACGTCCACATCTCGTCAAAGAACAGAAACGACAAGCTTTCTCCCCACAAATACTCAAGTTTTTTTTAACAAAAAAAAAAGGAGTAACACAAACAAAGAGAAAACTATCAAACAAGCAACCGAACAAAAAAGTACTTCAAAAAAGATTGAGAGAAAGCTTATTTTAAATTGAGAGAGGGAGAGATGGAAAGAACTGATTTAGAGTGAAACGAGGGGAGTTAATAACATGTAGTACACCCACTGTGATCCCCAACCATCCCCAGGCAACAGTGATCAATACAGCTCATTCGTTTCCAGCTACGACTTTTCCTTTTTAAATCCTTTTTTCCCTTACCTTAATGTTCCTCTCACTTATTTTACTTTCTTTGTTTAACATTTCTTATTAACCCCGCCATAAATTACCCTTCATAAAGAAAACGAGACCTTTTCCTCATGGTAGTAAAAACACTGCCAACTAGAGATTAGGGCTGGCGACACTGTTCAACTGAAACAATAAAAATTTTGGACTGACCTCACCAGGAACCTTGTATTTCTTAAGGACGTGTCCTGTCTCGCAGTCGATGAGGCACACTGACTCCCCCCCACAGGTGGCCACGAGGCGGGACGTCTGGCCAGCGGAGTCTGTGCCAGGACAGAGGTATGCATGAGAACCCAGAGTGGCAAACTGACCTCACAAGTCAAGCACACCCCCATCACTTATCATCAGCACAATCAAACCCACTTTCCGCAATCATATTTACCAACATTATGACTGTTAAAACACGTCCGACAACCTACTTTGATAATATCTCAGTGAGCAGATAGTCTGAAGGGTAAAAACTGCATGTATCACAAGAGACAAATAAACAAATAATGCATAAAATTGTTCTTCATAAAACTAGAAAAAAATTGAGTGGGCTGTAAAATGTTTGTGAAGAGAGTTTCACACATTCGTTCCTTGTAAATCTTGATGGACCAGGGGCCCCCACACTCGATCCTGGGAATCTACCTTCCAGAATGTTTTACTTTTTTTACTTTAATGTTTAATTTTCTAACCACCACATTCCACTAATGGCCATCTAAATTAATTAATATGAAGAGGTCACTAGTGGAATCAGGTGGTTAGAAAATTGGTTGGAAGTAAAACATTGTGGAGAGTAGATCCCCAGGACCGAGTGTGGGCACCCCTGTTCTAGACATAGCGGCTGGAAAAAACTGTGTTGGTTGGGGAGGGCACTGCCTCGCTCACCATAGCCGTCCTGCGACGGTTCGAAAGCGCAGGCCCAAAGCTGGGTGCTGAAGTCATCGGGACTGTCCAGCTTGCTGTGGCACTGCAGGACGTGGAGGGGCTGCAGACACACGGGGTCCTGGGACACACACAAGGACAGAAAGGGTGAGTAGCTCTCTGATGTCATATACCCAAAAATAGAGAGTAGACTGTGAAGGAATCAGAGATTATATACATCTATGCACACGCACAAATACACACATTTAAATCAACATGTGGCTAAACATATGTACGCATGTTACATTTCCGGAACTTAAACTGTCAAGGATAATATAACTAAAGTATGAAGACTCATTCTTACGTGCCCAATAACCCTCGACTTTCCACTCAAAGATATACCTCTTGCTTATACCCTGCAAACTGTAGAGGAACTAATGCTCTACATATTTATTCATTTGTTTGACAGGGACAGTGCACAGTAATAACACTTCTGTAAATGCACCAGTTAGCCAGGGAGGATCAATTTCATCTGCAGTCCCTGGTCTACATGTCTTTGGAGTGGCAGTTCTGTATAAAGACGGTCTAAGTTACGTACTTTGGACTTGATGCTGGTCATTTTCCGCGGTGTGTTGTTCTCTGCCGTACTCTCCCGGGGTGCGGCCTTGCTGGGTGTCCTGGGAGCTGTCCTGGGAGCTATCCTCGGAGACGGGGCATCGTTTGGGCGGTCCCTGAGACTTTTTCTCAGGCCCTCCACTTTGGGCTCCTTCCCAGTGGGGCTGCTCAGCACCTGCTGCCCCTTTCTGGGGGTGCTCGGGCCCTCTTCCGTCTTTCCAGGGGTGTCCAGGAGCCGCGCTGACTTCCTGGGACTGGCTTCGGCGGGGGTATTTGTCAAGGCGCTACCGTTCTCTCCACCAGCATCTGGGGCAGAGCTCTTCCTCTTGCTAGGGGACTGCTGGCCCTGTAACAGCAGTAGCAGAGACACAAGACTGTATTAAGGGGCAGAGCTCTTCCTCTTGCTAGGGGACTGCTGGCCCTGTAACAGCAGTAGCAGAGACACAAGACTGTATTAAGGGGCAGAGCTCTTCCTCTTGCTAGGGGACTGCTGGCCCTGTAACAGCAGTAGCAGAGACACAAGACTGTATTAAGGGGCAGAGCTCTTCCTCTTGCTAGGGGACTGCTGGCCCTGTAACAGCAGTAGCAGAGACACAAGACTGTATTAAGGGGCAGAGCTCTTCCTCTTGCTAGGGGACTGCTGGCCCTGTAACAGCAGTAGCAGAGACACAAGACTGTATTAAGGGGCAGAGCTCTTCCTCTTGCTCGGGGACTGCTGGCCCTGTAACAGCAGTAGCAGAGACACAAGACTGTATTAAGGGGCAGAGCTCTTCCTCTTGCTAGGGGACTGCTGGCACTGTAACAGCAGTAGCAGAGACACAAGACTGTATTAAGGGGCAGAGCTCTTCCTCTTGCTAGGGGACTGCTGGCACTGTAACAGCAGTAGCAGAGACACAAGACTGTATTAAGGGGCAGAGCTCTTCCTCTTGCTAGGGGACTGCTGGCCCTGTAACAGCAGTAGCAGAGACACAAGACTGTATTAAGGGGCAGAGCTCTTCCTCTTGCTAGGGGACTGCTGGCCCTGTAACAACAGTAGCAGAGACACAAGACTGTATTAAGGGGCAGAGCTCTTCCTCTTGCTCGGGGACTGCTGGCCCTGTAACAGCAGTAGCAGAGACACAAGACTGTATTAAGGGGCAGAGCTCTTCCTCTTGCTAGGGCACTGCTGGCCCTGTAACAGCAGTAGCAGAGACACAAGACTGTATTAAGGGGCAGGGCTCTTCCTCTTGCTAGGGCACTGCTGGCCCTGTAACAGCAGTAGTAGAGACACAAGACTGTATTAAGGGGCAGAGCTCTTCCTCTTGCTAGGGGACTGCTGGCCCTGTAACAGCAGTAGCAGAGACACAAGACTGTATTAAGGGGCAGAGCTCTTCCTCTTGCTAGGGGACTGCTGGCCCTGTAACAGCAGTAGCAGAGACACAAGACTGTATTAAGGGGCAGAGCTCTTCCTCTTGCTAGAGGACTGCTGGCCCTGTAACAGCAGTAGCAGAGACACAAGACTGTATTAAGGGGCAGAGCTCTTCCTCTTGCTAGAGGACTGCTGGCCCTGTAACAGCAGTAGCAGAGACACAAGACTGTATTAAGGGGCAGAGCTCTTCCTCTTGCTAGGGGACTGCTGGCCCTGTAACAGCAGTAGCAGAGACACAAGACTGTATTAAGGGGCAGAGCTCTTCCTCTTGCTAGAGGACTGCTGGCCCTGTAACAGCAGTAGCAGAGACACAAGACTGTATTAAGGGGCAGAGCTCTTCCTCTTGCTAGGGGACTGCTGGCCCTGTAACAGCAGTAGCAGAGACACAAGACTGTATTTTGTCTGTATAAGAGTCTTTGGATCAAAACCAGTCAAAAAGAAAAAATGACCTCAGCTATGGACAGAAGATTCTGCCCTTGACACTCCCTACCTACAACACATACAATGTGCCTCCATTGTGCCATCAGTAATAATAACCCAAAGTGAATGCAATGCTGAATTAATGAAAATGGTTTGCAAATATACTCCTTAAGGAGCTGAAAAGCGGTACTTTAAATTACTGTAAAATGTGATTTTCATATAAAGCGCACATCAAGCAGGAGCTCTAAATTCATCTTCAGTTTATTGGAAGAAGGGTCTTTTAGGCACACACACTATAGCTTCTAGTCTAGAAAAAAGGCTACTGGGTGAACAAACATGACAGGTTCAACCATACCTGTGGTGACCTAGCGCTGTTATCCTTTGCGACTCCTCTCTCTTCCTTGGCCTCAGCCAGGGAGCGCAGGTGCTCTTTCGCAATCATCTCCAACTGGGAAACATGGGAAAACCGGGAAGCCATGTAAACATCAAAGGAGAAAATAACAGAACTGTTAAAATCATTAAATTGATAAAAGCGTTCCATCCCTATCCACAAATCTTGGAATGCTGTACAATACAACTCCCAGCACAAAAATCCATGATTTAATTCTGAGTTCTTAATTCTTTGTTGAAATATTACACTGCATATCTAGAATTAAAGTTGAACTACATCTATCAGAATAACATTACTGCATATTTATCCAGTCAACCCCGCAAATGTCAGACACACACATACCCTCCATTTTGTGTAGTCGGCGAGGGAGTTAGGGCCATACTTTATCCCTGACTTTGCTGCACCAACAAATTCCTTCTCCACAATCTTCAGTTTTTTAGGTGTTGGGCGGTCAGGGAAAGAGAATTTACTCTCCCACAATGCTAAGACCTGTAAGACAAACACAGTAACACTTCAATGGTCGCTGATTGTAACTTTAATCACTCTGCAAGCACACCCAACTTGACCCAATAAACCATGACATAAACGCCTTATGTGTCCACTTCATCTTCAAATCAACAGGTGTAAGATATCATACGTCTCTTCAATGACAATAACTGCATGTATTGAGATGATGTTTCACAGTTTTTGCAAGCATTGTGCACCCTGGAGATCGTTCACACTACAAATGGGTAAACATCAGCCAGCTGCCTGCAAGGAGGTAGGGTGGTGTGAAAGTGATTTCAGCAGAGCAGACTGGGTCAATCAGGGATAAAGCTGTGACATGACCACTGGAATTTCCCAACAATCACAGGACAGAAATATCTCAAAAGTGCCAAATACAATCCGGCCCTGGCAGAAGCCCGATGGATGACAGAAACCCCATTGTTCGCCATGCTGCACATATCAGAGACCACCAAAACACAACATCCCATTTCAAAATTAATGTACTCTGAAGGACCATCTCTGACATTAACACGACATATATTTTAGAGCTATGTTTTATATTTCTTACTTATTTATTATGTATTATGCATTATTATTTTTTCCTAACTCGTTTAATTTACTCATGCACTTATTCATCTATTTTAATATTATTTAATTTTATCACCAACATGACTAACAACTTTTTGCATGGTCATTTTAAATGTATTTATCAATTTATTCTAGTTCTATTTTATTTGAATATTTATAAATTGTATGTATTTATGCGATTATAATTATTGATTATAATAATAACCAGAGATAACTAAAGTTTGTTTTAATTAAATAATCTGAAAAAACTAACAATACAGGATAGACATAACATGCATGTACATAGGGAACCGGAACGCCCAGAGTAAACACTATCCTCCTTCCTTGTCCCCCATCCCACCTCTGCCAATAAAGTTCAGCAATTAATAGAAAAGAGTAGAAGCTATACAGCCATGGTATATATTTTGTTGTTGTTGTTGTAATTTCTCAGCTCCTGAATTCCACTACTGTGACTCTGTGACTCTGTGACTCACTCTGTGACTCTGTGACTCTGTGACTCTGTGACTCTGTGACTCTGTGACTCTGTGACTCTGTGACTCTGTGACTCTGTGACTCTGTGACTCTACCGCAGTCCCCTAATCTTAATCAGAGATTGTGGACTAAATATGACACAGAGCAGGTAACAAACCCAAAGTTTCATTCCATTGCTTGATTTGTTGACCAAAATTGCATTGGCTCACACACAACATGCAACACAAAGACACAAGATGGCCAGACTCCTACCCGCTTCTGCAGATTCTCAGTGCCAACATAGCGTAGGTGGTTGGCTGTGGAGCTGATGTTTTTGCCATTGAAAATCCTCAGATTTGACAAGAGGAACATCACTTTGTAGTTATCACTGACCTGAAAGAAAAATCTCACGTTGGTCACTGTACATCTATGAGCCGTACAGAGTAGTGTTTGTCACCCTGAGAAGTACTGTGAATGAATTTGCATTTTAAATGAAGAGTGAATGGCCTATCTGGTGGGGTGAGGGAAGGCTTTGTTGCCGAATGGCCGCTCACAGTGAGATAGATGTTGTCGTCCAGACGCAGTTCCTCTAGGGCAGTCAGAGGCGCCAGCGACGTGACGTCCTCCATGTCGTTGTTGGAGCAGTTGAGGACTCGCAGGGAGGGCAGGCACAGGCCCGGGGGAAGCTCCTGAAAGTGGTTCCCAGTAAGGTCCAGCTCCTCCAGGCTGCTCAGACGAGACAGCAAAGCTACAGGCAGGTCAAGACTGTTCAACCCCAAGCTGGAGAGACTAGGGGAGGGTAGACAAAATAAAAACATTAAAATCTCCACAACCACGAAGATGGATAGCACTGCAGAACCCTACACAACCCCAACCTCTGTGGGAAACTGACAAAAACACTGCTCAGTGCTAATAAATTAAACAAATATGTCTCCTACAATAACCAAAAAGGTCTAAGTTGAAAAATAAGAAAACATCTGTGCTGCAGTACCATTTTTCTGAATATATAACTGAATACAATGTGATGTAATTAAAATGACATGTTCAGTGCCAGATCTCTTGGCAACAGTCCTGTTTTCTACCACCATTAACACAGCTACAATTGGTAAGATTTCCTGTGAAAATGTGTGGACTCCAAGTGTCTTTGTTGCAAAGGCAGAAAACCCATTTGAAAATTGGTTACTACTTTGTGATGCAGTTCATACTTTCAAAAACGGATCAGATTTGGTCTCCTATCTTTACTATTTCCACAAGCACATTTACAGTCAGCTGTAAAAATGAATAAACCGTCATACAAAGTATATCTGAAAGTATAATTATTATGCCAACTAACCAAATAGGTAATATAATAATTTTAACAAAGCTTAAACTATCTAATATATGTGCCATTACTTACTTCAGTTTCTTGATCTGTTCCAGCTTGTTGGCTTTAGGGGTGCCTTTCTCCAGTAGGAGACTTTCTGTTATCTTAACCATTGCTGATCTGCTGAAGAATAAAGAGTTAAGACTCCAAACAGGACTATTTTTTTAAACAAGATATCGTGGTATGGGGTGTTGCTTATATTCGCTCAACTGAGGGGTGTGGCTTTCAGGGCTTTTCCTTGGAATTGTTTTTAAATGCCCAGGTGTGTAATGACCTGGGCTTGGTTCTGTGAGATGGTTCCCATTCGCACCCCCTGCCAAGGCATTGTTGATGAGGATGGGGGACAATGTCAGAACTTCACACTGGCATATGAGGTGGCAGACATTCGGAATTATCAAGTTTCACTTGATACCTTGTATAAAACTTGTATAAAAATTGTTCAAATAACAGACGTTTTCACAGGTAACGTTAGCTATTACGACGCGCTTGAGTAACGTTAGGCTACACAAAAGCTATATAAATGGTTCTAAAGCATATCGTTAAAGCCATACATAAAATAACAACGCGTTTTGCAAAAAGGGACATCAGTTTATAATATACACAATAGCTAATGTTAGCTAATATGGCAAGCTAAATAGGTAGTGTTGGTAAGCTCCTGCTTAGCAACTTAGTTAGCTTGCTACTTAGGCGATACAATTTCCCAAAAATACGGTGCATTTAAACAAGCCACAAAACGAATACGTGACTAGACAAAGTCAATCATCAAACAAACATCCCTTTATTCCTTAATACTAAAATAAATCATATTACTGCACACCCCTTGTCGATTTGTAAGCGTGTAGATTTTATATTGAACTAATCTGCTAACTCAAAACTACATGTAGCGATGCGTTTTGGCATGAAGATGCAATCTAATACAAACAATTGTTAAAACGCAGTATTGTGGAAGTTCTTTTTACACGCAAAATCAAACTCAAATTGTTCTTAAATTACTTACTTGCTTTGAAGGCTTTCCCGGCAAAAACTTCCTACCTCAACTTTGACCCCATTCACCCAATCTGCACAATAGCGCCGCTATATTATGCGTGGTCTGTTTTTCTCCGGTATATGCGCGTGCGAAGAGAAGACACGGATTTATGAAACATTTTATTTTATTTAACAAATGTAGATACTGTACAATGTTCAAATTAAACTAATAATCTCAGTATTTATATTTTACCTTTTCAAATAACTTCCATTTTAATCATGTTTGATGAAACACTGCTTGCCCTGTCCCCGTTTGCCATCAGTCAACACTACTGCTGGCAAAATATTGCCCATACCCTGAACAGAGATGTATTATTGTTGTAATAGCCAATGGTAACACAAAACATGGTTAATCTGAAGTTTCCATTTCATGTACAGCATTTGTTTTCAGGCATAACATGCTTAGGTAATTTTTCTGATTACAAGACAAATTACAGTAAATCAACAAACCTGTCGACACAAACCTATGTTTCAGTAAAAACATTAACAGGGCAATTGCATCACATATCACAATATGCAGTTCATATACAAAATCACTGTAGTCTAATGGATGACTGTTTTATGATCCAATGGCTGTGTATGTTATAGATCTTATTGACCTAACGGGACCAGTGACACACAGAAGAATTCGGTTAAACTGGGGACCCCTGAAAGCTTAGGGCTATGTCCAGCAGTTGTGAACCAAGGGCTTCATATTCTCCCGCAGGCAGAAACGCAGAGGACAGTTCCCTGAACGTTGAACAAACTCTGCGCTGGTGGACGTCCTGTCTGTGAATGGCGTGTTTCCACTTGTGTCGCGCCTCTCCGTGGAGCACAAGCAGCGATCGGCGGGGTAAGTCCACACGCACGCGCACTTCTCGCGGTCCTTCTTCAAAGCTCATTGTAATAACAGTGTCAGAGAGCAGGCTTACGGTGACCAGACGTTCCCCCCACAACCAGCTGTCATCCAAGTGGGGATCTATGGCAGACCCTCGCTGGGGACTGTAATCCAAGTTGCACTGCTCTACAGGCTGGAACCCATGAAGCAGTGGATCCTGGCTCATTCGAAGCACAAATTTGCGGCTTACTGCAGGCAGGCCACTGAAGGTCCCAGTACGCACACGCTGCTTTTTAAAGTTCACTTTGGGCCCAAAGTCCTATTGAGAAGAGGTGGTGTTATACATAACGAACTTATAGCAATAGTATAGCGCGACAACAGTGTTTATACTGGTATTACATGATAATGTATTTAATTCCACACCTGTTTCTTGCGTCCAGATTGAGATTCTTTCCACTCATCCTGGTCAATCCTGTTTACCAAGTCCCTCTCCTCCTCCTCTGACACGAAGTCCTCCCACAGCAAGACCCCTGGGAAGGGGAATGACTCCTGCACACCACCCTCATTCCACCGTACTGCCAATCCCGATGACGGTTCGTACTTAAAATCTCCTCGCGCCTGTTGGCGAGCACATCATAACGTTATTATAGGCATGTTCTCACAAAGCAGATTATAAGACATATTTAGCTATAAGTAAGGTTAGCTAATAAAGGCGACAGAAGCCGGACTGTGGCAACCCAACATAACGTCAATCCACTGTGGCCCAGGATCATTCGTGGCACTTCACTAGTTGCCACACTATTTGTTCTTAGATTAAAACATAAACGTACCGAAACACCCTTATCTTCTGCCCTTTGTTTCTTGTTTAAATCCTCACAAACAAGGCAAGAACGGATTCCTTTACAGCCACAACTGGCAGGTCCACTCTCTTCGGCAGCAGCCATGAAGTAGTGGTGCACTGCTGAAAGTAGTCTGCCCGGAACCAGCGATTGCGATAAATGGTTCCTCATGAATGTGAATGTATTTTGAGATATTTTAAGTTTTCTTTTCGCTTTCTAATCAGGAGAGTGACATGATCAAAAATAGTGGTTTTCCCAAATATTTTACGTAACTTGAAATGTTTGTGCACGTTGCTGAATCTCACAAAAAAAATAGTACAAAAGTGTAAGACAATTCAAAACCAAATATTTTATTTGAAAAATCGTGAAATTACATCATTCATGGTATTTACAACAAATCAAAGCCATACTATTTAACAAACATACAAACCTTTGTAATAGGAATTAATGAGTAAAACAGAACCAATAAGCAAGACACATTTTAGTTTGTGATTGCCAGGTATCTGAATAGTTTGAAATTTTAATTTCATGAGACATAAGTTCCGAGATGTATTTTCAGTATGTATACTGAAGAGCAGTTTTTATCGCGTTTAGACTAATAGTCAACAAATGGAATGGCTCCCTATACGCTTTATAGTGCACTATTTAGGGAATCAGCCATTTTGCAGGATGTCCTAATTCTCAGTGTTCTCAATTGAGAATTTGGAAACCATCAAAATAGCCAATCTCCTAAATAGTGCATCATAAAACATAGGGAGCCATTCCAAACGCAGCCAATGTGAGTTCAAAGATCAGGAGGACTGTGAACAAAGGAACCTCATTTGACTGAAAGAGATGCAGCCTTTATTCAATCCCTTCTTGTTTTTCCTTGATGGACACCTGAAAAATAAGATTTAGGGTTATCCACCAAAATCAATTGGTCATGAACAGCCTAAAGCCTCAACACTGCACCTGTGTCACTAAGCTCCACCACACCTAAAATGTATGCCTGTATAGATATGGCACTTTAGTATAATGATTAAGGAACTGGTCTGGTAACTCAGAGCTGAAGTGCTCCAGTTATACTCTTGAACACGGTACCTGAGTTGCATCAGTAAAAGTATCCAGCAGATGGACACTATAAATGAGTTTGATATATATATATAGATGTATTGTAGATTAATTGCAAATGCATTGGCTTGTTGACGAGGCATTTTCTTGCACCCACCCTGAATCTTTCCTCCAGCAAGGACAACTCGCTGATGAGGTCAGTGATTGCATTGGTGAAGGCCTCCTGGGGGCTGTAGTCTGGGGTCGTCTGGACACGAATCACGATTTTGTGCTCCAGAGGATGTGGGACCTTATACCCAGCAAACAGCACCTGTGGGTCCTTCAGCAGCTGGCTGTGAAAGCATAGGCCACAGTGATATCCAAGTGCTGTGATCTATATTATGTTCGAAGAGTTATTGACATTATAGTTTTGCTCACAGAATTGGTTATCACGCAGTTATTCATGGGTCTGTACTTACGATCTTATAATGTTCCCAAGTGTGTGGTCCTCCTTGTTCAATGTGAAAAGGCAAGCATTTGGCACCTTGGTGTCTTTAATTATTGTAATTCTAAAAGAGGAATAACAAAACAGTTACGGACTAACTTACGAATGTAATGTGATAAGAAGCTTACTAGTTAGCTAGAACTAGGCTTGGTAACGTTAGCTAACATTAAGTTAGTGCTATAACATTATCTTAAAGGGTAAATCCAGATTACAAATGCTCATTCCATTCGCTAGACAGTGCACATCTTACCAAGCCAATGCTAGCTAGACTAATAAACTAGCCCCCCTTTAAAATAATAATGTACTCTAGCTAGCTAACGTTAGCTAGCCAATATAGCTATTCAAGGCTGAGGAGGTTATTATTTAGACTTCGAAAATATACATTTCTTCCTGTACTCACTTTTTTTCTCCTTCAAATAACAAAAATGACTCGAAAGCTGGAGGTGCGTTCATTTTTCAACAGTAGCCTACGGTCAACACACGCCGGTTTCAGGAGGAAACAATGATCACGCTGAAATGGCGGCTCAACCAGATCGTGGTATGCCTGCCTGTACGCTACGTTTTTCTCCACCAGGGGGCAGTTTGATCCAACTTCTACTGCGGACAACATCCGACAACTGAATAGTATTGAAAAAGAAAATACAAAGAAACGCACAAAACCCAAGCAACTGAGTAAATAATTTAACCTTTTTTTTACGTTAGGGGTCAAATTGACCCCAACAGTTTAAACTGACACAAAATTCTTGTAATAGAACATTTTTGACAAACTGTGTCCTCTTAATCTTACCCAATCGACTAGCCTTTTATTCCTACTAAATATAAAACATCTGTGATAAACTTCTCATTTTAGAGCCAGAGGTAAGTGAAAGTTTGTGAAGTTTAAAATCCGTATGGGAAAGTGCGACCAGAATCACACACACACACACACACACACACACACACACACACACACACACACACACACACACACACACACACACAAATAGATAAATTATTTTAAAGTTTGTACATTTTCTTATGCCTACAGCTACAGAGCCTGGATTAAAAATGTCCTCACACTACACCTTTGGATACAAAGTTGGTACAGTACTTCTGAAAACAGCATTATGTTTATTGCATGTTTACTATTTAGTTTTACCAAATTAGGAAAATACTTAAAAGATGAAAATATACGGTTAACTGACGTTTAAGAGACATCAAACACTGAATTGGGTCAAATTGACTCCAAACATAATAGGAAGGTAAACAAAACAACAGAAATATCAAAACAATATTCTTGGCACTCTAAAGGGAGATTAACCCTAGAAGGCAGGCCACACCCAAAATGGTCTTAGTGAAGGTCACACCTTCCCAGAAATATCTCTACCACAGCAGCTACCACAATTATCTCACATTCCTCTGTCCCTGTGTTCAACTCAACCGTAGCCCATGCCTACAGGTTGCAACTTAAACAATGAAAAAATGTTTTTTTTTTCCATTTTCCATTGGGAGTTGTAGTTTTGAATGATGTTTCTCTTTCCACTGGCTTGTCAAAAAGGAAGGTTACACAGATCCTGGCATCCACAAACTCTGTCTTGTCCTCTCCCAGGGATGGTGGTCTGTTTACTGCACTGCTCTGAGCCACAGACACTGCTGCAGCGGTTTGTGTAATGTCTTATATATCTAATCATTTGGTTGTGCTGCTTTTCTTTGTTACAGGACATTGTCTATCGCTGTAGAGCAGGGGTAGGCGGTCCTGATCCAGGAGTGCCAGAGACAGTCCTGGTTTTTGCTCCATCCAAACTTAAAACGACATAAATTGATTAATTTTCAATAATCAGGTTTAATTAATGCAGGTGCCTTTGTGTTTGAGCCACTCAGCATGTCTCCATTCAGAATATTTAGGCTCAGACTTTTCATCATCAACAAAACTCTTGTTATCAAGCTCAGATTAATCACTGGCGCTCCAGGATCAGAGTTGCCTACCGCTATTGTAGGCAGTCCACCATTCTTATTTATTTTTTCACTTTATTCAGATTGGGAAAGCAGAGGGGATTACAGATAAAAAAGCAGCGAGAAGGTTCCTGATTTGAATCCTGACCAGGGCCTCTCTGTGTGCAGTTTGCATGTTCTCCATGTTTCCTCCAGGTACTCCCACAATCCAAAGACATATTGGGGATCGAGTTAACAGGACATTGCTGAAAAAGAGCACGCATGCTCAGTGAACCTACCCTGTATAAATAAAGTTTAATAAAATAAATAATAATAATAAAAATAAAAGAAATAATAAAGGGATCACAGTACAGAGAGCTCCATAACAGAAAATCAGACCCCTGGCCACACAAGGGAATTTGTGTTGTTGTTGTTAAAGACAATAACAGATCATCGTCTTTTATGTCTCAGTTGTATCAGTATAGCAAATTAAATATCCTCTCTTTATTAGATCGTCATTTTCTGTTTTTCATTAATGTACATTTAATAATGAGAAGTGCACAAATACTGCTTACTTTGTATATTGTTGTTTCATAGTCAAAACAACATTCATAATTCCCAGACATTTACCTATGAATATGGATTCATGTTTTTTGATGTCTGCGGTTTTTTGCCTTCGTCTTTTCACTCAATATGAAAATGTGTTTTTTTTTTGTTCTTCTGCTTTTTGTGTTTTTGATCTCATGACTGGCAATGTGGAAATCCTGTGAATCACAAATCATGAATATCGGGAATTAGGGGGATTTCGTTTAAATTGTTGCTAATGTAGTAGGCGTAGTAGGCTATATAGTGAGTTCATGGCACACATCTTATATGAAGCTATTTTGAATCCATTTTTATTTCTTATTTTAAATTTTTTTTCTAATTTGGATTACCCAGTCATATGTCCAATATGTGCCATCATGTTTTCCACTAGTTTGGGAGAGTACAGATCTGTACACCTTTTGTCTGAATGTATGTTGCCAGCCACGGTTTATTTTCACTCTGTTCAACATTTAGCACAGATGGTGCCCGTAGACACCGGGGGGTATTCAACAAAGCAGGATAAGCAAGTTAGCCAGATAACTCTAAAATAATACCATGAAATAACCTCAGAAAACTTTCTTCAATATCAGCAGCAGACAATATGTGTGACTAAATCACATTCATAAACCAGATTATAGTGCATTTTTATCAACTGAAATTGCACTAATGTGACGATACAGCCTTATTGTTCTCACAGTTATCTGGATTACTTGATAAATCCTATTTTGTGGAATACCCCCCAGATCAAGCAGAGGCGTCATTCTTGTCTAACAACAACAACAGTACCCTGTCACATAAAACCCTTCCTGTCTGAGAGATACTATGGGCAATTGTGTGTTGTCACATGCAATACATGACCACAGTCTGCACTGAATTCAGGGCTGTGAGGCATGTCATATCACCTGGTATGTGCCGCCTGGGAGGCCCCTGCAAAAACAATTTTATTGAAATTAAGCTTTGAGAAAATAGCTTTGTATATATAATGACATGAGCAGCTGTGTTTCTGAAAAAACCTTATATGTACATAAGTGTCACAGCACATTTAAACAAACCACAAACCACAGAGCCAAGATGTCACCTGTAAAAAGGAATGCTGTTGGTCAAGATGAGAGCCACAAATGCAATACACACAAAAAATGCAAGACACTTATATAAAAGCTGCCTTTTTCTGGTGGAGGAGATACAGTGAAGTTGCAAGGCATTTTGTATATATATATATATATTTTGAAATGTATTATAAACAAAAGGTTTTATCCAGTTTTAGAAATATTCAACTTCCAATTTCTGGGAAGGGGTAAAAGCTTGATGTTCAACCTTTGAAAAAACTTTATTATATGTAGTATTATACAGAGAGGCTTTGTGAAAGGGATTTTAAAAACCTGTTTGATTATAATACTGTCAGGAGCCTTGCACAACCAACTGAAAATATAAAACAGGAACAACTGTTATGTATCTCTTGTCTAAAACAACATTGAATACGTAGTCCTAGTCACCAACCAAAGTTATTTTTGACAGTTGGACTGTTGCTGTGTGTCTGCCATATAAAATTAAGTGGGAGTGAAAGGGTGAATCCTGACCTCTTGATGTTGCGACAGACCTGAGGGTGGTCTAACATTCTCCTTAGTCATGTTTATCTAAACATTTTACTTTCCTATTCACTCCAAAATTATCCCGACATGCCTTGTGATTGACTTAGAACTAGCCCAAAAACAAATCCTAATCGCAATACATTCAGGATCATAAATCTCCGCTCTGTAGGACCAAAATAGTCATAAAGCGATTATGTTACTGTATTACTCTCTATTAATGTTACAACAGCAATAATGCTATATACAGTTATTTCTGTGGCAAAATATATTTTGTCAGGGGTCTTATAAGAATGGGCTCAATAGACATTTATTTCAGTTGGAGATTAAATAAAACATTTGGTGAACGTATAGATCTTGGACATTTAGAAGTACTCTGATTCCAATTATAAGTTGCAAGGCAACATGATTAATCAAGAAAGTTTGAGATATCTACTTTCCCAAAAAAGACCAATAAACTCATCAATAAACATGTTCAAGTTCCATGCCAGCTCAGTATTTTTGATTATGAAAAAGGTCTCTTTTTTTTGTTTTTTAAAGAGATGGCACAAGCTGATAAGGTTATTTGTCTAACTACCTGCACAATTATAACAGAACATATCCAAACTTCTCTTCTTTGGAACTATCTCATTACATTAAGTTCATTTGACAGGCGCTTTTAACCAAAGTGACTTACAATAAGTGCATACCGAAGGTCATTGAACCAACTACAAACAGGTCAGATAAAGTAGTTATATCATAAAGTAGCAGCTATCCATAGACATAAACATTGAGTGTAGTTCATACTGTAAGCTATGGCTATGTCTTAAGGGTGAGTCAGTCAGACGCAATAAACTACAACATCAAAATCAAGACACTAGTGTTACATAAGTGTTAAAGAATCAAGGTACAGGATACAAGAAACATGATATAATTGTATGTAGGAAGGGCCTGTCTTGTTGGCTGCTGAGAAGGCCAGAGTCAGAATTTTTTATCTGATCCTGGTGGCAACCGGCAGCCAGTGGGGTGATGTCAGCAGGGGAAGGACATGCGAGATCTTCGAAAGGTTGAAGAGAAGTCGGGCTGCCGCATTCTGGATCAGTTGTAGAAGCAGAATGGCGCAGGCTGGTAGGCTATGGTCTGGATGAGTGGTCGAATCCTCCTGATGTTGTACAGGAGGAACCTGCAGGACCGTAATGTTGCCCTAATGTGCTCTTTGAAGTCTAGCTGGTCGTCTAGGACCACCCCCAGGTTTTTTTCAGAGTGGGAAGCAACCATCATAGTGCCATCAACGGTGATGAAGTGCTCTTGTAGTGGTGCTGACCTGTGTGGTATGAATGGCAGCTCAGTCTAGGTTGAGCTTCAGGTGATGCCAAGCCATCCACAAGCCATGTGAATTAAGGACTGCGCCAAGAGAGTTAGCGTAAATGGAGAACAGCAGGGGACCCAGTCCCAGAAATGCCCATCTCAAACTCCTGTGAAGATCAGGAGTTTGCTGTTGACCACAGAGCCAAGATGTCACCTGTAAAAATAAATGATTTTGGTCAAGATTGGAGCCACAAATGCAATACACACAAAAAATGCAAGACACTTATATAAAATCTGCCTTTTGCTGGTGGAGGAGATACAGTGCAGACAGGTCTAGGAGAATCAAGACAGAGGAGGTTCTAGCAGTGGCAGGTGTCTCCATCACAGCCAAGAGAGCAGTTTTGATCAAATGCCTGGTTCTGAAGCCGGACTGATGAGGATTGAGCAAGTTGTTCAGATGGAAAATTTTTTAGATCTTCATCTCAAAAACACACATTTTAATCAGGCTTTGCTGCAGATAATAAAATGCTGGCATTGAGGTGGAATCCAAATATCACTGGATTAACACACATATTGATGTTATTAGCATAGGACTAGCCACAGCAAGAATGCATGGCGCCAAGGATTAAACTATTTTGGCTTGGGCTGATAACTATTTACCTTATCTAAAATCAGCTAATTGTAGTGAAAATATCATCATTGTACGATGCTGTTTCTTTCCCCTTTTTATATATTTATTTGTTTCTTTTTGATTCCTTACTTTCATCAGGAGATCTCTAGATGGGTCGGTGAGGGTCACCACAGAGGGGTGTATGCAATGTTAAATATGGGCAGTGTCATTTTCTACAATATCTATGTTGTATACTTTCAAAACTCAATAAAAATTTGATTTAAAAAAACAGGAACAGCTGTTATATAGCTATGTATTCTATGGCTAAACAAAGTGGAGTGCACAGACACAATGAGTCACCAACCAAAGTTATTTCTAATAGTTTGACTGTTGCTGTGTGTCTGCCATAAAAAATTAAGTGGGTGTGAAAGGGTGAATCCTGACCTCTATATATTGCAACAGGCCTGAGGGTGGTGTGACTTTCTCTTTATTCCTGTTTATCTTTTTCAACAAGCCTGAGGGTGGTGTGACTGTCTCTTTATTCCTGTTTATCTTTTTCAACAAGCCTGAGGGTGGTGTGACTTTCTCTTTATTCCTGTTTATCTTTTTCAACAAGCCTGAGGGTGGTGTGACTTTCTCTTTATTCCTGTTTATCTTTTTCAGCTTTGGTGTCTAACTACCTGCACAATTATAACAAAACATATCCAAGCGAGGCCCGGTTGTAAGGCTTGCCACATTGTATGCTGTCTTTTTTTTGGTTCCTCTTTGTAGTTTACTGAGGTTTCCTACTGTAGATCAGAAATCTTTCTGGAACTTTCACTGGAAAAACCCATGTGAAATTCCATCCATGTAGCAGGCCAGTTGCTCTTTTCAGAAATGAGATATCCATGACCGGTATAAACAGGTTTGCAACTGAAAATCATTTAAATATTGAAGGTCCTTTTTGATATACAAGAACTATCTGCATTGCTTGTTTTTAATTCACATGAATTCCACTACTGTATAGTTCTACAATGCTACATCTGCTGAACTCACTGGTTTAAGGACATGGCCAATTCAAGTGTAAAAAACAATGCAAACAAAATGTTATTACTTATGAGCCAATGTAATGGATTGTAGAGTTGATTTTCATTACAATAATTACAATTAACCTGAAATATTTTCCCACATTGTCACTACACATCATACACCACACCATTGTAAATGATTACATTTCAGGACATTTAGTCAGATCAGTCTTTGAAAGTTTGTAATATTAAATATTGTTGAGTAATAAAAAATGTAGATGTTATTCATTTGTGGCATACAACAGCCAAATGACACACAGTGGTACGTGGTAAATTAAATGCATAAATCAAATACTCAAACACAAAGCAGTAAAGTTACATTTACACAAATGTTCTTTTCTCATAAGAAGTGCCATTCTTTTTATAAAATACACACAAGTTCATATTTGATGGTGACAGGAAATCAAGTCACATTAGTGCAACCACAGTTTAGCACGGTCATTTCCTTCTTTAATGTTTTACAAGTAACTATTTCACAACTTTATTCAGCAAGCCAGTGGCCATTTCCTCAGCTACAATTTTTTAATTTTCTGCTTGAACATTACAGCTTATGTACTTATTTGATAGGAAACCCACTGAATCTTTGGTACACTTTCATTCATTCCCAATTTAATCTGTCAATGTCATGGGCTTATGAACACAAGAATAGTATGCAGGAAGTAGACCACCCTGACTAATTTTCCCTTTTTGTACATGAAAGGGTTGGTGTTACACGAGGGCTTGGAAGTGAGAAGTAGGGGTATGAGGTGAGGCAAGCTCAACCGCCGCTCCTCCTTTAGGGGTGGAGCTCTCACTAGGGTCACAACCCACCTGCTACAAAACTCTCTTTCTCCGGGTCTCTTGTACTTTCCCTCTCGCATGTTGGGTCTCTCACGTCCAGGATGGAAACCATCTATGTTCGTCATGTGGAGCTACTGGGCTTTGAGAAAAGGTTCTACCCCAGCCAGCACTATGTAAGCTTGGAACTTGAATAACACAACAGAGATTTGTCAGTATAAGTATCATAGCAGTGATGCATGAAAAAAAAGGATTATTCTATTTACTCTTTTTTGTTTGGAGATTTTTTTTAAAGTTTGTTCACGAAAAAAATATATAGAATATATACGAATATAGAATAAAAAAGGAGTCAAGATATTTCATTGGATTATCTGTAGATGACTATATTAAAATGACCATCAAAAGATATCTGAATGAAAAAATGACCTGTTGAGGTTTTTTTTATTCATAGGTATACATGTTACTGATTAAATGGAGTGACCTGTCCGAGAAGTTGATTTACAGAAAATATCCAGAGATCTACACTTTTCATGTAAGTACGCGACCATAAGAAGAATACATTTTTTTCCATGTAAAGCGCTCAGTGGAAACTTCTCATTTTTGCAAATCAGCCTAAACATTCAGATATTTTCAATGTTTAATAGAGCCCCTGATGACTGATGTGGCTGAAAAGGCAAGCTGTGTGGCGTGGTGTGTTGAAATGTTTTGTCCTTTGTGTTTTTTCCCCAGAAATCCCTGAAAGAGATGTTCCCAATTGAAGCTGGGGACATTAACGCCAAAGACAGAGTTATCCCTTCCCTCCCAGGTAAAGCATTTTTGACGCCCCCAGACGTGGTCAAGCATAAGTGTGAACATGAGCATGCAAAGGTTTGGTACATTTTGATCACAAGGAAAAATGTTCCATGTTTGTGAAGTAAACCAACAACTCCACTGTAATTTATGAACCCAATATTGATAAAAATGTATTAAAAGTTGTATGCACTCTCAGTTTATCAAATCCTGAACATTTGAACAAGTATTTAGTCTAATATTTATTTTTTATTTTGTTCACATTCTAAACCAGTTTTAGAGTATCGTAATTACCTGTCATACAGAAATATACTCATTTTAATGTTGAATGATTTATACAAAGGGACTATCGCCTTCAGTTAGCTACTTAGTTGGCATACGAGGAAACACCTGCAACCAGTCAAGCATGACAAATCTCTCTTTCAGTTTTCAGATACTAAACATAGAGAAGCACTTCTAAAAATAAATGACAGAGATGCTAATCACTGGTGCTACCCAGTGTGAGGTTCTTTGTACTTGACTTTCTAAAGCAGCAACTTGTGCGTATTGAGACCACCGCAATCACAACCAGAAGGACATAGGGCAAACGCTTCTGCGGCCATTCTGTGAAGTCACAACATATTAATTCTGTGAAGTCACAACATATTCTTTCTGTGAAGTCACAACATATTCATTCTGTGAAGTCACAACATATTCATTCTGTGAAGTCACAACATATTCTTTTGATCTGTACAGGAAGCATCTGCACAGTGGCTCATTGACCATAGCTTGTTTGTAATGTGAAAAGTATGGGACAGGCGGTGTATGTTTAATTTCAAGATTACATATTAAATGAAACCTGAACAAGGACTTTCCCATTTAATGAAAGCCCAGTGGAAAAGTCTGGCTGTGATGTCATCTTGAGGAAATGATGTAGCTGCACGTTCACAAAGTTTATACTTTACTGGAGAAATCGTGGATCGTGAGCATGACTTATTTCATTTTGATCATGACTATTGTCATTCTTACGTCCATTGTGATATGATTCATGTGGTTTTCAACCAATCGAAAATAAAAAATAAAAAATCAAGAAGAAAAGCAACAATGAAACAAGAGGGAAAAAAAGACAGACTTCCTCATTTAGTCTCACTTCCCCGAGCTTTTAGTAATACACATGAATACATCGTACTTCAATACATTGTATTTTATTTATAATTTTTTACCTCTGATTCTATTTATACATTGATCTTCCTCATTGCACCAGGTATGAGCACTGATCTTACTCCAGGATAAACACAGGATCTGGTTGTCACTGTGTGTCTGTGCATACAACGTGGGGGAAACATACTAAATAAAGACGAGATGAG
Organism: Ilyophis sp. 1 JC-2022; assembly: GCA_022702515.1. Classification (NCBI taxonomy): domain Eukaryota; kingdom Metazoa; phylum Chordata; class Actinopteri; order Anguilliformes; family Synaphobranchidae; genus Ilyophis; species Ilyophis sp. 1 JC-2022. The sequence continues at coordinate 63,946,535 of CM040401.1, read as the reverse complement.
ATTTTATTTATAAATGTATATATGTAAACATACTACATAGGCATATGCAATCTATATATGAATAAATATCAGTCTGTTTCCTGTATCTCCTTCTTGTTTGTCAGCAACAAAGTGGTTTGACAATCAGAAGACAACAGAGACAAGACAAGGCACACTGGCAGAGTACTGCCGTGACCTCATCGCTCTGCCTCCTAAGATCTCCCACTGCCAGCTGCTGCGAGACTTTTTCCAGGTCCGACAGGAGGACGAGAATCCGCCCGCACCCCACCCGTGAGTACAAACTGAACGCACCCCACCCGTGAGTACAAACTGAACGCACCCCACCCGTGAGTACAAACTGAACGCACCCCACCCGTGAGTACAAACTGAACGCACCCCACCCGTGAGTACAAACTGAACGCACCCCACCCGTGAGTACAAACTGAACGCACCCCACCCGTGAGTACAAACTGAACGCACCCCACCCGTGAGTACAAACTGAACGCACCCCACCCGTGAGTACAAACTGAACGCACCCCACCCGTGAGTACAAACTGAACGCACCCCACCCGTGAGTACAAACTGAACGCACCCCACCCGTGAGTACAAACTGAACGCACCCCACCCGTGAGTACAAACTGAACGCACCCCACCCGTGAGTACAAACTGAACGCACCCCACCCGTGAGTACAAACTGAACGCACCCCACCCGTGAGTACAAACTGAACGCACCCCACCCGTGAGTACAAACTGAACGCACCCCACCCGTGAGTACAAACTGAACGCACCCCACCCGTGAGTACAAACTGAACGCACCCCACCCGTGAGTACAAACTGAACGCACCCCACCCGTGAGTACAAACTGAACGCACCCCACCCGTGAGTACAAACTGAACGCACCCCACCCGTGAGTACAAACTGAACGCACCCCACCCGTGAGTACAAACTGAACAGAGCACAGTCAGACACATCAGAGCACAGGATATTGTGTACTCACTTACCAAATATTTTCATACAGGTATAAAAGAAATGAGACCTATGGGATGAATAAGGACAGAGCAAGAGACAACAAAACTGGTAAACGTAACTTAACGTAACTATGTGCTCAGCAAATGCATGTATCCTGGATGGCTTAGTAAAGCTTTCATCATATCATCTATTTTGCATCACTGGATGTTTATTCGAACAATTCTCTGTGGGTACTTTACTGAAGACCACAGAAATGGAGTCCCACTATTGTTTTTACCACAAATATAACAGATAAAGGCAGAGAAGCAATATTTCAACAGCAGCTGATCAGAAGTTACTTGTCATTCTGAAAAGTGTCAACGTGATCACCTGTTTTTTATTCCCTTCAGTTAATATCCACTATGAAGCACTGTGTGAATGGTGCTATAAAAAAATTAAGATTATTATTATATTTGGTAGATATACTGATTAATTTGTTAGGGCTTTTTATCTAAATGGTGCAGTGCACAAATAGTCTCTTTTAACTACTGTTTCACACTCTTATACAGAGATTACAGGCCCTATGATCCTAGAGACTTACAGAGTGATCGCAGACTACAAACAGAGCTCCAAGTTTGAGCTCAGCCTGGATGTGGGGGCCTTGGTGGATATTGTTGAGAAGACCCCAAATGGTGAGTCCAGCAGCTGCCTGGGATTCATACCTCAGAGCCCCAAAACCACTGTTCCTCTTTCAACTGCCTCACTAACGTTTAGCTAACAGTCCTTTCCTGATGATTAAGTGTTATACTGACAGTTTGCGCACGGGTCCTGCCAGCTCCGACTCAGAGTATGGCCCGTGCTTTGAGGGAACAAAATTTAAGATGTGGCGACCTCCTACCGCCGGCTGACTTGGGTTGTGTAGCGACGAATTCTCAGCAGTACACAGGGAATTGAATCGCAACAGGGTACAATTGGCTACAAAATTGGGAGAAAACGGGAAAAAACAAGAATATGTTATACTGACAAGGTTCTCATGTGGTACAGATGGAAGCCTTCAGGGCCACACCTCATGACCACCACCACCTGCTTTATTTGTAATTATTTTTGGGTTCACGGTGTTGTTCACACCACTTTCATATTAAGGAACGTTGGATACTGTTAGCCCACATACCTGCGGAAGAGATTACTCCAACAGGGTCTTGAGGTTCCTTCTCTATGAGGAAGTGGTTAACTATTTGCACACTACAGCTGTTAACCTAAAAACTGAACAATGTCTGCAATTAAACAGAAGCAGAGGCCTCTGCTTACACACTCCTGTACAAATGGACTTTCTCATTCCAGCCAAAGGATGCATGTGGTGTTAGCCAATAAATATCAGAAAATTGTCTGCAGTCAGCAGGTAGACTGACATCGACCAGTTGAGAGATTTTCACTAAGCTCCGGGGTTAGGGGGCCAAGGAGAAGTTAATTAATTGAAAAATCTTCATAAAGCATTATGGGTATTTTTCCAATGCATGAGAATTGAATTGACCTTTAACCCTGCTGCACACACACCCATGACCCCCCCAGCCTTTTGCCTCCTCTCCCAGGCTGGTGGTTCTGCCAGTGTGACGCACGGCGTGGCTGGGTAGCAGCTTCCTACCTGGAGCCCCTGGAGAGCCCAGAAGAGGCTGAGGAGGCAGAGCCCAACTACGAAGGCAAGGCCTCAAATATTAGCGTAATCACCTGGATCTTTTCTACATGTTGGTTGTGCTGAACCCCAGACTGGGTTTGCTTTGGTCATGTGTGAGTCTGTGTCTCTGCAGGGGAACTGTTTGTCACCACTAAAGGCTACAAAGCAGTGGAAGATGACGAGCTGACCCTCGTCGCTGGGGAAACCATAGAGGTCATCCACAAACTGCTAGACGGCTGGTGGGTGGTCAGGTACGCTTTCTTAATTTCCTCTTTGTGTTGGTTTCATCGCCCTATTATGGGGAAGCTGGTGATGGCCAGTGTGTAGAAATGTTGGTCCGATTGGTTGTTAGTCTATTTTGTTACCCCTGACTGAGAACTTGGCCTGTTTTGCAATTGCCTGGCTGCCTTACGTAAGGTGAGAAATGGAGTTTGGAAAGCCTGCAGTGAAACGGCCACAAACAAAGCAGAAGCGGCCTCAATGTGCAACGTGTGTCTGACAGAAAGGGCGAGGAGACGGGACACTACCCCTCCATGTTCCTGCTCAAAACGGGAGGGAAGAGGGAGGCGGCAAATGAGATGAACGTTTCGAGGAGGAAGACACCTCCGCCCAGGAGGTAAGGCTCTCCCCTGTGCTGAACTGGCAACCTGAGCGAAGACCTAATTATTCTCAGCCACATGCAGAGCAAAATCTCAAGTGGCTTTGCCAGGGCCTCCATCTCCATGAATACAAACTGCACACCACGGCCAAATGGATTAAATCTGTTGATAAGCCTTCATTATATTACATTTACTTTGCAGATAGGAGAACATCAGAGTTATTCTCATAAATACAAAGTGCAATATCACCAAGAGAGGCAAAGATGGCCCATTTATAATCAAAAGGTGAACACTCTTCATATGCGCTCTTAAGCTCCACTCACGTTCAGTCGTTGTTCTCGTGTCTACAGGTCCACGATTCGCAATGTCCAGAGTATCCATGCAAAGGGACGCAAAAAAATCAGCCAAGACGCCTACCGCAGAAACAGCCGACGATACCGGCAGCAGAGCGGAGGAGCACGCTCTGCCAAAGAACGGCCCAGGGTCACCACACAGCCTCCCCTGTTGGAGCGGAGCAGCAATAGCGGTAGGTCTTGTGGCAGAAATTCTGAGCAGTTCAGAAAACCAAGGCCGATTTTCCTTTTTCAACCAGGGTATGAAATGAAGACCCACCACCAAAATTTAGATTGTGGCTGGTAAGATTTTCTACTCTAGCAGCCATTTAGCAGGTAACCAACCAGGTTACCTGCCAAATATATTGTAATAGGTAATGTGGTAATGTGGCTGGTAAAATGTTGCAAATGGCTAGTGACTTTTAGAATCCACAAGCCACTCTGGAACAGTGGGTAAAAAAGTTATGCCCTGATCTCAACTCCAATCACGTGCGGGGGTTTTTCACACTTATGACACTGATTCTAGCTTGGTTGGGCTCTGTTTCAGAGAACATCACTCCCAATTCAGAGGTCCCCCAGCCCTGTACAGAGCCTAAGAAGGATTTCCCCATGATTCCTCCACGGCCAAGTCCAGAGCTCATTCTAGAGCGCTGCACGGAGGACACGTGTAAGAAAGTGAGCATCCGCAAAGCCAGCTGAGACGTGCGGGCAGAGACCACCTAATGCAGAGGCGTCAAACTATATTCCCAGGGAGCCACAGTGTCAGTGGTTTTTATATACAGTATACAATATACACTTTTGTTCAATATATGTAAATCTTCTCATTTTAGGCATTTCCTTGTGCAATCCAGCTTTTAGACAGCTTGTATGTAGATTTTGTATATTTATTTTTTCTGAGTAGTATTTGTGTAGGGTAAAGCTAATTTGCACTGAACAGAACCTTTAAATGTGGTTGAAGTATGGATTGACATGGATTGACTTTCAGCTGAAAAATGTCTTCTTTAAATAAGCTACTTGCTGTGGTATAGCCCCCTCTGACGCCACTACTGTTTACAAGATGTAATTCTTTCTCAATTGCAACTCATTTGTTTTATGAATGTCTTCTATTGCCTTTTTCATTTTAAATAAAATCATGTTCTGCATCGCTTGTGCGCTTATTGTAATTGCTATAATTTAATTCCCCTCAAATTTCAAAAGCTACAACATTAAAAATGAGATCAGTTTGAGAACACCAAATAAACTCAGAGAAGTTGAAAAGGGAAAATTTATGATTTTCTACTATTACAGACAGTAGGTTTGGCCGACAGTAGGCGGCAGTATACGCTCAACTGTGATGACGTATACCATTGAACAGACAGAAGAAGAGGGCGTTTGAAGGGTTTCCGCTCCAGATGTAGGCCGGATCTGATTTGGGAGGTGCTACAGGCTTTGTTTAGGTTACAAAGGATGGGGCTGGTGATTAGGTTTGTGTGGGTGCCGGCGCACGTGGGGGTAAAGGGCAATGAGATGGCTGATGCCTTGGCTAGGAGGGCGGTTAGGAAGGCCGATGTTGAGGTGGGTGTGAAGATGGGTGGAGGCAAATACAATTATTAAGGAGAGGGTGAAACGGATGTGGCAGGAGGGATGGGACCGGGAGGGCAGAGGGAGGCATTTGTATAGGGTGCAGCAGACAGTGGGTAGGATCAGGCATGGGGGGAGGTGTAGAAGGGAGGAGACAATAATAACAAGGCTTCGGGTGGGGCATGCGGGTTTGAATGGGGTTTTAAGTGTAATAAAAAAACATCCAGATGGGCGGTGCGGGTATTGTAAGGAGGAGGAGACGGTGGAGCATGTGCTGATGGAGTGCGGGAAGTATGGGAGGGAGAGGGGGAGGATGGTATCATGAATGAGGGAGAGTGGGGTGGTGTTCGAGATGGGGTTCTTAGATAGAAAATCTGGGGACGGGGGATATAGGCACCTATTTAGGTTTTTGAGGGAAACGGGTTTGTTTAAAAGGGTTTAGAGGATTCTGTTTGTTTCTTTATTCATTTACTTTAAGAGTTTATTTTCCTTTTGTTTGTATTCTTGATGGTAGTTGGGTGGTTTAATTTGTTTTGTTGGATGTTTTGTTTTGTTTGGTTTTGGGTTTAGTGGGTAGTCAGCTGGTAGGGTTTGTTTTGGGAGTGGGTTGGGTCCCTGGTCCATACTCCAGTCCGGTAGGTGGCGGTAAAGCTCCTTTTGTTGGTTTCAGACCGCCATAAAATAAATAAAAAGAAGAAGAAGAAGAAGAAGACAGCAGAATAAGATCAGAGGTCAGAGTGCGTTGAGAGGTCACTGTCATGGCTGCCTTCATGTAGCAACGCATTGCGTACATTTATGAACATACCGAACTTGTAATAGCTTGAAAAGTATATTATTGAGACACAGATGATGTTTTTTTTTTATAACGGATAATAGTTGGCAGTATCACAAATAATCATATGAAATTTATTTGCTGCTGATTGTAAGAGCAAGGCCAATAAAAACAAAGGTCAGCTAGCTCACTAGCTAGCGGTAGCAAGCAAATTGGAGGGTGAGTTTAAAAATGAGCGAGTTAGTTTGAAAAGGATTGTGAATTTAATTCCAACAACTGGCTAACTGTTGGCTAACTCGCTAGCTAGGTGCACGACAGTCGCTGGTACTTGTAGTATGGTGTTAATATGTCATCGTTCTAGATGGTGACATGCCAAGACTATTGGGGTCTAAAACTTTTCAAAATTGCATTGCCCCGCTCATCATTATTTTTTAGTTCAGATGAACCCCAGTGATTCAACTGCATAGCGGAACACATTTGCTAGTTAGCTACTTCGCTCGCTGACGAGGACATTTGTTTGCTGTAGTGTTAAACGAGTTCAGAAGGTTTAAATGTATAGCTAGTGTTGAGCAACGTTAATTCAGTTTAATTAACGTTAAATGTTGGGAACAGTTGTTTGCAATATGTACTAACAGTACGTGCTGTCATAGACACCATGTTTTAGATGAAATATCTTAGGGGGGGATTTCAGAGTTGTTCAGAGCACGAGAGAAGTGGCTCCAAACCTCGGTCATGGGGCCCCCAGTGTATGCTGGTTTTCGTTCCAACCACAGAGCCTTTTGAACCTCAATTTTTTAAAATAATTTTGTTACCGCTTTATGTAATATTTATTGTTTGCAATATAGCACAATGTGAACATGAACTTGTATTCACCAAGGCATGCATAGTTATTTCTGACATAATGTGGCTTAAGAGGATAAGTAATTCTTCTAAACATGACAAGCACCTAATTAAGAAAAAAATAAGAGCTTGCAATTACGGTTGGAACGAAAACCAACATACACAGGGGGGCCCCCAGGACCGAGGTAGGGAACCACTGGTTCAGAGCACTTTGTCAATAAAACATGTAGCGTGATGGCTAAGACCCTTTGACATGCAGCCCCGCCTTCTTGTTTTGGTCACAATAAACACATTAGTGTTTAAAGTTGTTTCTCATCAATATAATATTTGAAACCAAACCAACCACTTGGTTTTTCTAGGCTATATTGTAAAGAATAAAGCAACAAAAATTTGACACAAGGTTACAATGTCTTTTTTTAAATCGTTTTTGTCCATTCACATGAAGGGCTGCTTGTTTGCATAGGATGAAACCACAGCATATTGCCTGCCCTTACCCCATCTCATATGTGTCCTTACAAAGGGCACAAATGCACTTTGTTTGTATCTCAGAGACAGAAGTACACTCAACTGCTAGTTAAATTCAGTTCTGGGATATATTGCCATGGCCCCTGTTCTAACTCACTATTATTATAAACAGTCATGTAACCTGAAAACTGTTGGTTCTTGTGTTAGTGATGTAATGGCTTTAAAACTCACTACTACATGACCAAACCATGTTCTGTCTCTTGTGTTGGTGATCTAATTACCTTAGAGCTCACCAGTGTAATGTTACCGCCATGTGATCTGAACGGTGTTCTGACTGGCGATAGGTACCTGAAGGAGACGATGTCCGTTGCCTGTAAGCGATTGTTCGGAAGGCTCGGTGTCATGCTGGCGACCCGTGGATACGCAACCCCCAGCCAGAACCCCAGGACGAGAGTGCCAAAGGAGCATGGAGGGCCAGTGTACCAGTACGTAGGGAAGCACAGCAGGCCCAAGGATAAGGTCTTTGTGTGGGGCTTCAGCTACACGGGAGCACTGGGGATTCCCAGCTTTGTGGTCCCTGACAGCGGAAGGAAAAACCCCAGGAAGTACCAGCTCACCCCCTATCGGCTGGACACAGAGCAGAAGGTAAAGCACCACGCCCGCACGCCCGCACGCCCGCCACCGCGCTGAGAGAAAGCACTGCTGCTCACTGGCCGCTGACATGAAGTGACTCAGCTTGCTCTCTTGATTAGTATAAATGGTTCTGATACTGTAACGTTTACGGCATAAAGCACTCAACTCTGGTAACTGGCCCACCAGCGCATGAGTAAACTGCACTTACTCCTCTTCATCACTCAGATCTCCTCTGCAGCCTGTGGCTACGGATTCACCCTGCTGTCCTCCACCACGCAGGACCTGACCAAAGTGTGGGGGATGGGTCTCAACAAGGACTCCCAGCTGGGTTTCCAGCGCTCACAGCATGCCCGAGGTGAGTGCCCCCCCCCCCCCCCACTCCCTCCTGCTGACCGCTGCCCTGCGTTCTGGCGGCACCGCAGGTCCTTGCCTGAGAGCGAGGGAAGCCAAGGGATTTCAGATATTAGGCTACCCTTTACCCAAAGCGACTTACAGCGAGAAGACAAAGTGCATACATCGGGGTTAAGAGCAACCAGTAACCCTAGAGGTGGGAGGCAAATACTCAAGAGACCACAAATGTGAAAACCTAGGATCGACTGTAAACTAGTTAAGCATGTTAGTGAAAACCTAGGATCGACTGTAAACTAGTTAAGCATGTTAGTGAAAACCTAGGATCGACTGTAAACTAGTTAAGCATGTTAGTGAAAACCTAGGATCGACTGTAAACTAGTTAAGCATGTTAGTGAAAATTGGACAAAAGCAACTTAGCAAAGATCGCAATGCAAAACATATCAATAGCAAACAATGTAAGGACAAAATAGACGTGCAATCGATAGAAGTGTGATTATTCACAGCCGCAGAAGAAGCGCTAGAGAGGGTCAGGGCAGGGGAACCCTGTGCTGATGATTAGACCCTATCTAATCTACAGCAGCCAGGAGGCAAAAGCACACAAAAGGTTCTCTCTGTCTCTCTCTTTATTTCTCTCTCTCCCTCCCTCCCCCACATCTTTCTTTCCCTCACTTTCTTCTATTCCCATTTCTGTATCCCTGCCATTTCGTCTCTCTTTCTTCCTCCCTCCATCCTCAGATAAGAGCTATGACTACGTGTTGGAGCCGTCCCCCGTGTCCCTTCCCCTGGCCACGCCTCAGGAGACTCGGGTGGTCCAGGTGGCCTGCGGACGTTCCCACTCCCTGGTGCTCACGGACTCAGAGGGAGGTAAGCGCACATTGGGGTGAGGCTGCAGCACAGCAGTCAGGTACTCACACAGTCATTGCTAAAAAAAAATGCACAAAATGAGAAAAAAGTCGTACCCTGCAAAATGCTCCCTAATGCCAAATGTATTAAAGGTTACTACCATGTGATGTTTCGAGCTACTACGATGAAGAGTGTGGTAGCACAAAACGGCACGTTGTAACCTTTAATACATTTGGCACTAGGGAGCGTTTTGCAGTGTGCAGATTTTTTCTCATAAAATTCATTCAGAACCATATCATAAAAGCGGAAAAACTGTGAGTTGAATGTCAGGTGAGGGAAAAAAAACTATATGCACTATATAAGCAGTACATTATAGATTTGCTTGAAACAAGATTTCACAGGTACATGACATGTGGTTTCAGCAGCTTTTTTTTTGCGTAAATCTGATGGGCACAGTCAATAAGACCTTCCCCCAATAGTTTTAGGATTTGTTTACCACATTTCTGATTACCTTTGTGACATACAGATCTTTGTATTGTACAGATATCCTTATATCTGTACCAGTGTATGCACATTACATTACATTACATTACATTCATTTAGCAGACGCTTTTATCCAAAGCGACGTACAGCAAGTGCATACAGAAAGGTCATCGAAGTAACTACAGAACAGATAAGAAAGCACATTCTTCCCATACAGTATCAGCTATCCCTAGTAATGAACACAATGCAGTTCAAAGTGAACTGGGTAAATCAGCTCTAATACAATTCTATTCTAACTATTATAAACTTGACTATCTTGAGTACACAGTTCAACAAGAGCACATACCATGAGGTCCTAGATAAGTATTAGTCCAGGTGGAGTCTGAAAAGGTGCGTTTTCAGGCCACGACGGAAAGTAGGCAGGGTTGGCATGGAACGTAGGGGAATGGGAAGTTCGTTCCACCACTGGGGAGCTAGGGTGGAAAAGCTCCGCAGTCGGGACGAGCGAGTGCCATTTACACGGAGGGGGGGAAGTGCAAGTCGCCCTGCAGTAGATGAGCGAGCAGGGAACACAATAGTGCTTTCAAAGGCTGCATGGTCCCTTTACTGTTTGTGTCCTTTTGCAGTGTTCAGTCTGGGGAACAATGCGTATGGTCAGTGTGGGAGGAAGATTGTGGAGAATGAAATATACAGGTACGTCTCACCTATAAATACAGGTACATCTCACCTATACCATTCTGGGCTGTGGTGTCAAATGTGACGTGCAAGGTAATGCTTTGATTATGTTTTGTTTAAATATAGAAAAATAGAGAAATACTGCGAAGCCGCATTGAAATATCCTTGTGAGCTGGTAGATGTGGAATAAATAACCACAGCGAGCTTTTTTAGACTTCCTCTGTTCTTTGAAGGTGCTGTTGTAAATGCCTGTGAATGGATGATCGCATTAAAACCATATTACCTCGCTGGCTACAGATAATACGGCAGTAATTCAACAATAAAGAGCACATTGTGCGTGGTCTTTGTCCCCGACGTCTGTGCGCTGTTGGTATGGGGCAGGTTAATCAGAGCGCGGACCCGCCCTTTTATAGAAATAGCCCGCAGGACGTGACCTTCTCTGGAGATGAGGTCATTGGCGTGTGTAATTGATTGACGGTCACCGTCTTCTTCACAGCGGCAGCCACGTCGTTCACAAGATTGACGGCTTTGACAGCCGAGTCGTTCAGGTGAGTCATTCTCTCCAGTGAAATCCACTGGTCCAGTCTGTGTCCCTCGCAGCCCAGCGTAGTGTCCAAAGCAGACTGTTTTATTCCCGCACCCTCTGATGCTAATATGAGCATCAGTTAATCCATACTTCAATTCAGCAGTGTATTGATCAATGTAATGTGCTTTATGCGGGACACGGAAGAGCCAGAGCAGAAAGCAGCCTTCCAAATATTTACAACGTAATGAAGGTGAGACCGGCGTTTCCATTTAATGATGCTTTGCACTCGTAATGATGTAATGATGCCCAGCGCTCATAAATGTATTTATTCTTATTACATTTAGATGACGGCTGTGAATTGACATAACGTATTACCATTCCTTCTGTGTGATTGCCTGAGAGGTTTATTGTGCAAGAGGGCGCAGTTTAGTTTTAATCTCCCCAGCACTGGTCTCAGATTAGTACTCACATTCTTCACCCTGATTGGTTAATGGGGACAGAAAGTACGCAGAACGTGCAAGAGCGACCTCATACTGCAGAGCAGGGATAGGCAACTCACGGTTGTGTACACAGGTCTTTTCTGCCACCAGTATGCACTGATGCCTGCATGGCTTCCTCTTGCCTGCAGGTGGCGTGTGGGCAAGATCACAGTTTGTTCCTGACTGAAACGGGCAAGGTGTACACCTGTGGCTGGGGGGCGGATGGGCAGACAGGTCAGTGCCCCTCCCTGCTAATATACATCTATCTAATCCCTGTCCCATCACTCTGCTAAACTACAGTGTGCTAATATACATCTATCTAATCCCTGTCCCATCGCTCTGCTAAACTACAGTGTGCTAATATACATCTATCTAATCCCTGTCCCATCGCTCTGCTAAACTACAGTGTGCTAATATACATCTATCTAATCCCTGTCCCATCGCTCTGCTAAACTACAGTGTGCTAATATACATCTATCTAATCCCTGTCCCATCGCTCTGCTAAACTACAGTGTGCTAATATACATCTATCTAATCCCTGTCCCATCACTCTGCTAAACTACAGTGTGCTAATATACATCTATCTAATCCCTGTCCCATCACTCTGCTAAACTACAGTGTGCTAATATACATCTATCTAATCCCTGTCCCATCACTCTGCTAAACTACAGTGTGCTAATATACATCTATCTAATCCCTGTCCCATCGCTCTGCTAAACTGCAGTGTTAACACGCATGACGGGAAGACTGTCTGTGCAAAGATCCTATGGAAATACACCTGATGTGTGATTTGCAGTGGCTTCATTTTGATGGTGTGTAATGCGTGACTGTTCTTGTGCAAGCGGCTCAGTCATGACGGCACAAATCGGTTAAAATGTTAGTTGATTACATGGTAGAAAGATGGGAAATTAACCTGATGTCACACATATCAGCGCACGCATGCACGCCCGCCCGCACACACACGCACACACACACACGCACACGCACACACACACGGTCATATATTTGGGTGCAAGCCACATTAAAGTCTGTTAGTTTGTGTTAAAAACGCAGGGCTGGGTCACCACGACGTAAGCCCACGTCCGCTGCCCGTGGCGGGGGATCTGGCTGGAGTCAGTGTGCGGCAGGTGACCTCGTACGGAGACTGCAGCCTGGCGGTGTCACAGGAAGGCCATCTTTTTGGCTGGGGAAACTCTGAGTATTTCCAGCTGTCTGCTGTGACCGAAGCCACACAGGTAAGACCATGTTTGGGCGTGGGTGGGGTCTGCAGGTAAGGCCGTGTTTGGGCGTGGGCGGGGTCTGCTGAGATGAGGTAACTCTGTTATGAGCGAACACAAAAGGTCTGTAAGCTTTCAGGTTCGATCGGTTCTCTTGGCTAAAGCTTAATCTTGTTTTTTTTTTACAAGAATAGGTGGCGGGGGATGTGTAGCCGAAACAACGGCGCATTGTGAATGGGAGAATTAGCCTTGTCGGGTTCATTTGTGGTCCCCTGCGTTCAGATGGATTCAGAGGGAATGAGTCATTCGGATGACTTTGGATTTTGCGTCACATTCCTGAGAGCTTCTCTTCCCCTGTTTGTCCTCTCTCCACAGATCAGCTCTCCACGGCGCCTCCCTCTGAAGGGCGTGGGTCGAGTGCAGCAGGCGGCGTGTGGAGGGTCGCAGGTGGCCATTTTGAACAGTAAGGCTTCAGTACAGAGTAGGGTTAAATATGGGGGTGGGGGGCTCTTTAATGATCAGGCTGATGAAGGGATAAGAAAAGACGAGGTTTGGTTGTTTTGGAACACTGTGGGTTCTCTGAAGGATACCTAGAGAGTCTTTAGCAAAATGGACACTAGCATGTTAAATAGCCACTGTATCGCAATCTGGAGGACGTGTTGGATAAATGTGTCAAACATTTACTGTTTAATTGGCGTAACGTGTTTACTGTAGGCGGCTTTGAAAGAAGTTTGGTAACCCCTGTTGCAGATGGATTATAAAATTATAGAAGTCTGTTCTAACGTAGTGTAAAATCCTTCATCCATACCAAATTGCTTACGCACACCATATTGTCATGTGACCAAAATGTCTTTGTTTCTTTCTCACCAATTTATCTCATGCTACACAAGTAGAAGAGGGAGAAGATATCGGGTGCTAGATTGATGAGAGCCTTTGTTCATTTTGACGCTTTGTCTTTGCAGACAAAGGGGAGGTGTTTGTCTGGGGCTATGGCATCCTGGGAAAAGGACCTGACCTATCAGAGTCCAAGACGCCCGAAATGGTTCCTCCCACGCTTTTTGGGAAGTCTGAGTTTAACCCCACGGTGACCGTCACTCAGATCCGCTGTGGACTCACCCACTTTGCAGCTGTCACAGGTATAACAGTCACATTCGGCTGTACGGTTGGGTGCATGGCCTCTGTGTGTGACCGTCTCTTCAAGACATCTTCAAATATTCAACTCGGTTTCCTGACAAAATAAGATTACTTGCCTGTCAAATAACCTGACAAACATTAGCTCAGTATTAGCTCAGTTCTCCACCTGCCAATAGTTCTACAGCCGTCTTGTATAAGTTACAGTCTGCGACTAGCAGATAGTTTTCAAGTTCTGTAATATTCAGCTTATGATCAAAGCACTTTGCGTTCTGTTCAAGACGTTATGAAGTGTAGTTCAGGCTGCCATATGCTCCTGGCAGCAACAGGCCCCTCACTGAACAAACTGTCCGAGTGAGCTTTGCGACGTTTGCATGCATCGTTAAATGTATGGACTCTGAAATAATGGCGAATGACAGTCTGGAACATCCTGTGTGGACGTGTTCTCTGCTTGTCGTTTGGTGTGGAGTCTGAGGTTAGAAGTGTAAATGGCGCAGCTGCTGAGAGGGGCCGATTGTAACGCAGCCGAATCTTTCGCAGACCGAGGAGAGCTCTTTGTCTGGGGGAAGAATCTAAGAGGCTGTCTGGGCATCGGGAAGAAAGAGGACCAGTACTTCCCCTGGCGGGTAAGAGACTGGAAGAGCTGTATACCACCTATAGAGTTCACATCAAGCCACATACACTGTACCCAACAGGGTATGAAATAGCTTTTTCACCCACTGGCCAGAGTAGCTTGTAGATTATAAAAATCACCAGCCATTTTCAACATTTTACCAGCCACATTACCATTTACAATATAGCACAACCTGGTGGTTACTGGTTGCTGCGATCTTAAAAACCTACCAGCCACAATCCAGATTTCACCTGCATTTGGCTGGTGGCTGGTGTAAATTTCACACCCTGGAACCTAACCAGTGTTCTACTTGCTACTCAATTTAAGCCTACATTTTCAAACTGATTTGTAATGGAAGTGTTAAGTATGCAGTGCAGAGTTTTAATAGGTGGATGCCATTTGCTGTTCAGAAATTAAGCACTGGTCATACCAGTTCAGGATCTTATTAGGGCAAATTAAATTAGTGTTAGCCATGCACAAAGAGGGTTTTGTTCTGTTGTACGTTAGTTGGCCTTTGGCGGACTGGCGCAGGCTGTCTGTGGATAGCTGTGTGTGAGCGCCGTTGCACGTGCTGCGTTTCAGGTGACCGTGCCAGGCCAGGTGGTGGACGTGGCCTGTGGGGTGGATCACATGGTGGCGCTGGTCAAGTCGCTAATGTGAGCTGGGCGGTATGGATGGAGCGCGCCACGTTCCCGCCTCACTCCCAGGCCCCGTCGCTGAGCCCGCTGAAGGGCTTTGCTCTTGGGGGGAAGTGTACTTAGTCCTTTGAGCCCTGCCAGGTCCCAGAGGCTTTTGCGCACACTGCGGTCTAATCTTCAGCAAAACAAGTTCACCAGAGTTGAAGACCGACTGAGGTTGGAATTTGGAAGGGTTTACCCTTGTCTTTTAGGTCCATATTTGGGATTGCCGAAATGAACTGTTCTTCTGCCTCACTGCTTTTGCCACCTGCACTGGGAGTACTACAGCTTTTCAACACTGAGTGTGCGCTATGGGAGCGCTAGCGCTAACTTTATAAGAGATACATCTCAGTGACTACAACTGTTAATCTATATGCACCTGAAGAGCAGCTAGGGTGCCTTTATGTAAGTGGGAACCCAAAGAACCACGGCTGACTTAAGCCCACTTTACTGTGCCGGGTGAAGCCAGTCACGTCTCGCTGCTATGAACTTGTGATAGTTAACCAGTGGCACAGCCCCAGGCTCAAACTAGTGATGATATCTAGGCTGTAGGGCACTGGCTTGATATCTCTCCACCATCCTTCTGACGGAAATGAATACAATGTGGATGAATTTGTTTTAAGCCTATATTGCCTCCGTTCTTTTTGCCCGTGTATTGCATGCTGAACTGTGCTTCTGACCACTTCTGTAAGTGCGTAAATACTTTGAAGTCTGATCACCATTGAACCGGCTTTGTGGGCAGCTGGATTCAGTTTGCATTTGGGAAGTTTGTATTCAGTGGGAAAGCCCTGAAAAACAACAGCAGGCCTTGTGGGCAGTCTGGTTTATGCGTGCTTGTGCAGTTTGACTCACCATACATACTCCAAACTACACCAAACGTCCTCACGCCCTGAAGTGAGCCGATCATGTGATTTCTTTGAAAATAAAATGTGTCGCAAAGTGATTTTGGATCCTTATATTCTGTTCTAGCAGAAGTTCAGAAGATGAAAGACAGAAAGACAGAAAAGTAAGGACTGTGCTTTCCAGATCAGGTCATTTTAAACTAGTTGGCATGTGTGTTGTCTTGTAAATTATGCCCATTGAGCTCTCAGGAGTCTGTTAAAGCCGTGCTTCACTCCGCTCTGCTGTCCTCGCTGAAATTCATCCGAACGACGGTGATGGATTCCTGGGCCCTGGCATTTTGTCCAGCCTCATTTCTCAACCTGTGGAAATGTAAGAATTAATGAAGTATAAATAGAAAATTATTGCGGTCTCTGATCGGGCTGTGAAGCAGGAGGGTCCAAATTCAAAATGCAATTTTGCATAATTTCTGCAAGTGTGTACGCTCACACAGGTGGTAGCACGCAGAGCCAGAGCCATTTCTCTCAGCCAATCGGCTGCAGCACAGACAGTGAGCAACACTGACTGAAACAAACGCGGAATGACACATTAATTTATTACTTTATTTGTTTTGTTTTTTATTTTCCACACATGAATTTTGATTTCACTGGATGGGGTTCACTCTCTGAAACACCTTCGCTTCACAATTTGCAGGGGATCAGAAAAAAACAACAGTATAAAACAGTACAACGTGGGTAAGGGGGTTGAAATAACACAAAGAAACGGTCTCCTACTCAAGCCACTTTTTTTTTTTGTTAGGTGGGTGGAGAAACATTTAGCATGGATGGAGAACAGCACATTAAGGGATCATCACTTGGACCATACATTCATAATGTAGCAGCTGTGCTACTTCTTTCTAGGTTCAGAGCTCTGCTAATTTATCATACTTGAGTACATGGCAAATTGTCAAAAGTGTATCGTTGTTTTTAGTGTTGGAAATCAAGAAGTTATATGAATGAATCAAATGAAAGGAGCGTCGCAAGTGGAAAAGTAGAGCCTTCTCCAACTTTGTGCTCATTTCAGCCACACAAGCGTAAAATAATACTGACTGCAGCACACGAGAAGGGCATAGAGGAGGAGAGTGCCCATTGGGTAGAACCCCGTTGCACGTTCATTGGAATGGCAAACCATTTATTTATTTTTAAATCATGGAATAAAATGACATGGAGACCTGCATCAATGTACACCAGTATCCCCCAACCCTGTTCCAGTTGGTTTTCACTCCAACCCTAACAAAGTACACCTCATTCAACAGCTGGAGATCTCCTTCAGCTGCTAATTAGTAGAATCAGGTGTGCCAGATTAGGATTTAAATGAAAACCTACAGGAGGGTAGATCTGGAGAAACAGAGCTGGGGATCGCTGGTGTACACCCTCCCCTCTCCTCTTCTTTATTTAGTCTTCATGTTGCAATCGTTCAGCAGCCTTTTGGTTACGTGGGGGGGAAAAAAACATTACCAACAGGAGAGGTTGTGTAACATCTGTGACCAGGTAATTTTACTAAGGGGGGAGGTGATTCAACCCTTTATCTTAAAAGTATTGTTATCTTAGCTGATTTAGCAAATAGCATCCTTTACCCGTAACTTGGGAGGATAGACTCGAGGAATTGCCTTGGTTCCAGCATCTTGTACAGACGATAATCGGGTGCATTAACCGGAGTGTAATGAACAGCCTGGGGGCATTAGTAGTGAAATCTCAACCTAGCAGCGTTTGACATCATCTCATGGCCACCTCCGCTCCGGAACATCACATGCCTGTCCACTTCACTCTGTCCAGATTGCGCCTTAGCCATTCCTTAGCAACCGCGCTTAACAATGTCCTGAACAACCCGTGAGCATGTACAACTCTTCCCCCCCTGCCCAGCCGTTCATTAGCGAGGACTGCCAGGGATACATTATGTTCATCCCTTTTTTGTTTTCGGTACTGTAACATGGTTCCTCAAAAACTCCTCTTCATCAACCCCCACATGGGGGTCAAGGGCTACTAGAGGTGGGGAGTTAAAAAAAAAAAAAAAAAACTATTCTGAGATGTAAACATATAAGGTTTCAAAACATTAAGACATTGCAACATATCTGATGAACCACATGTTTTTCTGGCAATCTGCTTCCATGTCAGCAAGTCAAACCCATTTGGTTTATACCAGGTCTTTTTTTCCCCCCCAGATTGGGAACCAGTGCTTAGGTTTTCATTGGCAGAACCACAAAATGCTACAATTCTGGTTTCTATTTGAGAGGTTTTTAAAGGAATAGACCACCAAAGATTATTAAAATTTGAGTTTATATTTTATAATTGGTTATAATTTTATAATTAGTTTATATGCAATGAAGGATATTTTATAGGTACAGAAGTTTCTGACAATGAACCGGCTTTACAGTAGCTGGTATCAGGGCATTTGGGGGGTATGTGGACTAAAGCAAGAAAATACTCCAAAGCAGCTTGTACAGTGTCATTATGTTTCCAGAGGCTGTGTAAATCAACAGGTTAGCATTTATTCACATTCATAAACATAAATACCGTTTTTATATCATACCGGCCCTTCTTTCCTTTTTCAATCTCTAACAGTGCAAGATCTTACTCCCAAGGATCCATGTTGTAACATTGATATTGGAAGCTGCACCACAAATTCCAGCAGCAGTCTCAGGTTGCATGTGCTAAAGGGAATGGTTCCAACCAAAAATAAGATTAAACATGTTTTTGAGGAATAATCAGGTAATAATAAACACACGTACAATCTCTGACATAAAAACACTCTACAAGTTGCTTTGGAGTTACCTGTAGTATATTTTTTTGCTTTAGACCACAAACCCCAGCATGCCCCTATGGCAGCCATTTTAAAGCCGGCTGGTCCCCAGAAACATTTGTAAATGTATAAAACATCCTTAACTGCACACAAAACTGTTTGGTCCAATTGGAAAACATAACATTAAAATTAAACTAATATTACGAAAAACAATGGAAAGAACCATCCATTTGCAGATTTTTATGTAGCTCCCTTTTGTGCTTGATTTCCTTGTTTTTGTCCGGATGTGTCCTATTTGAGTTCAGTCACATCAAACCATTCGACAAAATAAATAATTTAATGTTCTACATCATTACTACTATGACTACTACTCCACAAAATATGGTCAGAAAGTGTAAATTCACTTGTACCCGCAAATTAATTCACTGCAACAGAACAAGTCAGTTTTGGCTCCCGATACATTTGGTTTGTGGGTAAATCCTCTGTTTTAAACTATGTGGGTACTCAGACACTAAATGAGTGAAAGAAAAAAAACGGATGTTGCAGGAGTGATCGGACGCTCACTTAAGCCTGCAGTGTGTGCCGTCAATGCTGGTGATACGGCTCATCTGATCTCTTCTCAAAAGGGTTGAAAATGCACAGGGAAGACACTGGTGGAACATTCTTTTGTTTGGTACTCAACTAATCATTTGGAATGAGCTGGTTTTAGCAGTGAAAAGGGTATTCAAAGAAAAAATGTTATATTCTGAACTGCGATTTCTATCCACATTAAATGTACATGTTAAAAGAAGCCCACTACTAGACCACACTGCATTTATGGAACAGTTTTGTAAATTACATACGCACACTCCCCCTCCCCAAATTCAATGTAACAAACCAATGAGGAACACAAAGGCCCAAGATGAGCAAGATTGCTAGAACAAAAATGAGGGAGGGAACAAAGCAACACAGTGAAGGCTGATTTCTGTTACATGGCCTAAACCAGTTTAATTTCACATGTCCGGAGGTATGAAAACCCAAGATGCAGTTAGTTTGACAAAGCCTTCAACAAGAACAAATCAATGTGAGCATAGTTATAAACGACCTTCATTCCTCACCTAGAATGCAGAGAATCCCTTTGCTGAATGGGTAAGACAAGTGGGATCAGGTCAACCACATGAGAAGGGAGACGGACTGCAGGTAAGAGAAGAGTGGGTGGTGGAGGTGGAGAAGGGGGTGGATAAGGGGGTGGGGGAGTGTCCCAAAACCAAAAACACCACAACCTCCGAAAACCTTTTTTTTTTTTTTTTCTTGTTTAATCTTCTGCATCATAATTGTCACACGTTTTAGTTAACACTGATAAATACAAGCTTTCTGCATCCAAAATGAACAGTAAGAAGATGAAAGCCATCATTTGGTGCAGAAAAAAAACAATAACAGCACCCATTATTAAAGACCAACTAAGGATTCCACATCTTAACTGCTTCCTTCCTTCCTTCCAGGGCACAGATTACAGCTAGCTTTCTTCATAGGCGGCCTAGAGGCTAGACATTTAATAAAGTGCGAACCAGGGCTTTCAAGGCCTAAAACTGATGCCAGTCTTGCAGGATAGGCCCAATATTCAAAATGGAACCTCAACTGCCACTCACATTCACAACTGCACAAACAAACACTGTATGCTGCCCACACCCTCTTCTTTTCATGTTAAGATAGCTAGCTTTCACCATTTCATATTACTCGTGGGAAGGGCTGGTGAGAATTGGGGTGTGGCGTGTTGTCGTTTCTCTTAATTTGACACATAACATTTCCTTCAACTCAAACAAGGAAAGGTATAACTAAGGATAACCGCTCAAATTCTCTCAAAAACAATCCGAGATGCGTGTACAACAGTCATGAAATGGTAGTCAAGCTTTTTCCAGGGAGTATGCAGTCCACTGGTGCGTGACATCATTAAACTCAACCAGAACAAACACTGCTGTCTCACTCAAGTCAGTTTCCTCACTGAAAAGGGCTACCCATTTTTTTTTAAACAACTCACTGCCCAGTAAGATCAACCCCAGCCTATTAAATGAAACAACTGAATGCAAACTGGTTCCTTGTCTTGTCTCACAAAAATGATAACCTTTTCTTTACACATTTTTTTTTTTTAACCTTGTCATTAATTAGAAATAAAACAAATGTGCTACATTTCTACATACTGAATATTTTTTAATGAGCTCCATTTCATTCCTAGCTTGAAATGACTATAGATTTGATATTACTGAAACAGAGTGGATATTACCATGTCCAAAAGAATACTGCTTTAGAGATTCACATATTGGCAGTTAATCATCATGAAACTAATCTATCAAACGACACAGTATAAACTTACGATGAAAGACAGCTTATTCAATAATGTGTGAAAGTCAAACCACACCACGCCATTGCACCACGCGGTCCGGAACCACAAACACAGGAACTCCGTACTCTCCATTCGAGCCGAGAAGCACTGAGCCGTAAGCAAGGCAATGGTTTAGGCCTAAAGTGTCATGGCACTGGGGAAGAAAAAAAAGAAAAACACAGGGAGCCTTTATAATGATCCCAGGTTTGATTCATTGTGCATACTCTCTTCCCAGGAATAAGGGGAGGGCCAGTAACAAACACATTTTGGTTGTTCAGGGAAGAGTAGCGGAGAAATACAACTTTATGAGGAAAGAAAAACCCAGTCTGAAAAAAATCTAAGCAACATCTGTGGGCAAAGGCAGACAAGGGCCTCTACTGCACCACTTTTTTTAAATTTTTGTGGGGGGGGGGGTTGTCTCAGGGAGCTGGGATCAAAATAAAGGGCTAGGCCTCAGGAGACCTCGTTGCCAGGGTGAAAAGTTATGATGCGAGTGAAAAGAGGGACAGAGAGAGAACGAGCGATAGATAGAGAGAGCAAGACCGACCTAGAGAGTATTGGGGGGTGGGGGGTAAACACACTGCAGTCACTCTAGCTTTGGATCCCTGTAGAGGCAGATTTTTTATGTTTTGGGGTTGGGTGCAGATGGTAGAAGGTTTGGAGTGGAGAGGATGTTGTTGGCACAGTCTGTGAACACAGGACTTGGAGGATCTGGGTTTAATTAGCTCTTTATGGAGCAGAAATGGCCCTGCACACCCCCATGTCTCCCTACCCACCCACCCACCCCTCCAACCTTTATTTGCCTGCTCCCAAATCCACCCCCCACCCCACCCCCCACAGCAGTCCACTGGTAAGCTCTTGGCACTTTAAGAGTTTGACATTATCGGTAGATAAATCAATGTGTCAGCAAGGACGCGAGACTCCCATCCCACATTCTTGCCCTTCACTGTCCTGTGCTCTCATTGGTCCTCAAGGCTCCAATCACACTCTGGATATTCTCTTCTGGGACCTATGAGAGACAAGCAGAGGGCATTTATCGGCAGAAAGAAAAGGGGGAAGGGTAGATGACAGCCATTATTCTCATAAACTGGACTGGAGAGCTGTGCAATGAGAAAAGATGAACTGGCTGAAATTATATAGGGGAACAGAGTTTTCATTGCTAAAATCACAACAGCCCTGTCAACAGTAGCCAGTAAATGGTAAGACACACCCAAATAGCAATCAAATATGGATGTGCAAGAGTTACAGAACTTAATTGCAAATTTAAATTCCGTAACATTTTCTAGTCTAAGGGAAAATTTTATTATAATTTTTTTAAAATTCTGATTAATGACACTCTGGACATGAATTTTGAGGCACGGTTTTCAATTTGACTAATGTGCGAGCCCTCCAAGGGGGCTCCTAATGAATGAGAGTCATAAAGTCTCATAATTCATAAATCACAGACATGGTCATCAAAGGCACTGGCTTTTCAAGATTAGCACTAATGGAAGTGTCAGCCAATGTTTCATGGGAAAAAAATGAGCACTTTTGACTACTGGAAAGGAAAACTGGTAAGATTGGCTGGGATGAATCACAAGTGACAGTTTCATGAACGGCACATTCATGCTGCGTGTGAGCACGTACTCCAAGATCAATACTCATCCGGCCCCCTCGTTTATATCTTCTGGGCGGACACTCCTGGGCAGTTGGTCAAGTTCTCGCAAGGGTACAATGGCGTGCACATCGTCATAACAACGGTGCCGTTATCTCACTTACCAAGGCATGGTCAAACTTGAAGGTACTGATGTAATATGCTGGAATGTCAGCAGTAGCCAGAGGTTCCGATATCTGAGCCACAATACCACACTCATCTGAGACGGAGAAGAGGGAGAGACTGAATCAACTTCTTCACTTTTATAGCAAGGGTAATACCACTAATAATGTAATACCGTAATATGCAATACCACTGCTGTGGTAAATTTTTTATATGGTCCACGTGAACAAAAAGAAAAAAAGAAGCAGACTTGTGAAGGTAAAATGTAAAAGTAAAACACGGTCATTATCACACAGTCTATCACCATGCAGATTAAGGGCACCGCTGGTGCAGCCTCCTAAATCTCAAGTTGCAGGTAATAGC
Organism: Ilyophis sp. 1 JC-2022; assembly: GCA_022702515.1. Classification (NCBI taxonomy): domain Eukaryota; kingdom Metazoa; phylum Chordata; class Actinopteri; order Anguilliformes; family Synaphobranchidae; genus Ilyophis; species Ilyophis sp. 1 JC-2022. The sequence continues at coordinate 63,923,644 of CM040401.1, read as the reverse complement.
ACTGCTTCCCCATGTACAGATTGGACAGGGTGGCCTTTGTTTCTGTGAACACACAATGCAGAGCCCTGTGTGTGTGTGTGTGAGTGGGGGGGGGTGTGTGTGTGTGTGTTGGGCACACAGCAACAGTTGGTTGCTCACCGAATCCTAAGGGTTGCCCTCCGATGCGCACCATCTTCCACAGCTCCCCTGAAGCGCTGGTGAAGAGAACGTTGTTGGGGAACCTGCGGTGGCAGAGCGCAGTCAGCGCAGGGAAAGTCGCTACAAAAACTAGGCATAAAATACCGCTCATATTTATGTAACTTTTCCTGCCAAGCAACTACCATCAAATCTGTCCTCAATAGAGGATTTGTTTAGCGATGCCTGGTTTGCACGGTATGGCTCCACACTTTCAGGCACAGCCCACTCTAAATTGTGTAGCACAAATTTACAGAGTGAACTGATACAACTTGGATTGTGGGACATTTGCAGTCCTAGCTGCCTGTGCAGAAGACTGAAAGGGAACGTTGGACTATTAATCAAACAGCCACTTAGCATGAGATACTGCTGACCCATATAGAAGACCGCATCCATCTGGCATAAATCGTAGAAGCCATCCACTCATTCAATAAGAGGCTATGAATACCCATTTCAGAGGAACAATCTCCAGTGCTTCCCCTCCGTCCAAGATAAGAAAACCAACCCACCTTCGTGTGGTCTGCTCATCCATGACTAGAGAGATGTAGCCCTCAATCAGGGAGAAGGAGAAGAATCGGATGAGGTCAGAGTCCTCGCTGGCGCCCCCTGGCTCCTTAATCCTGTAACACCAAGCACTGTGGTCACTGCCGTAGCCCAGAACCTGGTCCAGCAATACCCTTAGCTCACCCATGTTCATTCCGGGTCTGTTTGGTAGGACTTGTGACAGTCAAGCCAACAATTCAGGACCACTCACAAAATCCACCCGCGTTTCTTGGCCCCCTTCCTTCCACTCAAATCACGCTGCTCTAAAACTCCAAATTCTCAGTTATGAAGTTACAAGTTACAGTTGCGCGTGCGTGTCTCTATTTCACTCTCCACAAGGCCCATATGCAAACCGAGAGGAGGGTACAACAGGGTCCACTCACCCGCTGGAATAAAACATGACGTCCATGAGCAGAGTGGCCACGGAGGGCAGGGTATCGGGGTCCAGGCTGGTCACGCAGAACATGTTGCTGGGACTGGAGAGGGGGTGAATGATGGGGCGCTGGACTGGAAACACAAAGGTTTTTTGTGTTAGTCGGACTCTCAGAACCACCAGACCGGTGAAGTGGCGTGGGATCGGCTAGTTAAGGTGAAAGGAGAACTGCACTGTAAATTAATTTTTCAGCTGAGAAGAAGAAAATGGAATGACAGAGATGCTGTATGACCTACCAATTTACTATTACTGGTATTATTTCAATCATTTAACAGGCAAAAAAAAATATGACCAAAGGGTGCCCCATGCCTCAAAATGGATTACCTTCCTGATGCAAGTGTAATCACTGGCACAAAATAGCAGATGAGCAGGAGGCAGTGATGCCAAATCAATAAATAGTACTCTTCTCTGAAATGTGTTCCTCAAACACTGCCTATGAAATATGTGGCCTACAATTTGCTTTTCAAAATATCAGGGTACGTGACAGTTCACCTGGAGGTTGGAATGATGGATAGATGTCCACTGTCCAATTGGCTGCACATCAATCTGAGGTTTCAGGGCCTTAGTACTACAGGAGAGCCTTGACAGGGCACGCTATATTAATGCAGAGTAGCAAACAGCTCAAGTCCACAGCCCTGATGCATGTTTCTACGAGCACAAATTTAGTTCCCAGTAAATTAACATTCTGGCACCGCAGCACCTTGAAACAGATTGGGAGATTCAATACTAAATGGGTACTGTAAATTCATAACATCATCCTAAGAACTGACCAAACCACTGACCAGCAGCAAACTCTTAAAAGGGGTTAGTCGGCATTCACTTCACACCGTGGAGTTTTTGGACCTACCCATTTTTGGCTTGACAAAACCGTTGGTGACTCCCAGGCTGTTGGCTGCAACCGTTTCCCCATTAACCACCCGAAGAAGAGTAAACTCAGAGGAGAGCGTGTGCATGACCATGGGCAGGTCCCTCTCTCGAACCTGTGGACAAAGACTAGCGCGGTGAGGGAAGTCAGTACACGTAAAAGTTCTCTGCAGTACCTTCCTTATCGCCTGGGTATGGGATCTACCAATAGTGGTCCTCACCAGGCAGTACTTATACAAGTGGCGTGGGATCGGCTGGTTAAGGTGAAAGGATGCAATAACAACCGCAATGACAAACGCGCATTTCAACATGGATGGATGGGAGGTATATCAGCTAATAAAAAGGGTTTAACCCCTGTTCTGTTTTTACAGCGGGACATATCAGTGCCTCTACATTGCTGATGAATTATATTTTGCATCTTGCTCAGAAAATACATAATGTAAAATGTCTGTAATTGAATTCCACTTCGTGTCCGGCTAAAGACTTTGTTATTCAAATGGAGACTGAGACCAACACCTACGAAGTGTCTAAATTTAAATTCCACATATCCTGCATGTATTCAGTGGTGCAACTGCTGCCGTGCTTTTGATAGCATTTTAAATCATATGAGCTTCAGTAGAAAGAAGCTTGTGAGCAGAAAATCCCTCAGATCCTGCTAATAATGGATTTTAGATACAGATGTGTGGATCAAAAGAGAAACACAGACGATGATGACGTTAAAATATGATCATGGTTTCGGTCAGCAGCACGATGCAAACCAACACTTTTTGCACATGAATTCAAAAAATATAGGCATTGTATATTCCAGAATGTTCTTTCTGCTGAAACAAGTCTCCTGCCACAACGCAGCCATGAAAATACAGGTCATCTGAAGGTTTGATCTGTGACCTAAAATACAGGCCATGCTCGCAACAGATGTCCTCTGAATTGTACAATCAAGATAGTTTTAAGCTTTGTACCAGATCTTTTTTGCGGTGCAATGTGTGTGTGGCACGTTTTACTGTTCGGCAAGGAAAGCCTTTGCATATCTGGCACAAGCTGGAAAGTGCTCACTTCTAAACAAGATGTGAGATGTCAGCGTATTTTACAATTTATGGAAAGAAAACACAGGAAAAAAATAAAAAACCCTTTGGTACTGTACATAAAACAATTTTCAGAGCTCAATGCTTGCCGCCAAACTGGTTAGAGACAGTAAATGGAACGGATCGTTTAATTACAATACAAATTAAAAAGACATTTATTTGCATTAAAAACAGCAACTTTACAAATATGAGGTGATATAGGCACTTCCTTCAAACAGCTTCAGCAAACTACTTACTGAAATAGGACAGGGATCAGACCTTTGCATATGGCACTCGTCCAAAGCTTTCCTTCCAGTACAACATAAGGTACTGCTAATGTACTACATTCAAAATGTAAATCATTTAAAATTGAATGCATAATTATTTTTTTAAATATAAAATATTATTGAAAAAAAGAAACTTGCTCATAAAAATTGCACACAGTAGAATAATTACATTAAGTAGCTTTGTTAATGATTACCCATTCAAATCTGGACTCAAAAAGAAACGAAGGAGGAGCCGTGATCATACAAGCCATTTCTGACACTGCAAATACGTCGGTTGAGGATCCTTCCTTTCCAAGCCTGAGGAGTTAATCTGGCTCTTGTGCTGAATTAATACCGTCTGTGGGTTGTTTTGGGCGCAACTTTTCAGAAAAACAAAAATAATCTTCCGCTCCTCAATAAAATCTTACTTGAGTTGTAATAACACTGGGAACAAAAGGTGAGGGCCTCAGTGAGTGGCGAGCTGCATAATCCGTTGGGATTGCTGCGTTAGATACGAGTTATTTAAGGCACACTCCAATGGCTGCTTCCAGCATTTAGGACAGGCCCTACGCTTTATATAACACAACTGATAATCACAATAAAGCATACGTCTGCATCCAGTGACCCAGCCCAGACCCTCGCGAACAGTCGGCCACGCTGTGTGGCAGGTTATTTCCTCAGTTACATTGAAGGCTGCCGTAGTTCTCTGTCTGGTAGCAGCTGGCATGGAATACGGACACGGCCATGAATGTTACAGAAAATTCCAACAAGACACTGATCCGAAGCTGATCCTCCTTACGTAACACAGCCAGATTACCATCGGCTTGACATTTTTCTTTTTTCATAAACAAGCTTTTTTCCCCCCCTCGTTTCCTCTGGCAGCAGCGCAGTAAACCCTCAGCGGCCAAACCTCAGGATGGGAAAAACACTGGTCTGATTAAGCCGCTAGTAAAAGACTAGTTATCATCCACAAGGTAATACAGCAAAAGAAAAAAAGAAAAAATAAACGGCATGGATACATTTCGATATATGAAAATATATCTGGTTGCAGTTCAGCTGGGTGAATTGCACTGAATTTGAAAATAAGTGGGTTATGTGGAAAGTGCATACGCTTGTGCTTTTCAAAAAATACAAAATACAAAGGTAACACCTGCAAAACTAGACGTGTAACGCTACCTTAAAACAACAAAAGCTAGTGTTGTTGATTGCTCATAAATAATGTATCTGAACAACTGGCAGGAACAGATATGGATACAATTTCCTTGCTGTGAATACATATGTAAACTTGCTGCATTTGGGGAAATCTTTATCAGACACTGACAGTTGAAATCCACTCCTCATTAGCATAGTGGGGGATTTTTAAATAAAAGGTTATGGTAACACGGAGCTCTGCAGTGGCGCAGGCCTGTAGCACAAGACTGCCAATTACGACTAAAGGGTACCAGGCACAAGCAATAAGCGCACAAGCACTCAGAACCAGTTCTGTTCATAAGTGTCCATTATAGTTTGAGCCTTGTACAATCCCACTGATCCAGCAAAATTCTTGAAACATTGAGCAAATTCAGATGCACGATCAATAAGCTCTTCTCCCAGAGTTGCACAACAGTTCTATCAGCCACTGTTACGTGTTGAAATAAAGCTTTGCGAAAGTAAACCACTGTTTGCCCATTGACCTCCAATCTCCCACAATGGCAAACCATGCAATAGTGTCAATGAGTAAAAATTGATCACAGCTATAGATCTACAGCCAGGGTTGTTCCATTTCTCTAGCAGAGGAGAAAAAGACGTTTATTAACGTTCATAAAATCACCACAAAGTAAGGCGATTCAATTTGGGTTGGGAAGGTTTAAATTGTCACTTAGCTGATGTGTTTTTGGCCCCATTACATTATATTACATTACATTCCATGTCACAACGTCCAATATGGCTGCAAATAAAAACCGAACTGCATGTCAGTGGATTTTTACATCATATATAAACCTCAATCAAAATCAGCAATCATTTTGTCCTTTGGAAATGGCAGAGAATAGAAAAAGAGCAGGCCTCACCAGTATGAAGTCAGTCTGATAAGTAGACAGCATGAACACAGAGATGTTGTGGTCCGCCAAAGGGGCGATCACCGACTTGGCGATTTTGGTGACTCCGATTGGCTGAGAGCTGGAGGAACTCCCGCCCCCCGAGACCACGTTGAGGGCCAGCCATGTGGCCTCGGCCACACTCAGATGCTCCGACTCGGGTAGCTCTGAAAAGCAGGGGGAGTAAGATCACCACAGGGCTCGGGTCAAAGGGTCTGACATTTTCCAAGCGCTGAATGAAAACGTTTATGTTGTCACTGTGTCTGCAGTGCCCTTCATATCTGCGAAGCCCACTTGACATTCTGCACAGCTGATAAGGCTGATGCTCTGCAGGCAAAAGGCATTTGTAGAAACTACGACAACAAAAAATTAAAAATACAAACAGGCATGACTTCTAACCGGAGTTTTTCCTGTTTGAAATGTTCCTTAAATTATTTACGCTCATAAAAGACCAAAATTTTATTTAAAATATCAAAGAACAAATATCAGTTTACTGACATCGCATGGGGGTGACCAACATTTTTTGTGTCCTTTTGACTTTCAATCATAATATTTATATGATTTATATGAAAAAATGACTTGAGCACAAGCCCCATGTTTTACAGCTGCTTCATCATTCTTATAATAATCTTTAGAGACGGCCAGGGCCCAATTTCAACATGCGTCTTAGGTCAGACAGTACCACTTGTGTGTGAACATTTCAAAGAAAAATGTTTTTTGTTGGAAGTTTGAATTTGGTTGAAAGTAAACATTTTTTAAGGCAGTCTCATGCACTTTCGAGTGTATTTGTGAACACTGAACCCATTGTTCTATATAATGTTTGGAATTTACACGGTTTAATTTATTCTCTGATTTGATTCCAGATAAATTAGGAAAAGAAAAATATTTTTCGTCAAAACAAGTCATGTAAGAACTAGACTAAAACATGAAATGCCTGATGACAAACACACTTATTGCAGAACTATGCAAAATAAAATATAGCCCTGACCAGAATATACAACAGCATACTATACAGTGCCCACCAGAATTATTGGCAACCCTGAAAAATATGAGCAAATAAGTCTATTAAAAAATTACTTTGTTATTTATCAGCATGACCTTACACTCAAAATATGAGAAACATCTTATCTTTAATTTAGGCAAAATTAATCAATGAAAATTAAAAAATATATATATTTTCTGAACAAAACACATCACAACTATTGGCAATGCCAAAAATACAAACAAAACCAAACTGAAGTATACTCCAAGTCCCATTCATATTTTACTGTTTTTAAGCACACCTGAGTCTTTAGGAACTATTATGTGGTAACTCAACTTCCTGTTTCACTGGGGTATAAATAGGAGGTGACACACAGGCCAAAACTCCTTAGTCATCCTTCAACATGGGGAAGATCAGAAAACACACAAATTAAATTAGAAAAAAAGGTTGTTGACCTTAATCATAAATCAATCAGTGGCTGTAGAAAAATAGCTTCATGTTTGAAACTAGCTATTTCCACCTTTAGGACAATAATTAAGAAGTTGTGAGCAACTGGAGCTGTGATGAACCTGCCTGGAAAAGGATGTAGTTTGTCCCCACACACAGTGAGTAGGATGGTTTGAGAGGCAATAATTTCTTCAAGTATCACAGCTGGAGAATTGCAGAAGTTGGTTGCATTCTTGGGTCAACAAGTCTCCAACAGTACAATTAGACACCACCTCTATGCCAACAGGCTATATAGAAGCTATGCCAGAAGAAAGCCTCTGCTGTCATCATACCACAAACGTAAGCACCTAGAGTTTTCTAAATGTTACCAGAATTTATATTGGTAACAGGTGCTATGATCAGACGGGACAAAAATTTAGCGTTTTGCCAATAAATACCAATGGTGGATTTAGCGTAATAAGAGGCATAGTTATGCAGAAAAAATGCAATTTTATTTTACTGACAAAAATACGTTATTTAGGGGTTATATATCTGTACACACCCTTAGCCTAATATTTGGTTGTTGCACCTTTGGCAGCGATTACAGCTTCAAGGCGTCTTAGGAAAGAAGCTACGAGCTTGGCACACTTTTTTCTGGACATTTGTGCCCATTCCTCTTGGCATATCCTTGTAAGCTCCGTCAGGTTGAATGGGGAGCGTCGGTACACAGCCATTTTCAGCTCTTTCCACAGATGTTCAATTGGATTCTGGCTGGGCCACTCAAGGACATGCAGACTTTCTCCGAAGCCACTTCTTTGTTCTCTTGGCTGTTTGCTTTGGGTCGTTGTCATGTTGGAAGGTAAACCGTCGCCCCAGTCTGAGGTCCAGAGCGCTCTGGAGCAGGTTTTCTTCAAGGATCTCGGTGTACTTAGCTGCATTCACATTTCACTCTATCAGGACTAGTCGCCCCGTTCCCGCTGCTGAAAAACATCCCCACATCATGATGCTGCCACCGCCATGCTTCACTGTAGGGATGGTATTAGCCAGGTGATGAGCGGTGCCTGGTTTCCTCCAGACGTGACGCTTGGTATTCAGGCCAAAAAGTTCAATTTTGGTATCATCAGACCAGAGAATCTTGATTCTCATGGTTTGAGAGTCCTCTTGGTGCCTTTTTGGCAAACTCCAAGCAGGCTGTGATGTGCCCTTTGCTAAGGAGGGGCTTCCGTCTGGCCACTCTACCATAATGGCCTGATTGGTGGAGTGCTGCCTGGATGGTTGATCTTCTGAAAGGTTCTCCCATCGCCACAAGGATACGCTGGAGCTCTGTCAGAGTGACCCTAGGGTTCCTGCTCACCTCCCTGGCCAAGGCCCGTCTTCCCCGATTGATCAGTTTGGCCGGGCGGCCAGGTCTAGGAAGATTCTTAGTGGTTCCAAACTTCTTCCATTTACGAATGATGGTGGCCACTGTGCTCTTTGGGACCTGTAAAGCTGCAGAGATTTTTTCGTACCCTTCTCCAGATCTATGCCTTGACACAATCCTGTTTCTGAGGTCTGCAGATAATTCCTTTGACCCCATGGCTTGGAGTTTGCTCTGACATGCACTGTCAACTGTGGGACCTTATATAGGCAGGTGTTGGCAATCCCCAATCATGTCCAATCAATTGAATTTATCACAGGTGGACTCCAATTAAGTTGTAGAAACATCTCAAGCAGTATCAGTGGAAACAAAATGCACCTCAGCTCACTTTTGGGTGTCATATAAAAGGGTGTGCACACTTGTGTACATATGATATTTTACATTTAGATTTTTAATAAATTAGCACAAATGTCTAAACCCGTTTTCACTTTGTCATTATGGGCTATTTTGTGTAGAATTTTGAGACAAATGAACTCAATCTATTGTAGAATGTCTGTAATGTAATAAAACATGGAGAAGGTGAAAGGGGTGTGCAGACTTTCCGGCTTGACTGTATAGTGGTGGATCTGTAGTGTGGGGCTATTTTTCCTCCAAAAGCAGTGTTAGGATACATGGTATGGCATCATGGACTCCCATCAAATATCAGGAGATTTTAGACCAAGATCTGGCTGCCTCTGCCAGAAGGCTAAAAGTGTGTCATGGTTGGATTTTCCAGCAGGACAATGATCCTGAAAATCTACACAAACATGGTTCACTGACCACAGAATCAAGCTTTTGCAATCCCATCCCAGTCCCCTGACCTGAACCCCATTTAAAACCTGTGGGCTGAGCTGAAGAGGAGAGTCCACAACCAAGAACCAAGGACTCTGAAGGCTGTATTCTGGAGAGATTCTGTATGGAGGAATGGTCTCAAATCCCTTGCTGCGTGTTCTCCAACCTCATCAAACATTACAGAAGAAGACTCAGTGCTGTTATCTTGGCAAAGGGAGGGTGCACAAAGCACTAAATACAGGAATGCCAATAATTATGACACATCTTATTCAAAATAAAAATGATTTTTCATTAAAGATTTGTTTTCCTCTGATCAATGCTATCGCAATTAAACTATATCATTTTCTAATTTTTCTGAGCATAGAAGACATTTGATAAACAATAAACTGAATTTAATACTGTACCTTTTGCTCATATTAACTGAAGTTGCCAATAATTCTGGTGGTCACTGTACTTATCTCAACAAAGAAGCAAAGGTTTATTTACAGATTCACCTTCCAGCAAGAAGTGCTTTCAATGCAGCAAAGAAACACAAATAAATAAAATAAAACTTCCTGTCTGTCCAGAATACCTGAACCTGTTTCGCAAGACAAGGCTTCTAGTATCTATGGTGACCAATGAGGGTCACCCCAGCAACCAGTCTGTAATGACATGGATTCATTCACCCAACCACAAAACCAAACCACTGACAGGCTGGCCTCTGTTAACCCACGATGGGAAAGCAAAAAACAGGTGGGCTGGTGTGTGGTCAATCATTGTTGCCAAGGCTTGAAGTACAAAGAGGAAATTCATATCTGCTGTGGAATATCAGCTGCTTGGTGTGCTCTGTGCTGTGAAACTCTGAGGAGGTGAAGAAAGGGCAAGCAAGAGGGCATGAGCCTAAACCCACCTTTGAAGCCTTCTTCATCGACAATAATGGTGTAGTCCTCTGGGGTCTCCGTCAAACTGAAGAATTTACACCTGAGGAAGAGGAAGAGGAAGGGAGCGAGACTCAGTAAATGGGTCTTGTGTGTACATGAGTCAGCTCGAACATCATGGGAGCTATGTTCCGAGCCACAGGTCGAAACCCTGGAGTGAGCAGAAATAGAACAGGCCAGCCCTTCTGTCAATCAATATGAGTGAGCTGAATATCATCAAACAGCAGACTTGGCCATTTCCCACACTCTCCAGCAGGTCATCTACCACTCCCCGGTTTTCTTTCCATTGCCTTTGCACTCCCCCTTTCGGCTACCATGTCTTCAACCACCCAGAGGGCTGGAGCATGACTGGGCACAAGGTTTCCATTACATTACTTACATGGCTTTAACCAGGGTGACATACAGCTCTCACATTTTACCCACTTATACAGATGAATGTTCACTAAAGCTCAGCTTAGATGTACAACTGTACTCCACACCAGTGACTTAATCCGGAGATATTCTGAATACAAAGTCCCCGAACCATTACACCACACTGAGCCATATTATGCCTTACTTTTTTTCCCAGAACACTGGCAATTAAACCAATAACTAAAAGGACATGCAGCCATTCTGCATTCTTCTCAGCTCAATTACACTGGAGCTCTGTAAATCAGATGCCCCTCAACACATCACTAAACAATGGACAAAACCATGAAACAATTGCTGCCAGGACACGCAAGAATTATTATAATTTTTTTTTTTAAAGCTCTGCCATTCTCCTGTGTAGTGCTCAACGTGAATTTTGGAAATGCAAATTTACAGAGTTCTCGACCCACAGGCCAACCACATAAACTCCAGCACTGAAGGCAACTGTGCAACTACACAAATATAAAAAAATTTAAAAAACGCATTTCACTCGCTGCGTCCGTCCACACAAAATGTAACCCAAATTAATGTTGTGAGGTTGAGAGATGGAGCAGCTGCTGTTGGCTGACTTTTATGCCGCCCATAAACCTGAACCTCTAGGGTTCTGCGAAAGGGGGCTCTTGATTTACGGCAACGCTCGGATACATCCCCATATCCCTTTCGTTTCAGGGCTACCTCGTATCTTGTTGATTTCTGAAGGGCTGAAACACCCACCTTGTGTACCTCACAGTTCAATGTGCAATTTAGTAATTGTTGCACAAAGCCTTACCAGGGGACATGAAAATTTGTTTATCCATTTTTGTTGCTAAAATTGTCCTTATGACTAACACAACCTAACAGGATATTTTTTAATGAACATCATTAGTTTCACTGCCTCACGGTCACACACTCCTCAATATAGAATAGATATTGCTCTCCTTTCGTCATCCATCAGGGTAAATATGTGTTTAACAGTGTATTGTTGTTTAACAGTGTATCTCTGTTGAGCCTGAATCAAAAACGTATTTCACAAGACACTCAAGCATACTTTGGAAGGTATCAGGCATCTAGCCTATGAACTGCCAACATATAAATCACAGAACGGTCCGATTTTAACACATCTCAAGGCACATTTTAGGGAAAGAACTTAGTGTAGCAGTGATGGGCCATGTCAGGGACGTGCCAGCTAAGACATTGGTCAGATTCGTACAGGGTGGTTTGCTGAATTATTATTTTTTTGCTGTGAAACGCTACATTCACCTTAGCTCCACCTTCAATGAGTTGATGTGATTGGTTAGAAAACTAATTATTCACTGAACTGCAATGCTTTTGGCCAGCTGCACAGATGTATAAGCCTAGCATGCTAAACCAGCAACATGTGACCTAGTAATTAACTGGAACAATCCATGATCACCTGTACAATGCAAATACTATGCCCAAAGCACAGCTGTGATTATATAGCCTAAACAACAAGCACAAATAAACTCATTGATATAGATCACAAACCATCTAAGCTCATGCTGGCAATTGTGAAGACTACATAGCCTACGTAGTATTGTGGGAAACGACTCCAGTCATCCCTCTTACTTAATTCAGACTTATGTCTGTAGTGATGTCATCACTGTCAGAGCAATTTTGTCCAATGCGGTTGACCTGCTGCCTTTTCAATACAACAGTGGCAAAATTAACCATAACAGCAGCCGTACAAATCATCTTTGTGTTAATATAGATTTTCTCTTCATCAAATCTGGGAAACTACAAAGAGCAAACCCCCTTTTTAGACACCTGGTGTTTTGGCAGCATCTGGTGTAGACTCCAGCTTGGAAATGGAACAAGATGGCATCGGGCGCTGCAATGATAATCTGATTTGGATCCTTGCGATCACCTCTGTCTCTATCTCACATATTTGAATGCCTGCACTATGCAGAAAGGTGTGGAGAGAAACAAAAAAAAAAAAAACAGGGCCAATTCTTCCTGTTACCCTTCTTAACAAGGCTGTACAGCTGCAGCCAGGTTAGATATCATGGTGAACGTGCCATTGCAGCAGGCAGCGTTTCGCTCTGTATTCCAGGGCCTTGTTCTGAAGCAGGCCTTGAATGCGCTCCTTCTGTCTCATTGCAGGCCTCCTACACAGTTTTGAGTGTTTTTTTTTTCCTCTTCCTCTTACATTTTCAGATAAACTCTCACAAACAGTGAGTCAGCAGAAACCAGGAGAGAGGCCGTCGCAAACACTGTAGATTGTTAACGGCTTTAAAGCAGCCTCCTAGCATGTGGTATTCTCACGTTTTTTTCCCCCCTATCATTGACATTCTACATGGATGCGAGACACTTCACAGACCGCTACTAAGTAAGTTCGTTTCAGGCTAATGTTAACACCCACAACTTTTCAAACAAGCAACCCATCTACATATCTTCCATGTCCCTCCCTCCCATGGGTTACAATGAAATACAAAATGTCTGCAGTCAACATAATTACCTGGAGGGGGGGTTGAATATAAATTGCATATATTAATGGCCGTTGGTGTAGTTGCACAGGATAATGTACACCTCAAAGATTAGGGAGACAGCCCAAGTATAAGGGATTGACTATCACAGCCCAGGAGCCCAGATCACAAATGAGGTTTGATCCAAAGTTTTAACATTTCCCCAAGAGTTAGGAAATTCTGAAAACAGACTAATTCACTTCCAGCAACGCTTGCCAACAATGGAAACAATGGAACAGACTCAAGAAAAAAGTATGGATATCTAAACCACAAGCTATGCTCAACTGCGGGAACAATATCCCGAAATACATACTTGAGAGCGAACCCCTCTTTAGTAAAGCAAGGTTTTCTTGGCTTGACCTTTATCCTTGGATAAGAGAAGGCTTTAATGAAATAAGCATTCAATGAGCTGAGGATTCCGCTGCTCTGCGCTGTCGATAAAAGATATCTCAGGGACAGTATCTGTATTCACCCTGTCATGGGACGCTATTCAAGGTCGAGGCTTTCGGATTTCTCAGCTATGCGCCTGTACTGTGTGGTGCTTGCTGTTGAGTTGCCTGTGCTATTATGTCTCACGTTGAGGTTGCTCCCCGCTCCCAATCCCCAACTGACAGCAAGCTTCTTGCAGTGAGCTGGACCGGCCGTGATATACGACGTGCCCTACACATCGTCCAACGTGGCCACATCGTAAAGAGCTGGCCCTCTTGGTTTAAATTGAACTACTTATGTTACACTATATAGGTTTTTAACAGACTAACAGCCTTTAACCATCTTAACCAAGAACTATATGCTGTAAAATGAAGTTTAACAGCAAAGTAGTTGGGAGGTCACTGTCCAACAAGCTGAAGAAAGGCACTATATCTCTGAGTGCATAGCATGGACCGTTTGTGTAAATTCCATACATAGACTGCATACAAGCCCACCAGGACATCCCATGCCTAGTAATAACAATGAACTAATAAGGTCCACAGCATATTGAGTCAACAAACCTGATAATGCATAACACAAGTAGGGTACCTCTACAGATCCCTCTTTCAGTGCTTCTCATCATCCACTGAAAACTCCAGCTAGAAAAATGACTCCTTAAGTTTATTCTGCTGTACTCTTGAGTTGGTAAACAAGGCTGTAAGCCACAAGGCACAGCACCTGTCCAACAGCTTTTAAAAATAAATATGGGTTAATTGAGGTGGCTCTTTATCAATGTCCAGTCTTTCCAGGGGTCACAAGAGCACAGCTTTCAGGTTAAAAAATTTTTTTAATAAATAAAAATAAAAAAAGGTTGAAGGGATTAGCAAAAAGGGATAATTCCTAAATTAACAAAACCCTGAATTATGAAGCACCTCATGAAATATGGTATCTTATGGATATCAAAGGTATATAAAGGTATTATAATTACAATAGGACAATCTATTAAATGCGGAGTCCAACTGATCAGGAGGCTGATATCTATGATGTGAATCAGAAATAGAGTCTATGCGATAAAATTAAGCCAATTGAACAAAAATATATGGAGATAACAGGATTAAGATGATTCAAGTAATCAATTCTGCACAACATGATAGCCCACATAATGTGACTTCCGTTTTTTTCTTCTTCTTCAGCTTTCACTTTTTCCAATCAGTTCTAGTCTATTAAACAAAACAAGGGTAAACGTTACCACCAGTTCATGCGAGCGCAATTTAAACGCAAAGACATGACAGACGTGTTTTTGTATGAGTAAATGAGAGGACCAAGACATGCATTTAATGACAAAGTCGTTCAATATAAACACAGTCAGCTAATATAGAGGAACAAGAATACAAAATGTTAACCAAACAGCCCCGTAAACAGTCTTGTTTACTTCACTTGCAAGTGCGAGAACAGCTCGAGGCGTTAGATTGCTACGTTACAATTTTGCAACATCGCAGACATAAGAATTCGGCGTCATTCTAAGCAACGTACAGTAAGGCGAACGGATAACGCCGGTTCAAGTTTAATTTGAAACCCCCCATCCCCTTTAATTTTACCATCACAGGAAGGAAAAAAACAACACGACCAAGCAAGCTAGTCTAAGCCTGTACACACACCCCTTTTGCACTCGAAGCAACAAAAATACAAAAGCCAACAAACGACACTTTATGTAATTATATTAATGGTTTTGAAAGACTGTAGCCTACTTTTGGTTCCACTGGTTTAGCATGCAATAGCTACACAACATGCATTTTAATAGCAAACTGAATAAATAACTTAGCTCGCTAGTTGTGTCTTGCTAAATCCCGTTCACCACTGGTAGCCTACATATTTTTTGCAATCCTTAATTATTAGCGACCTAACAATAATGCTGGCATTTGAATACGAAATGCAACACAATCCTTCAGATTCCTTTAATTACTGCGGACTTGCATTGTTCAGACTTACCTTGTTCTGGATGGCAAGAAGGCGAGTTTGATTAATCCGTGAGTGCAAATCTGGATGCCTTCTTTTGCTATACTCGCTACTTTCAAGCTGTGTTCTAAAATATGCAACTCCATCTTTTACGTCTTCTCATTTGTGGATCATCTAAAAATATATATTTTATGCTTTCTTTAAAAAAATAATAAATAAATAAATACAGCTATAGCGACAGATATTTTTTTAAAACCTGTAAACGGAGCAGGTATGGAGGCTGGAAAGGGGGGGAAAAGGAAAAGTTATCCACTGAGGAGAAGAGTGAGACAGAAGCAGGATGAAATAAAAGAAAGCACAATGAGGTAAACGGGGAGGGAGAAAAGAGCGAGAAGGACTGACGGTCCCCGTGTTTTCTCTCCGACAGGGATTGGAATAGTCCAGCAGCTGGTAACAGTGAAACAAACAACTTGCCACTCAAACGAAGGGGCGGATCGGCGAAGAACGGGTCATGCAAAAAGTGCACGTCGGGACTTGTAGTTGTGTCGTGTTTAATAACAGGAAGCCATTTATTCGTCTTTACAGGAATAAAATGTACCTTGTGAAATAACTGTTTTTTTTAAACAACAGTTGTTATCATTTATTGTAAAGCAACTAACATTATAATTTATATACTTTTAAACCTTACATTTGGAAATAAGTGTTTTATTTACATTTTGTCCTCCAACAGTCTTCCAACTCATTGCGTAGAATAGCCCTTCCTGTTTGTTATCACTTGCATAAAGTATTCATATTGTCTTGCATATAAATGTTTGCAATGTGTTGAAAAAAAATCCTGTCTTCTTAACTCCAGAAGACAAATAAAGAACTAATATGTAATGAGCTAAAACATGAAAAAGGTCTGTGGTTTTATCATAGCATATCACATCACAGCAAATTTTCGATCAAAACTGGATTAAAACAGCAGAACATTGTGTTGAACTTTAAAGTTTAGACTTTAAAAATAAAATATTTTTTTTTTAATAAAAACAATTTTCGCACTCAAATCTGGCACGAAAAAAGTAATGCAGCAACAAATGCAATGGATGCCACTGTTTTATCAGAGGTTGTTTTGGCAGCATTTCCACTGAGCCTTATATCAATCACAGAAAAGTTTTTCTTTTGTTATACGACAACTTATCTGCATTTAAAAGCATACAAAAACACAGAAGGAATAGAGGAAGAGTAAAGTACAAAAAAACAAACAGTATGTGAATAAGATTAAGAGGGCAGATGACAAAGAAGTATAATCAAATCTCACTTTAATTGCTCGTCATGATCAATGCACTAAAGTGTGGAGTGTCTTTACAGTGATCACATCTTGGAGCCATGTCATTCCATGGGTAAAGTCTCGCTGTGTCCTCAGTAATTGCAACACCAGATGATGGTGTCAATGTCCAATGTGGGTTCATAGGCTCACGGTGTTGTCACAGTGCCACATTAATAATTCAGGAGTCAAAGTCTTGCGCTCATTAGAGAAATAAAAAGCCAGCTAAATGATATGGCAGCCAGGCAACATTGGGGTGGGGAATTGGGGGTTCTGTGACCATCCCCATAAAATCAGAAGAAAAAGTGAAGCAATGTGAAGCTGAAGTTCTGTACTTGTGGATTTTTAAAGTGAACAACTTGAATTAATTTTATGGGGGATATCACATGAGTGTAAATTAATTCTACTGATTACTATTGTGTGTGTGTGCGTGTGTGTGTGTGTGTGTGTGTGTTTATACAGGGGTTTGTAAGAAATCTTTAATAGTTTCTGAGAGGTTGTAGTTGTGTAAAGATGAGAGAGAAGGAAAGAGAGAGAGAGGGAAAGAGTGAGAGAGAGAGAGAGAAAAAGAGAGAGAAAAAGAGACATAATCCATGCTTAAATGCTGAGGAATGTTAAGAGTGATCCTTGACAAAGCTTTAGAGCTGAAAATACTTTGCTTACTTGTAGCGCTGGGTGACAGTTTAAGAAGGGGTCCGCAAAATCAAAGTGCAGTAAAGCGGAGAAACCAAGACAATGTGCAGTACAACCGGTTTAATTGGCTAAAATCATTCTCTCCCTCTCCACCTCAGCTGATGTGTGGTGAGCATTCTGGCGCAAAATGGCTGCCGTTGCATCATCCTGGTGGGTGCTACACATTGGTGGTGGTAGAGACGAGTTTCCCCCTCATCATTGTAAAGAGCTTTGAGTCACCAGTTGGTGAGAAAGGCACTATATAAATGAAAGGCATTATTATTATTATTAACATTAACCACTGCACTTAAATTTGGCAAGAGACACTGAGTTCGCTTCTATTGAGCTTTTCAAGTTTAAGGTGCAGACTGCTACGTTCAGCTTCATCTAGGTAATATCAACCAAATTGCCATATTTGCAGTTAACATTATACAGTTATGTTATGTGATGCAGCTATGCTATTAAGGAGCACTGGTTGCACCTTAAACAAAGCCAATAATCCTACATAATGCACTTTGAGCAACAACAAACCATAACTCGCAAACTGTATTTTACACATTTACAAGTCTCCTCATTATAAATTCTGGCACCTACATACCTTGATGCCCCAGCCCACCCCCAACCCCAAGCACGGGTCATGTATCACTCTAAAAAATGGCCGGCAGCAGTTTAATTATTCACAAGCAACGGCTGGTGGTTACCAGTGCTCTGGCTGTGCGGAGCCATAAAACAACAAGCAGCTTTTTGTCTCCAGCAGTGATAAGATCAGAAACCACTCTGATCTCTCAGAGGGGCTTGGTAAAAAAAATAAAAAAACACACATCACACACACACCCATATATATATATATATATACAGACAGGTGACAAATTAAAGAGAATACCTGAATAAATGAGAGGAGAAACATAAGGAATGCAGATGTGGGGGGCATTTTCCTGGCATGGTTTGGGTCCACTTGTCCCCTTAGAGGGAAGGGTCACTGCAAATCAATACAAAGTTAATCATCTGAGTGATCATCTTTATTCTATGATGAAACATTTCTATCCTGATGAGAGTGGTCTCTTCCAGGATGACAATGGCCCCATCCACAGGGCACGAGGGGTCACTGAATGGTTTGATGAGAATCATATGCTATGGCCTTCGCAGTCACCATATCTCAACCAAATTGAACAACTATGGGAGATTTTGGACGGACGTGTTAGACATCGATTTCCACCACCATCATCAAAACACCAAATGAGGGAATATCTTTTGGAAGAATGGAGTTCTGTCCCTCCAGTGGAGTTCCAGAGCCTTGTATAATCTACGTCAAGGAGCATTGAAGCTGTTCTGGCGGCTCGTGGTGGCCCAACACCTTACTAAGACACTTTATGTTGGTTTTTCCTTTAATTTGTCCCCTGTCTACATATATATATATATACAGTGCCCTCCACTATTATTGGCACCCCTGGTAAAGATGAGTAAAAAGAGTTTGGTGTATTAGCTTAATCTCACACTGACAAAATGAGAAAAATCCAACCTTTAATTGAAGTAAATTTATTATGAGAAAAAAAATCC
Source organism: Ilyophis sp. 1 JC-2022 (assembly GCA_022702515.1). Classification (NCBI taxonomy): domain Eukaryota; kingdom Metazoa; phylum Chordata; class Actinopteri; order Anguilliformes; family Synaphobranchidae; genus Ilyophis; species Ilyophis sp. 1 JC-2022. The sequence goes on along the minus strand of CM040401.1, from coordinate 63,904,946 downwards.
CTCATCAAGAAATAATTATTTTTAACAAAACCACGTGTGGCACAATTATTGGCACACGTAATCATTTTAAATATTTGGTCGCATATCCTTTGCATGCCATGACTTCCTGATGTCTGTGACCCAACAACATCAAAAGACTCTTTATATCTTATTTTCTGGTACTCTTACAAGTGATACTATAACGTCTCAGCATTTGAATGGATCTTTATGAGAATTGGGGGGTGGGACTAGATTTAGCTGTAAATTACACTGGAACAGTATAGAACACATGGTTAGCTAAATGGCTCTAAGTCATCAAGGGTCTGACGTATCAAACAAGCCTTAAACCATCACTCTGCTGCCAGAAATACAGTAGATATGGATGGATAACTTGAAGGGTTTCTTCTCCTGACTTATTTTTTCATAGAGTTCAATAGAACAATTTGTCAGGAGAAACAACCCTTAAAGTGATCCATCCATATCTACTGCATATCTGCATATCTGGCAGCAGAAGTAATTATTTTTAACAAAACCACGTGTGCAATAATTATTGGCACCCCTGCATTTATATATAGAACAAAAAGTGATGATTTGAGGCTTGTTTGATAGCTCAGACCCTTGATGACTTAGAGCCATTTAGCTAACCATGTGTTCCATTCTGTTCCAGTGTAATTTACAGCTAAATCTAGTCCCACCCCCCAATTCCCATAGAGATCCATTCAAATGCAGAGACGTTATAGTATTGCTTGTAAAAGTACCAGAAAATAAGACATCAAGAGTGTTTTGATTTTGTTGGGTCACAGACATCAGAAAGTCATGGCGTGCAAAAGATATGCGACCAAATATTAAACATTATTACTTTGTTCTATATATAAATGCAGGGGTGCCAATAATTGTGGCAAACGTGGTTTTGTTAAAAATAATAATTTCTTGATGAGGGATTTTTTTTTTCTCATAATAAATTTACTTCAATTAAAGGTTGGATTTGTCTAATTTTTTCAGTTTGAGATTAAGCTAATTCACCAAACGGTTAATTTTTTATAACCCTTTTTACTCATCTTTACCAGGGGTGCCAATAATAGTGGAGGGCACTGTATATATAACTTGAAGGGTTTCTTCCCCGGACTTATTTTTCCATAGAGTTCAATACAAAAATTTGTCAGGAGAAACAACTCTTAAAGTGATCAATTCATATCTACTGCATATCTGGCAGCAGTGTGATGGTTTGAGGCTTGTTTGACACATCAGACCCTTGATGACTTACAACCATTTCGCCAACCATGTATTCCATACTGTTCCAGTATAATTTACAGCTAAATCTAGTCCCACACCTCAATTCCCATAGAGATCCATTCAAATGCAGAGAGGTTATAGTATCGCGTGTAGGAGTACCAGAAAATAAAATATCAAGAGTTATATTGTTGTATATATATATATATTGTATATTCTGATATTGTTGGGTCACAGACATCATGAAGTCATGGCATGCAAAGAATATGCAACCAAATATAAAAAAACAACAACAAAAAAACATATTCTACATTATGTTAAACTGTTCAATATCTTTTGATGCCCGAAAATGGGGGGGGACTATGTACAAAAGGTTCTATAATTTCTAAACGGTTCATCCAATATGGATGAAAATACTCTCAAATTAATTAATTGTCATTGTATGCTTTCAAACTCAAAGTGCTAGAGTGCAAAACCAAAATAACAAAACATTTGGCACTGTCCAATTAATTATGGTGCTCACTGTATACATACAGTGCCTTGCAAAAGTATTCAGATCTCTGCAAGCTTTAATTTATGGCCCCTTCATTTAGGAACCAAAATTTGTTATGAATAGATATTAAAATGGAAAAAAATGGAAAAAGATATTACATGGAAAAAAGTATATGGGTACTTACAATGAAATAAAGATGGAGATATGCTTATAATATTGCATAATTATTCAACCCCTTGTGCAATGGCAGTTCAAAATTGATTCAGATGCCAAACAATCACCTCGATGAGCCATGCAATGAGTTGATTGGCCTCTGTCTGTGTGCCATGAAAGTAATTCTCAGGATTTCAGGATGAAAACATCTGTTTAGGGAGGATCATTGGTCAGCTAGTGTAATTGAAGGAAAGACACAGAAATGAATACTAAAGGCCTTTCTCATCACATTAGGGGCGCAGTTATCAAAAGGCACAGACGAGGACAAGGATACAAAAAACCTATATTTTTCTGGATATCCCAGTAAGCACTGTTGGTTCAATACAAATTAAATTTGTATTGTTCCACCTAGACTTGCCCAGAAAAGGCTGTCCCTCTGAAACAGGGACAGAACTAGGAGCAATAGGGGAGAAGGATGCCACTGTGAGCCCAACAATTAATTGAATGGACCCACAATAGCTGGGAATGGAGAAAATGTACATCCGTCAACATGAAGAGCACTATATAAACTCCAACTGCGTGACATGATGGTACGAAAGAAGCCATTACTTTACAAACCCATCTCAAATCCCACCTGGAGTTTGCATGAAAGTAATCCATGCAGCTAAAATGTCGGAAGTGGTTTTTGATCATAAGACTAAAATGGATCTTTGGCATCGAAATGGAGGGTGTCTGCCGCAAATCTAGCACTGCACACGTCCCACTTAACACTGCCCCTACAGTGAAGCCTGGTGGTGTGAATATTGTGTTATAGGGATTGGGACTGAGAAACTTTGTCAGAATTCATATAAATATTGACAGTACAACGCACAGGCAAGTAAACTACTGCAAAACCAACCTCAATGGAACCAGAGCTCATACACACACAGCTCATTTCAATGGGGTAAATCTCTTCAGATGGGTCTCTCTGCTACACCATCCTTCTCAAATGTCACCTGATAGATATAACAGAATAAACTTCAGGCTAAAACTACTGGCTAAAGCAACAGTACAGTACTGAAATTACTTGCATTCACCAGTTGGTCATATCCACAGTGGCTTACACAGTTTATATTATTTACTTACAATCCATTGACACACGCGGATATTGACTGAAGTAATTGAAGTTGCTCAAATACACAACAGCAGTGTCCCACCTGGGGGGAGTCGCAGCCTCCTAACCATTATGCTACACTGCCATCCATTTCCACTGAAAATACTGAAGGCGGTGTTGAGATTAATAACAATGAAGGCGGTGTTGAGATTAATAACTATGAAGGCGGTGTTGAGATGAATAACTATGATCAGATCCTCTTACACTAACACAGGAACAAATATACAGCAAAAAAGTCTACGTAAAATTACTGGTTTATTGGGAGTATACATAAATTATCTGTATTGACACACGGAGCCAGACAGGAAAATGCTGTTAGTGGCAATGTCAGCACAGAGGACAGCCCTTGGAACTGCAACAGTCTTTAATCCTTCACTTTCTGAGAGAGAGAGAGAGAGAGAGTAGTAACCACTGCCTGAAATCTCACTCAGCGAACCTACAGGGACAAATCAAATAGAACAATGAAAAGCCCACGTCTCTTCACGGCAAATTCCACCAGGAGCAAAGAGCAACAGCAAATAATCAAGAACTTGAAGTGTGTCTTCAGAGCCAAACTAAAGAGTTACATTCATTAGGCCTGCAGCTATGGACCCCACACCACCCCTTGGCTCTTGCTTTCACTATATCACCCAAGAAAGCTGAAAAGCCGTTTTAGAAATGGTCAGCAACCCACTTAATAAATAGCAAACCGACCCAAGAGGAAAATGCTGACTTCTGTAGCGCTGTCCTTCTTATAGGAAAAAGAATTCCTGCTTCGCAATGGAAAAAGTTCTGGATATTGGGCCGTCGATCTTCGCACCAAAGCGCTGATCTTCAATGTAGTGACAAGCCCTGAGGCCTGATATCAAATTCTGACCATGCCTGTGTTAACTGTGATAAGCAGCCCTGCAGGAGGGGGTTACATTGGGGTTGGTGGGTGGCACGTAATTGGGCAAAGATTCAGTCAAATGGGCTGTCCCCATCTCTATACACAAGGGTCACTGTCAGCGTTCATTCCGGCACCTGTACCTGTCATACATGATCTGCATTCTCCGCCCATGCAATGTTTGCGCAACTCAACTTGGACAATGAAGTCATGTGTTGTCATTGACTTGGAAGATGATACATTAACTAGATGCAACTAGAAATTTTAAACGGGAGAGAGGGACGGGGGTTAAAAACAACAAAACAAACATATTTGCTACTTCCGTTAAAAAGCTCTTTGGAACTACAACCAAAATAGACCGAATACTATATAATCTAATGCGGCCAAGGAAGCTGTAATGTGCTCATGTTCTCTAAGGAACCTGTGCAAATCCCCAACATGATTTGCTGCTTTACAAAATATTTTTTTGGAGAACGTATAAGCGCTTTTGAAAGGCCCCACAGCATGCGTTTAGATGGCCAGCTTGTGTGTCGCAGCAGATTAACGGAGTGATAAACACTGCTGGGGTTAGACAGAGAGATTGCACATCCCCTTTGGGAGCGCCCGAAATAGAGACAGAGACACAGCCAGGGCAGTGCAAGACAAACCTGACTTCAAAACAATAGGAAGAGCACAAATGAGGAAACATACATCAAAGTATTTTAGCTTTACATTACTATGGCTTTACAAGTGTCAGGGCTATTAAAAGACAATCTAGGATTGTGTGCCTGGTAAAAGGTCCTGTGAATAACATGCCTTAATACTGACCATGGACAAAGAGGTAAGAGTGGAGGCCATGCCTTAATACTGACCATGGACAAAGAGGTAAGAGTGGAGGCCATGCCTTAATACTGACCATGGACAAAGAGGTAAGAGTGGAGGCCATGCCTTAATACTGACCATGGACAAAGAGGTAAGAGCGGAGGCCATGCCTTAATACTGACCATGGACAAAGAGGTAAGAGTGGAGGCCATGCCTTAATACTGACCATGGACAAAGAGGTAAGAGTGGAGGCCATGCCTTAATACTGACCATGGACAAAGAGGTAAGAGTGGAGGCCATGCCTTAATACTGACCATGGACAAAGAGGTAAGAGTGGAGGCCATGCCTTAATACTGACCATGGACAAAGAGGTAAGAGCGGAGGCCATGCCTTAATACTGACCATGGACAAAGAGGTAAGAGTGGAGGCCATGCCTTAATACTGACCATGGACAGAGAGGTAAGAGTGGAGGCCATGCCTTAATACTGACCATGGACAGAGAGGTAAGAGTGGAGGCCATTCATGACAAGAAATTGGAAGAGTACACACCATACAATTCATTTGTTTTTTTAACAGGGCTTTTCAACCTTTACCGGACAGCGGTGGAGACCGGAATAATGGGGAGCGAGACGCAACAAAGGTTGCGCAGCTGGAATCGAACCGCTGACATCACGGCTCGCAACGAGCATACGGAGGGTGCTCTTACAGGCTACGCAACGAGCATACGGAGGGTGCTCTTACAGGCTACGCCACGAGCATACGGAGGGTGCTCTTACAGGCTACACGAGCATACGGAGGGCGCTCTTACAGGCTACGCAACGAGCATACGGAGGGTGCTCTTACAGGCTACGCCACGAGCATACGGAGGGTGCTCTTACAGGCTACACGAGCATACGGAGGGTGCTCTTACAGGCTACACGAGCATACGGAGGGTGCTCTTACAGGCTACGCCACGAGCATACGGAGGGGGCTCTTACAGGCTACGCCACGAGCATACGGAGGGCGCTCTTACAGGCTACGCCACGAGCATACGGAGGGCGCTCTTACAGGCTACGCCACGAGCATACGGAGGGCGCTCTTACAGGCTACACGAGCATACGGAGGGCGCTCTTACAGGCTACACGAGCATACGGAGGGCGCTCTTACAGGCTACGCCACGAGCATACGGAGGGCGCTCTTACAGGCTACACGAGCATACGGAGGGCGCTCTTACAGGCTACACGAGCATACGGAGGGTGCTCTTACAGGCTACACGAGCATACGGAGGGTGCTCTTACAGGCTACGCCACGAGCATACGGAGGGCGCTCTTACAGGCTACGCAATGAGCATACGGAGGGTGCTCTTACAGGCTACGCCACGAGCATACGGAGGGTGCTCTTACAGGCTACGCCACGAGACTCCCCACACCTTGCCACTTAAACACCCTAGCAAAGAATTTGCCTTTTATTGGAGAAGCAAACACCGATTACCGAAGTTAATTTGCCCAGGGCAGCTACAATGGTTTCTGTGAGCATGACATTTAGTCACCTTGGTTTCTTCACTTGATTGGTTTTCACGATCAGTATACATGCAGAGAAATGACTGCCCACCATCTCTTGATCACACTTCACGACAACCAAAACGAAAGGAGGGCCAGGGTTGACCTCCCGAACGAGGAGTGAGCCAACATGCTGGTCCACACCCACCACGCAATGCACTGGCAGGCAAGTGCTGAACGGTTTGATTTAAAAGGGAATCCAGATACACGTATACACCCTCCTCAGTTTTCCATTAACAAAAGCCAGCGAAGCAGATGTAAGAATTTAAACACGCCTGAAATCTCACGATCGCAGAACTGAACAGGCTTGCATTGTGGAGACACCTGCAGAAGGGGTTGGCCTTTCCCTCAGTGTCATTGAACAGCCAACAAGCTAAATTAAAGCCTAATGCGGTACGAGTGCAGGCTTGACTTTATAAAGGGAGGCCTGTAATCCCTTTCCCGTGACCTGCATGGGAGCCACGTCCTGTGAACTCGTTGCCAGAAAGCACACCGTACAGCCACAAGGGGCCTCAAACAGCTTCACAAATCAAAATACATTGTCACTTTTTGTTTGATGAATATTGTTTGTTAGCATATAAAATGTGCACATTTAAAGCTTAAAGCAGCAAAACCCCCAAAATCATAAAACCATAATCCCAGACAGGAGAATCAGACTTCGCAAAATGTTCTCATTAGCATAGTAAATCCAGGTGATAAAATTGGTATTTGATTTAGTGTTGGCAAAACTTTGCCAGAAAATTCATAACGGCATCAATACACCAGTACATAAAGGTGGTCCGTCATAAAATGGATGCATAGTCACCACTTCAAAGAACATGGCAGATCATTTAAAAAGTTTATTTTTATTTAATTCTCATTCATTGCAAGCTATATTCATTCCCACAACACATTTCAAGCCTCATCAATACATTCTGTAACAATTCTTGGTTGGTCTTCAGCCAGCAGTGATGAATGGGACTATATGGCAAGACAGATTGCAGTGTGCTTATTTTGGTATTCCAGCCTTAGACCAGGCACATTTTCCTGGGGGGGGGGGATTCATGTTTGCTGACAAAGCCCTGGGCTGCTTCCCAATATTATTCACTCCCCGGAAGTAAGCGAAATTGTCTGAACGTTTCGAGTAAAAGTATTTGCATGTACAGTATACAATGTACCTGACATTGCAGTTTGCGTCGAGACATTAATTCATATGCAACCATTAATACGCAATTAAGATGTAATCAGCAACATTAGATAAAAACACAAAGATCCATTTCCGGGGCACGGAGTAGAGGAGGTGGTAGTGGAGGAAGGGAGGGTGCATTTTTAAAGCTGGCCCCTTCCCAGTGCAGGAAATTCTACTAGAGCGCTGACCTGCAGGTCCTCCACCTCAAGAGCTGTTGATTGGCAAAGCAGAAGGCAAAACACATTAGCAAAATGACAAACTCAGTTAAAAAACAAAACCATTAAGCCCCAAAGTAGCCTAAAGTAAGGGCTCTTGGCACTTAATTCACAGACATCCAAGATCAATACATAAAGGTCTAGCCGTTATTTGAGCGCTAGTGGGGTTTTAACTTTAGAATGCGGGATCATCTTAGGTGTCGCCCTGGAAACACAGCAGGACCCACCACAAAAGGACGTGCTTATGGTGTTCAGTGGCAGTACTGTAGGATCACTGCGTAAAGGATCGCCAGTCTGTACAATCTGGCTGACCCCCTTTGAAAGTGATCCTTTAACAGAACATCTTATCCAAAGTAACCTACACCGCTTTATTTTGGAAAACATACACAATCTAAACGCATCTAAAAGCAGTTCAGGTCAAATACCATGTCCAAGCATACAATGGGCAGTACCCTGCTTGGAAATTAAACCTGCAACCGCCCAGGTTTCCTAAAAATTGTACTAAACTGCCATATTACGCACCTGCCACTCACCTTAGGTCACAGCATTTGTCACCAACTGTGAATCCCAATCACAACTACCCTGTAGAAAACAGAAGCAAATGTGTCATGTAGGTCATTCCAGTACTGACATTTATTCAGCTGCAAGATCAAATTAAAGCTCAAAGCACAAAGCACAGATATTCCCAGTGGGCCACACCAGCTTTGCACCGGCATGACACCACTGGAATGGGATTTACTTTCTGGTCATGTCCACAGCATGCAAGGAACCACACATCCTAGTAGCCTTGGTATTATGACCAATTCGGTTTGAACAACTAAATCAAGAGCTCAAACAGGTTCTAGTTTCTTAGCAGAAGAGGGGAAGGGGGAGGAGAAAAAAACAACAACTTACCAGCTCACTTTGAAGTGCCAACTTCATGAAGCATCAAGGACAGCCTAAAATGCAGGGGAACAGAAGGATGATAAATCTACTGCACAAACATGCATCACTGAACAAGGGAAATAATTTCACTTTCCCCTACCCACACACCGATCGACCTGCTTACTAGAGGCCAATCCTAAATATTATGCAGTCTGAGCTGAAGTTCAGTGATATAGCTCGAGGCTGCTGACTTCAGTATGGTTAGAAGAAAATTGCATTAATTTTGGTCCAAAACAAAAACACGTTGCAGCAAAAAAATTAAAAGCAGATCTTAAAGATAAAGAACTTTTCTGGGCCAAAACAGTATTTGATGCAAACGCATTTTAAAAACCGCTTCTGTTCCAATTTAGAGAACCACGGCAATTAAATCAGTCATTTGCCTTCCTGGTTGACGCTTCAATGATCAGCAAGCACGTTAGATTTATATTTAACTTTTTCTTTGATGTGCTGGCCAAACAGAACTTAGTGCATGGTAGCTTCCCTGCCTAGAAGACCAAAGGGATGCAGTGTCGACATTTTTTAAGCCAGCCATTGTGCAAAACATTTACTGGTTATATCCTTTCCCTACAAAAGGAATGCTTATTCTGGGAAGCAAAATAGTCTGAAATTCTCACTGCATGTTTTTTGAGGGGGGGGGTGAGGGTTCCCCAAACTGGGGTAGTTAAACCTCGAGGGACAATCAAATTAGCATTTTATTCAGTTTGTATACAGTTGTGTATAAAAAAAGGCTCCAATATTGCGCCATTTGTGCCAACGAGGTACGCAAACATCTGGGAGTGAAATTTGAATAAGCATGTCTCCAGACCAAAAATACACCGATCCAACTGCCAGTGTTGCCACTTAAAAACAAAACAAAGGCAGAGTGTTTTACACCACCAACTGACAAAAGGAGAATATTATCACCGGGGGTATGATGGTAGTCGGGGCAGGTCCTCCTTGTAAGCACAACTGAACATTGGGTTGTGTAGTTACCTGGCCATGATGAGTCCAAATGGTAGCAATGTTTGTTAGTTGCTCCGTGCCCCCCTGAGGTGATCTAGAAAAGGGGATTCGTCGCTCTCCATTCACTTCTATAGGGCAGCTAAAACGGTCTCAAAATGACACTTCTAGCATGGATACAAACCTGAACGAAGCGGATTCTGCCAATGCAAATAACCAGTACGCATTTACATTTATTTCTTATTTTAAAAATTTGTTTCCGATTTTTCCCTTTTTCTCCCAATTTAGTAGCCAATTGAACCCCTATTCTAATTCCCCCCGTGTAGCAACCGCTAGAGAACCACCGCTGCACAACCCCGTCAATCGGTATTTTTAGGGAGGGCGCTACATCCTCTACAGGGCGCAGCTCCTGACCGTGACACGCCCTGGGTCCTTCTGTGCGCAGTGGTTCTCTCCGAGCCCCTCCCCCACCCGGAAGCGACTGCCAATTGTCGCTTCCACAGGGCACCGGCCACGCTCGGCTATGGCAGGACCGGGGCGCGAACCACGATCCTCGGAGTACAACTCTTTACCGCTGTACCACCGCGGCGGCTTTATTTTTTATTAAATGGCCCTTTCGCATTTTATTTGGAACGCAGATCCGATGGCCAATTCTTGCGCCAGAAAGGGTGTCAAATTTCCACAGAAGCAAGCGTTCCTGGTAGTATGAATAGATCTATGGTAAACAAACCAACCTGCCGACATTTTGTTAGTCTTTTCTGGTAGCTTGCTAACATTGAAGAAAATGGTAAAAATTTGAATTACACAATTTGTACGCGGACTGGTCATTGTATTGACAGAATCCGCTTCGTTCTAGTCTGTATACAGCCTAGAAGTGTCATTGAGACATTCCGAGCTGCCCTATAGAAGTGAATGGAGACAAATACCCTATTCTGGATTATCACCCAGGGGAGCACAGACTGACTAACGAACATATTTCAACACCATTTGGACTCATATCAGGGCCAGTTAACTACAAAACCCAAAGTTCTACCCAAGTTCAATTGTGCTTTAAGCTGGGCAGAGAGGCGCCTTTACGAGTGCCAGGGGAAACTACGCTGCAGAATTCTGATGGTGCATGGCAGCGGAGACCCCTCATTCCACAGATGCCAGTCCGCAGTCGGTCCAGAGAGCCGTTGTTGCCCGGACTGGAAAGAGCTTGTTTCAGCACAAATACCAGGACCCCAGGCACAGGGAAGCACGGAGACCAACGATGCCAGATGCTGAATTGCTGTCGCACTGTGTAATGAACAGCACAGCTTGGGGAAAACAGCTGTCTGCAGATACCGTACAGTGCTGTCGGACACGTCCCCTGGCAGTCAACCGCGAGGGGCCGACCCTTACCAAAGCAGTTTCAAATGCAGGTTGCTCGCCTTTCCCATAGTCGACTGTAAAGCACTACACTTCAACACTTGACACGCAATTTTGGAAATTCCTGGGTTCAGCGTCAATACACCTTAAATTGTACCAAGCAGCATAATTCTAAGTTTAACTAAAAACACCCATGATGGGCTCAAAAGACTTCAATGGGAAGATATAGGGATCAGCTAAAATGTAGTTAGAAAACTCACGCATTGGGCCAATCCAGATGGTGCTGGGAGCGACATTTAGCAGCCAAGGAGCTGTGGAAACAACACCTTTCAATAAATTTTTATTTTACACCCCCTCCATCTTAACCCACAGCCTGATGAAGATGCTTGTCTCAGCACAAATACCAGGACTCCGAAGCACTAAGAAGCATGGAGACCAACGATGCCATACGCCGAGTTACTCTCGCACTGTGTAATGAACAGGCCAGCTTGGGGAAACAGCTGTCTGCAGATACCATACAGTGCTGCGAAAAGGCACAGAAACGGCAAACACCACTTACAATCAGCTACGTTTCACTACGTCTCCATCAGGGGATTAAGAACAGCGGTAACGTACGAATAAGCGATCAGCATTTAAGGGGTTTCTCAATAAAAAGCGAAGGTCTCAAATCAGGACACTGAACTCCAGTTCTGCAAGGATACATAAGTGGGGCAGGAATAAAGAGACAGGCTGAAACCAAAGTTTAGATGCTCTGGTCTTTCCAACACAATGGCTGAGTTTAAGCTCAGAAAGCTGAGTCTACTAAAAAAGGTTAATAAGAGGACTATGGCAAAAACAAGGGGGAGGGGGGGGGGGGGTTGGAACAGAAGCAGTGGAAACTGCCCTTTAGTGAAGCCCCTCTACAAGACACAACGCAAGCACTGCTTGTAATCCATTAAAATGGATTAACATTGTGAATTCAAGTAAAATGTGCATTCATACAAAATAGCAAAAATTACACTTGCATTCATAAGGACTTAGAAAAACATCAGGAGTGCAAAATGTACATTAAACCAAATGGCCATTTTAATCAGATATCTGGCAACCATTAAAGAGGTGTATCCCTAGCACTACATGCATATATTTTAAACTGATTTAAGGGCAAAATGGAACAGTCACTGCACCCATTAAATCATTCTGGATATGGTAGATTAATTAACCCAGAATAAAACAAACCTCAAAAGCATTGCAAAAATACACATTTAACTGCCGTCCCACACATTAGTAGACAAGCTTTGGAGTGCCTCTGGCCTAAATGTGATACTTACCACTGGCATTAAGTGACCAAGAGTACCCTCTACTGGACACCCGAGACCTAGGAAAGATGGGCCCATTAGACAGGCACACAGGCACACAGGACTACAAAAAGAGTTCTCTATTGATTGTCTGAAAGCTTGTTCTGCAGTTTTATCCCACAGGTCTAATGGCACTAGCCCTGAGGGTAAAGCGAAACTGCAGGTTTATTCTACGAGGCATTTCCAACGACTAGGCCCTACTGTAGAGAGTCTGTCGGGATAGGCCTCGGGAGAACAGTTGCGCACTGCCGTCCTTTCTAGAAGCCACATTCTAATCTAGACTATTAGAATGCACAATATCTGGTTGTATAGCGGTGGGAAAACATTCAACAATGTGCAGATGCACCGCTTTTTATTATTCTTACAAAATGCCTGTTAAAATTCAGAAGTCATTCCACAACAGCCTTTGACATACCGTTATACAGGGGCAGTGTCAGGTTCGGTGGTCAGTACATCAGCCAGGGACATGAACCTAAAGGCAGCAGGTTTAAAAAAAAATTGAATAAAAGGCGGACAAATGAACACAAAAACTTAATATGGCCGCCAGCACCAAAAACACAAAAATACTCTTGAGCAAAAAGTATTCAGCACATTTCCAAACAGTTCAGAAAGGCATAACTCATTCACATTCATCAGAGCAGTTGAACATTTTGCCAATCATCATTACAACACATGTACAGCACAGCGCAAAGCAGAGGTTGACAATATTATATACATTAAAACTAATATTGCGTGTAGTAAATTTACATTTGTAATGTTTTCATATTGTCTTCCAATGCTTGCATGTCTGTGGCAGGGATCCTCTAAAAGAAAGCCCTCAGACTCAGTAGGAACGCTTTACATCAGATCAAATTTAAAAAATAAAAAAAACTTACAGAACAGGTATAGCATTCCTGGCGCTCAACCCCAAGTCTCGACTTCCTCCTAAAATTAAATAACAAATTAGAACTCACAATAGTGCACAGATGCTCCGTGACTCCAAACAGATGGTGGTGTCCAGCCTCATTAGTAACACTGCCACTGGGTAAGCATAGCAGTGGGTTGCAAGAGGACGATTTTATATTTGCACTACAACAGCTCTCAGCCCACAGTGTCAAAGGCTTTGACTGAAGTTGTGCCAGTAATCATTGAGGCACTGCACTCTGCATTTAAAAAAAATTATGTACTTACCGAGCACCAACACTGTACAACCTCTTCGGACACATTGAGACACAGGTTATCCACACAACTGGCTAGTAACCCAAGGTTTCTTACTGCAGAAAAAAAAAAAGTTCAGTTCCATCAGGTGACAAAAGATTAGCTAAAGGTTTCAAAGTTAAGAAACTGGGAGAGCAATTTAGGCAATACAAGTACCATTTTGAAATGTACAAGAAAGGCGGGGGACTCCCAAATCTGATCCTAGTAATGGTAGACCTGGCCAGTTTAAGTTTCCTTGCAGTTAGTTAGACCCAGGCTGAGTTTAAACGTCCTAATGTTTTGCTTCCTTTCCTTGATTCCCTATTGAAGACGTCACAATAAAGCATGAAAGGGAAGGGTGAAAGGAGACCGGAAACAAGGACAGAGGAACGCTACATTGTTCGGGAAATGACGTTGACGAGCTCCAGTACATGTACTCAGTTACGTTTTGTTACATACCCCGATGACAGGGGTTTTGTTACAATACTAAGTGTTCAGAAAAGGGGCATTATTATTATTTTAATATTCGAGGGCAGTGCAGTCGCATTTTTGCTGCGATTCAGATACCGATCGGGAGCCATAAGGGATTGGTTTAACCACGTGATAGGTGGTTGAACTCCGCTCAAACCTACGAAAATACATCTGGGTTTTTGTGTGACCATAGTAAGTTTTAAATATATATTTTTTAAAGTCCCATTTCAAAATCTTAGTCTGGAATATCGACGCAGCAAACTACACACATTGGTTGGTTAATACAATGTGACAGTATAACAAAACCAAGTAAAAATAAATAAACTGGCAAAAACACGATCAGACACGCATGCATAAAAAGTATATACACACGCAGTCTCTATACAGTGTACATAACGTTACAGCACAACATACCTGGCAGGCCTTCCACGGTTAACATTAGCCATAACGTTAGTGCTAATGCTGCTAACAACTCCGCTATCTTAGCTTTATCTTTTCGCATACCCGAAAGCAAACATGCCAGGAATGTAACGTTAGCAAAATAAACGCCAGCATTGTACGTTTCTGATGGCTTGCTCGCACCATTTGAAACGATATAATTTAACGTTACTAGCGTATATCCAACAGTTTATACTCGAATGATGTTTCAGGCCTCATTGTCACCACTGTAACCAAATTGTACAATGATGGAAGCAAAACCCGAAATTTATGTAGCCATGTGTAAACTTCGAGATTACCCCACGGACTAAGGTAACCCGAATGCATCAGCTACCACATGGCACTGGCTGAAAGAGGCCGTAGAAGTATTTAACGTTAGTGAAGCAATTAAAGTCAGCTAAAATATATTTGCAGCATTGTATTGAAACTTATGAACAACAAAATTAAAACCAATCCACCCAGATATCAACATAAAATCAATTAGGTAATTTAGCCAGCCAGGATTGCTAACGTGAACACGTGGCCATCGGAGAGTCGCCAAATTCGTCAAACTAGTCGAACTCGAAAGTCATTTTATCACACAATCGAGTACATAATTTAGTTTGTATGGAAAATGGAATACGATTATAAGAACTAAATTCTGATACCTTACATTGATCGAATATGCTACGGTTCTCAAGTCAGCTTGGCCTTGTCTTTGGATAGACCACAGCTACCTCTCCTTCTGATCTGGAAAACGAGGCCGTAAGAACGCGTCGTTTGTATTTATACTCCCTTGAACAGCAGTTGCACTTTACGGCATACAACAGTTATCCAATCATCTTCCATCGTTTCTCGCGCCGCTATTCAAAAAAGCATTATCTTCTGTTTTGACATTTTAACCACCCCAAAATATGACGACTGTAATATTATCCTGTTTTCCTGTATTATCACAAGAATAAAAAAACATTACATATTGTACTTCAGTCATCTCTTGTGACAGAACCCTATTTTTATACAGTCTATGGGACAGAATACTATTTTGATGGAGAGGATTTACAGTGTAACAAACTGATATTCTTCTGATGGGTGTGAAGTTGAACTTATATAGACTATGACTTATTCATATCATTGTCTGTGCCTATGCTGACAGCTGCACAAACATTTCTATGGGTTTTATGTATATTATTTACTGAGATAGCCTATTATTATCTGAAAATATAACAATACATGATAATGCCATATTGGACCTGCATTTAACAGCTACTTGAGGTAGACTGATACTTATGTTATGTGGTATATTTTCACATAGCCTTGGCACACAATTCCATGACTTTAGGCAGGCATAAAAGAACAGACTGCAGGCATCTCAATTAAACGTAACATAAGACTCCATAATCTGTATCAGCAAGGATTAGTTCTCATGTAGTATCTCATGGAGGTATCACATTGTCCACACACGGACAGGAATAAATAAGTTTGCTGAAAAATTAATAATATTGATATCTTTTTTTCAGGTGAAAAAGAAAACACTTTTTATAACAAGCCTCTTGGGGATGGGTGATGTGAACACTATAAACACTTAACACAATGCATCTGGTGCTTGCTGTATACTGTATGTGGTTCTAATTCTTCTGTCATGTCTACATGGAATAAAACTTAATAAGTCAATAAGTCATCCCAGTAATAGCTGTAAATGAAGGATATGGTGTAATATCCTGCTAAAGCACTAGTCATGGGCACAGCAGCTTGCATATCAGTCATGTTTTAGGCAGAGGTGGAAAGTCCAGGGGTCAAAAAGTCCTGCCATGTGTTTTGTCCAGCCATGAACTCAGCCAGCTGATTTCACTAATTAGTTATACCTGCTGGCTGGAAAATTGTGCTAATTAACAAATTCCTATGATTGGAACAAATAAATACTGGGGGGGGGGGGGGGGTGACTTTTACTTTCTGAACCTGGATTTTCCATCTCTGGCTTCAGGCGTGCTGGTCTGCAGTCTCCTGAATTCACAGAGGATGTTGCTGCAGGCATAGGAATTTGTAACTAAACATTATACATTTTGAGAAAAAGTAAAGTAAAAGGGATTCAAAATATGTTATAATAACAGATGCACGCTTACAATAATTAAATCAATTGTAAATAAGAAATATTTATTTATTTGACTTTATATTCATTTATTTTATTTTATATTTGTCCAGCAGGTGGCGCTGCAAAACTTCAGTATGACTTGTGCTGCTCAGAACAAATTGCTGCACAGATATATATCATCAAAATTTACTCAAAGAAACCTGACTAATATTAATTTCGTTTTCTGATGATGAAACAATGTGGCTGTGTCACAACTATTTCCCTAAGTAATTATGGTCCCTGGGTTTTAATAATAGAATATTAATAATAATACCACCAGGGATCTACCAGTGAGTTGTTTTGTTAACATATGCAAAGAAGAGCCAATAACTACGCTATCATACACAACCATTGTCACATGAATTATACATACATGAATAAGTTCATAGAGCTGTTGTTGTATTAATAATAGTAATAATAATAGTTTTGTGAATGCTGAAAAGGCAAAACTACACTGTAAAATCTAGATTCAGGCATTGAAAACATCAACAACTATTATCCTTTGTCTATTTTTATTGAAGTTTGATAATTTAAAGGGCTCTTTATGGGATTAATTACACAGACAAAATTATTTGTATGGAGTCATTAAGCAATTAAGGTACTATTGTGCTTTCAAAGTCCATGTTTGCATCAACCTTACTTCCCTAGGATGAAGGCTCCTGATTCCAGACATTTACACAACCCTACTTTGATTAGTTCTTGACTGTCCAACCAACCTCAGTCTTACACATTTATAGTGATGTTTCTAGGTTGTAAAAATGCCTGGGCTGCTGGATGACTCATCTTGTAAAGACATTGTTCTAGTGCATGGATGGGCCTCAGTCTGGTAATGAATCAACAATGGCTGGCAGCCCTGCTGGGTCATACATAACATAGCGTTGCCCAGGGATGGGAGAGCTGTGATGACATTTTATCATGCACCAATGACCCTCACTGGTTATACAGGCATCTGCAAGGTCATGCGTTGAGCTGCGTCCTCCGGCTCATGTCTGTGTGAGTCTGACCTGTGACTGTTATGATAAGAAGCGACAACTGACATCACATACTTCAGTGGAGAGTATATACTTATTTGTGCTCGCCAAAATCAACAATGGAGGCTGCGATGGGTGTTGCAGTGTGAGCATGACTGGGCAATCCAAAAGGGGGGTGGGGCGAACACTAAAAATGATGATTTCTTGCCTGTTCATGTCTTCTTTCACAATTCCAAATCATTATTAGACATTGCGGACATGATGTAAATGAACAATTTATTATAGATCATTGTACCCTGTGAACATTATGACAATGTTTGGTATATACATCTGCAAAAAAATTATATTGTATTCTTGTGTTTTATTTATTTTTTCAACTGGATGGTTATTTTATGTGGTACAGAATGTTATTTGTCTAAACACGTTTGTTTCCCCTATGCTATGCGTTTAATGTGTTTTGGCATGATGAACTGGTAAGTCATTCTGGATAAGAGAATATGAATTTTAAATGTAACAGTCATGTACAAAGACACAGTTCAGCAGTGAGACCACCCAGTAGAAGAGTCTCTTCACAGTAGAAAGCATAGGAGCTAATCGCAGCCTGGCGAGGCATTTGTAAATTCACACTCCCATTCTGTAGGTTGCCTAAGGAAAAAGCCTTTCCTTTATTTTGAAATATTTGCACATTATCTGTTTTCTTTTATAATTTATTACAAATACTTCTACAATGTTTTTATAGAGTTCTTGCCATGGTAGCAGGGCTTCCAGTAATGTTTTCTGAAACATTCAGAAAAATAAAATCAATTATCATGTGAGGAAACATTATTTATGCAGATTTCCCCCCCTGTGCAGAAACCATTGTTTGCATATTACAGGGTGTGATTTTGTATGTCTGCAAATGCGAATGGAGTCTGTCAACTCTCTCAAAAGAACACTAAGCTCAATTGCCAGACCACCATCTTGATAGTACTTGTGCCAACACAGCTTGCAGGCCCATTTCTGTGGCACTGAACATGTTTTATACATGAGTTCGGCTGAAGATGACAGTTTGACAGACTTCACGCGGATGCTGCTGGAATACAGAGAGAGCGAGGCTACTGCACAACAGGCATGACGACACATATGCTCAGGTGCACACACACCCAGCATCTGCAGTAAGTTGCAAGGGGACCTGGAACACCGGCTCACTAGACATATGCACAAATATTGCCTTTGAAGACAGCATTTCAACTGCCATCAAAGGACATGTTTGATCTTGTTCGTAATGAAGAGGGAGTGCAGAGATTTTTTTTGCCAATTTACTCTTCCATGTGATTTTGGTTAGTCATCTCTTCCAACTGAACAGTCTTGCCTTCAGACACCCAACTTTTTTTCCTTCTTCATTTTAACCACGATAATCTATCACGACTGTTTACTCGCTAGTAATCCGATAGACTGTGCAGATGGAATTGAGAATCAAGCACAATGTTAAATAATTGCAATGTTAACCACTTGACCAAGAATGGGGCAGTTCAAGTCAACAGCAGTCATGCAATGATGAATACTTGTATGTTGTAGCTATCACTGCATTTTATTTTATGGGGTTTAAGTTGACAGCATCGATTAAAACAGTTTGTAAATTACAAGGGAGGGAAAACTTTTAATTTATAATATTTGAAAAGAACATGAAAACAGTCTGTCTCTGTTGCGAAACAGCTATAAATAAAACAATGATATTTGAATCACAAATATTTTGACAATATTTCAAAAATATGTCCAATGATGAAAAAATGAGTTCTCCCTTGGTGAAAATCAAAATACCAAGCAAATACCATTAAATACCATGCCATTTCATCGCCTAAAACCGTACTATTGTAATGCAATGACCGTAACGGCATGATTAAATGATCAATTCAATATTAAAATATGCGCTTGATGCCAGAACTCTATTGTCATTATTGAAACGCACATTCCAGGAATTTACAGACGTGTAATAATGTGGAAATGTTTCTGTATTTTCCCTTCTGTATTACCATTCGCATTACGTACATACGCAACTTTCGAAATTGAAATGGGGTGAGAGGACATCCAGTTTGTCGTTGAAAACATTAACTTGGATATAAAGTGCAACTCAAGTTAACTTTACCTATATAGATAAAGTATTAGGTTTGTAAAAAAAAAACATATCACCCTGGAACTGACGTATATATTATAGTGAAAATACAGAAAACATTCCAATACACCCCTATCTCTGAAATGTTGGTTCATTCCGAAATAGGGATTTTTCCACCCCCAAATCAAATGTGTGTTCCGTGTTGTGCTTTGTAACGTTGCGCCAAATAAGCGCACTGACTTCGGAGCGTGTTGTTGATGCGAGTAGGTGGCCAGCTGGGTCAATAACGTTAGCTAGCCGTTTATTGAAACGATTTTTTTATTACAACATTGTCAGTGGACTACCTAGCTAAATTGGCGTGGGAGACTAAGGTAGGTAACGTTATAGTTTAACACCGCGTGTTTTATAAATGGTTGCTGGCTGTAGCTATGCTTTTACTTTGACGAAATGAGAGCTAGCGTAGCTAACGTTAACATTACGTTAGCTAGCTAGCTAGATGACGGTCGTGTGCAAGCTAGCTACCTTAACTAGACTAGCTTACTTTAGTCAACAATAGCTAGATATAACGTTACCGTTAGCTAGCTAGTTACTGAACTCATACTAGCACGTTAAGCTAGGAAGGTGTTAACATTACACGCCATTTAGCTGTAACGGTAATTGGTTAGGTAGCTAGCTAACGTTAAGTTAAGGTTTTAAACTGACCATTATGTCAATGCTAACAAGTTACTGTAAATTAGTTGTATAACTTTACGAGTGAGTAGTATTAGTTTCCTCGCTAATGTTGGCTAGGGAGAATGCGATGCAACTTATATGTAGCTAGCTAGCTAAGCTAACTTGATAACTAACTGTTTTGGATCTATAAATAGCGGTTCAGAAGGTTGACCACGTTATACTATAGCATGTATATACTATAGCATGTTTATACTATAGCATGTATATACTATAGCATGTTCATATTCTCCTGTTATACTATAGCATGTTCATATTCTCCTGTTATACTATAGCATGTTCATATTCTCTAGTTCCAAAGATTCTGCCCAGATTCAGATCATATTTTTTTTAAAACGGTGATGTTTCGGTTCTTAGTTGCATTTCAAAATAAACCAGCAAATACGAGCTATCAATCATAATTTATTATTTAGACATAAAGTTAACGTTACCTAGCTTGATGGGTAACCAATGTGGCTAACATGGACGTTACAATACAGAAAGGTGTTTAGGAGCTCAAGTCGAGAGCGTAATTACAAACTAGGTAACGTTAGAAAAGTTTGCTGGATGCTTGTTTACTGGAAGCTAATTAGCTGGCCGAACAAAGCTTTTCTGTACGTTAAACTGGCTAAATTAAGCTTTCCAAAATTTTAGTTAGTCAACGTCCGATAATTAATGTCTGATTATGCATTTATTTATCTTATTAGCAGCATGACAAGTAGTTGGCTGGCTAATCATTGAAGAAATTGTTTATACATTTTATTTTAAGCAAATGCTCTTTATTGAATTGTTTCAACTCAAAAGTTACCACAGACTAAGTTGGCTAGCTAGCTTGCTAATGTTTACGTTGTTGCAGTGTGGGAGCAAAAAGCTATAACGTTACCTTTGAGAACATTAAATTAAGTCCGTAACGTTAAGTTACTGACTAATATTAACGTCCTATTGTTTTACAGTCTATGCTAACGTCGCAGTTATGTTGGTGTTCCTGGCATTATTGTGGCTGCCTCGGCTCTAGCTTACCCCACAGCGTGGCCTAACTAAACTAGCTGTGGTGTTGAGGGATAAAGAGGGATAACGACACGTAAGCGATATTCTTCATCGGTTCTAACTAGATTACCCACTTGCCTGGCAGTGACATCCCAAAACTGCGATCTTATGTTAGTAAGTGAATTTGCAAAAACATGAGGCTGCTTGCTTAACTAGTTTAAACTAAACCATATGATAAACTTTTGCAAAGAAGCCTGTCACTCTACAGTTCCCTCAGAATGGACAGATTCAGTATTCTGCTCCTGACAAATGAGTCACCGAGGGCTCTTATTACATTTATAGTTCCAATCGAAATGGCAAGAATGATTAAATAACAGCATTTTTCTTCTACTAAATTGTGTAACGCCATGGGGTTTGTAAGGTAATGAAAACCCCGAAGCAAGGCACTAAAACACACTGAGGACTGAAGCTATTGTAATTGCTCTTGTACAAAAGGTGTTGTGGATCAAGTGATGTTTGTTTAAAAAAAAAAACTGGCATCGGTATAGAACATGAGCCCTCACGTGGTAGCTGCTATTTATTTGCGTTCTTTTTTTGTAATGTGGTGTTGAGGAAATGGCTTTCTTGGGAGAAGGATAACGTAGTGATATTCTGCATCGGTTCTGACTATATTACCCACTTCGCAGTGACATTCCAAAACTGCGATCTTATGTTAGTGTTGGTAAGTGAATTTCCAAAAACATGAGGCTGCTTGTTTTTCGACCTTTTTGAGGGTCTGTGTAGAAGTGATTGTGAGTCGAGTGCGCAAATAGCCACACGCCTCTCCAGTGCTGGTTCAGCCTTATGACTGTGCGCTTTGTCCTTTTTGTTTAGTAACATCTTTGAAAGTATTGTTTTATTCCCCCTCGTGGTATGCACTGTTGTTTATGTTCTTCAGTGTTGTATAAAATAAAAAGTTGCGCATGCTTTAAATATGTTACTCAACGTATTGAAGCACGCTATGGTATTTAAGAGAGCACAGGCCGAACACTGAATAAACGTAGAACAAACAACCACTTCTTTTTTTGACGGCAGTGTAATTTAGGTGGTGTGATTGTCTCTGCTGTTATCGCTCTTTGCATCTCATATAGCTATTTTGGCTAGAAATCTGTTTGGTAATTGTCCCTATTGTTTAGTAGTTGACCTTTTGTGAATGGATTCTGAAAGCCAATTACCTTATAGTCTGGCACATGATTCATAAAATAACTGGGATCTTGACTATTGTGGCAAACAGCAGATTAAAGCTATTGTATAAACAAGTGAGAAATGGAATGTGAATGTCTTTGTTTTCTGACCATTTTTCTAGTGGCTGTCAGGAGTGCCTTTGTTTTTTTAAAATCAGGATTTCTTTTTAAATAAACGTATACTTTCGGAAATAACCATTTTCTCAGACGCAATTTTTTTTGTGACTTTCAGAAAACCTTTTAGCATTGCATTATGATTTGTACTCATTCTTTTACTAAAAAAACGCATTTTAATATCAGTCATGAGTTATTTTCACTTGGGCTGTTCTGAAAACTTGGTTTGTTTTTTCCTTCCCCTCAGGCTGGGATTGAACTGGTCTTTGCTGTTTTGGGACCCTTTCTGTTTAACCTCTGTGTGCATCTAGAGTCTGAAATCAAACAGTCTGGCCTGTGTTCACTCTGTTCACAGAACCACCATGAATGAAGAGGAGCAGTTTGTGAACATTGACCTGAACGATGACAACATCTGCAGCGTCTGTAAACTGGAGACTGATACAGAGACCATGTCTTTCTGCCACGTCTGCTTTGAGCTGAGCATCGAGGGTAAGCGTGCGAGTGGGACATAGCACAAAGGACAGCACGCACACGCACACACGCCAAGTGGGACATAGCACAAAGGTTTGGTATACACACACACGCACACACTGAGTGGGACATAGCACAAAGGTTTGGTATACACACACACACGCACACACTGAGTGGGACATAGCACAAAGGTTTGGTATACACACACACACGCACACACTGAGTGGGACATAGCACAAAGGTTTGGTATACACACACACGCACACACTGAGTGGGACATAACACAAAGGTTTGGTACACACACACACACGCACACACTGAGTGGGACATAGCACAAAGGTTTGGTATACACACACACACGCACACACTGAGTGGGACATAACACAAAGGTTTGGTATACACACACACGCACACACTGAGTGGGACATAACACAAAGGTTTGGTATACACACACACGCACACACTGAGTGGGACATAGCACAAAGGTTTGGTATACACACACACGCACACACTGAGTGGGACATAACACAAAGGTTTGGTACACACACACACACGCACACACTGAGTGGGACATAGCACAAAGGTTTGGTACACACACACACACGCACACACTGAGTGGGACATAGCACAAAGGTTTGGTATACACACACACACGCACACTGAGTGGGACATAACACAAAGGTTTGGTATACACACACACACGCACACACTGAGTGGGACATAGCACAAAGGTTTGGTATACACACACACACACACACACTGAGTGGGACATGGCACAAAGGTTTGGTACACACACAGCGCCTGCTGTCCCTGCTTGTGGAACATCAAAGCACTTCACACACCGGAGACAAATTCCAGCACTAAAGGTCTTCACCCGGGCCTGAACTGACCATTGTCCCTGATACAGTGCTGCTAGAAAGTTTGTGAACCTTTTAGAATTTTCTTTATATCTGCATAAATTCGATCTAAAATGTGATCACATCTTCATATAAGTCCTAAAACTTGATAAAGTGAACCCAGCTCAACAAAAAACATAATTTTAAAATAATTTATTGAGCAAAATTATCCAACATTAAATGCTTTGTTGGCAAAAGTATGTGAATCCTTGGATCGTACGTATTTTATTTAATATTTAATATTTGGTCACATATTTTTTGCATGCTGTTACTTCCTGAAGTCTGTGACCCATCAACATCAAAAGACTCTCGAGATCTTATTTTCAGGTACTGTTGCAAGCGATACTACAGTGGGGCAAAAAAGTATTTAGTCAGCCACCAATTGTGCAAGTTCTCCCACTTAAAAAGATGAGAGGCCTGTAATTTTCATCATAGGTATACCTCAACTATGAGAGACAAAATGAGAAGAAAAAATCCAGAAAATCACATTGTCTGATTTTTAAAGAATTTATTTGCAAATTATGGTGGAAAATAAGTATTTGGTCAATAACAAAAGTTAATCTCAATACTTTGTTATATACCCTTTGTTGGCAATGACAGAGGTCAAACGTTTTCTGTAAGTCTTCACAAGGTTTCCACACACTGTTGCTGGTATGTTGGCCCATTCCTCCATGCAGATCTCCTCTAGAGCAGTGATGTTTTGGGGCTGTCGCTGGGCAACACGGACTTTCAACTCCCTCCAAAGATTTTCTATGGGGTTGAGATCTGGAGACTGGCTAGGCCACTCCAGGACCTTGAAATGCTTCTTACGAAGCCACTCCTTCGTTGCCCGGGCGGTGTGTTTGGGATCATTGTCATGCTGAAAGACCCAGCCACGTTTCATCTTCAATGCCCTTGCTGATGGAAGGAGGTTTTCACTCAAAATCTCACGATACATGGCCCCATTCATTATTTCCTTTACACGGATCAGTCGTCCTGGTCCCTTTGCAGTAAAACAGCCCCAAAGCATGATGTTTCCACCCCCATGCTTCACAGTAGGTATGGTGTTCTTTGGATGCAACTCAGCATTCTTTCTCCTCCAAACACGAGAAGTTGAGTTTCTACCAAAAAGTTCTATTTTGGTTTCATCTGACCATATGACATTCTCCCAATCCTCTTCTGGATCATCCAAATGCTCTCTAGCAAACCTCAGACGGGCCTGGACATGTACTGGCTTAAGCAGGGGGACACGTCTGGCACTGCAGGATTTGAGTCCCTGGCGGCGTAGTGTGTTACTGATGGTAGCCTTTGTTACTTTGGTCCCAGCTCTCTGCAGGTCATTCACTAGGTCCCCCCGTGTGGTTCTGGGATTTTTGCTCACCGTTCTTGTGATCATTTTGACCCCACGGGGTGAGATCTTGCGTGGAGCCCCAGATCGAGGGAGATTACCAGTGGTCTTGTATGTCTTCCATTTTTTAATAATTGCTCCCACAGTTGATTTCTTCACACCAAGCTGCTTACCTATTGCAGATTCAGTCTTCCCAGCCTGGTGCAGGTCTACAATTTTGTTTCTGGTGTCCTTTGACAGCTCTTTGGTCTTGGCCATAGTGGAGTTTGGAGTGTGACTGTTTGAGGTTGTGGACAGGTGTCTTTTATACTGATAACGAGTTCAAACAGGTGCCATTAATACAGGTAACGAGTGGAGGACAGAGGAGCCTCTTAAAGAAGAAGTTACAGGTCTGTGAGAGCCAGAAATCTTGCTTGTTTGTAGGTGACCAAATACTTATTTTCCACCATAATTTGCAAATAAATTCTTTAAAAATCAGACAATGTGATTTTCTGGATTTTTTTTTCTCATTTTGTCTCTCATAGTTGAGGTATACCTATGATGAAAATTACAGGCCTCATCTTTTTAAGTGGGAGAACTTGCACAATTGGTGGCTGACTAAATACTTTTTTGCCCCACTGTATAACCATCACTGGAGTAGATGTGGATGGATCACTTTAAGGGTTTCTTCTAGAGTTCTATAGGAAAATAAGTCAGGAGAAATAACCCTTGCAGTGATCCATCCACATCTACTCTATATCTGGCTGCAGAGTGATGGTTTGGGGCTCGTTTGATACCATAGACCCTGGATGACTTACAGCCATTTAGCAAGTCATGTGTTCCATACTGTACCAGTGTAATTTACAGCTTAATCTAGTCTCACCCCCAATTCCCATAGAGATCCATTCAAATGCAGAGAGGATATAGTATCGCTTGTAACAGTACCTGAAAATAATATATCGAGAGTCTTTTGATATTGATGGGTCACAGACTTCAGGAAGTAACAGCATGCAAAGGATATGCGACCAAATATTTAATATTATACTTTAAAAATATGTATGATCCAAGGGTTCACATACTTTTTCCAACAAAACATTTAATGTTGGATAATTTTGCTCAATAAATAAATGATAAAAGAATAATGTTTTTTGTTGAGCTGGGTTCAAGTTCTTTATCAAGTTGTAGGACTTAGATGAAGATGTGATCACATTTTAGATCAAATTTATGCAGATATACAGAAAATTCTAAAGTGTTCACAAACTTGCACTATATATTGACACAGCGGAGCCTGAGGTATATACTATTCAGACTCAAGGTAGAAGGAATGCAGGATCGGGTAGCACCCAATGCGTACACAGCCTTTCTTCCGCTCATGTCTTTGAAACCATTGTGGGCATCTCTTGGAGGTGTACAAAATAATTCCATCGTTTGGCACGTGATTTTCATTTCAATATATTTGGAATTCCAAGGCCAATTTCCAGTCTTCCAAAATGTTCACATTTGTTTATTTTTCAGAATTTATGTGATCTATTCCATAGCATATATTTATTTTAACGCTTAACCCTGAACATTTGTCATGGGTATACCAGTCATACCTATGGTCAAATCTAAAACTATCCCCTAACCCATTTTATTTCCCATAATGCAACATTCTCTATTTTGCGCTTGCGCTTTCTATGGCATGTAACTTGTAATATAACTTGTATTGACTACTACTATCCGTTATAACCCTGATAACTTGGCATCAGCACTGTTGTTGCCTAAGCCTTTATGTATGTGCTTATGCAAGTCGCTCTGGATAAGAGCGTCTGATTTAGCTTGTGACAATGTGTTCTCTATTGTGGCTGCTGTGGTGGCCCTTTGAAAGGGGGAGGCAGCCAGTAAAAAGTGCAGTTTACACTGGTTAGAAATGGAATCTTTTAGCCACCAGTTGATTGTATTGACAGCTTTTAGTATATGGGAGGGTTCCTTGCACCGGTGGCAATATGTGCTTTATGGGTTTAGCCGTGTTTGGTCAGTTTAATCAATATTTGCTAGACTAGATCGGCCATTCCTCCATGTAGAGGAAGGAATCTGATATCATGAGCAGGGTATGATGGACAACTGTCTTGAAAGAGTAGTAGCCTTGTCCAAGCTGTTGGTCATATCTCCTGAGCAGATCTTGCTCGCCATTTATCTCTTGGCTGCAGTGTGACTGCGTTAAGGTGAGCGCTGGGGTTTGGCTACAGAGCTCCGTGCCCTATGATCCTCCACTACTGCTGCCTCACTTGATACTCTGCTTTATGAACTGCCGTTCTTCTGTTGCTAATTAATTATGGCCTATTTGAAAGGAAGTGGCACTTCTTCAGGGATTCAATTAGCGTCACATTCACATCTGTCTCGCGCATAGCCTGGTAAGCTGTTTTTTTTTTTGAGGGAATGTGTCACAGTGTCTCTTTATTTAGGGGAAGTCCCATCTAAATTCTAAGCAGAATAAGTCTTCCTGAGTAATTTTGTGGCTGTGTTTTATGGGTGCATATAAGGCCAGGATTGGCTGTTTAACGGTTGCAAAGTGTTGCAGCATGTTGTTGTAAGATTCTAAATCTATGTGACCCACTCAAACGCAGACAAATCAACTACGCTGCCAGCCGAATCAACCAACTTATCATAAATACAATGAAAGGTTAAAATGTAAGTGTAAGCAGTGACTCTTCGCCACTGATAGGCATAGTTTTCAATTATAGAATAGCAGCTGGGAGTGAGTGATCAAGGCCTATTCCAACCAAGGAGACTACATTAGCAATACAATAGACTGGTTCCTGGTTAGACCATGGGAAGTTGCACCTTCAGACCCCCCTACTCATGAGCAGACTGATTGATCTAGGGGAGCCAGACAGTGGCTTCCTTAAATCAATCACATCATTTTTGAATATACATTTCTGTTTCCTGCCTGTAGAAAACAAAGCCCGAAAATGGTATTTAAAGTGATACAATTCACAGAACAGGATTCAGATTGACTCCGCTGAATCCAGAGTGCATTGCTGTATCTCTGTCAACTGCTGTTACGAAGAATAAACTCTGTCATTTTCAACGAACATCGAAGACGTACTTCCTATTTCTTACATTGGCGAGCCAGCCAGGAGGTGATTTCAAGAATCCTAAAGAAAACCAGAAGAACTTTTGGAGACGAGGCGACAGAAGAAACCCACCGACGGCGATTTCTTCAACTAACTGGGACCACTAAAACAACTTGGTAAGATATTTGGTTCCTTGTGTTTATGCTGGTTTTTAAGGTATAGCAAAATCCCCCCTGGTTAAAACGACCTAGACGGGATAAACTTAGTTGAAACGTTGTTTATTTGGTAACTGACAGTAGGAGTTGTAACCCAATTTTAATTGCGAAGTACTGGAATTAATTTTGGTAGGCCTAAAGTAACTGGTCTGTAGAATTAATGGTGCCCGAAGTACTGGGACATTGATTGCTTACAAGTGATTTCTAAAGTAATTGGAATTGTTTGTAGTTTTAATTCCGAAGCACTGGAATTTAAATTGGATCCTAAAGTAACTGGATCGTGCCCGACGAAGTGTGGCACAGTTGTTGTAGGCCTAAAGTAACTGGTCGGTAGAATAAATGGTGCCCGAAGTACTGGGACATTTAGTCTAAAAATAATTCCTAAAGTAACTGGAATAGTTGAGTTGGCTGTGTCCGAAGCACTGGAACAGCAACTGTGATTTATCTTATCCTAAAGTAACTGGATAATAGGGTGTTGTAAAAGTAATTCCTAAAGTAACTGGAATAGTTGAGTTGGCTGTGTCCGAAGCACTGGAACAGCAACTGCGGTTTTATCCTAAAGTAACTGGGTAATTTTGTGTTGTCCTGATAGCCTTACGTATATAATTTAGTAGATTGTTTGGTTGGATACCGTAACAAGGCTAGACTATTATATTTGGTTGTCTGTCGATTTAGAACCTAGATTGTAGCTATGGAGAGCTTTATGGTTCGTTACATTGCCAAGCACGGCAAATCTGACATTCTAGCAGGCATTGAAAGTCAGGAGAAGCCGTATACATGGGCTGTGTCCCAATTTGAGAGCCACCCAAAGGTTGGCAAATTAAATAAAAAAGGGAAGATTGCGGTAGCTATGACTGGTGTTCTTGCTTCATATAAATTGTGCAAAAGGAGATTAGAGGCTCTTGAAGTGGAGAATGGCAGTTTTAAACAACAGATTGAGGAGAACCAAGCAGCTCTTAAAAGTAATCACGTACACGCTAATTTGAATGCAGAGATACAATTAGATCTGCGTAAAGAGGTTGCCGAATTAAAACAATTTAATTTTGAGTTACAGCGCAAATTGGATAATACCCACACAGAGGTAGAGAAGTTACAAAACGCATATGACTATCTATTCGAAAAATGCAATACATATGCGGAGCGTCACGTAAACCGGACAGATTACAGTGAGAGTGGTAACACAAATAACGCGTGGGACAACCGTTCTGACTGTACGGTGAAATTCCCTGTAGCACCAGTGCATGAGACAATGACGATTGTACCTGGGGAGGGGGGAGACCGTGTAAAGACCATTACAACTATAAAACCATTGTCACCTAGTGAAATAGAATCTTTGGTTAAAAATATTGGCACGTATGAGCCTGCAAGGCGAGACCCCGTGGAATTTTTAGCCAATTTAGAGAGGATGGTTGACCTACATCGTTTGACAGATGCTGATGCGTGCATAATATTGACTGCTTGTTTGCCCCATGCGTTAGCTAGTGCGCTCCCTCAGATTATTCACGACAGGAATGCGAAGAAAGAGGACAGGAAAACTGCATTGTTGGGGGTGCTAGGGACACGCTCGGTCGATTGGGACAAGATAAGGGATGTAGTGATGTCACTAGGGGAACATCCAGCAGCATATGCCGCAAGATTGTGGGAAGCATTCAGTTCGTACAGCGGTGTAGCGAATCTGACGCAGCAGGATCCCATGTTCAAATCCGCTTTAATTTCGCAAAGTGACACACACACACAAACTGCCCTTGCACTACACATAGATTCGAACACACCATATTCAGATATAGTGGCAAAGATGACCCAGTTATATAACTCCACTTCTACACTTAAAAGAAAACAGCCTATAGCAGCAATTGGACGGGGATCATCACATAATTCTAAATCTGTCTCTTGGAAAAATGAGGGGTACATTCCAGACGATATCAAACAACACAATGGGGATAGACCACCCCCTTTCAATAGGCCAGTAGTGTGTTATTCTTGTAACCAAGAGGGTCATATAGCCAGAGAGTGTAAATCACAAAACAATAAACAATCTCCATATGGTAACCTTAGCAAACAGATAAGCGATATGCAAGCCGCTTTAAGCAAACTGAGTGCAGAGAACAATGACCTACATGCAACCCTTAGGAAAGTCAATGACAATAAGAATTCGGCATAGGAATTACAGGCCCTCGTATCTCATGTAGCACCAATAACTCGCGATAAGTGGGGCAGACCAATTGTTAATGTTGCTGTTGAGGGCCGATGCAGCGATTGGTTAGTTGATACTGGCGCTTCTCTTTCCATTATTCATTCTAATTCATTGCCAAAGAATAGTAAACACACTATTACCTTAGAAGGTTTTGATGGCACAATGTCTCTTGCTTCTCAGTCAAACACATTAAATTTTCAAGTTGGCAATGACATATTTAAAGATAAAGCATGGCTTAGTTCAACTGGTGATGGTCGTGATATACTGGGTTCGGATATAATTCAAAAACGCGGATACGTAATTGATTATGGAAATAACTGCATTTGGCACAGTAATGAGAATAATAATGGTTGTGTGGAAATTTCAGATGTACATGCGATACATGCTATTAAAAAATCGGAGGATTATGATTTGGATACATTGTTACAGGTAGATGATACCCAATTGTCTAAGTTGTTAGCAAATCATAGAGGAGCTTTTGCTAAAAGTAAACATGATTGTGGGCGTGTTGATTCTGATATTATGGAAGTGAATGTACAAGGGCGCGATCCCCCAGCTTTAAGACAATATAACTACCCAGCGGAGGCCACGCCATATATACAAACTACCATTGATTCACTTCTGGAGCAGGGAGTCATAAGACCCTGTCTCTCACCCACAATGGCACCAATATGGCCAGTGCGCAAGCCCGATGGGTCCTGGAGATTATGCATTGACTATAGAGAGCTTAATAAGTGGACACCCACCTGTGCACCTGTTGTAGCCTCCACCCCTGATGTACTTGCCTCTCTAATTCCAGAAGCAAATTATTACTCTGCTCTTGACGTGTCTAATGGGTTTTGGGCCATTCCATTACATCCTGACTGTCAGTACAAATTTGCATTTAAGTTCAAAAACACTCAGTACACTTGGACAGTGCTGCCACAAGGGTATGCCAACTCTCCTACTTTGTTTCACCAATGTCTAGCCAAAGTTTTGAGTGGTTTCTCAAAACCACAATGTCTTGTGCAATATGTTGATGACTTGTTACTACAGACGGCTACCAAAGAAGAACATGTCACATTGTTGGCTGAGCTATTGTATTTGCTTGAGGAGGCTGGTTTGAAATTAAATCCAAAAAAGGCACAACTCTTGAAGTCAGAAGTAACTTATTTGGGTATCAAAATCAGCAAAGGGGGGCGCACACCCGATCCACATAAAGTGGAACTCATTCAGAGGCTTCCAGTACCTGTATCAGTTACTGCCTTGAGATCCTTTTTGGGAATTGTTGGCTTTTGTAGAGATTTCATTGAGGGCTTTGCAGATATTGCAAAGCCATTGAACAGTTTACTTACTGGTAAGAAAGGAAAGAAGGACAAATTAGACTGGAGGCCAGAACATCAAGCAGCATTTGAACAATTAAAACAGGGTTTAGTCCAAGCACCAGCTCTACGCAATCCAGACCGTTCACAACCATTTGTTTTACAAACCGCGGCCACAGAACAAGCTTTGTCCGCAGTTTTACTTCAGGAGGTTCAGGGGAACCTCAGACCCATTGCTTATGCATCACGAGTATTATCTCCGGTGGAGAAAGCTTTTGATCTATGTACACGACACCTCTTATCAGTCCATTGGACAATGTTGCATTTTGAGTATATCTATGGATTTAATGAAGTGGTGCTCCACACACCTCATACACCATTGCAGCTCCTACTGAATGGCAAGGTCAAAGGTGTTTCGAATGCTCGACTCGCCAGATGGACCTTAGAATTAGGTTCCAAGAATCTGAAAACTGCATATAAATCCAATACTATGCTACCCCGCACACTTTTGTATGAAGGTACACCACATAATTGTGAAACGGAATTTGTTCCTGCTCCTGATGGAGTTTTTGGAGTATCACCAATTGAAGGTGCAACGGATGTTTATGTTGATGGGTCACGATATTGGCAGGATGGTCAGTATCGAACCGGTTTTGCAATTCACTCTTGCAAAGGTGATTTTTTGTATCAATGTCCTCCACGTTTTTCAGCTCAGAAAGCAGAAATTGTTTCGGCAGACGTTAACAGTTTTTACCGATTCACCTTTGAACATTTATTCTGATTCTGCATTTGTGGTCAACTCTTTAACAGAATATCTGCCTATTTGGCAAAAGCGTGGTTTCACGAGTGCTGATGGTCAGCCTCTAACACATGTGGGTCCAATACAGGCTTTGTGGTTAGCTGCAACATCTCGCAAACACAAAATTGCTTTACTTAAGGTGAAGGCACATCAGAGGAAAGGCACCTGTGTGCATGGAGATGCTAACTTGGTGGTGGATGAATTGGCTAAGAAGGCAGCCATAGAAGGTGAACCGTTAGGTGACATACAAGATACAGAGCGTATTTTTGCCTTGTCGGATGTTGAACCAGTTGATTTAAAAAGTGTCCAACACAATGATCCATTGATTTGTGAAGCCATTAAAGTCAAACAGCGACATGAAGCGATTACAGTTGGCCCATTTTCCAAGTTTGATGCACAAATAATGATACATGACAATGTATTGGTATACAAAACAACAGATGACATAGCATGGATTCCACCGTCAGGATTGCGGTCGGATATCCTATATCACATCCACAATCAAGGGGGGCATCTAGGTGCGGATAAGGTCAAAGATCGCTTGAAAGGCATGTTTTGGTGGCCAGACATTGAGATAGATGTAAATAAGTACTGTTTGAACTGTTTGGTTTGTGCTCAAATGAATCCTTCACACATCAAAAAGAAAGGACGCTTAAGGCCCACATGTTTAGCTGAAGGTCCTTGGACGAATCTCCAGATAGACTACATAGGTCCACTCCCACCTGCAAAAGGAGGTTACAAATACATACTGATGATTGTGGACACATTCAGTAAGTGGATTGAGGCTTTTCCCATTAAAGCAGACACAGCCCTTGCCACAGCACGGGTACTATGGGAACAGGTGTATTGCAGATGGGGATTACCTCTTAGCCTGGAGAGTGATAGAGGCACGCACTTCACAGGACAAATACACACAGACCTAGCTAAACTTTTAGGAATAAAGCATCACCTACACATTTCATACCACCCACAAGCATCTGGAGGGGTAGAACGGGCTAATAGGACATTAAAAATATCCTTAAAGAAAATGGTCCTAGAAAACGGTTCTAACTGGGCTCAAAACCTTCCGAGTATTCTAATGTCCCTAAGAGGAATTAGTCATAAAAGCACAGGCTTCAGCCCTCATGAGTTAATGACAGGAAGGAAAATGCGCATGCCAGAGCATCTATGGCTGGAGATGCCAAGACCTCTGGTGGAGGGGTGGACCACAGAGACTTTCTTTAAAAATCTGTGTTCTTCCCTACCTGCAATGTATCATCAAGCAGCCAATCAGATTGGCTCCACTCAGAAATACAATAAATTGTATTATGACAAAGATGTTAAGGAACGTAAATTCGAATTAGGGGATGAAGTAATGGTGAAAAACTACCACCACGAAGGTCCATGGTCGGCTAACTGGAAAGGACCATGCACAATTATTGACAAATATGGAGAATCAATATATATATAAAATTCAGTACAAGGCAAAAACTGGACGGCGCGCAGCTAAATGGCATCATGTGGACCAGCTGAAACCTTATATAAAGGATTAGATGTGTCAAGATTTCCTTGATACTGCCGCATTTTTCCTTCTGTCTGATTCAGATTTGAGAGACCAGGTATACCCGCCACTGTGATGCCAGTCGACTACCCTACGCCAAGACGATGAGGTCTCCAAGGAAGGAACATTCACCACCGGAGAATCTTGAACTTCCAAGGACACCAACGAACTCTTGCCGTGAATGGGACTAGAGACTGAGACCATCACAGCCATATACTGACACGCACTACACACCCTAAGTTTGGCTCACATGCATAACCTCCCAAAACTGCTTGTGACTAAACGCATCCATACACCTACACTGACTCCCCCTTTCGATTCTTTTTTGTTTGTTATATTTTTTTACTTCTCGATTTTCTGTATATGTTTATTCCCTTATTCCTATTTGTTTTTACTGCCATTTCTTCATTTTGGGCGGCACGGTGGGCTGTGGATAGCACTGCCACCTCACAGCAAAAGGTCCCAGGCTCGAATCTCGAATCCTGGCTGAGGACTTTGTCTGTGTGGAGTTTTGCATGTCCTCCCCGTGTCTGCGTGGGTTTCCTCCGGGCACTCCGGTTTCCTCCCACATCAAAGCAAGACATGTATGTCAGTTTAAACATATTGATGAAAGACAAGAGTAGAGCATTTGTCTGTATACTCCATCTCATGGTCAGCATATATCATCCACTGTGTATCTGTCTCCTTCTTATAGTGTTCCAAAGTTTTATATTGTATTGTATGTGTTCATTTCTGAAGCGGCAGAATTTTGGGTTTTCTAACGACATCATCAGACAGGCAAATTGGATGAAGTAGTTCTTAGATCTACCTCCTCCTGGCAGCTGACTTTTATTATCACTAGTCTAAATTCTCAATAAAATTGTAATTATGAAAAGTTCCACCAGGAAAGAGCATGGCAGACTTGGGTGAAGTGATGCTTTCAGGCAGATAAGCATCAAAGGGGGGACTGTAAGATTCTAAATCTATGTGACCCACTCAAACGCAGACAAATCAACTACGCTGCCAGCCGAATCAACCAACTTATCATAAATACAATGAAAGGTTAAAATGTAAGTGTAAGCAGTGACTCTTCGCCACTGATAGGCATAGTTTTCAATTATAGAATAGCAGCTGGGAGTGAGTGATCAAGGCCTATTCCAACCAAGGAGACTACATTAGCAATACAATAGACTGGTTCCTGGTTAGACCATGGGAAGTTGCACCTTCAGACCCCCCTACTCATGAGCAGACTGATTGATCTAGGGGAGCCAGACAGTGGCTTCCTTAAATCAATCGCATCATTTTTGAATATACATTTCGGTTTCCCGCCTGTAGAAAACAAAGCCCGAAAACGGTATTTAAAGTGATACAATTCACAGAACAGGATTCAGATTGACTCCGCTGAATCCAGAGTGCATTGCTGTATCTCTGACCACTGCTGTTACGAAGAATAAACTCTGTCATTTTCAACGAACATCGAAGACGTACTTCCTATTTCTTACATTGTCTTGTGATTTATTTATTTTTTACCTGGGTTGCTTTCCGGTGTATCCGACCTGTACTGTCAGAGCTGTGTAGAACGGTAGTCTGTGTTTCTGGTAGTTGAGTTTTCACAGGTATACCTGACCCTGACCCCGTCCAGTGGTACCTCAGGTCAACTCGCCCACACTGCAGACCTGCATGCTATATGTTAATAGACTGCTGAAGGGCTTGCGAATTTCAGTTTTTGTCCCTGTATTTTTAATTTACAGATGTTTGTGAAAAACACAGTTGTTATGCCATTCATTTTGCCTTGTCTGCTGCAACCACAGCCAGTTTAAAACCATTTTAATTTGACGATAACAGGTTAGTCTGACATGCC
Source organism: Ilyophis sp. 1 JC-2022 (assembly GCA_022702515.1). Taxonomy (NCBI): domain Eukaryota; kingdom Metazoa; phylum Chordata; class Actinopteri; order Anguilliformes; family Synaphobranchidae; genus Ilyophis; species Ilyophis sp. 1 JC-2022. The sequence continues at coordinate 63,868,899 of CM040401.1, read as the reverse complement.
TTCTTTTGAAGGCATAAGCCTCCTAATTCACGGTGCGTTTGCACTTGTTCTGACTGCATAGGAATTAACGTGGCACTGCGTCTGTCGCTTGGTTCTTCTCTGCAACCTGAGCCGCAGTTGGGCAGAATAGATTATCTAACTGGCAATTCCACTGAACCGCTATTGAGGGGCTTTTTGCATTCTCGAGCAGTCAAGGAAATCTCATTCGTTACAGTACGACTGTATGAAAACCGCAGAAATCCGGTAAATTTTCTATACCTTTTTACTTTATTTCGCTGCTGAGGTTTCTCATGAAAATGTGACAGAGCACAATGCAGAGGCTGTTGTTTCCTTCCTGCTGTGTTCATTTGTGGGAAATGAGTCATTTTACTGCCAGGGCTACACCTGTGAGGCAGTGTAAACGCTGCAGGAACCACAGCCGCTCTGAGGTGCGTTTGAAGCCAGGCCACTGTAAACATGGCATAAGGGCCGCTTTTCTCAGCCTGCCCTCTGATTCCCCCTCCCCCTGCATGGCAGGCAGAATGTAGGGGAGAGTTATGTAATGGGGGCGGAGGGGAAGGCACAAACTGGCATTGCAGCAACCGCGTTGGGGGGAAGGCGGATGTCTGTTCTTCGTGCTGTCTACCACATCTCCTGACCTTGCTCCAGGACGATTTTTCACTCGTTCAGCGATGGGGGATACACGGGGGGGCGGGGTGGCGTTTCTGTCCCCGATGATTTTTAGGCAAGTCCCGATGAAGAAGCAAGTGCCCTTGCTCTGGGCACGCGGCTTGCAAATTGCGGCGGGGTCTCGTCCGCTGAATATTCAGCACCCGGCGAATATTTGAGCTAAGCTTGGAAAAGCCCGGCGAGCTTTTTCTCTTCGAACATCCAGGGCTGCGGTCTGGTGCGCTGCGTGCCTGAGCACGAACGATGATTCATGTCAGCCGCCCCGATGAATACCACAGCGCTCATTGTTACAGTCAAGGTAGCGTGCGGCACAGTCAGAAATTAGTCCGGGGCCTTCATTTCTCCTTTATGCGCCCCTGTAGCTAGGGGCTTCAGAGAAGCAGTGTGTTCGTACAGGCTTATTGTCTAGCACAGGGCAGCAGTAACAGCAGTGGCAGTCAGGAGCGATACTATCCGCCACAGTGCTGGAGGTAACTTGCGCAGAAAGCGGGGATAATTTGCCTGGCCGCATTTTTGTGTGGGGTTTTTTGTTTATTCTGATGCGGCAAAGTAATTGAATTATTGACTGTCCAAAGGCTCGAGACAAGGCGACTGTTTGAGCTGCTGCTGCGTAGCGCGATAATGAGAGCACTGGTATGGTTTCGATGTGTCCGAGAGCGCAGGAAGGAGCCCTTCGCGCTTCAGTCGGCTGGTTGTGTTTTCCATCTCGGGTCTGTAGAAAAGGCCCAGCTCGAGACGTGGGCTGCGTTTGCCTCCTGCTCTAATTGTCAGTTGTACAGGAGCCGCGGCTATTTTTACACCCCTCTGCAACATGGGCACTTGCTTGTGTCGCCATTGATTTCCTGTGCCAGCGGCACTGTATGGAGATCTGTAAGTGTAAGCATGAAAGGGGCTGAAGAACTCTGTGGAACCAGTGAACGCCTTGCTGAGCTTAAATGGCTGTAGTCAGTGTAGTGTGTGCTGTCAGCTGTGCTTTGGTTTGCTGAGTGCCTGTGCCGTGCCTGTGTCGCTGTGTTCTGTGGCACACTTGCATGCTTTTGCACAAGCCAGGCTGAAGCCTGCTTCCTACATAGGCTGTCACTACTGGCCATGGTAGTGTTAGCATCTGTGACTGAGAGACTGCTTCCTGACATGGGCTGTGAGGTTTTCACTGGGATTGACCTGCTGGTAAATAGCACGGGTCTTTGAAGGCCTTGTGTGTGCTTCATTTTGAGTGGAAAATTTAAGGTTGTGAGAGTGCTGAGTTGCACAGGGTGCTTGAGGTTGCTTTAATTTATACATATGACAAAGTTCCCCTTTTTTTTCATAGTGATACATATCATGACCTCCAGACTATAATTCAGATTTATGAATTTGGTGATGTATTGTTCAAATAATATGTGTGTGTGTGTGTGAGATGGGTTATTTTCCGAGTAAATATGTCCTGTTTATTTCATAAAATCGATTTACAAGAGGGCCATTGAAGGCTATCAAAATTGTGCTTGGAAAGTGAATGCATTTAGTTAACTGATGGGAAGGTTATTAAGCCCTGAAAATGGCGCTCATTGTGTCCTCACATTGATGCCATAGAGTCAGTCCTGTGTGAAGTGAGTCTCCAGCTCAGTGCACTGCTGTTTGGTGGCACAGGCTCACAGAGGTGATCACTGATTGGGTGAAATGTGGAGTTTGAGGCTGAGTGTAAGGCCACGTGTGGCACGCGAGCCACGGTTCCCATAATGCTTTGCACAATCTTTGTTCTGGGTGGACCGTCCAAAGTCGGCCCCGGGGATGGAAAACCAACATTACGCAAAAAACCTAAACTAAACATGAGGAAACTATGGAGGGCACGTACAAGCTTTTCCCAGTTCATGGAGGAGAGATTAACGGCTACCTGTGGGCTTCTTGAAACGAGCACACGTGAACGTACATTGGATCGTTTGGGAGATGAGTGTGAGTTCTCACACACAATCCCCAAGCTCCCGCTGTAGCTATTTGGAGTTGAATGGTCCCATTTAGAAAAAAGCCCAGTGAAAAGGTTGACTGTCGATGGTGTTGAAGGCTGCGTGTGCGCCTCCCGTGATTCAGACGTTGTACGATCAGACTCGGCGGTGCTGGAAAGCGCTCGGCTGCTCCCATTACGGCCATATTCCCATTATGTAACGGTGATGGAATTTCTGCTGAGTTGGTGATCCAAGAGAGCGCAGTGAAAGCTGGGAGGGGTGGGTCAGATAGTCCCTCATTTGGAGCACACACCAGAAACAGACATGGCTTTCAGCCCTCTGTGTTGTCGGGGCCTGTGTGTACATTTCTAGTGTGTTGTGTGCATTGTTTCTGAACTCTTCACCCTGAGGTGGATAGAGGCCTGATTACTGCCTGATTACGGCCTCAGTGAAATGCTTTGCTCAGGGGCAACGATTTCAGCAAACTGTGGGGTTAAAAAAAGAAAAGCTGACATTGCTAATGTAGCTGTGTCGAGATTGGAGCGCCCTCCTGTTTAGTGGTGGGACGGCCAAAACCCATCGAATGTCTCGGCAGTTAGCGCCGCTGTTAAATTGAGTAACTTTGAAAGAATTACTGTCCCCATCACTATGAAAGGGTAACGCTCACAGTGAGACAAAACCCAATGGGCACAGCACCACACAGCACGACCCTGAACGGCAGTCGCCCACGTGCAAGGGTGTCGTCCTCCAGCCAGCTGGCCCATCAGTTATTGATGGATGTTTAATTATAGCAACAGAGGCTGTGCTTGTGCATGTCCCACTTCCCACCATGTGACCCCTGTCCTGCTGCGTTTGTCCTGTTGGAGATCGAATGTCCTCAACAAACTGCACAGAGACTGAACCGCAGGGAGCTTCAGATCTTCACACACTTATAATGGGAGTGTTACATGAGTGTACGGTCTTGTGTATTTGCAATGGAAAAGCAGGTAGGCTACCTTTTAAGCTGCTGGGTGGCTCATTTGGTTAAGGCAGTGTTCTAGTGCCTGGATGAGCCACATGGGTGAATCCAGACCGTATCTGTGCTGACTGTGGTCGGTAGCCCTGCAGGGCGATGCACATTCGGCTGTGGCTTTGCCCAGGAATGGGAGCGTTTCACTTGGCCGGGATGATGGTCTCATCATACACCCCCACCGCCACCACCGCTTGCAAGTCCGCCCTCATAACCTGCCTATTATCACAGACCCTGAAATAAGGTCTTATAATCCAAGAGAAACATAGACCACACACATGGCAGTGTATGTGCAGTTTGAAAGTAAACAAGTATGTCGTTATGGAATTGGGCGTAATTGGAAGGTTTTTATTTCATGCACGCGTTGCGGTTTGGCAAGTCCCTGATCTGTATTCCGACTAAGATTTGGAATGACTTTTCTTCCTTCTGAAATACACATTCTAAACTGTGAGTTCAGGGCAAGACACCTGTTATTATATGATTTTAGACTAATGTGTGTGTGTGTGTGTGTGTGGGGTCGTCTTTCTTATTTGTACTACAGAGTGACCTTCTCTCTACATGTGGAGGCCTATGCTATGCTATGCTCTCGTAGCGCTTTCACACATGCCATAGATTGTGAGGAATGGCGGAGACCTTAAGGGCTTTTAAGCTTCCTCCAGTTCATGTCTGTTCAAGCCCGGCTTGTGACCTGTGATAAGAATCAGCAGCTGACGTGCTTCAGAGGAGAGCGCGCGCTCCTCTCTACCTCTCCTGAATTGAATAGCGGAGCTCGCGGCATTGAGCGCTGAAAAATATGATTAGAAATTCCAGATGGAGAGGGAAAAGAGGGGGGGGATTTAAAAAAATTAAATAAAAAATCTTATGACTGACAGGCCATGACTGACGTGCTCATTTGATGGAACAAGAGCAAATGAGGTCTGATTGGGCAAACGAGGAAAAGACGAACAGCGTAGATTACATATGATAAGATTAAGGTTTCCATGACAGCAACGACTAGCCCTGGAGAGAAAGCTCCTCTGTGATCTAAAAATAGAGATGTGGATTAGACTGAATGAAGGCCGTCGTTATGCTTGCTTTGACGGGACTATTTCGCATGAATGGATGGCGCCCGAGGACGACACCAGGAGTTCGCTTTCTAGCACGATGCGTCTTTATATTCCGTTCCTATTTTTCCCTCACTAATTAAAATGTTACAACAGGCATGGTTTGCGTAGGAGTGTTCTGCCGCACTTAACTGAAGGCAGAGGAAATGTAAGAAACTGCGCAGTCACAGATGAATGTGCCATTGGCATTATGCTCTCACACACTGGGATTGTCATGAAGACCTCTGCTTCACTCCTGAGGTACTGATGGGATTGCACGCGTGCGCATGTGCGGTACGCACCACGGCAGTGTGGTATAATGGTTAAGGAACTGGGTTTGTAACCGAAAGGTTGCCGGTTCGATTCCCAGGTCGGACACTGCCGTTGTACCCCTGCAGCAGGTACTCTTTCTGCATTGCTTTCAGTATATATCCCAGCTGATGAATGGACTACTAATATAAAAAAAAAAAGAAATGCTGTGTAAGTCGCTCTGGATAAGAGCGTCTGCTAAATGCCTATAATGTAATGTAATGTACGCATTGCCCGTTAGCCACTGAAATGGCCGTGGATGTGCAGACAGGTCGGTGGCATTGTGCTGTGTTACAGGCCTTACAGGGTCTGACTCACTGGCCTTCCTGGGAGGGACCGTGTGGCCAGGGCTCAGCCTGATCTCTTTGTCATCCCCAGTAGGCAGCGTAAGAGCGCTTTAAGGCCCTGGCCGGAGATCAAGAGCTCAGCGCGGTTCATTCACGGCGGCCTGAAGCTTGCACCAGTGCCAGCCAGCTCCGGCTCCAGCGGTGGCCCAGGACACTTGTTAAACAAGCTGTATTTTTACCCACAGACATTACACCACTAATCCTCTCCAGCACAGGGCCACGGCCTTCCTGTCTGTCATATACTGACCAAGCTCAGTGACAGAACCAGGCTAATAGAGGCTCCTTGTGAGTGTGTGGCCTAATTCCAGTTAACATGAGAGAACCAATATACAGGAATTAGACCAAAGAGTCGTTGGTTTACCATAAAAATAACGATGTAAAGTTTACTCTCCCTCCTCAGTCATCTGAAGTGCCGTTTTTGATGGAAAACTAAACTGGACATAATTCATACTAAAGCTGCTAAGTTGTTCAGTGCGATTCTGTGACAATGTGGTACATTTCAGCTGGGAAGGAAAAAAGCTGAAACATTGAAGTGAAAATTTTTAATTGTCACGTTACCAGCGGTATTAAGTGACGTTTAAAGTGACCCCCCCCCCCATTTGGGTGTCCAGATGGTCTGTTGGAGGGTGTTGTGTTATCTAAAGAAGCAGGCAGGTGGTGAGGGAAAGCCACTATTAACGGCAACGGGCAAGGTCATTTATTAACACGTCTGCCTTTTGCATAAGTGAGGAAATTTCCATGTGGTGTTGTGGGGAAAACACCGTCGGCCTGTATCAGCCACGCTCCCAGGTCTCTGAGGGCCGTCTGAAGGTCTCTGCGTCAAAGTCTTTGTCTGTAACATGGCTTTAAATATCACCTTCCTGTTGTTTGGTCTGGACATACATAGTGAAGGGAAGTAGATGTGTTCAGTAGATGTAGTAACGCAGCTGAAGCTGTTTTTAGTTTATGTAATCAGAGGGTAGGGTAAGTGTTTGAGGAAGTCTTAATCCTCCTGCTGTACTTCCTGTTTTTTGAAAGACTCAAGGCTTCTGTTACCGGCACACTGGCAGCCGCATCGACTCATCTGTGAATCGGGTCTCATGTTCCGTCAAAGCCTCTTGTGTGACCAGCGGGGTCTTAATCCAGCTTTTCATTAACCTTTTCTTACGTTTTTTGCCTTGCCTTTTTTCCCCGCCTTCGTAGTTCTCAGGAGCTAAGCAGTTGCCCGGTTAATTTCTCCATGTTGTTAAGCAGCAATTACTGGCTGCTGAGAAGGTTGTGGCTGTTGTTGTTCCGGTGGTGAAAGCCATGGCTGTTGCTAATCTCCCCGCTTCAGATTCTTACACGCTTTCCTCCATCCCTCTCATTGATAAAAGAGGGTTTTTTCTTGCATTCATTCCATCTCCACGAAAGCGTTCTAAAAACCCTGCATAAATAAACAGGCCAGCTGAAAACAAACTGCAGGCTAGAAGTGCATACTGCAAATCTTGTTTTAGTTTCCTTTTCTCTTCTCAGTAATGCTATCAGCATGTTAAGATAGCGGGAGAACCCCCCTTTTCAATGAAACCAGAGGATAGAAGCAGCGTATCCCATGTGATTTATATTGAGCAAGTTCTTTCTTTTCTCTGTTGCTCAACAGACTTTGAAACTCTTGACTGCTTGTGCACTTGCTCTGGATAATACAACAAAAACAAATTTTTATCTGTCTTAAAGCTTTTATTAGTAAGCTTGAACAGGAAAATATTGTTCAGTTTTTAAATAAAACTAATTTACTGAAAAAGTGGTCTAATTGTGTGAGTTTCGCCGAAATGTCATGTTAGAGGAGCCATTTTGTGAAATCATTAAAAATGTGTGTGTTCTATTGGGGATAAAATGTCTCAAAGGGTGCTTCTCAGCTCAAGGGGTGGGGTGGAGGAATGAAACGGCAAGGTATAATTCCCCTGTATTAAGGCTAAAACCCCTTCTTTATTTAACACTGAAATTAAGGCTTTAGAATAATCCGCTTTTAATGGGCGTGGTGTTGTTGTCCCTCAGAATTATAGTACGAAACAAAAGCAAATGGAGCCATTTAAATGAGTGCAGCTGAGGGGGTTTTGTGGAAATGAGGGCACATGGACTGCCCTACACCTGTGCGGATGACGGACGCTGTGAGGTACGTTTTAACTGGAGGGCGTCCCTGCTGTGCAGTTGGACCCCAGTGTAAACGCCATGTGGGGCCTCGGGTATTAATAAAACATTTTTTTTAATTTATTGATTTGTTTTACAGGGACAATGTACATTGGGATGGCAAACATGCCAACCGCCAACTTGCAGCTTGACGGGGCATGTTACTATTTCTGTTAAATGTGCCAGAGTTAGCCAGGGAGGCTACATGTCTTTGAACATGCAAACTCACCCGCACAGAGGATCTGGGCCGGCCGGAACTCGAACCCGGAACCTCCTCCTTGCGAGGCACCAGTGCTAACCACTGTGCCACCATGCAGTATTTCAGTTTGTCATTGCTGGGGTGCTGTGTCCATCATTTGCTTTGTGGTTAATCCATACTAAGTTGCTTTTCACATGGCCATCAAAACTCTCGTCTGCCTGATTTTCCATAGTACAGAATTTTGGCCGTTTGGGATTTGGCTGGGATTTGGGTACTTTAGGTCAGGTGTCTTGCCCTTATTTGTCTGCAGATTTGCAGATGGAGATCGGGATGGAGAGATGGGGGAAGGACTGACATGATTTAAATGTATTTTCTCCTCCCTTAATGCAGGTGTGTCCAGCTCCACCCTCCTGCACTCGAAATCGCTGCGGGGCCACCGGAACTGCTTCGAGAAATACCACCTCATCGCCAACCAGAAGCTGTCCCGCGCCAAAGGGTCCAGGACCGCCTATGAGGGAGTGAGGAACGCCCTGAGCCAAAAAATCAGCCGCATTGTGCAGTACGCCCAGAACCGGGAAGCGGTGTCCGAGTTGGGCCGGCGAGGGGGGAAGCACCAGCTCCTGTACTTCAGCCAGCAGGGAGACCGAAAGCTGGTGCCCCAGTCCGACTCCCACGTGCCTCGCTACTCCCCCCGGTGGGCGGAGGGTGCCACTGCGGGGCTCCCAGGCTGCGGTAAAGGCATGCTGGAGTGCCATGCTACAGAGCAACTGGGGCTGAGCGGAGTCCTGGGGGCCGGGGGGTGTGGCCTGTGGGCCGGGGGGAAGCGGGCCCTCCATCGGTCCCAGCAGCAGGGCGTCGGCCCGGCGGGCCTCAGGCAGCACCGATACCAGGGCAACAGCAGAGAGGAGTGTGAGTATATACCGGCTGTACTCTCCCCCTCATTCGTCTCAAAGCAGGGGGGAAATGTTTGGGAGGGAGGGAGGCAATGATTGGGTGGGAGGGAGCCTTGTTGTGACTCTTCACAGGGATTGGAATAACTTTTTAAAAATTTAATAAAAAATTATTTTTGGTTTGCATATTAGCAGAGTGAATTCTGTGTCAGTTCACTCAATTTATTCAGTTCAATTCATGAAATACTGATAATGTTCCATGAGTTTGGTGACCTATGGAGTTTAGGGAGTCCACATTACAGAGATTTGTGTATTGAGTTGGGTGATATGGATTGATATAAGTAGATATATGTAATATAACCCTAAAATACTTCTAGAGATTTGCCTTGGTGCGATGCCTACATTCATGTTTATTGCAGGGCTACTCGGCTCCAGGTCCTGCGGGCCACAGTGTCTGCAGGTATTTGCTCCAACCGTGCACTACACCACCTGATTTCACTAATTGGCTTACTTCCTGAACTAATGAGGTAAAGTAATTAGTGAAATCAGGTGTGTAGTGCATCTATATCACACTGACCTGGAGTTGGTCTATTGTGACATTTTTATCAGTTACGATCATCTGTAAAAGTAGGAAATGGGTTGAATTATATATGTAATAGTTAAATATAAGTATTTAAAAGAGCAATATTTGTGTGCTACAACATCATCATACTAGCAGTAACGGCTAAACTACACAAACATAATCAAATGGATGGGCAGTTGCAGACCACAGTAGTTCAGAATGAATAAAAATTTCACTGAACACTAATGCGTGATGTGCTGAAAACCATATTGTGCAAATAATTAAAATGATTCTGGCCCTTCTGGGATATGATCGACAGCGCTGGTATAAGCGTATGTAATCCTCGCCCCAGCTGTGGAGTAGGTCTCCTGACCTCTCCTTTTGCGATCCCTCTCTATGTAGAACAAGTTACCTTAAAGCTGCGTCCATGTTTTATACACCGAACTGAGAGACAAAGCGGTGACGCACGGACCCCGCGCTGCGTGCGTCTGCTCGCGTTCCCTACCCTTTCTCCGGATTTTCACCGGAGAAAGGCTCTGCTGCTGAAAAACTGTCCTTCAATGGATCTCACCTCAGCGCCAAAGGCCGGAGCGCGAGGGCAACAATACGACGCGCTTTCAAAACTACGGCGGCGCATTCAGGAGGAATCTTTCCCAGAAATCGCCCAAGCGTTTGCTGGCCGTCACGACGCGAGCGTGTTGCTGTGCGAATGGAAAGAACAGGGGGTGTTCAGTTTGGGTGGGTGGCTTTGGCACTCCTCAGCGAGCGTCACAAACACACAGTGCTTGAGCCGCAGCGGGGTTCCTGGCTTAACTCTGTGTGTAACCCAAACTCCTTTGTTTTCTCTTGTCATTAATAACAGTGGCTGGAATGAGCGCTGAGGAGCTCGGCCAGTTGAAAGGACAGCTGCTTCTCCAGATTCAGAGTAAGAGGGCTCATTTACACAGGGCTTAAGAGCGCACATAAAGATAAGCGCTAAAATGTTGTGTGTCAGCACTGTGGGTTGAGGAAGTGTGTGGATAATGTGTTGTGTGCCGCACCTTGTTGTGCGGTGTTGTGACTGCGTTCTCTTTAACCAGGGCAAGGCTGCAAACTGTTTGCCAAAGTGTTGTGTTGCTTATGTCTCCTGATATCTCGCTGTCAATAATTAATAGACCTGTGTGCGCACGTGTGCTCCATGGGGCAAGGTTTGCTATCACTGCCCGGTGGAGCATGTTCTCTGTGTGTATGGTTTGTGTGTTCTGGGTGCAGTTTATTGACCATTGCCTGTATGTCTGAGTGAAAGAGTTATCATTACTGAGAGTTTTGTGTAACTGACCTGATGTCTGTCTGCGCCTGTGTAACTGACCTGATGTCTGTCTGTGTGCCTGTGTAACTAACCTGATGTCTGTCTGCGCCTGTGTAACTGACCTGATGTCTGTCTGTGCCTGTGTAACTAACCTGATGTCTGTGGAACTAACCTGATGTCTGTCTGTGCCTGTGTAACTAACCTGATGTCTGTCTGCGCCTGTGTAACTGACCTGATGTCTGTCTGTACCTGTGTAACTGACCTGATGTTTGTTTGTGTTCTCCCCACAGAGGTATTTGAGGAGCTGACAGCGGCTGTTCAGGACAAGGACTCCCTGGCCTCCGAGCTCCATGTCCGCCACATCGCCATCGAGCAGCTCTTCAAGAATTGCGCCAAGCTGCCCTGGCTGCAGATTGGCAGGGCGGGGGTCAAGACAACCAATGCGCCAGTCGAGTGAGGGAGTGAGGGTTTATCGTCAGACCAAAAAAAAAGCCCTAATTTAAGTGTGCTGTCCCGTCTCCTCGTGGCCTGGTCCCGCCCCCTCATTTCCTGTCTCAGGCCACCACCGCACTGCCTAGGACTGTTCCGATCGCCACCCTGCCCAGCTGTTACGTGCCCCTTTTCTTACCGAAACGAGACTGTTAGGACCGTGAAACCATGCGGAAAGGTTGCTTTACTTTGTTTGCACACAAAGAAAGGGGGTTAGTAGCCTGGGCGTACCAGTGGTCTGAAAAGGACACGTCTGTGCTGGACTAGGTGATCAGGGCAGGAAGGCCAGGGCAAAGAGGGGAGCAGGATCCTCCAGGCAGATCGACCCTCACAACGGGACCTGAAGCTGGACATTAACAGTGTTTTAGGGGCCTTCTTAGGGGGGCACCTTCCTTCTATGCAGAACCACTACAGTCAGCGCTGTAGTGTTCATTCAAGTTGTGTTGAAACATTTCTAATGTTATTATTTTTTTTACACAAAACCACTTTGTAAATCTACACCAAAAAACAAGACATTTGAACTACCTACATGATCAAAACGGATACAGAAGGTCATATGTGCGTAAATGTAGGGTGGTTTTAATCATGGTTTTAGTTGCTGTTGGAACAATTTTTATTTTCCTTGTTTTTGGTTTTTACCCATGTTTTGTTTTAACTATTTATTTTTCTCCAATTGCAGTACAAATCAGTGCAGTGTTTGAGACCTTTTGGTGTTTATTATGTTGAACACTTGATCCTCTGTGTTGTTTCTCTAACAAAAAGAGCGGAACGACGTTCAGGCCCAGCATGGTCCTGAGGGACTGGGTTTGCAGTGCACTCTGGGATGTCAACGTGGAGTGAATGGTTCTGCCATTGCTGTGGTAACTGCCCCAGAGTTGAGTGGTTTAATCAGTTCAGTGGAACTTAATAATTAGAGCTGAGTGAGCACGGGGCTATGCCCCTCCCTTGTGGTTAAATCCAAGCGTAAGGAGACAGCTTTACTAATGTGTTGGTTTGGAAGTGTTCAAATACTCTTAATGGTGTTTTACTGAAAGGGAATCTTTATATATGACTCTGGAACAGATTTATGATTTTCTGGCTTTGGCGTTTAGAATTACATCATGTAGATGTAGAGGATACATGTTGGTTTAGTTCGCAAATGGCTTCAGTAGAAAGCTTGCAGGTGGAGGAGAAGTTGTGTATTTATTAGTGGTTGTAGTTTACAGATTTTATTTGATGTAGTTTTCCTTTCATTTTGTCATTGTAACCTGTTGCAGTGTGTATCAGTTTTAATTTGGTTTCTTTTTTATTGAGTATTTATTGCATTTCACTTCTCATTCTGATAAGGAAGTTGTCAGGAAGGAAACTCTTTTCCCCAAGTGCTGTGCACAATAAAAGTTCAACTTTGGTTCACACATTTCATTTGGAATAAGAATTGGTAGTTAAAACTGTTGCGCTTTCAGGTTTGAGCATAAATTAAACTTGTAGTTGAAGAAGGTCAGACATTTTAACATGTACAGATACTTGCAGAATACTCTTCATATTTATCTCATATAATTGACAGTATTTCACTTTTTGCATAACTACATGGACCATATTGAATTTGTTAGATATCACCAAATGTACATTGTGTGAAAAAAACTATACAATTCAATGGTACCATTAAGTATTACAAGACAACCATTTTATGCTGACTGTACAACATGCTCTCGAAGCATTCATTATCCTCACTTCAACTTGATGTTCTGATTGAACATATTAACTGTTTTATTGTTTGATTGTCATTTTAAGTGTTTTGTAGCTGTATGGTTATGGTTTGTGATTTTTCTGTTATCTAGTTTTCATGTTTTGTCTGCTCACTGCAACTAGACCATCTTAGAATTTCAGATAGGCCAAGGTTTGCCCTCCTGTTCTTGTTCCTTATTTGGTATCCCATCATGCTCTTGGATGGGAAAATTTGTCCATTGCCCTCTGCTGGCTGTCAAGACATGGTGCATTTTCTGTCAGCCCATGACTACTCAGAATGGCAGAATGCTTAATCTTTTCTCATTTGGTTTTCATTCAATTTGTTTTTATCTAGTGCTAAAAAAAAAACACCTAGAAAATTTATATATATCCCCAATATTGTTTTCTCTTCATAAGAGAAATTATATTTGACCCCTTGGGGTTTAAAGAAAGGTTTAGTTCAGACAAAAAGGATATGTGAAGTTTTGGTTTGCATGCATGAAATGGTTGATTTACTGGTTTGATGCTGTACAAACTGAAGGTATTTCATCGCAAGTGGCTGCCCAATCCCGATCCAAAAGATTTTAGAGGAATGGTTTATTCTGCTGACTGCTTTCCTGAACAGGGGTGTCTGCCTTACTGGAAATTTGTATGTTGGTTTCTGTTCATTCTCAGTAGTGGATAATCGTATAGATGTGTATGTGTCTGTTTTGTTATTTTCTTTTCCTTTTTCAAAGTTTGATACATGGGTACTTCAGAGGCCTGGTGGGATGTGTGTGTGTGTGTGTGTGTGTGTGTGTTTGTGTGTGAGAGAGACTTTTCCATTAAACATGCAATAATTTGTGTTTCTGCAGCTTACTGCCTGTGTGAATTTTGTGTGCAGTAATTTGTATTTTTAATAAGAAAAATAAAACTATTTTCTTATTTCCTGTGTGATCAACCTTTTTTTATCAGGAGTATTTAGGCCATTGGTGCCATCTAGTGTGGAATTGTTGGTATTCAAATTGAGCAGGGGTGGGCATTTCCATTCCTGGAGGGCTGGCTTATATGCAGTTTTTGTTTCCACCAATTACCCTAGCTCGTCGGCTAATTAGCTGTACAAAGCAATGCTAGTTTATGCCTAGATTACATCATCGTGAAGCATTTAATACACAGATATAAGGACAGTATTCAGCTGTCATCCATGAGTTTATCGAGGAATTTTAAAATGACAGCTCACGTAAATGCCTGCATATCTTCCCTAAATCGCTGTCCAAAATTTTAATGGAACGGTTTGCATGTAGAACTGTGCAGAGAGCTGTTTTATTTCCTTGACGATTGCTCAACCACTTTTCCATTACCAAAATCGGATGCGGAATCTACTAAGAGCAAGAGGTCCATGCAGCACTGTTGCCAAATCGCATGGCTGCTTTCAGAAACACAGATTAAAGTGACAGCATTTGCATGCCAAATAAAACAAAACTGCTTACTACAGCATAATGCCTATTTTTGTTCAGAATCGAGACCCGGAACAGACTTCTAGGCCGAAAAGATGAAACCGCTAACTGGTTTATAACAAAAATGTATTAAAAAAAATTCAAATGGTTATACTTATTAAATCATTCATAATCTAATGTTGAGCTCAAATTGTGCATTTTCTTTCTAGAAAAAAAACGATCCACTGTTTCAGCTAGTATTGGAATTCCACGAGTCAATGAGAATTAGTTACAATTTTATATAATTGTGTGGTTAAAATTCAGCCAATGAACCCCGAAAAAGCCCAAACTGTCAAATCGATGCTGTCATGTGCGTCGCCACGACTACACCGCTTTGTGGACTGCCGCGTATTTCCGATGACGTCATGAACTCCCGCAGCCATCTGGCTCTCGTGCACGCATCAAGACGAGAGAGAGAGAACACAAACAGGACCAGCAGCAGCCCACATGGTGAAGGAGGGAAGTGGATACGGTTAGTAATTTACCATATGAAAACGTGACAGCGTGGCTAGCCTCTTGTCTTTATCCACAAATCTTGCGGATAAGTTTATGAAAACAAGAATATAAATATAAAAGGCTGTACGCATGGTTTTGAAAAAGCTAATTTTGCTCAGTGGTTTTCTCGTGATATTTAGTTTCTAACATTAATTAATGTTAGTTAACAAACGTCGATGGCAACAATTTTAAATAAATCTAGCCTGTAAATGTTAATTTAACAAACTTCGCTAATCAGATATTTAATAGCAGGGTGGTTAATACACACTAACGTGACCAATAAGATAAACGAAAGTCTGCCTACTTAGCTTGCGACCCGAGTTATGTGAAAGATGGCTACAACTTACCTCTTTTATTGTGTAACGTTATACATTTTCGGTGGCTAGGTACCGTGCACTAAGTTACAGTTTTACGGTTAGTCTACGTTGATGGCGAATTTGTAACAGTAGCATTTTAATTCCATAGCGAACAAAGAGTATAGATGTAACGTTAACGTTTTAATGAAAACTTTACTAGATGGCTGCGGAACTAGTGATCGAGGATCAGTAAAGTTAAGCACAGTCCAGCTCTCGACCGGTTTGTGCCCAAACGGAAACTGATCCAGAGTCCGTGTGGAGGACACTGTCGTAGTAGGGAATCCATATTGTGTCTCATCGCGCCTTTCCTAAAGAAAGTCCCGCCGGACTAAACGCCGTTAAGATTGAACAGGCGATGTTGTGACCAGTGTGCTTTATTGCCCTCTCGTATTATACAATCACGCCTTTCTAACAAAACGCCTCTTTATTGAACTTAAGTTATATGTGAGTAAGTTAATAACCATTGTTTTATTCGAATATATATGCTGTAACATTGTTACCTAAATACGCTAGATATCGTTATTTGGCTTTCTATTAACTTACTTAGACGACCTAATAGTACGTTAAGTTAGACTACTACAACTCAAGCCATGACGTTATTTCTCCGTTAAAATATAAAATTGACTGCTTCTAATTAATTACTCGGCACAGTTACTGGGATAGTGTAACTTTGTACGTCATGTCAGCAAAAGTACTCCACAGTAGCTAGCCTCCTAGCTTTTTAAAATTTTAGGCACAATATTTAATTATATAACTTATTGTTAAGATTGGGATATTCAGTATGTCACCTTGTAACTAGTGTGTAAAGTTGCCAACAGCAGCATCCACTGGGTGACACGAGCCGCGTATAGCCTACTGGCTGGTGTTGGCCTGATAAAAGTCAGTATTATATTTCACCTCGCTTCTAGACATAATTGCATTGAATAGTAGTGTACCACGAATCGATAATTGATATGGTTCCCCATCTCTCTTACACCCGCAGTACTGTAACCGGCGCTTAGCACAGTGAAAGATGAAGAAGGAAATTGCGGCAGTGGTGTTTTTTATGAAACGGCTGATCAGGAAAGCGGAGAAGCTGGAGTTGGAGAAAGTGGAACATTTTGTGGAGAGACTGACTGTGGCATTACATGAGAAATACAGGGGCCACTGGTATCCTGATAACCCCAGCAAAGGCCAGGCTTACAGGTGCATAATATAAGCCATGTTTATTTCGTTGTGCTGTTAGTCTCAGAAATAAAACCTAATAAATATTCTACTGCCAGACTGAACTTCATTCTACTGTGAACCAATGCATGATTTATATTCATGTTTTTCAGGTGTTAATGACGATAAAACTGTTTTGTGATACTGAATTGTCCCCTGGTATTCAATATTCTGTATGCAACCATTTATTATTTTGCTTGTAAGGACACTCGGGGACACACAGATTAATCAAGGAATATCAGATGTGGCATCTCGTCTAATCAAGTGGTAGGGGGGTGCAGGCCAGGTGAACAGCGTCATTGTGTGGTTCTCCTTTGCAGGTGTATTCGAGTGAACCAGTTTCAGAGGGAGGACTCTGAGCTGCTGCGAGCCTGTCGGGAGAGCGGGGTGCAGTACAAGGACCTGGGCCTGCCATGGGAACTCACGCTCTGGGTGGACCCTGGGGAGGTGTGCTGCAGGTGGGTGCGCACCGTGTGTCCTTTATTCTCAGAAGTGCTGCCCCGGTCCCATATTCTTAAAGGAAAGCTCCAGGCTAAAACTCTTTGACATTGCTAGAATTCACATATTGATGTAGTACTTTTTTTCCTCCTGTTTTGTGTAATATTTCAGTTTTTTTTAAATGTAATACAAACAGATTGATATTGTCACAGCAGACACAATGAAGTTTAATATGAGAGCGTGCATTCAACTGGCTATAGCACCAAATAAGTATCTAATATTTGTTTAAGCCCATTAGGGATAATAAGTCAGGGGTTTTCCCATGAATCCCCACTAATCAACTTTCTGAAATACTCCTACTTAGAGAAATCAATAATTTATCAAGAGGACATATCGAGTTTTAGCATGCTAGCAGCCTCAATAGTCCAGAATACAACAGCGTGGCTTCGGTGGGGATTGGGGGCTTGGCCACCAACTTTGCTTTTAGCTTTTTAGCTAACATTCTTACAAAGGGGGTGGTGAAAGTTGTTCTGGGTAATGTAGGAACATGACACATTGGAGCAGATGAGGAAGAAGCCTGGCAGGATAGCAAGTGAAAAAAAATGTGAATAGCGATAAATGAATATATTACATACATCAGATAATAAACCCTGGAATTAATTGTACATTTCTGCAACATGTTTACTAATGATGCAAGTGTTTCAGCCTGGAGTTTCTCTTTAAAGCGTCTCAGAGCAGGAGTGCTGATACAGGATCAGTTTTGTCTTAACTCATAATGGATAAGATAAGGAATGTGGACAGGGGGAAACCTGAACCTAGATTGGCACTCCTGCTCTGAGACGCTTTGTGTGTGTGTGTGTTACATGATAGTCTCCCTACTTCTCCCCCATCCCTCAATGAGAGCAAGAGTCCTCATCGATCTCAATGGACAGCTTAAGCACATGATAATAACCATTTATGTTTTTCACAATTTTACTATTTAGAGCATACAGCTGTACTTGTACGGCTTTGGGATGTTGTAAATATATTCAGAATAGCTTTATCTGTTGTGGACATCATTCCGACTCCCTTTATGAATCTCAGGTATGGCGAGAAAAACCTCGCCTTCACAGTGGCAAGTTTTTCAGGAGACAATGAAGACGATAAGGAGGACGTCACCAAGAAGGTAACGAGTGCCGTGGAGAAGGTGACGTCGGACTATCACTCTGGTTCCTCGTCTGAAGAAGAGAGCAGCAACAGAGAAGCCCGTTCAACTCCCCCTTTCCCCCATTTCCAACCCCGTTACCAGGTACAGCAGTCGGCACAAAGCCTCCTCACTCCCTTTCAGTTACAGATAAAGGTCAAAAGCCGTAATTATGTATGCTGAGAAACTGGGTAGGCTTAGGCTAATATAATTATTTCAATTTATTGTGTACTTGGATTATTTATAACACACAATCCAATATTTTTTTATCATGCATGTGACATGAAATGCGTGCAAGCAGTTTTTGTGTGCTTTATTGTCGTTATTTGTCTGAACGTAGTCGAAATTAACCTTGTCTAGCAAGCAGTGATTGGAGAAACAATGAGTGGCCAAACAGCTCCAGTTTATGCTTTTCCCATTCATGATGAATCAAAATGTCAGATGGAACCTTGTCTTGCAGGTTGTGCCTGAAATCCCGTACCAGCCAGCTCACATGTGGTGCCCATTTCCAAAAAAGAAGACCGGACCCAACAAAGGCCACGGCCCTCCCCAGCCTCACTACGGCTTCCGTCCCCATGGCAGGCCCAACCACTGCTACAGACAGAACGGCTGGTTTCCTGCCAGGTCCCGAGGGGGCCAGGGTTACTGGGGCAGCAGCCCAAACCTGGCTCACTGTTAGGAAACCACTATAGTGAAGCAGTGATGTAGTAACTCTTGGGCAATGAAAGAAAGGATCTGTAACTGAGATGATGCTGACCAAACTCTGAAAGTATTTTTGTAGTGAAGAAATGTTTTCTTTTTCTTTTTGAATTTGTCTAATTTTAAAAAAGATATGTTGACTCTGCACTTTAGATAATTTGTTATAGAAAGTCTGTGTAAGGTATGTGCTTATATACAGAATTAGAAATCTTTGGCTATGATAGGAAATTTTTAGATATGGAAATATGTACTGTATTTATATTTAATGGGATCACTGTTATTCTCTGATGTTTGGCATACCATCAGTTTGTTTAAATGACCAAATGTTTTATATGTATTCACATCATAGTATTGTGCTGACTACTTAAATTATGAAATGCATTAAACATTTTCTTAACTAGACAAATTACTTTTGCTGTGTTTAACTTGCGCTTGGCTTTGTGACAAGTTTTGGAGCAGGTGTTTATTCTACATGATGAATTGTTAACATAGTAAATACTTAAATTTCTTTGTACTGTACATCAAAAGTATTTCTCATATATACTGTATGACATACTGTGCCCTGCATAATGTTTGGGACAGACCTATTTCTTTATTTGGCTCTATAATCACTCATATAATTCACATGTGGTTAAAGTGCAGATTCTCATGTTTTATTAGTGTATTTTTATACATTTTGGTTCACCATGTAGGAATTACAGCACTTTTTATGCATAGGCCCCCTCCTTTCAGACCACCATAATGTTTGGGCCAAATGGCTTCACAGGTGTTTCTGATTAGGGGTGTTAAACTGCTTCCTTAGTGCAGGTATAAGGGCATTCAGTAACTAGTCTTGATTCTAGACTTTTCGTTGTCTGTTATTGGCATTTGTTAACATGAGGACCAGAGACCAAAGCACTGGCGAGCTCAGAAAGGGCTTGACAGGCCAAGGAAGACCTCTACAGTTGATTAAGAATTCTCACGATAATGAAGGAAAACCCCCAATCACCTTTCCGACGGATCAGAAACACTCTTCAGGAGGCAGGCGTGGATGTGTGGGTGACTATTGTCTAAGATGACTTCCAAATAACTACAGAGGCTACACTGCAAAATGCAAACCACTAGTTAGCTGCTAAAACAGGATTGCCAGGTTAGTTTGCTAAGAACTACCTAAAAGCCTGCAGAGTTCTGGAAAAAGGTCTTGTGGACAGATGAGGCCGAAATTCACTTGTATCAGAGTGATGGCAAGAGCAAAGTGGAGGCCAAAAGTACCTGCCCAATATCCAAAGCATACCACCTTCTCTGTGAAGCATAGTGCTGGGGGTGTTATCACCTTCTCTGTGAAGCATAGTGCTGGGGGTGTTATCACCTTCTCTGTGAAGCATAGTGCTGGGGGTGTTATCACCTTCTCTGTGAAGCATAGTGCTGGGGGTGTTATGCCTTGGGCATGTATGGCTGCCACAGGTACTGGCTTGTCTTCATTGATGATGTAACTGATGATAACTTCAGAATTCATTCTGCTGCTGCTTACAGAAAAATCTGATCTCAATTTCAAGCAAATGCTTCCAAACACATTGAACAGCGCTTCATCCTACAGCAGGACAATGATCCCTAACATACTGCTAAAGTTTTTAAAGCCAAACACTGGAAATTTCTTACACTGGCCAAGTTAGTCGCCTGATCTGCATTCAATTGAACATTTACATTACATTACATTACATTATAGACATTTAGCAGACGCTCTTATCCAGAGCGACGTACATAGTGCATTTTCAAACTAGGAACAAGAACGTTAAAGAAACAACCCTAAAAAGGCAAATATGAATCTAAGTACTAGGCGCAGTCAGTATGATTGGGGCGCTTTTTTTTTCTTTTTTTTTTGGGGGGGGGAATTACACAACATTAATAACAATAGTCACAGGGAAGTAGGGAGGGGAGGAGAGAGGTGCAGCTTGAAGAGGTGAGTCTTCAATCTGCGCTTGAAGGCAGTCAGACTTTCTGCTGTTCTGACCTCCACGGGGAGCTCATTCCACCACCGTGGGGCCAGGACAGACAGACGTCGAGACCGGGCGCTAGCATGAAGAGGGGGGGGTACCAGTCGTCCTGAGGAGGCGGAGCGCAGGGATCTGGCAGGTGTGTAAGGTCTGATTAGTTTTTGGAGGTATGGGGGGGCAGATCCTCGGACTGCCTGGAAGGCGAGCACCAATGTTTTGAATTTGATGCGAGCCATCACCGGTAGCCAGTGGAGGTCGATGAGCAGGGGGGTGACATGGGAGTGTCGGGGGAGGTTGAAGACCAGGCGCGCTGCTGCGTTCTGGATAAGCTGAAGGGGTCTAATGGCCGATGCTGGCAGGCCAGCCAGGAGAGAGTTGCAATAGTCCAGGCGGGACAGCACCATTGCCTGGACCAGGAGCTGGGTTGAGTGGGTGGTGAGGAAGGGGCGGATTCTCCTGATGTTGTACAGGAAGAACCTGCATGCCCGGGTTACTGCTGCGATGTTCTCGGAGAGGGACAGCCTGTTGTCCATCACGACTCCGAGGTTCCTGGCACAGGGCGTTGGGGTCAGTGGAGTGTCCCCTAGGGAAATAGAGAGACTGAGAGGAGGAGAGGTTAGAGCAGGAATGTAGATGAGCTCAGTCTTGCCAGGATTGAGCTTGAGATGGCGGTTGTCCATCCAGCTCTGGATGTCTCTCAGGCAAGCGGAGACGCGGGCTGATACCTGAGTGTCAGAGGGTGGGAAGGAGAGAAAGAGTTGAGTATCGTCAGCATATGAACATGTGTTTCATATGCTAAAGGAAAACTTCAGGTAATTGCCACCCGAAACAAACAGGAGCTGAAGATTGCTTCAGAACATGCCTGGCAGAGCATCACCAGAGATGATAGTTAGCACCCATAGACATGGGTCACAGACAAGCAGTGATTGCATGCAAAGGATATGCAACAAAGTACAAACGTTTATACTAAACATGACTACTTTCATTTACGTAACATTAATATGTCCCAAACATTATCGTGCCCTGAAATGGGGGGCCGTGTATAAAATGTTTGGGACAGACATATTTTCTCTTGATTTGGATATGAACTCCACAATTTTATCTTTTTAATCAAACAATTCCCATGTGGTCAAAGTGCAGATCTCCAGAATTATGTATGGATTGCCCACACGATGGCGATATAGAATTCCATTGAAACGGGGATCACACCATATGCAGTGCAGTAACTAAACCTCGATTAGATGCTTACCAAAATGTAAAAACATGGCTTGCAGTTATTTTAATCTGAAGCACCTAGATATCACATTCGATCGAAACTGCAGTATCATACATCATAACCTCAGAAACAAGAAAACATTGGAATCATACACATTTAATTCAATGTACAAACAAAACGCGTCAAATGTAATTGTACATTGTGTTATGCGGAAACTGAACGGCAGGTGGCTCTTAGTATCAACTTCAGAATGGATACCTTCATCCGGAAATCACGTGTCTGGATTCCAACTCCTATCCACCTGCTGAGAGCCAGGCAGGGAGTCGGGTGGAATCTTGATGCTAGCGGAGTGGAGAACAGTTCAGGCGCTCCGAGAACTTTGAATTTACTGCGTTTTGTTAAAGGAAATTTCTGGAGGAAATTAAGAATCGAAGAATGGATTTTATGTTATTCCGTTGTTGTACTCTATTGGGGATTTTATTGGCAGGTAAGTTTTTCCCCCCCAAAATTCCCTTTCCTATCTACTCCTCCGCTTGCATTAAAGCGGGAGAGTGAAATGCCGAATGGCGTAGAGATGGAGCAAGCTAAGTTAGCTCGCTGGACAGTAACTGGATAGCCAGTTCGCTAGCTACCTGCTGAAAAGTTTATTTCAGTGGACAAACGTAAAACATATGAGGCGAACTGTCTCTGAATAACTCCATGTTACTGATAAGGTGTCAGGTTTAGAACCTTAATTTTGTTGAACTGATTTTTGTTTGTTTGTTTGCTTGTTTGCCACTAACGTTACCGTTACGCTCGCAAGCGGGCTAATAAAGACTACAGCTTGAGAACCTCTGTAGGCGCAGTAACGTTAACGTTACGCTCATCTCCACATAGTAGCCTAGTGTTCATTATGAACGAATCATTTTCTGCTAGTAGAAATTGATTTAATGGTGATGTATTTTGTAGCAACAAGTGGGTAGTCGACTGTCTGTAGACTAAATTTAACATGGTAACTTGAAAGTGTATATATTTTTAAAGGTGTCATTTTCACCTGGTTCCAAACTGATAGCTAAGCGAACGTTACGCGCTTGTTAATGGAATTGACTGAAATGGCAAACGGGCACACGCACAACTGAATAAAGAATTTGTTGAGACTGAAGGGGTGGATTTTTTCAGTCTCTGTGGATTTTCAGAAATGTAAATCGAAATAACGTTCGTGTCTACGTTCTTGGGAAAGGTTTAATTTTTTGGCAGACTTCCCAAACTTAGCCCGTAATGATATTTATGTGATAATGATATGCTTACATATGCATGAAACACACTTGACTAACGTTATTTGAGTTCGTAGCCTACTTTGTGTAATTATGGGTCTCATAAATGCATCAGAATTACGATTATCTAGGTTACGTCAACTGATGTCAGCATTATTTTAGGGTGGAGGGAAATAACCTCTTATTTCCAGAGGTTCGGCATTTAACTTTGGACAACTCGCGCCAGAGCTCTTTACTTAGGCTAGTGTTAGCCTACAATATACCGTAATGCGACTCATCGTAAAATAATCATCCCGCCTGCCTGCTTAAATTACTTGGACAGTTTAATTGCGGAAAGACTACTGAAATACTACGAGCAGAACTTTTACGGTTAATCGACAGCAGTAGTGTCTGCTCCGTACAATAAAGAGATTGTACAATACAATAAATGTAGTTTTCCATTTAATACAGTAGTTAGGCTACATTTGTAAATGTTTCAAAAACGAGACAGCCTGTCTATATATTGTAAAAATGCATACAACATGAAGGGTTAAAGTCGCATCAAACATAATTTTGTCAGATTTCGTTACGCTGTTTGCCGTTTTGCAGCCGATGGTTAACAATCTGTGTGATCTGTGTTAAATCTTAACGAGGCTTTAAAGTGTTGTGATTTTATTTCTGCCATCTGCTAGCATAAGCAGCCAATCTAAACTGTAACCCCCTCCTGTGTGAGCCAGGATTTAGAAGTCTTAAATTGACGTAATTTCAAAGCATTGACAGAAATTAATCTTAATCTTCTATAATTAAAAATATACATAATTAGCCACGTTGGTTTGTTCGGTGACTGCATAAACTTCTGCCAAGACAATATTTAAATCTTTAAATGCATAAAAATAGTGCTAATTAACGTTTATTTAACTATTGAGTGAAGATGTTGCTGGCGTCGTATATAGCAGCCCACACCTTTTGTTTGGTTGTAAATTATGATTATGTTTGGTTGGTAATTATTATTGTTATTGATTATTCCCACCTGGCTATGCCTGGATCGTGAATATATTTTATATAGATTAGTAAGATTTTTATTTTTATTTTATTATTATTATTTTTTTAAAATAAAAGTTTAAGTGGTATTTTTATCCCTCTTTGCCACTTAAATTTTAGAAGGTCACCTTTAATAACATTTTTGCTGTTGAAGTTATCAACCTTGCATGGACGATTGCTTATACTACAGCATGCTGTGAACAGCCAGATATGCAAGAACCAGATCAATCAGCGAGACTCCCATTTGTCTTTACCTTGCTCATGATAATAGGGCAGTGTTAGGACTGGCAACCTGTTTCTCAGTGCAACAAAGATTTTCCAAGTATCTCTAAATAGTAGAATATTGAGTTAAGTCAGCACAAATGCAACTACTACAAGAGCGCAGACAAGCAAGCGGTGTCCTGCGAGGCATGTGGTGTCAGCTGTGCCTTCTTTTTGCACTGCAGTTTGCAAGTCAGGCTTGCACAGACATGAGTCTGAGGAAGACCCTTCATGTGCAGCTCAACAGGTGGACCTGTGGTCACCCAGTCGACCCGTAGGGGTCGCTAGTGAGCAGTCAGATACTGTAGTCCTCCCTGTCTAAAACGGCCCCAGATACTTTTGTAGATATCTAAAATATCTTGATTGAATTCAAGAACTGAGGCAATCAAAAACGTACATAAAAATTTAAATGCGATTAAAAAAACAAAACAAAAAACAAAACAAAGTGAACTATCTCTTTAACAGGATGAGCCACCCAGCAGCCCGCGATAAGGCCCTTTGATTGCTCACTTTGCGATTGGAGCTCAAAGCATTTTGGCTGTTACGGCAGAGAATTGGGCTGAAAATTACCCTCCATTATCGCTCAAAACAGCAGGCGAGGGATGCAGACAGAGCATTGCATTGATTACCAATAAAAAGTTAATTATTGTTTTGACATTTGTGCTGCATTTATGACGCATGCATTTATTTGTCCTCGACAAATTGGTGTGTTTCTGCCCCAGAGAGGATATCCACAGCACTTGCTAAGTGTGTGAGTGCACGTGAATGTACTGCCTGTGTGTACATCCTATACATGTGGGTGTGGGTGGTAGTCCAATGGGCTCTAGGCCTGGAATTTTCCCTGAAACTGTCCCATCCCTAATCAGCCTCAAAACTGAAACCAAGGTAGATAAGCATTGCTTGGTTCCCAGCGGCCAGTGCTGGCGCTCAAAGGTTGCCTGCGCAGTAAAGGAAAACAAGAGGCTGCATGAACACATGCATGGCAGGGGCAATAACCTCCTGGTTCACTTGTTACTGATAAACTCAGGAATAATGAAGCACTTTGTTTTCGGGAAGCGAGTGAGCGTTCCTGCGGTGGCGGCAGGGGAGTGCAGGGAGGGTGAGGACGCAGAGGCTCGGCCTGGCCTTTGTTTAGCATCACCGCATTCCTAAACATGCATTTCCCCCCCCTCTGTGCAACATTGTGTGGTCTGCACCAGCTCATTTCCATCACAATGGTACCTTGGGCTATAGTCACGGGGAGCTGGCCCACTTCCTACAATACGAGCGCCCCTCCACCACTGGGTTATTCATTTATTCATTAAAGATGCTCTCAGATGGAATGTCGATGGCGTAATTGCATTTGTGTTGAAAGTAAGTTATTCCTCTGGGTTTTTAATTTTTATTCGATTGTCTGGGTGTACTGGCATAACCCCGGATAAAGAACGTGTAAATTAATCATACATTTTGGCACATAAGGCTACACATTCTAGTTGGTGTGAAAGCTTTTAGTGAGTGGGATGTATTCAGATTTCCTAAGACAGCCTTAGTGTGCCTACAGGGCATTTGGCTGAATCTGTTATCAGGGTTTTTTTTATTTTTCCAGGCAGCATCTGGTACTTGTTATAAAAATGTATAATAATAATAATGAACAGAGCTCAAAGTGCCAGTCACAAGGCCTAAGCTCAAAAAGGACCCAGTGGGCAGAAATATAGTTTTCTATAATTATGCACAAGGTTATGGCATTAGGTCATATAAACATATGAAGCCCAACATGCCTCTTGATGAGATTTGACCCAGCACCCTTGTGCTGGAGAGCCAGCCTTACCTAGAACCCGGGCTGTGTACCCTTGTGTCCTGATGGCCATACTACTTGCATAGTTGTGAATTTTTGTAATGCATAAGTGCACTGTGTACATTGTTTTCCATAAAGAACCATTATCACCTATGCAAACCTACCTGAGATATACCCAACCAATAAAAATAAATTGATTGATACAAAATGATTTTGGCCACATTGTTTCGTCAAAAAATCTGAACTTGTAAAATTTGATGAAATAACATAGTGATTTCTGAGATGTTTTGCTAAAAATCCTGCATTTTCTGATTGACTGTTGAATCAATGTAGTGGAGCCAACTAATGTTGCTGATGTGAATGAGAGATTTGTATTATGGCAAAGGGCAGTAACCTACTGTGCAAAATGGCATACGTCGACGGTTGATTGTAAAAAAAGTAATGTCAAAATTTGGCTGCCATATTGGATTTTTGAGACAAATCATGTGAACTAAGGTGTCATCAGATGTGGCCCATATGATTTGAGCTGTTATACATGAGCATTATGTATAGTACGAATGTGTAGGTTTGTCTGAATTGTTTAGATCATATATTGCTATTAGATTCAGCATTGGGTTATAGTCTTTTTAGTATGTCACCCATTAGGGGTGTAACGATACACAAAAGTCACGATTCGGTATGTACCTCGGTTTTGAAATCACGGTTCGGTATGTTTTCGGTACAGCGGAAAAAAGAAATGCAAAACATAATTGCTTTTCATTTATTCTGAAGTTATAAACTTGTAAACAGTGGCTAATTGGCCATAATTTTCTGAACAAAAGAAGGCACATATCCTTCTTTCTTAAAAGCTATGGCGTTTGTTACTGCTTTTGCCCGGTCTGAATTAGCCTAGTGGAGGCAGCTTAAATGCCACGGGGAGCTGGGTTTACTTTGCACTCCACTCTGTTTTTCTTTGTACCTGTTCGCCATACTGATGAGGCTGGGCTGTGCTAACCCTGCATTTGTTTATTTTTATTTTTTAATTAATTTTTTTAATAATTTGACGCCCAACACGGAGCTGTCTATATACAATTCCCACTCCAATTTAGAATGTCCAATTATCTCCCCACTGCACTGGACATTCGTTTATGGTCAGAGGGCAGATGTGGGAAATGTGTCTTTTCCGCGTCATTACCGACATCACTGTGTTCGCGGTGCACACTGGGGACTTGGCGTCATGCACGCCCTTCGCAGGGAAGTTTTGACTTTGCTAGCAAATATAGCTAAAACGGCTAACAACTACAACAATAACGTTTTAACTTTTAATTGTATATGTTTATCATTCTGTTTAGGTATGTTGGCCGATACAAAATCATTTCATGCAGAAAAACAAAAGCTGAAGTGTTTTAAAAGCTAAAATTGTCATGTTTGTTTACTGTTCACAATGTGGGTCGCGGTGTGAGCTGCCATGATGATGTGATGTCAAGTTCTTCCTAGTTCTTCCCAATCCATGATTTCCGACATGGAACTCCTAGTTGGAAGGGCGTTTTATTACAGTTGGAAATTAAAAAACGAATGCAGCATTAATTCAGTTGCTGTGCTCATGGGCTGAACTAAAAACATCCGGCTCTTTGCGAAAGTTATGTCTTCAGGGAGGAACTCTGAGTTTTGCATTTAGGTTCCGCACACAAAAAAAAGTTATGCACGTGCGTGGTTAAAGCCGGACTATTCATTCAGCTCACAACGCGCGCCGAACCGAAAGTCATGCGCCGTACGGTTCAGTACGAATACGTGTACCGTTACACGCCTAAGAACCGTGCATTATTGGATGTTTTTCCCATTTCAGGATGGGATTGTGGTTCTTCTGGAAACATTGTTGAGTCTATTGCCTCAGGGATGTGATTTACCTAAATTTATTTTTCCCAATTAAATGGGAAATGCTGATTATTTCAGACCCTAAACATCTCAGCCAGAGGCAGAGGACATGGCTATGTCATAAACACACACGTGAAGAACATTTGCACCTTTTGGCAGCTGATGGCAGAAGAGAATGTTCAGTAATAAAGCCAGGTTCTCGGGGCTTTATTCACTTTTATGGTGTGGAAACACAGTGGGCTATTTCCAGCTTAATTGGACTAAATCTGGAACAATCGCATTCCTGCCCATGCATTTCCTCAGTATGTCTATACCTTCTAATTAGGGATGTGCGCGTTTAGTCGACTAGCCGATTAAACGTTGCTACCCTCGCTAGTCGGCACCAGAAATGCTAGTCGGTTAAACTTACTATTTTATTAATGTACACATTTAAATTACATATTGACATAATTTGCACTGAAACTTCATGTTTTCCTGGTCAAATGTTGCTTTATAAAAAAACGAGAATCCGTTACTAATGTTAACAACGCCGGATTAAAAAAATAATTTAAAAAAACGAAGGAACAAAACAAAACGCATTAGCCTGTTCGCCCTGCAAGGAGGAAAGAGTAAGTAGGCCTATCGCGTTGTTGAATAGCCCAATAAAACGAATCTAATGTCACGTCGATCAGTCAGCCTAATTGTTATTTTTTTGTGTTCCTATTATTGGTAGCTTTTCTGATGACCGATTATTATTTTTTACTGTATTTGCTATGCGATCGCGTTCACCCAATGAAAATGCCGTTGTAATAATCAGGCACGTTTCCTAAAAATGTTTTGTTACGTTGAATATTGTTTTCAATAAATGTTATTTGTTAACTTTTATTTAGTGAATTGTTGTCATGTTTTGTAGGATAATGTGCAATGTTCATAATGCAAGGCGCAAAGTGCCACACATTTCAGCGGCATTTAAAATACGATTTGGTTATTGAAGAATGTGATTAACGGTTTCAAATGGCTCTTATAATATACGCAATATTTTTTCGGACAATGTTTAACCTTATAGATTAAATTGTGCTCAATTTTGACTGTTTTCTGAGTGTTTTCCTACTTTTAGACTAGTCGACTAGTCTAAGTATAAACTTCCGTTTAAACGTCAGGGAAATTAGTCGTTAGGAACATCCCTACTTCTAATACATTTCACTTGTAAGCATTGTTTCCTGCTGTTACCTAGTTTTAATGCACATTACATCCTGTGTGTGTTGGCAGAGGTGATTAATTCTCACAATGCTAAATGGTAGGTTCTATTAATCTTATCCATTGATTTTCATCAGCATAGGGAAGCCGAAAGCTAACTGGTTACCCAGCCTGTAGAAGGTTCTAGATGAGAAGAGTTATCCTCTGAGTCTCCTCTGCGCTCTCCCCCAGCACACCAGGAGACACTTTCTCTGTCTGTACCTATAGTTCCTGACAGCCTGTTCCTGCCTGTGGCCCCCCTCCCCCACTCCGCCTCTCTGCGTGGCAGGAAGGATAATGTTGTGCAGACCTGGTGTTGGTGTTGTTACCTGATAAGCCTTGCCTACACCACGTCCCCAGCCAGGAGCCCGTTGCTAGGATACCTTTTGAAAACATGCAGACCAGGCCATGGGTGATGGGTGCATATTGAACGGATTAACCCCATGGTCCGAATTAACCCTTTGTAGTGCAAATTGCCCCCCCCCCCCTCCCTTAAGGAACACACGAGTGAAGAGAGTTGAATGCACTCCAGTTGAAATAAATTGTAAATAACTTTGCCTTGAATTGGTTCAAACTACAAAATGTAGTATTCAGCATTATGAAGACAAGAATTTTGAGGTATTTTATTTTACGTGGCGGTTTACTGAATTGCTGTTTGATAGTTGCATTAAATAATGTAGACTACAGAAATCTCCAGTGTGGCTAGGCTAATGCTGGGCTTGCATTCATGTATGTAAGTAGTAAGTAATGGAACAACAGTGATAGGTTCCTGCTAAGTTTATGGTAATTGTAAAATCGATCGGTAACGACAGCTGTAGTGGGACAATTCCACACGGGTGCAGCTTTTGGTACCTAAAAAGTGTCTCAGTGCTGCAGACTTTGGGACTAGAGACAAGGCTTTGCAAAACAGTTTTGCATATTTTCTTTGCTCATCCCGCTCTACAACAGAGCCACTCCATCTAGGTAGGTCTAATATTTGTGTAACTATTTCATTTTCCTAAAGGCTAGGGAAAAAGTAAAAGGGTTGGTAAAGTTTAGCTTGCTAAGAAGATCTATGAGGAGTCAGGCGATCAGACTTGAACCTTTTGAACTCTGTCTGCTCAGGTCGGTTCTGTAGAAGGAGGAGGTGCAGTTGGGTGAAGGTATCATATAGCTCCTTGCCTTTCTCCTCTCAGTATGTGTCATGTCCTGCTCCTCTCTGGACTGCGTCACTGAGGTAAATTATGTCATAGAGGAGTATGTTAGTCTTTATCTAATCAGACTTGGGGGCGATTTGATTGAGGCTTTTATATTCATAAAAGAGATTAACAAAATTAACTATAATTGTTCACATTGAGTTCTGTCAATAGGACGAGGGGGCATAGATGGAAATGAGCAAAAGGTAAATTACATTATTAGCATTTTGTAGATGCTCTCATCCAGAGATTTGCACAATTTGTAGCAATTTTTTTACATACTATCCATTTATCCAGCTGGATACTGAAGCAATTCAGGTTAAGTACTTTGCTCAAGGCAGTGTCCTACCAGGTAATCTAACCTGAAAACTTTGGGTTGCAAGCCCAGTTTTCTACCCATTATACTACATTATACTGCCTGCAGCAGACATCAGGAAGTACTTCAGGAAGTAAAGGCATCTGTAAAGTCGACACTGCTGGTTTTCATGATGGTGAAGGTGTCGGGTTTCTGCCCAGCCTGTGTGGTTGTGCTCCTCTCACTCCATGTATTATGAATGAGAGAGTGTGGGCTTCTCTGCCTCAGGAACCTCTGGGTCTCACTTGGGGACGGACACCAGAACACCTAATGACAGGTAGAAGTTAGCCTCTCCTGTAGAATCACCCGAGAGAAACACTGTTGAAACCTTTGTTTATAGGGGTTTTTAAAAGTATGTTTTTACTGGTTGGAGAGTTTATTTTTCTAACCAGACGCGCCCAGAAAATGATCTTGTGGTCAGGCCCGGGACAGAAGAGGCAGCAGTAGGGATGATCTGATGTTTGCCTTTTCTGGAGGTCACTCTAGTGCCTCTGCTGGCTGTTAGTGATCTGGACTGTTTTGGTGTAACCCCCCCCAGAATGTGTAGAATCCTATTACAGGCCAAGACGTCTCGGTGTTCTCTGCAATCTCATGATGAAGACAAGCCCCGTGATGAATATTCAATGGCTGGACCGTATTAATATTTTAGAATTCTGGTGGGGTACAGGGTTGTCATCTCGCCTGCAGTCTCTCTGGCTACGAAGGCAGATCCTGGTTCCTGCTCTTTATTCCTCCTCCTTGGGGGGGGTGTAAGAAATAAATAAAAATAATTTATTTGGAACGTGAGAGCATGAAGGCGCTGCAGTTGCTTTTCTTTAAGACACTGATAATGATTGGTGTGCATGCCTGTTTTTGACTGTGTTTACAGTGGG
Source organism: Ilyophis sp. 1 JC-2022 (assembly GCA_022702515.1). Taxonomy (NCBI): domain Eukaryota; kingdom Metazoa; phylum Chordata; class Actinopteri; order Anguilliformes; family Synaphobranchidae; genus Ilyophis; species Ilyophis sp. 1 JC-2022. The sequence goes on along the minus strand of CM040401.1, from coordinate 63,837,470 downwards.
CTGGGTTTTGTATTCTGGGCTCATTCTTCATCCACAGGTCACTGGCAGGAAAGTCATTTCAGGAGACCTGATTGTTGGGTTCATGGGGGGTCTGGTTGCTCGACAACTGATTTTCATCAGAACCAGTTTGTGCTTGCAATTCTCTCTCTGTCTCTCTCTCTCTCTCTCTCTCTCTCTGTATCTCTCTCTCTCCCTCTCCCTCCATCTTCCTCTCCATCTCCCTGTGACTGTTAATAAAAAATAAGGTCAGGACCGTAGTGTGTTTCACTCGCTCCGATTCCATCAGTCAGCTGCTTACAGCACGTCTGGCATGGAGATGAACCGTGAGCACATCCATCACCAGGCGCAGTCCATTTGGAAGCCGGTGCAGCTTGCATTCCTTGGGTGATAATGAGAAGTAATGGACTTGCGTGATTGATAAACCCTTAAACGCTTTCTATACGTGATATTTATTCCCCACCCCCTTCCCGACACACTGCTTTCCATCATGCTGCAGAGATCGCCTGTTCGCAAAACCCTGACTGTTTTTTTTTCTTTTTCCTTTTCTTCTTGATGATCGATGTTCCGCCTGACAAACATTCCACAGATTTGGGTCATTTTGCTATCTGCTGTCAGCCTAAAGAAGAGATCATAGTTCTGTTTGAGCCCATCGATGGCTTTGAAGTCTACAGTATCTAGGTCCCTGGAGATTTGCTGTCCTCTTTGTTCGTCCCTAACAGAACCTGTTTGTAAGACTCAAGTCAGTGCAAAGATTTTTCATTGATGGCTTTGAGCAAAAAAACATCAGTGTTAAATGTGTTAAACCAACAGGGGTAGAGCACAACTTGCAGTGCTGTTGGCGGGTGGAGGGGGGCGAGGAGGGTAAATAAACAAACCTCTGCCGCATTAAGACGTTCCGAGACAATGCGGCAGTGTTTTTTTGATGCTCACAAAGGAGCGGCTCACTGCTGGGGAGGGTTTTTAAAGTCCACAGTTCTGAGAAAGGCTACAAATAAGGCAAAGAATGAGGATCCCTGTACCGCCGAAAGGCTGTCATTCTAATGAGATTTCTACTCATCCGCACCATCCAAGGGTTTATTTATGAACCCTGCCAAGCCTCTGGAGGTGTCTCCCTCCAATCTCCGCCCTCCTCCATATTCCCTCTGTGTTGTCTGCACTGATCAAACGGGGTCACAGATAACGGCTGCAAGCCAGGGTGTCTCCTGCTGTCCGTAGTCTGCCTGGCCTGCCCTTCAGCCAGCACAATGAGGGGTTTTGGGTTGCAGTGTGGGAACACGTGTCACCACACAGCGTATAGCGTCATGGAGCCTAGCCCTCCCGAAACTTTAGGTTTCCCCCGTGAGGGATTATTTTAGGACGTTTGACTAAGCGAGTGTAACGTATGGTTTTAGAAATGCAAGCCTCTGAAAAAAGGACATTTTTCGAGGGTGAGAAGTGCTTTGCAGCCAGTATTGTTTTTCATTCTGTTTGGAACCTTTGATCTCAATTTCCATTCCTACATTCAGGGAGCTGTTTGTAAAGAGAAATTTATGAGAAATGTTATAGTTGCCATTTGTACCTCAATGCGCAAAGTAACCCTGTTCAGTAGAAGTGCAGATTCTTACGGAAATAAAAGCTTCCCATGTGTTTTAAATTGAAGAAAGAATGCTGTTTAAATCCACTGGAAGACCTAAAATACGGGCCTAGTTGGGCATTTTAGCGTTTCAGGACGTGCACCAAGTCACTGTTGGTCTTGTGCCTGGTGGGTAGACGCAGTGTAGTTGCAATGTCCGGCCATTTTAGAACTGCCGTCGCGTTGCCGGGTCATTTTGAAACCGTTTCTTTCGGAGGCCTTGTTTGTCCTGTGGGTTGTCAAGGCCCTTGTTTGTGAACTGTGCCTCGTCACATCCCACGTCTGTTCGTTTACTGAACTGAATAAAATGATCAGATGTATGGAAAAGCCTCATTTGCCGCACAGTCTAGGGGGGGTGAATTCACAGCGGTTGCATAGCAATTTATTTGCTCTGAATTGCAGGGTAAATTGGCTACCTTGTGCTGTGCATTTCAATCATGAAAAGTGATCTTCCGGGCCCCAGCGGTATGTAAACCGCCCTGTTTATTTTCCATTTAGATCAGGTTGATTGAATTGAAGAGGCCCCTAACGGAAGCTTATGCAAAGCGTGGTTTCTGTGTCCAGGGTGCCAACGCTATGGTGTCAGATTAAAATAAACATTTACCCTTAATTTACCGTTCAGAACAGAATGTTTTCATTGTGAAATCAACCAACCGCAGGCTACGTCAGCCGGAGGCACGCGATGCTAACGTTGCATTGGATGATGGGTACATCCCCGGTGTGCAGGTTCTGCGGGCATCTCGCAGCTTTAGCTGGTGGCTATGGAAACGGTTTCCCCTTCCATATTGCGGCACCTGAAAAGAGCACGCATCTCTGTAGGCGCAACGATGTCCGCGCGCGGGTTTAGAGAACCGTGCTGAAGATTTGTCTGAAAAATCCACTTCAAAGCAGCCATTATTGTAATTGCACGTTTGCTCTGATTAGTGCAGTGCACGGAGCCCATCGTTTCTCCCGGAATTACAGCTGCCTAGAACGTTAGAACCGCAGAGCTAATTGTGAGTTTAATCCTTGAAAAATATTATGGCGCAAATAATCAGCCGAGGCAAAGGGGGGAGTGGGGGGTGAAGCAGCTGTTGCAGAAGCCATTTTTAGCGCCTTTATCTCATTGACAAACATTACGCATTGTCAGCTGCCAGCATAAAGTAGAAAGCAAATCAACGCTGACTGGAATCTTCCTCCCGGTACTGTCCCTGATGTTGGCATTCAAGGCTCCTCGTCTGTCTTCAGTCAAAGGGACAGTGTGATTGCATGCGTACATATGTAAATAAACCTCAGTGTGTGAAAGTGACTTGTTTGTGGGAATATTAATATGCCAGATTTCCTCAATGCGTTTTAATGGGAACACGACTGAACATCCCTCCTTTTGCAGCAAACGCATAAAGCTTGTAAACGTACCGTGAATTCTACACTAAGTTTTGTTAAAACCACTAATCTGTTTTCGTCCAGTGATTATAAATAAATCGGCCAGTGCTTTTATGTTTAGTCAAAGATTATTGCGTTTGCATTTGTGATTTTTTTCAGTCAGGTTGTTAAAAAAAGCGACACATGCATTTTTAACTTGGTTCTCAGCTGAATCCTGCTCTATTTAAAGGGGTCTTTATTACCAGCCATTCTTCAGATGTTAGTGCATCTTCCTTTTCTTTGAAAAATGCAATGAGCCGCCGACACGGCGCCGTAAGCATGATAATCACCTTCCCCCACAGTGCTTTGCATCTGTGTGTCGTCTTGTTTTCTCTTAAAAGTGTGCAGTAGCAGTGCTTATGAGGCTTCCACAAGGCGACACGTCTGGCCGTGTACGAGAGGGAGGGTTGAGTGCTCAGTCACAGCGCAGCAAGGTCGAGCCGCATCGCACTCATTTAATTACAGGAAAGCATTTCCCTCCTATTAACATATTACCATCAAGCTCTTATCAGATAAACGCCGCTCTCCTTTTCATTCCCAGCAGCCTCTCCTCTCTCACAGACTGCATGGGGAGCAGGTTGGCCCTAAACGGCCCCTCCCCAAAACGGCCCCTCCCCGTGGGCGCTGACAGGCGTGAGGCGAAGGCGTACCCCCATTTCTGACCTAAGGAGAGATGGTGAATGCTTATCAGAAGGATGGTGGGGGAGGACACGGGGAAGGGGCTTATTTGCATGATCTTGTATTTAAATCAGCGATTCAGGTGGATATGAAGTACAGTCTGGCTCATCCAATAAATGGTACATTGTGTAGACGGCCGCTCTGCCTTCTCGCTCATCTGGACAGGCCAGCTGGGAAGTGCTCTAATGGAGCTGATGTTTAATTCATGGGTAAGGCGCTTCTTCCTCTGTATGTGTGATAATGAAAGAGCGAGCCGTCTGCAGTCAACCCCACACAAATCACGCTCTGCTTAGTGATACTCTGTGGGGGAGGGGCAGAGAGACGCCGACCCACATATGAGCTGTACTGCAGCTAGTAGCATTGCGTGCTAGTACCTCAGGTAGCTGGGCGCTTCCTCATGGGGTTTGGTGTGAACACCGTCACTACAGGAGGATGTGATATGAAGCGATATTTCACAGAGGTCTAGTTACCAGGACCGAGTGTGTACCGGTCTCATGATCATTTTATTATCATGGAGTAGCTGTTGTGATTGTGATACGCCAAACATCTAACAAGAACAAAGTGTACTGAATGCGAAGATCAAGTTTCCCGGAAGCGGAGGAAAGGTGTCTCTTAGTGGGGAGGTATTGAGTTGCATAATCTTGTGAAGCTTAAAAAAACAACCAGACCCTGTTGCACAATTCCTTGTTGGAAACCATTTAACTCGCCTTAAAATAAACTTGTAGACGTATACTGTAAACCTCCAGAGCAAGCAGACATAAATGGGATTTAATGTCCATACCAGCTCTGCATAAGTGTTATTTATTCACATACTTTATATCAATGTTTCATTTTTTTCTTCTTCTTTGCTCTCCTTGCTGTCTGTAGGCTGTTGAGACGGCCAACATCATACGGGGCGGACGTCCAGTTTTGTTCACTCATAGTTGGAGTGAAATGCGCTGGGAAAATGAGTGTGAAGCCCCTTTCACATGAACAGTGGCAGAAAATTGTACACCTACATGTGACGCTGTTTATTGTGTGGAGCCAGGTTGTGTTGTGAGGTCCCAGCTGAGAATGCAGCACTGTACCCGCTTGTTTGGGTCGAGTGTTCCCTGCTCTGCCACCCCTGCCTGTCCTGTCTGCTGCTGTCCTTCCAGGAGACTGGAGACATGTCTGTAGGTTAGATAGCGCTGGTGAAATGGATTGTGGGTACCTTTTTGATGCCGTGTAGTGATGCTTTTTACAGCATTCCCTCGGGTATTGGAACGCCTTGTTTCCGCATTTGTCTAGTGACTCGGGACACACGTATTTCTGGTATGCGGTATTTCAGTGTGCAACTGAACTGAAAAAGGGCCCAGCTTGTTTTTCTCGTTAGACTTGGAAATGATGCCTCTCTGCTTACGTGCCGAGACATTGGTGCCCTGAAGTGACGACGTTGCTAATGAACAGCGGTTTTTAGAGGTCAGCGTTCACGGCGCTGCAGTCATGACGGTGTCATCCTGCGATACATCTCGCCGCTCTCTACTTGCTGATTGGTGAAAGATGCGGCTAATTAGTTCAGTTTACAAATTGTGAAATTCAGCTCTGTGCAAGAATATTGTTCCATAGAGTGCTGAGCGCAAGGTTGCTTAGCATTGCGAGATTCCCTTTTCGTTTTGTAGCACCATGGGAAATTGCTTTAGCGTTGCTGGGATTTCTCATTTTAGAAGCAATTCGAAGCAAATTTCATGGTCTCTGGCTCATTTCAATGCTGCTGTACATTGTTGATAAACATTTACTTTTTGTCACAGTCTGCAAAAGGGTACAACATATTTAAAAAAAAATTCTAAACACCGATGGCAGAGATGCATACAGCAGCAGTCGGACGGGGGGGTTTAAGGGCATCGAGTGTGGTCGAGTGTGGACCAGGGGTGGATGGACATTATCATGAACGCAACATGTCCCCCCCCCCCCCCCCCCACCTAAGAACCGGCCATGGGATCCTCTGTATATGGTAAACAGCAGTCAGTCATCCACAGTAAAGGAACTCATCCTGTGTTTCTCCCTCATTGGTCAGCTGCAATGTTACTGTTGAGTCTTGATCACTTCATTCAGCTCTAGCTTAAGGGCTTATTGCATTTATCTCAGCTGTCCAGACTCCTGACCCGTTTATATGAGTTCCGAAGGGTTTGATCTTACACCCAGTGATATAATACAGCGTTTAAGAAAAGAAATACTTTGAAAGAATGTCATGAAGGAGGAAGGAGGAAGGGGAAGGGGGGGGAATTGCTCGTAGCGGCATCTTCCCCTGTGTGATTGCATTAACCAAAGCTGCTGTGATGTATAAAAAATAAGAGTGTGTGTATATCCAAGCTCTTGCTGTCAGTTGGTTGTGGCTGTGGGGAGTCGGTGTGGGCTTTGATCATGGAGTAATGGGAACTGACAAACAGTGCTTTTGCGGCCACAGCTACCTGCAGGAGGTGTGCTGAGTTCAGTCTGCACACCTGCGGCGGCCTCCAGCCACTACTGCCTCCACTACTGCTGGGGGGGGGTTCTGTGCGTGCGTGCGTGTTCTGTGCATGTGTGTGTTTGGTGGTGTGTGTGTGGGGGGGTGGGGTTCTGTGCATGTGTGTGTTTGGTGGTGTGTGTGTGGGGGGGTGGGGTTCTGTGCATGTGTGTGTTTGGTGGTGGTGGTTGTGTGTGTGTGTGTGGGGAGGGTATTGTTGTTCAGGGGCTGGATGTTCTTGCTGTCAAATGAGAGGATGTTAAATGCAGAGCATGAATACAAAGGCCAGCCTTTTATTAGATCTTACACTTATAATAGAGAACACCTATCCTGATGTCCCTGCTGTTTCTGTCCTCCTCTGGAATGACAGGAAAGGTGTATTTCAGTCACAAAGCACAAAGCAAGCATTTAGAATAGCAGGTGACAGGGTAGTTCAGCTCACACACATGTGGAGCAGAAAACTTGGAACAGATAACAGTACAAAACGTGGGGTGTGTCGGTGGCGTGGCCTGTAGAGCACTATCCACATGCTCATTGCCACTACGTTGGTGGTTCGAATCCGCCAGCGCAACCTTTGTCGAATGTCTATCCCTCACTATAGCTCCCCATTCTTCCTGTGTCTCTATACTGTGCTGTCCAATAAAAAACAAAACTGAAAGCCCTTAAAAAAAAAAAACGGGACAAAATGTAACATCAAAGCATGCTAGATAACCCTTATGAGCCATCCTGTGCGAAATAAAAAATAAAATAAAGTAAAAAATCACACATTAAATAAAATATTCATAAAGACTAAATTATTCTGCTTGAGTTGAGGGCAGTTAGAAATACTAAGGTGTTTTTGAACAACTAGTGAATTTCTCTTTTGGTTTTGAGAGAACCTAGGCCACGAGGCCTGTGGGTAAGGGGAGTGCGATTAATAAAAATGTAGCCCCTGAACAAACCTTTAATGGAAAAACTATGAACATCTCTGCAGGGTCAGCCCCTTTCATTTGATTGATCGGTCTCTTGTGTGCGTCTGAAAATTGGACGAGGGGCTTTGGATTGTCCACTTATCAGGACCTCTCCACCACTTGGTAATGCTGGTTTGTCTGTTTACTCAATAAAAAGGCGTCAATACTTTCACCCCAGGGAGATTTACATGGGCTACAGCCTTGTGAATTATGGGAGTGGCCTATGGTCTGTGCGGTATTTCCCAGCTGGTTACCATGGAGCCACAGGTGTGCTGTCAGTATTTTAATGCCCATGACATGGCATCAGGAATCTTAGTTTAAAGTGTTAATCTTTCATTTTTCAGTTTTGGTCTTCAGTGACTGATGGTCACAACAGTTTGTTTTCATACTCCAAATCCCAGAATTCCATTCTAAACGAAGCTACACCCCCAAACAAAGCGACATGGTTTGCTTGGGGCTGTAGAACTAGGAGCGCATAGAGCGTTTAATTTTCTTAGAAGATAATCCGAGCATATTTTGGTGAGAGACTGCCTGGAGACGTTCAAGTTGTCATCCGACATGGTAATATTCTTTTTTGGATTTTTAGGCACTTTTCCACATTCGACCTGCAAGTTCCTCTGAATTCACATGCAAGTCCACATTTGAATACTTGGGAATGTCGCACCCATCGGCACCAATGAAAAATGGCATATAGAGGAGCCACTTACAGAATGCAAATGTATTGCTACAAACGTGCCAGCGTGAAAAGGTATTAAACATGGCATGTTTTGACATGAAAAAAAAAACTAAGGATTACAGCTTTAAATTGTTTGTGGAAACTGAGATTTTGCTGTCTATCTCATTAGGACTAATTGTGGGATGCGTGTAGTTGCTGTCAGCAGATCATCTTTTGGGGGGCGTTCTGTCTCACCACAGAGCTCCGGAGACATCAGCCATCCTGACTTTTTCAGGGCAGCGCTCGGTGATGTCCCAGCAACTAATGAGTCTGAAACCGGACTGGTTATGAGCACGGGGCCTTAATCTTTAATTGAGCCTCGCGTTTCTGGAGAGAATGTTCTGGTATGATATTCACGCTCTGCTGGCTTAAGCTGTCAGTTTGTGCGCCCTTAAAAATGAATTAATGACAATCGTGAGAACTCGACTCACCTCGGGGCGCAGCTTTCAGACGTCCTCGGACTCGTCAAAAGGAGAAAGGCAAAGTTTGGCCGTCTTTGCCGCTTAATTGCAGCGCAGCGAGAAACGATGCGCGAGTTTCTCTTTCGCATGTCCGCTGCTTTTCCCGACCGCGTACAGGCTGACGGTGTGCATCTGGGCGCGTCTCTCCGAATAAAAGCGCCACAGTCAGCCGTTGTGGCCGAGCCCTTAAATAGCGCCGCTGCCCTCTTGATCAAAGGCTCATTGTGGCCCGGGCCTGGGGTGCGCAGAGGGGTCTCGGCTGTCGGCCCGGCCTGTTTTTCTTTTCACTGTGGGAGGGGAGGGAGCCATGTGACCCTTCTGCCTTCATGGACACAGTTGTGCCCTGTGTCTGGGAGGAGGTGTGAGTACTGGCCAAAAACAGCAAGGAGTGAGGAGGCTCGGTACGTAGCCTTGTGTTAGCCAGTGCGGCTTTTTCAACTTTATTCTTCAACCTTTTCTAGAGGTCTGTCATTTGCTGTGAGAGTGTGCGTCTGTGAGTGTGCGTCTGTGAGTGTGTGTCTGTGAGTGTGCGTCTGTGAGTGTGCGTCTGTGAGTGTGCGTCTGTGAGTGTGCGTCTGTGAGTGTGCGTCTGTGAGTGTGCGTCTGTGAGTGTGCGTCTGTGAGTGTGCGTCTGTGAGTGTGCGTCTGTGAGTGTGCGTCTGTGAGTGTGCGTCTGTGAGTGTGCGTCTGTGAGTGTGCGTCTGTGAGTGTGCGTCTGTGAGTGTGCGTCTGTGAGTGTGCGTCTGTGAGTGTGCGTCTGTGAGTGTGCGTCTGTGAGTGTGCGTCTGTGAGTGTGCGTCTGTGAGTGTGCATCTGTGAGTGTGCATCTGTGAGTGTGTCTGTGTGTGTGTGTCTGTGTGTGTGTCTGTGTGTGAGTGGATTTCCCCATTTTGACCATAATTGCCCCTTTTGAGAGTTGGTTGGTGTGCTGGGAATGTTTGTATGGTGCAGGTTAGGTACAACGAGATTAAAACACTGGGCCTTGGTGTGCTAGGCTAGCCTGCTGAGGGTACTGTATTGTCTCTTTGGAGAGCAGATTTATATGCATTGGGATCTAGTGTTATACCTCCTATACCATCTATTGGGTCACCTTGTATGGCTCCTTTAGAACGCACAGCTTACAGAATGGAGTACTGCTTTATTGCAGGGCTTGCTGTCCACAAACTCTCAGGGGTTTATTATTATGTTTATACTGTTACCCAAAGCTGGCAGAGAAATGTACATTTTGGCCAAGGGTTACACACCGAAATCAACAGCACAATTATATCTGATTGCTTTTTTAAAAACCAACTTGTGCTCCAGGTGTTAATTATAATAAGATGTTCAAAGCTGTAACAAGCTGCATGTATACAGATCACTCATTATATTTTGTCACCCCATATTTAAATATCATGATGCACAAAGGGTCAGCTGTGTTAACATCTCATCTAAAAACACACACACAGCTGCAGTCTGATTGGCCTGTGTTTTAAAGTGTGGGAAAGAGCCATGTTTAAAGGCCTCTCCGTGCGGAGTGGGCCACAGACACTGTATTCACTCATGAAGAGGCTCATGGGTTTGTTTATCTGAGCTCCACCTTCCTTCCTGTTTGTGCACTGATACGGATTGTCCAGGTTTCATATTCCTCACCGTTGATGATGCCGTGACGTCTGCATGTACAGACTATATTCCCATGGCACTTATCTTCTGGGGTTTTGTGGAATCCACTCTGGCTGTGTGCCTATCAGTGAGTTGGGGCTGATTCATCTCTCCCTGGTACCCTGGGTGGGGGCGTCTCTGGCCTGCGCCCCTCTGCTGGACCTGCTGCAGACGCATGGGAGCCGGCCATGTGGAGAATTAAATTGGGTAGTGGGGGGGGGGGGGGGGGGGTTGGGGGGGTTGTTGTCTGCCTGTCTTTGAGGCCTGCGGATTAACTCCTGGCTCCTGAGGAAGGACAGGGGTGGAGGAAGGTGGGTTGGGGGGGGGGGTCTGCAGAACAGGATTAAACACACAGAGAGCAGCTGTTGAAAGTCTACAGCACCCATATGTTGAAAGGTGCAGATAGTCTCGAGTATAAATAAGCATTGCCCCCCCCCCCTCCAGTGGCCAGAAGCTTATATGAATAAGAGACACATAGGACATTAACCTGCATGTAAAGGGATGACTTTCATTGGTAATGTTTTAAAATAAGTTGTCAAAATGAATGTTGTTTATCGCTAAATGGTGCTACTACAATATCCGGTGTAATCACCTTTAAGAAAACACTTTTGCATGTAAACTAGTGTAGCCTAATTAACAACCAATTTCCTTCCTGTACTCATGCAATCAAGTCATACTTCAATTTCTGAAAGAACATTATTAAATAATGTAGCAACATTTTGTCATATATAGTGCTTGAAATAGGATGTTTTGAGTGCATTAACTCAGCTGCTGTGTGTATATATATATATATATATATATATATTTATATATATACTTTATATACTTTATATATACTGTTTAATATGCGACATGCAGTATGCAAAAAATATCCTCCATACTATTTTCTAAGCGTACTGTGGAAGTGTGGTAAGACCTCCCACCCTTGCGTGGCCATGCTCTCACGTTGTTTTTCTCTCAGTGTTTTTTTTAAAGAAAGGGCAAAATCCAGAATAAACACCTTTGTTACCCCATCTTTTGTTACCTTTTGTTTAGAGGAGGTCAAATACTCTGGTGTGGATTCCACAGGGATCCTATTTGCTTTTGTATTTTAGGCCTAAACCTCCAGACAAGCTCTCTGCGCAAAGGGAGATATTATCGGTACAGGGTTATTCCATTTAGTTTCTAGTGCACAAATCCAGCAGAAGAGCTTCTCAAAAAGGACATGGATACACTGAGTTTACTTCATCAGAGTTAACTTCTCATTTCATCGTCTTGCACATGGATTAAAGAAAGACTAACTGACAATGAATGAGGTGCAAATGTGGTGGATGTCCACAAAAACCCATAAGGGCATTTCAACAGTTTCTGTTTTATTCATTACGTACAGAACTGAACAAAAGTAACAGGATTTACTCACTAAAAGGATAAATTAATCTGTTTCCGGCAACTTAAAAGAAAAAGAAAAAATGCTAATTTTCTTCTTCCCCTGCCTGGCTTGGTCAGGGTCAGCCCAGGTGTTTCAGCGCCCTCCTGTCTTCTAGCATCAAACCAGAAATAACCAGTTTACCTGCCTTCACATGATCTAATACCACACAGTCAAAGGGTCACATGATCTAATACCACATAGTCAAAAGGTCACAGCTAGAATTCCAGGACTTGCCATTTCCCCCCCCCATTTCCTGTCTCCTGAAAAAAGGGAAAATAGGAAAGTTACTCTGGGGTAATAATTTTCCGTCTTCTGCACACCTGAAGCATAAGTTTATTTATAAGGCACTTTTCTTTTCCGTGATGTTCAATTTCAAAGAACTTCCCAATTAAGGAGCTACAGGGACAGTTTTACAGTACTGCTGTAAGGCTGCAAGCTCTTAGGACTACATGCTCAGTGCTCCACTGGGCATTGCTCGGCCATTTTGTGCAGCAGGGAGTGAAACACGTGGAACGGTTCAGTCTCACTCTCGCCATTATGGGACCTCAGGGACCAATATCGCATGCAGCAGTCCATTAACACCAATGGCAGGGGCAAGTTGGCACAATGTTATCTTGAATTTATGCATTGTCCATTTTTAAGTTGTCCAAATATAAGTTGTCCATGGATGGTTTATTGATTGATTAAAATGTATATATATATATATATATAAAATTTTAACAAAAAATAGCCCTTATTCTTTTCCTGTAAGTGTAAAATGAGCTGGATGCTAAGGTATATAGCCATGCTTAATGTTCTGGGCTCTTTTGAAGCCTCCTCTTAGGATTCACAGGAATGGCGTATCATAAACAAGGTGAGAGGTGACGATTAGTGGAGTTTGTTTTCTAAAATTGCTTATGCCCCGTTACAGGGATTCTTTAGGGAGATTGAACTAATGGCTGCTCCAACATTTGGATAAAAGGCAAAGAAAAGCCCTAAATTTGCACCTTATTGAAAAGTGTATTAAGAGGTTATGAACTCCAGTCTAAAATGCTGATACTACTCAATTTTACCAATGATTTGTCACTTATTTCCAAAATATTAGATTTTGAAATAAGTGTAAAATGTGTTCAGCTCTCAGCTAAACCATGATGTTTATCAGTGTTTACCATGAGTCTATTTTGTTTAATGTCTGGTACACTTTCTTTTAATATACGTACGTAGTATTGATGTAGTCCATCTTTACCATTGTTTGTTGTTGTTCAAGGTTACTTGGTTCCTTTTTGACTTGGCTGATGTAATGAAAACAAAACAAGAGCAAAGCCATTTCATAATATCTCCTCCCTCATACGCACACACACTCACTGGGTGCGCACACACACATGCACTCACACGTGTACACTAGGGATGTTCCTAACGACTAATTTCCCTGACGTTTAAACGGAAGTTTACACTTAGACTAGTCGACTAGTCTAAAAGTAAGAAAACACTCTGAAAACAGTCAGAATTGAGCACAGTTTAATCTATAAGGTTAAACATTCTCCGAAAAAATATTGCGTATATTATAAGAGCCATTTGAAACCGTTAATCATATTCTTCAATAACCAAATCGTATTTTAAATGCCGCTGAAATGTGTGGCACTTTGCGCCTTGCATTATGAACATTGCACATTATCCTACAAAACTTGACAACAACTCACTAAATAAAAGTTAACAAATAACATTTATTGAAAACAATATTCAACTTAACAAAAAATCTTTAGGAAACGTGCCTGATTATTACAACGGCATTTTCATTGGGTGAATGAGATCGCATAGCAAATACGGTAAAAAATAATAATCAGTCATCAGAAAAACTACTAATAATAGGCCTACAAAAAAAGAACAATTAGGCCTACTGATTGACGTGACATTAGATTACAGTTTTATTGGGCTATTCAACAATGTGGTAGGCCTACTTACTCTTTCCACCTCACTGGTTTACCTTGCAGGGTGAACAGGCTAATGCGTTTTTTTTGTTTGTTTTTTTTGTTAACATTATTAATGGATGCTAATTTTTTATAAAGCAACATTTGACTAGGAAGACATGACATTTCAGTGAAAATTATGTCAATATGTAATTTAAATGTGTACATTAATAAAATAATAAGTTTGACCGACTAGTATTTCTGGTGCCGACTAGCGAGGGTAGCAACGTTTAATCGACTAGTCGACTAATCGCGCACATCTCTAGTGTACACACGCACACGCATGTGCACACACTCAAGTCAGTCATTGTACAGGGTGCGATTCGGGTTACTTTTTGGAAGACTGAAAGCTTCCGAGGCATGGTTAATAAAGGGCTAATTATCACCGAGTACTGAGCAAATTGTTTCCTCTAGCGAGACGGCTTAAGAATAAAAATATGTACCCAGCATGACAGCTTTGCTGCTGCCTGTAATTGCATGAATTTTAAAAGCGCGTTTCTTCTGTGCTGCATTTTCTCATTCTCTGCGAGCAGCACTCGATAAGAGGCGTCCGCCAAATAACTGCAGTTCATTCTCAAATATTATTTTCATGTCCACTGAAGTTAAAAGGAGTCAATTACAGATTTTTGCTTTTCAGCGGCTGGCTGTTTTAAATGTCAAAATTAATTCCACGGAAACGTTAATTTGAGGCTCTGACCAAAAAACGCAAGTAAAGAGTACCGACCACTGGAGCGTTTCCTTTGTGGAATTAACACTTGTACATCATCATTAAAAAAAACCTGCCAGTTTCTGTCAGGCTGTGTTTTTAATGCCAGTGGTAATATGGCCTGCTCATGGACCATTTTCAGAATGTCACGAGCTCTGCACGTCAGAGAGATTAATGTCTATATATGATAGGCTCACTCGAGCAAACAGTGCAAAGTGTAGCTTATCTATCTCTGTTTTAAAAGCTCAGTCGAGAGTGAAAAGTGACGTCAGCGCGCTGTAATGCAGCCATACTGGAATCTTGCTCTCAGCTGAGTGGCTGTCAGGACAATAGCACATAGTACAGTACGGACGGGAGCGGGCCTCCCTGTGATCCACTGCACTGTGGCCCGGTCACCGGTTACTCATTTAAAACCATTCTCTCTGAAGTGTGAGTCAGAGAAGTGGAGTACATTCACTGCATTAAGCAGGGAGCCAAGCATTGCCACATGGTTGTTTATGATACACGCGGTCCTCTTCTTCCCAGGGTCGTGAAGTGATTTAGCCTAATTGTTGGAGTATGAAATTGAATGTTGGCATGTAAATGGGGTGCTTGGAGTGAGTACTGGTTATTTTCACACGTCAGGTTACACGCCTGATTCGGTGTAAAACTAAAAAACACTTGTGGTTGAGTTTTATGTGCAGTTCTCTTTGAATGGTTGGGGTTGAAGTTTTTCTTCGGGTTGAAACTGCAGACCTTAACGTGATTCTCCTGCATTGTGTGTAGTAAACCTTGAGCACAAAGTCCACTTTATTTGTTTTGGATGAACATGAATGCTGTGGGCACTGTGTGATAGTAGACGGTTTGGTTTTTAGCCAGAGGTACATGCGTGGCTCCTGTCCTTTATCCCCCAGTAAGGGCTTCTTTGTGGCTCCTGAACACTGGCCTGACCTCAAGGTTTAAACATCTGAATAATGTGAATTCTTCTGTGCAAATCCTTTTTTTCTCCCTCCATTAGCTGGCTTCTTCTTTCTTCCTTTTTTTCTCCCTCTCTCTTTCCCTCTCTAGCTCTCACTCTCTCTCTCCGTCCCTCTCTCTCTCTCTCACTCTCTCCGTCCCTCTCTCTCACTCAAGTGCTGCTGCTACATTCTCAACAGGGTCTGTTGCCTGGAGACGAGATTCTCTCCCTATTGTGTTGTCACAAAGGGGTTTACAGGGACACTGACTGTGGAGATTGGGGGACAAGGAACTGACACAGGCACACAACTGTAGGGCTGTCAGCAGCAGGCCTGGGAGAGCAGGCGCTGGTTGGGTCACATTCCTTTTTGGAGGACCGGGGCTACCCACAACCTCCATGTTTGTGCTGGGTCAGCGTTAGTGAAGACTGTAGGGGGACAAAAGCCATTCGGACGGTAGCAAGCATGAATAACTAATATAAAAATGTTTCAGTCTCTTGACTCCCTCCGCTTTTGTGTGGGGGATGGCTGGTGCTCATAGCGGCAGGCAAACAGCCCTGGGAGACTGAGCATTAGCGGGGAGTCTCGGCCGGCATGTTAATCATAACTCCGCTCGCTGTCCCCCTCCGAGTCTGTAATTGGAGGTTTTTTTCCCTCATTTTCTGTAGCCCGCCCCATTCGCTATTGTCATTACTCTAAATAAAGGGGGAAGCGTGTGGTTTATAATCACTAATTACAGTATTCCGAATGTCTCAGTGGCCACCAGGACTGGCGGCAGCTCTGTGGAAACAAACTGCCATTTTGTCACCCTGCTGCAGAGTTTCCATCCCCCCCATCTTCAGCTGAGTTTCAACTCAATTCATCTGTGATTTATCGAGTTGTCTAAGTCTAATCAAATAATCAAATCATTTTGGTACCTTGTCCAATTCGCAAGATAAGTGAATAACTGCACTTCTCACGGTCGCTATCATTTCTTGCATTTTCTCATTTTTTCAATGATTTTATTTAGTTTCAATTTATTTAACAAATGTTTTTTCAAAACTGTTTTCTTTAATCACACTGATGTTTCATATTCATAGTTCAATTTTTTGTTATTAAAATAATAGATTTTAAGTATAATCTCCACAACATTAATTTTGATTACTTAAATCGATGGCCATCTGGAAGCTGCTTTACTGCTGCTTTCAGCGTATATACTGGCTCAGCAAACTGAAAAACCCCCTGTGTACTGACAGCGATGTTCAGTGATAACGTCCCTGTGTACTGACAGCGATGTTCAGTGATAACGTCCCTGTGTTCTGACAGCGATGTTCAGTGATAACGTCCCTGTGTACTGACAGCGATGTTCAGTGATAACGTCCCTGTGTTCTGACAGCGATGTTCAGTGATAACGTCCCTGTGTACTGACAGCGATGTTCAGTGATAACGTCCCTGTGTACTGACAGCGATGTTCGGTGATAACGTCCCTGTGTTCTGACAGCGATGTTCAGTGATAACGTCCCTGTGTACTGACAGCGATGTTCAGTGATAACGTCCTTGTGTACTGACAGCGATGTTCAGTGATAACGTCCCTGTGTTCTGACAGCGATGTTCAGTGATAACGTCCCTGTGTACTGACAGCGATGTTCAGTGATAACGTCCCTGTGTACTGACAGCGATGTTCAGTGATAACGTCCCTGTGTACTGACAGCGATGTTCAGTGATGATGTCCCTGTGTACTGACAGCGATGTTCAGTGATAACGTCCCTGTGTACTGACAGCGATGTTCAGTGATAACGTCCCTGTGTACTGACAGCGATGTTCAGTGATAACGTCCCTGTGTACTGACAGCGATGTTCAGTGATAACGTCCCTGTGTACTGACAGCGATGTTCAGTGATAACGTCCCTGTGTACTGACAGCGATGTTCAGTGATGACGTCCCTGTGTACTGACAGCGATGTTCAGTGATGACGTCCCTGTGTACTGACAGCGATGTTCAGTGATAACGTCCCTGTGTACTGACAGCGATGTTCAGTGATAACGTCCCTGTGTACTGACAGCGATGTTCAGTGATAACGTCCCTGTGTACTGACAGCGATGTTCGGTGATGATGTCCCTGCGTACTGACAGTGATGTTCAACTCAACTCAGTGATAAGGTTAGAATAGTAAAGTACTACAGAAACCACCACTACCTTGTGGTTTCCGTGCTGTTGCCCATGCTCCAGGAGAAAATATTATCCTTGTAGTGTTTGGGAAAGGTTAAGTATGCAGAAATGAGCAGTGTGCATGTGTGGTATCTTTTACTAGGAGCTGAATCACCATTCACTTCCCAGTTCCCAGGGCTGTACATTGTCAGAGATATTGGTAGTGCTGACAGGGGAGGGATGGGTGAGATGAATTCCATGCTGCTAGCCTAATGCTATAAAAGGAAAATTTGTTTTTCTTCTACCAAGCAACGGTGTAAAGAATTTGACAGGTGATAATGTTAAATAGACTATTTGGGATTTTTTTTGTTTTTGTTTGAACACCTTTACGGTACTGTCTTTCATTTTTAATGGCTTTAAAGAAAAATGTGTAATCATCTAATTTTACCGAATGGAATTCAGCCGGTGGATTTAGAACTTCTCTAAATATCTAGAAAATTCTTCATCACACACAAAAACTGAGCCAATTGAAAACATACACTAAAACTGAAATGGTGGCAAAAAACTGACTGCAAATTGATACATTTAAATATTTTCATAATTGAAAGTAATTGTAAAAAAGCTGCAATTTCTACCTGACACAGTACAGCATTTGGAGAAAGGATTCCACCAAATATTATATTTTTGAATATGAATTATGAGGTCACTAGTCTGCTGCATGGATCAATGTTCAAATATCTGTTAATTCACAAAACTTTACATCAGTGTAAATGTAGAAGTGCCTACGAACCAAAGATTATTGTAATGTCCCTGCTTGGAAGCGACTGTAAATCTCTCTGCTGTGGTACATTATATAGGCCTAAGTATTTACTCTAATTTAATTGTTTCATATAATGTTTAAGGATGAAATCAGGGTCCAGGTATTTGAATATTTGTTCTCAGGGGCCATAGAATATTCAAATACCGAATCAAATTAATATAAACTCACTTCCCTCATTTGCATGGCTTTCCGCATCAGCTCACCTGTCTCTGGTGCATTAAATTGCCTGTCTGACTGGAATCTGTCTTGGAAATTAAACAGGCACAAATAAGACAAAATATTTTAAAGTTTTACTCGATGTGAGTGTGGGCGTTTGTGTGTGTGTTTGTATTTGTATACATGTTTTTACATGCCTACTCTCCTAAATTGACAATTCATAGAAATGCTCATGAATCATCATTCAGTGAGACAGGCCTACAAATGGAATTGGCTGTCTGAGACTAGGGGGGGACTGTGGTTAAAACATGTTCTTTGGGTGGGACCACAAAATGGGTGGGACAAAGAAAACCAAAAATTGTTCATCCCTAAAATGAACGACTGTGTCCGATATCGTCACTAGATCAGTCATCCTGCACACTAGTCTCATTCACTGAGGCTTGGATAACAGGCATTTAGGTGTCACCATTATGCATTCTCCTGATGCGTTAGGCATAACCGCACGCTCATCAACATGCGTCATCACATGACCACACTCCTTCACCTGTTCAAACTGAACCAAGCTGCCGGCTGTTTACCGTACCCTACAATCCCTTCGGCCGTCTGGCGAGGCTAAGCGCAGCCTTGCTTCTCATGGAAAAAGGGAAATTGGTGGGATTTACAGGGTTGGAAAATGTAACTATTGGAAGTCATTTGATTGAACTTGATTCTATGTGATGGGAACACATATTTTAAGCCACTATATAGAGTCAGCCAATAATGTATTGCCTCGATTGGGATAGACTAGCAAATATTACAGTGTTTGCCCAAACAAAATGGTGCCTCAGGAAAAGGAACGGAAGAGCCCTCTGGCTTCCTGGGGGCGGGGCTCTGTCGGAACAGGCAGCACGGCGGCAGGTGGAGGGTCGTTTGTGACGGGAGAGATCAGGAAGTGCGAGGATCACGGTGCAGAAGGTCAGTGGCCCACAGTGAGTGGGTGCAGTGGAGTGGGGCGAGAGACCCCGCCCTCCCGCAGCAGGAAGGTCCTACAGTTGGATTGCACTCAGACTCAGAGGAGGGAGAATTACTTTCAGAATTCCGGCTGGTGGATCTTGCTGAAAAAACGGAAGAATCCATCTTGCTCTTGCTGTGTTGGAGCGACGCAGAAAGCTCCGTGCCGAACGCACACTGTACTCACTTTAGGCTACGCACCTCATCACACTGTACTCACTTTAGGCTACGCACCTCATCACACTGTACTCACTTTAGGCTACGCACCTCATCACACTGTACTCACTTTAGGCTACGCACCTCATCACACTGTACTCACTTTAGGCTACGCACCTCATCACACTGTACTCACTTTAGGCTACGCACCTCATCACACTGTACTCACTTTAGGCTACGCACCTCATCACACTGTACTCACTTTAGGCTACGCACCTCATTTCACTTTGAAGCGCTGATGAATTTCAGTGAAGCTTTGTGGTTGTGTAAATGTAGGATCGTGTTGTTGTACTGTTATCACACCATACCTATGTTCATAGGCCTAAGCATACACAACCACAGTGAACAAAATTAAATGAGTTTTACTTTCTCAGTGCTTCATGTACTTCATTATGGATACAGAGGTTCCTCGCAGTATTACTGTACATCATGTTTATTCTGCATATGGATACACATTCAGATACAGCGCTGATTTGTGGCGTTAGCCCGCATTGTACTAATTGTGATCATAATGAAATGACGACTGTCACAAGGCGGAAACCTTGTGCGAGGATGAAGGAAGCAGTCTTGAAAAAGCATTGCATCATAAGTTGAGTTAAAAAGGCATGCATTACATACTGCGTGGTGTTATCAAGCTCTTGTTTTTGCTTAAACATCGGTTATCCAGTGCTGAAAAATTCCAAGTGTTAAGCTTGCTTGTTCCATGTGATTCATGAAGTTCCCACAGTAGTATGCAAGCTCCTGTAAGATTTGATTATAGATCATGTGTGAACCAGCAGCCTGTGTCCCTCCCATTCACACAAGTGGCAATGGTATCCAGTGGTCTAACGGATGTAAGATTTCCTTTCCAATGGAATACCACAGTCAGGTTGTGATGATGTCACCAGTGTATTAGGCAGGTTCTAAAAATAGTGTCTGAGGTGGATGGTGTATTTGTAAGAAATGTGCTCAACACATATCTCTCAAAGCATATCTCTTTGTGTTACCTCCATAAAACATGATAGGCTACATTATACTTATTAAAAAGAGCTGGCATACAGTGACCCTTAGATTCAGCCGTTCCTTTTTCTGTTCAAGTATTTGCAGTCTGTGTACAATAGGACATTAGGCTAAGGTTGGAATGTAGCAATCACTCTAACAAATGGATTCTAGCCAGGTAAATAAGTTGGAAATTGTGATAATGGTCTTGTTAAATTGACCTCACTATTTTTACCTGAATGATCAAACAAACCTGGAGAGTTTGTTTTAATGTGGCTGGGATGTGATATGCTAGAACTACACATTAGTAAAGCATTAGTACCATATTATATAATGATGAGTTTAGCACATTTTACTCACGTCTCTGCTTAAAGGTCGGTCTTGGCTTTATTTCTCCTTTCGTGTCCTCTACCTACAAGCACAATGGTGTGTTTTGTCAATCATGCAGGCTGGGTAAAATTATTTACCCTTGTTTTTTGGTGTGGGTACAATCCTCAGGCATTTCCTTGCACGATTAAATGTTTTCTGATTCAGTGAATCAAGCTTTTTCCTGACTGAGAGCCATACGCACTAGGCGCAGGGTGTAATTAAGGGTGTGGTAAGTATATCCTCGCCTGTAGAGCTCTGATGTGGGGAAGCGTTCGCAGGTGTCTCACTGAATATAAACTATTTCAGTTTTAGGCGTGTTTCACTAATTCAGCCTTCTGTATCTCGTACTGTATTTTCATGCCCTAAGGGAGCGTAATAAAATTTAAACCTGTGATGATTTTAGCATGCAGATTGGGGAAGTTTTATTATGTATAAACGGTATATCCCTATCTAGATAATACAGTGCGGTCAGTGTGTCCCCTGTGTTTTTGGCTAGGCGTGGTGGTACTATGAATTGTGGGTTGGGCAACAGTTATGCTGTTTGTGTGGTGCTATCCTAGAGCCAGAGGGGAAGGGTTCTTTCATTTACATTCTTAACATTAAAGTGAACCATGCGTGATAGCCATGTGTTTATTTAAGTATATGCATGCGTGGTTTTCAAAATGACCTAATATTACCGAAATGAAAATACACGTTTCAAATTGTCTTAAATAATTTAATTTAATGTAGATGATAATCTGTTTAATTAGCCACTTGCACACTGTCTACTGCTGCGGAGTGCAAATCAACTTTAACATCGTGCCCGGTGCATAATTAAACTTTGTGCATTAATATGCCATCATATCTGCCTTTTGTCCATAAATTACTATAATTTGCTGATTGACTGGCACCAGCGGAGATTTCACAGCCAAACATGTAGCGCATAATTAAACATCTATCGTGGAGGCGCAGCTCTAGGTCACAGGAGCGGGGAGAGGGGGCTTAGCGTATGCATGTG
The DNA here is from genome assembly GCA_022702515.1 of Ilyophis sp. 1 JC-2022. Taxonomy (NCBI): domain Eukaryota; kingdom Metazoa; phylum Chordata; class Actinopteri; order Anguilliformes; family Synaphobranchidae; genus Ilyophis; species Ilyophis sp. 1 JC-2022. Next base: position 63,815,905 of record CM040401.1, on the reverse strand, counting down.
GCACAATCACAAAGATTAAATTAAATGAGTCATTCTGTTGCCATGACGAGTGCTGCCATGTTGGCCTACCTTCTCTGATGAGTGGGGGGGGGGCTTCTACTGCATTGCTTCTGTCTTCAATTGGGCAGCAATGGTCTTAAGCGAGTATAGTGTAATAAGTGAGATCTTTCTTTTTTTATCAGTCATGTGCAGCCTACATTAGCCTACATTAGCCTACATCACCCCACCCTCCCCACCCAGCTGGAGTGGAGTCTCTCAGGCCTTTTACAGTGTTCCCATAGGCGTGCCTGTTGACCGAACATTAAGTATCTGCTCAATGCTTTGTGTCTCCAGCTGTGACCCATGGGCTGGAGATCACCTCGGGGGGGCCCACGTCCATCGAGAAGGCCAGCGGCGAGAGCGTGAAGCTCGACTGCCAGTTCTCCCTGGCCCCCGAGGACTCCGGGCCTCTGGACATCGAGTGGAGCTTACTGGCTTCTGACAGCCAGAACGAGGACAGAGTGGTGAGTTTTTCAGTGCCGTGTTCCGTGAAGGCCCTCCTGAAACTGCAGGTTTAACTGAATCTAAAAGGGTTCCATTACCTTACCTTCTGTACAGACTACTCATGTGTGGCATTTAGAGTTGGGCTCAATTCCATTTTGATCCGGTGAATTCTGGTAATTAATTGAAATTCAACATGTGATTTTAAAAATGAATGTAATGTTCTGTGAGGATTTTATAAAGAATTACTTGAATTTCAGTTGAATGTCATTTGCCTGCATTTGAAATGGAATTGACCCCAGCTCAGCTCGGCTCCGATGGCTGTGTTACAGAGGGCTTGGTGCTCAGGTTGGCCGTGTCTGTGACCTGCTTGGGAAATATCAGATGAATATACTTCGGCCTGCTTTCCAGTAGAGTCTTCTGTTGGATTGCTTCAGTACATATCCAGCTGTATAAATGGATACTACGTAAAAAATGCCAGAAGTTGTGGAAGTCGCTCTAGATAAGAGCGTCTTCGAAATTCCAGCAATGTAAAGTACCAAAACAACCAGTGATTTAGCTGGATACATTACATTACATTATAGGCATTTAGCAGACGCTCTTATCCAGAGCGACTTACACAGCATTTCTTTTGCATTTATACATAGTATCCATTAATACAGCTGGATATATACTGAAGCAATGCAGGTGAAGTACCTTGCTCAAGGATACAACGGCAGTGTCCGACCTGGGAATCGAACTTGCAACCTTTCGGTTACAAACCCAGTTCCTTAACCATTATACCACACTGCCGATACAACATAAGAGGCCTTGAACAGGGTTTTATTTTACCTTTAAATAAAACCCACTGATTATATGTTGAATGGCGACAGGTGTTGAAACCAAACCTAGTTGTGTGTCAGGTGGCACCCATTCCCAAGTCACGTCTGTAGTCTTTTTCTCAGCGATGAAGACTTAATAAAAAAAAATGATTTTATTTTTTTATTTTTTTTAAACCTCCAACTGTTTTGTGCGTCAGAAACTATAGGAATATTATGGCGTTCAGTTTTGGAGTTTCCTCCCCTACTATGAAGGATAGTCTTAATAGCTCCTTTAATGAAAGTGAGAGTCCACAATGGTTCCACAGTACTATCTGGTTCTATGTTGGAGGAGGATCCTCTCCTTGCTCGTGATGCAGGTGTGTGGGGGTGGAGCTGGGGACCTCTATTGAACTTTAATGGCCAGAAAAATATTCCTCAGTAGGTTGCTGTATTTTATAGACACTATAAATTATCCAGTATATGTGTATCTGTGTGTGGGAGAGATGCCTGCTTTGTGTGTGTATGTGGGTCTGTTTTTTGTGTGCGTGCGTGCGTGCGTGCGTGCGTGCTTTCCGCCTGCTTGAGGTCTGCAGCTGTGATGTGGGAAGAGACCCCTCCCATGATCTCTCATTGTTTCGGCTCCATGAGCCCACTGGGGTGGGACCCTCCACTCGTCCCCCCTGTATGAGGCAGGGCGTGGCCACACACCCTTCCCAAAACCCACCAGCCTCCTGGTGCTACTCAATGTCTGTCTGAAGCTGCCATTTGGCACTTTTAGGCTAAATCCAGTGCCTTTGGTGGTGCGTTGGCATGCTTTGTGCTTTGGCCCAGACCAGAAATGGGTCAGGGGCCTATCGGAAAGCCCCCCACCCAGCCTGGGACGTTCCAGCATGTGGCCCCTTAACACCGCTCATTGCTTTTTACACAGAACTGGAAAACGCCGCCTCTAAGAACATTCTTTTCTATTGACTCATTTAGATTTTAAACAGAGTAACAGTGATGCGTGCGTTCGTGCGTGACCCACGCTCGGGTATGTGCGTGCGTGACCCACGCTCTGGTATGTGCGTGCGTCACCCACGCTCGGGTATGTGCATGGTTGACCCACGCTCGGGTATGTGCGTGCGTGACCCATGCTCGGGTATGTGCGTGCGTGACCCATGCTCGGGTATGTGCGTGCGTGACCCACGCTCGGGTATGTGCGTGCGTGACCCACGCTCGGGTATGTGCGTGCGTGACCCACGCTCGGGTATGTGCGTGCGTCACCCACGCTCGGGTATGTGCATGGTTGACCCACGCTCGGGTATGTGCGTGCGTGACCCACGCTAGGGTATGTGCGTGCGTGACCCACGCTCGGGTATGTGCGTGCGTGACCCACGCTCGGGTATGTGCGTGCGTGACCCACGCTCGGGTATGTGCGTGCGTGACCCACGCTCGGGTATGTGCATGCGTCACCCACGCTCGGGTATGTGCGTGCGTCACCCACACTCGGGTATGTGCATGGTTGACCCACGCTCGGGTATGTGCGTGCGTGACCCACGCTCGGGTATGTGCGTGCGTGACCCACGCTCGGGTATGTGCATGGTTGACCCACGCTCGGGTATGTGCATGGTTGACCCACGCTCGGGTATGTGCATGGTTGACCCACGCTCGGGTATGTGCGTGCGTGACCCACGCTCGGGTATGTGCATGGTTGACCCACGCTCGGGTATGTGCATGGTTGACCCACGCTCGGGTATGTGCGTGCGTGACCCACACTCGGGTATGTGCGTGTGTGTAACCTGCATCTAGCTGCTCCAGGGCGGAGACATGCAGAAGCTCCCTCTCTAACTGAATGGCTTGTACTGTAAAATGAGAGAAATGCGTGGAACAGCCTGGTGATTAGGGAGAAGAGGGGGAGGGGCATAAAAACACTTATATTCAAAGTGTGACCGTGAGCTGCAAGTAATTTATGTCTCCGTCAGTTCCTTGGATACGAGCATTAAACTAATTTGCAATGTAAAGGTTACATACACTCTCGCTGAAGTCATTAGCATAAGTATTGAGCTGCAGTTGTCAGAGATAATTACTGCAGCAGTGTGTAAAATAGAGAGCTGCAGAACTCTGGGCTGGTCTGAAGGCCCGGTGAGTGTCACAGGTGTGTGATGAGAGCGCCAGTCGCAGGTATCATTCTGCTGCTTTGCATCTCACACAATGCTGCTGTCTCACACGGATCAGATACCCTCTCCCAGCATGAGGCAGGTCATGTGACCCCATTACCTCATGCTTTCAGAGACCTATGTAAATAATGACCTCATTGTTGGACCTCGCCTTTCTCGCGGTAGTATAACAGCCAATGCTAGTAATATATAATAACACCGTATATACTCTGTACTACCAGTGCACAGTGATGCTACCTACCATGCAGTATAACAGTATTGTAAATGGAGTATTACTAAAAGATGTGCCCAGTCCCCACTCCAGAATGAAAACAGGTTTTACTTGCTTTAATGTGCTGCCTGGAGGATTTTATGTGAGTCTAAAAGAACTGAGGAATGTCTTAATTTTCTGTCTCTCTGAAGAGGCATGCTGTTGTTTTTTCATTATGCTGGTAACCCCTGTCTTCACCTGGCTGTGTGTGTGTGTGTGTGTGTGTGTGTGTGTGTGTGTGTGTGTGTGTGTGTGTGTGAGTGAGAGAAATGCATAACTGGCCTTGCCTCCTAGACATTTAATTTCCTTTTCCCCGAATCCTCTTGTGTGTTTTTTTTTTTTCTTCGCGTTTTCTCAGACAAGAGCGTTTGTTTCACTGAAGGGGTTGAGATTGTGTGGCTCACTCATCTCCCATTTCAGAACGCCGTTAATGTTTCAAGGCTGAACTCTTCCTTTCTGAGGCTCCGCCCACAGAGGGCTGGGCTCAGTGCGCCAGTCTTCTTGGCCAGCATCCGCAGCGGCAGAAACTTTTTTTGTTTTGATTCCTTTTCTTTGTCGAAGGCCCCATTAGTTGCATTTGTAAGAGTTCTGTTACTGCTGGGTTTTTAGCCCGTCTCCTCTACAACCCTGGCGTATGGAGAATGTGTCTCGTACACCGCTTCCTGACGTCTCCATGGCAATTGTAGGTGCCTGGGGTTGTTTTCTTTGCAGAGAGGTTGGCTCTCGTCAGCCATACTTTAATTTGAGGTGTATCTCCTGTCGGCCCCGGGTCTCTGAGGTATTCCTGGTGCTGGTTTGAAATGGAGCCGTGGAGACGGCGCCTTGCACCCAGTGTGGCCTGTGGCGGCCTCTCTGTTTACACAGCAGGTGTTGATTTGACTCAACAGTAGCCCTCTTTGTTGGCTCCCCCGAAAATCTTTGCTGAAAGGGCAAATATTAGTCATGCTACGAAGGACGTTTGGAAGATAACAAATGTAACCTTGTTTCCAGTGCCCCCATGAACAAAGTCCTTGTGGTGTTATGGAGTGCTACATGTCCTAATGAATCAGCCCTTCGGCTTTTCACAAGAGAGCCGCGCTATGGGACTCCTGACTGGCTCAGTCAGCAAAGCCACTTCCCACAGGTATATCCTGAGCCCTGGCTATTACATCGCCATTGTGAGTGGAGCATAGCATGCTAATACATCGATGTGATGACCATTGACGGAATAACAGCGAGTCCACTCGGTAACAGTAGACTCTGTGGTGTGCCGACTATTTCCTTTGGTGACGTTGCCGTCTTGATCCGGCGGCTGGGTTAATGGACTGTGACCAGGAGCCTGCTGCAGTGAGACGCGGTTGGGTTCAGGGCTTTTCTGGTTTCCTTAGTGACCTAGCTTCTCATCAGCCGCCTGCCGGCGTGATCGCCGCTGTTTAGTGTAATTGCAGTGGTCCCTAAATGGACTGCCACAGCGGACTGCGGTTGAAATAATGTGAGAAAAGTAGGGTCGGGGGCAATAAACAGCGAAAAGCTAACCCCCCGCGGTGCAGACTTTTTGGACGTGTGTTTGTCTTCCCCTCTTCTGACCCCGGTGCCGTCTCCTCAGATAATCCTCTACTCCGGTGACCGGGCTTACGAAAATTACTACGCCCCCATGAAAGGCCGAGTCCACTTCAACTCGCCCGACCCGAAGGACGGCGACGCCTCCATAAACCTGACTGGGCTCAAGTCCGCAGACTCCGGGATGTTCCAGTGCAAAGTGAAGAAGGCCCCGGGCATCCGGAGCAGGAAGATGCGGCTTACAGTTATGGGTAAGGGTCAGGGGTCAACCGGGGGGGGGTCCAGCAAGATGCTAATCGACTGTATCTGCTCAAGAAAGGCCGTTCATGTGTTAGTGTCATATTTTTTTTAAAAACACAAAAATAAACGTCTGGTTGCCATGTAATCTTGGCTGCGCAGGTGAGTGATGTCACTGCAGGGCTCAGTGCTTCCCTTGGTGTTGCAAGGGCAACATTTTTGGCATGGATTCAACTGCACTTGAGACATGTCTTGGATAGCACGGTGTCGACTAGGCCGTGTGTGTTTGGTTCTGCAAGCTCTAGGTAAGTCACTGAACCCGTGATGTGGGCTTGGTCTTCAAGACTGTTGACACTGAAAACAAATTTGTCTATGAAAATGATGTAAGCAGCCTGTGGTGATCAGGTGAGGTCAGAGCCTCCGTTCATGTTCACACACAGTATGATCCTTGGGTTTCTAGAAAGAAAAAAAAAAACGGCACTTTGGGAAAAAAATCTTAAATAGATTTGTGGCTTCATAGCTACAACAAGATGTCCTATCTACAGGGTTTTCCACGAGGATATGGAGTAGCCAGCCTGTGGGAAAAAGTAGCCTGCTAGGGGGGTCCGGGGGCATGCCCCCCCGGAGAAAGTTTTTGGCCGTGAAAGCCCAAATTTGGAGCCGTCTGGCACATTCTAATGCCACTGTTCCATCATATACACTGATCTTAATTATTGCATATTTTAATGAGTTTGCCTACCCGATTGTAAACATGTAGTGAATTATTGTAAAGGAGAATTAGGCTTCTTGTGCGTTTTAGTCCACACAGTCTGTAAATAGCTATTAATATTTAAAACCACGCCTATTCCTGACTGATCAGAGCTTTTGTAATTAAGAATCATGAGACCATATTTATTATTTTTTATTTATTTATTGACACCTTCACTGTAAGGTTTATCAAGACATGCCACAATGATGGTTAATGTATTGTTTTACTAGAAACATAAAATGCATTCTTATTCAACTAAAATAAACAAGGTTATTTTAAAGGGGAACATGTTTTTAATCCCATGTCTTATCTAGCCTACGTGTTGGTTTTAATTTAAATTATTTATAAAATAAACCTATGCCAAAAATAACTCTAAAATAACAAAACGTGGGAATCACTCGACTCAAATCATGTGAATCTACTGAATCAACTCAACTTCGTCTTAATTTTCACCTTCACTAAAAATTTATTTTGGGAAATCAACATAAATATTGTGCTTAAAATATCTGTTTAACCTTAAATAAACGTATTATGGACAATAGTTGTTCTTATATGTCATTTTAATGCGATATATGGACTATTTTTGCGGCTTTTAAACTCACATTTTTCCAACATTCGATCAATGATAAGAGTAGCACTCTGACGGCACTGAAAACGGATCAGCACAGCCGATATTCTGTTCTATTCAGTGTCTTGCGGTCCTTATTTGACTTGATCAACTGTCAGAATTCTGAAAGACTGTCAGGTCAATATTTTTGCTGGTCACTCGTTATATCCCGCCTTATAACTTAAAAGTCCCAGCTTATTGGTGAAAGGTTTAAACGGGTTTTGAATATTGACATGTCAGGCTCCAATCACGTTTAGTATGACGAGCGTGCCGTAATGATTAATTAGCAAATAACAATGCTGAATACTTCTGATGTAATTTAAATAGCAACTGTATGCCCAGATCACACGGCCTCATCGACAGTGACAATGACGATTCAGAAAATATATGACTTTTAAAGATTTAATTCCATCTTCTACTGGGACTTTTGCCGTTTATCGAGGGTGTGACAGAAATTTTCAGTGCCGCTGACTACAATCAAACGATTTCACTTTTACCATTCGATTAGACAAGTAATGTTAGAAATCAATTTTGAATGGGTTAATGCTATTGCTTTCTGCTAGCTACATCATTCTAGCCTCTTATGGAGATAAATAAAGGCTAACAATACACTAGCACTTACTTCTTGTAAGTTTTATCACCACTGCAGTGAAGCAAAAAAGTAAACAAACTCCGTAATGTATTGTCAAGCTCACATGAATTCACTACCGTCTACGTTCTAAAGCTCCGGTTTGCCCTCCCTACATATAGAGCATGTGGGGACTGATAGACAGATGGGCACGTTTTTCTATCATCATGCTCGTGGTCGTAAATGTACATGCATAGCCTAGCGAATCGCAACTTGTTAATCAAAACAATTTTATTAGAATCAAAAATTTATATAATAAATTAGCCGGCTGGACTTTAAATGAGTAGTCGGCTGTTTGGCCGGCAGCCGGCGCTTATGGAAAGCTCTGGACATAATTATCTAGACATAATGTGACCATTGTCATTGATGTGGAATCCCATCATGCAACAGCGGAACAGCGATGGAGAATGAGTCCTGAGTGATGGTGGACGTGACATTCAGATGAGCTGTCATCACAAAGGACAGGCTTTAGTGACATGTTTCCTGTGCGGCAGACGTCTTGCCTGCCGTGCGTTTCTGTCAGGAGGACGGGCTCTTTTTTGGGGCCCAGACAGGCACTCTCAGAGGAAGCATCTGCTCTGAGCCGGAGTGCGCTGTCATCACCAGAGAGACGGGGGCGCTAACAGGATGGGAGCGCTCCTGTAGTCTGCACATTGGCCGGACGGGTGCATCAGCACCAGCCCTCACACACAATCACTCTCTCCCGCTCTATCTGTCCCTCTCTCTGTCTCTTGCTCTCCCTCATTCTCACTCTCTCCCTCTCTCTCCTTCTCTCTCGCTCTTTCTTTGTCCTCACTCTTTCTCGTCCTCACACTCTCTCTTCCTCTCTGTCTCTTTTTATCTATCCCTCTCTCTGTCTTCTCTCTATCTCCGTATCTCTCGCTCTCTATCTCTGTATCTCTCGTTCTCTCTTGCTCTCTCTCGCTCGCACTTGCTTTTTCTGTCTATCTCACTCTCTGCCTCTCTCTCTGCCTATCACTCTCTCCGTCTCTCACTCTCTCTGTCTATCTCCAAACAAACCGAAGAGCAGAGCTCCTTCCTACTTAACAAGCTCAAAGGTATGTGATGTTTGCTCTGCTGGTCTATCCTGCGCAGTGTGTAAATATGCACGGCGGGCAGGGAGTAGGGAGGGCCCAAATTAATGTTTTTCGGAGCAGGTTTTCCTCCTCTCTCTGCGTGTGGGTGGGGGTGAGGGTGAAGGACGGGTGGGGGCTCTCGGACGCAGCTGAGTTGACCTCCCCCTGGCCGTCACTGTGCTTCCTGTTTCTCTCAGGTCGCCGTCGGTGATATGAGAGAGAGAGAGGTGTGTCCTGACGCTGCCTATTAGATTACTCTTCCCAGCCCCGCGGGACACGCCACATTTCTGCTGCTAAGCCTCTGCCCCCGTCGGTCACAGCGGCTTCCAGGCTTGTTATTACAACTGCAGAACAAAACGCAGAACCAAGCAAGGATGTCTGTTCTGAGCGCCATGGAACAGAATGCGTTCTCAAACCCCACGGGGTGACGAGTCTTGCCGCCGTGCTAGTTTCATGGTCTCTTTCCTTGGTGTCCCCATGATCTGGTGTGCTTTCAACTTTGCGCTTTTCGAGTTCCGTGATCTGGTGCCAGTTGAGGGAGAGTGTTTACATGTTTTGGCTCTTTAGCGGCTTTCAGCTGTGCCTCCCCTCTGTACCGAGTGTATTTATACTGGCCAGTTTTCCTGATAGCACATGGCTCTCCACTGCTGCTCGTAAATTATTTGAATTACAGCACCTGTAATATTAAAGTCGTGAGTCACGCCCGATTTAAAAATAAATAAAAATAAAAAAGAATTAAAAATAAATAAATAAATAAATCACAATGCTTGTTAGCGTAATAAAAAAATAAATATATATTATATGGAATGTCGTCTCTCCGCCTTTCTTTGCAGTCAGGCCATCCAAACCCCGGTGCTACACTGAGGGACCGCCCCACGAAGGGAAGGATGTGGTTCTGAAGTGCCAGTCCGCTGAGGGCACCAGCCCCCTGAAGTACACCTGGGAGAAGACCACCGACACCAAGCTGTTGCCTGCTAGCGCCGTGCTTGGTGAGAACTGAGAACCTCACGTGACTCTCTCTGACTCTTAAATGTACCTTCGGAACACGCATAACTGCTTTTACGGCAGCTCTGCTGACCGCTGTTTTACACCGATCGGCGAAGTGCTTCTACACTCCCACAGGCAGGACTGCAGACAGTGTGCAGTCAATGTGTTTCCATGCTGATGGTCCTATGGGACACAACAGAGGCCGCAGAGCTCTCTCAGCCTGTCAGAAAGACTTGCTCTGCTAAAGGGTTTCTCTCCTCTAGACCCCCTGACGGGGACCATGAATGTCAAGAACGCATCCGCCAGCGCCTCGGGCATGTACCGCTGCACGGCCACGAACCGCGTGGGTGTGGATGACTGCTTCCTGGACCTGCGAGTCACGCCCCGTGAGTACCTTCTCCAGCAAATAAACGGCACGCACAGCCTGACCCTTCCCCTCTAAGCCAACGGCGAGCCAAACTCCAGCCAACCGGGGGGTCAGGGGTCAGCGGTGACCTAACGCTGCTCACTTTGTGTATGACCTTCTGTCCAGCGGCATCTAAGAAAATGACAGTTAAGAAGAAAGTGAATTTGAATGGTGTCAGGTTATTTCTGGTTGGACGCAGCGCTTGAAGCTGTGAATGTGAGCCGTTTGTAATTGGTCGCCTTCTCTGTCTCGTAGCTCCCAACACGGCGGGCATCATCGCTGGGGCGGTGATTGGGGTCCTCCTGGCTCTCATTCTCATCGCCATCATCCTCTTCTGCTGCTGTCGTGCCCGCAACAAGAAGAAATACGAGAATGAAGCCTCCTACGAGATCAGGTACGGCCTCCCCACTGCTCTTCACTGTGAGAATCTACTGTACTGTGATGTCAGTGTGATGTCACATCCTGCCCACTCATTCCCTGTGAGTACGTGCACAGCGGTGGCCTCTGGCCCACCATCACACCGTCCCCTGCGCTTACGCCTCTAAAGGCCCACCATCACACCGTCCCCTGCGCTTACGCCTCTAAAGGCCCTCTGCCCCGTCAGCGTTTTAAAAGCAGCGCTAATCAGTTTGGGATCGTTTGTTTTGTCGATTCCCGTCTGCTAAAGGCCGCAAACATTCCCAAAGCGCTGGCGCTGCTGCGTCCGACAAAGTGTCTGAGAGCACAACAGAGGTTCATTCCAACTGTGACAAAGAGGATTAGACACACGGGCCCGGTCCTCTGTGCCACTGCCTGTCACATTCGCCAGCAGTGTGTGTGTCTCTCTCTCTTTTTGTATTGTGAATTTGTTTCTACCTATTACTTAACTTTGTGGACTCTGAGTCAGAGTTTTGATACTGGGCTGTTCCCTGATGAGAGCAAGTGAAGTGCTGCAGTCTCTTCAGATTCCCATCAGCTCACAATGGGCCTTTTTTGCTGGATTTTGATGATGAAATGTGATTCGACTTGGACTTACTCGCACAAAAGCAAACCTCATTTTTCTTTTCTCCCTCTCCCCCCCCCCCCCCCCCTCTCTCTCTCTCTCTCTCTCTCTCTCCGTTGTGCAGGGAGGACGTCCCCCCTCCTAAGAGCCGTGTGTCTACCGCTCGCAGCTTCACCAGTGTGGGCAGCCAGCGCTCGTCTCTGGGCTCCATGTCGCCCTCCAACCTGCACGAGTACGCCCTGAAGCCCCAGTCCCAGTACGACAAGATCCCCTCCGACGAGTACGAGCGCCCCCCCAGCCACGTCCCCCAGCCTCTGCCGGGCAGGATGGCGGGGCCCAACCTCAGCCGCATGGGCGCCATCCCCGTCATGATTCCCGCCCAGAACAGGGATGGATCCATCGTTTAGCAGGGGCCCCAACCGGGGGGCCCGAGGGAGGTGGCTCTGGGGCGCGCACTCATGACTCACGCATGGTACCATGGCAACCGTAGCCCCAACCAATACGAGTGTGCAAAGCACACTGTACACTTGCCTTGTGCTACGCAGATGAAATGCAGTACCACTTCTAACAAACAAAACGTACATGTGAATTTTACTTCCAGACAAATGTTTTTAAATAACGATTGCTACTCTGTTTGCCTTTATGTACATAGTAGAATGCATGATGGCTTTTTACGCTTAGGTGGCTCTGTCTATAGAGTGGTGAAGGCACTCATGATTTGCCCTTGAAATGTTTTCCACTTGTATTGTACGTAAGTGCATACCTTGATATGGATGATGATCTTCTGTTTCCATATTCCTAAACTTTTTTTTGCTCAAAATTGCTACTGTAATTTTTTGCTAATGGTTGCTCTTGTAAATCTAGGTTTAGATCAGTGTTAAAACTTGAGGTTTGTTTTTTAGATATCAGCTTTGCTGTTTTTAACAAGTGTTGACAGGCAATTCAGTCTGATTTGTACAGAGGGAAGTGGAGAAAAAAAACAAGGCCATGTTTTAACGGAAAATTATTATATTATGTATTTATCCGATTTTACTCTTTTGTGGCTGTTGTCAAAGCAAGTCTCTTTGATGTCCTGTTTAATTCAGCATTTTTGAATCAATTAGTTTTTTATCCCTGTTGCAAGATAACTTTCCAGCTTTACAAAGCAGTCAATTCAGCCATGCCTTTTCAGACAGAGGAGGGCTACTCTATCCCGCGGAGATCAGGGGGGGAGTAAGGGTCATCAGGACTTGTGTTTGGTGGATTGTCTTTTCTTGACTCTCGGTCACAGAGACCCACTGCCACTCCTGCGGGGAGCGGAGGGTGGTGAGCTTAAGTTCTCCAGAGTGATCAGAAGCTGTTATGATTGGCTAACGGCCCCCCAGCCCCCCTTACCTCAGTATGACCTCTCACACTGCATTCCAGGCTGCCGGTTTGGCCACGCTAGGCTAGCTATACAGTTGAGTTTTCAGGTGTTCGTGGCCTAATTGCATGGTCAATGCAAAGTGCTTGGCTTGAGCCATATCTTTGGCTTTATAATGAGGGATTTTTTAGCGCAGTGTGCGCTCATAGATGTATCCCAAGCAAGTGTGTTTTACTTGCTTTTTTTAAATGGGAAAGCAGCAGTGAAATAACATGAGGGAACTAAAATGGGGGATGGAGGGGGGGGAGGGGGGCTAACGGAGGTTGGGGGGCCTAAAATGGGGGATGGAGGAGGGGGGCTAACGGAGGTTGGGGGGCCTAAAATGGGGGATGGAGGAGGGGGGCTAACGGAGGCTGGGGGGGTTAAATTGGGGGATGGCTGGGGGGGCTAAAATCCCGGCTAACAGACGACGTGAGGTCAGCTGACCCTGTCGCGTCAGACCCAGCGGCTTCCCTCTCTGTTAGCACCTCCTCTCGCAGTGCGATTTGCATTAACTCATTGACCATACGGTGTTATTGGACTGATGACCAGGAGGCCCTGTCCCAGGGGGTTTGACTGCCTGTGCCTTGTCAGTTGGCTGTTATGGAGCCTGTCATGTGCAGCAGCGTTATGGCCCCGGCAAGACTGGCTGAGTCCGCGTCAGGCTTGCGCTGAAGAACCAGGCCCATACTTCAGAGATGATCCTCCCCCAAATTATAATAATGATTTTTCTTTTTTTTATGTTTTTTTTTTTGTAAATAGTTGATGGTGTCAAGCTTTGGTTTCACGCAATAACTTAACCTTTGTTTTAAATTTGTTAGTTTTTTTTTGTTTGTAATTTTTGTTTTGTTTTTTTGTTTACCCTTTTTTTTTTTAGTTTCTGAAGGACGTCTTTTATTTGCGGAATTGCTCCTAAGCAAAGACGTGTATACTAGTGCTGTTGCAGTGCCGTGTTTAGCCCAACCTAAAATCTATAAAAGGAAAAGGGGGGGTTGGGGGTTGTAGCTTGTCCGAGGGATGAGAACGTTGCGGGTTAAACTGCAGCACATTTTCCCTCACGCTGTTATAAGATTGTAATGAACTTTCTGACAGGGGAAAGGTGAAGCGCAGCTCTTTTGGGTTCGTCTCATGAAGGCCGTGCCTCCTTTCACTACCAGCGACACACAGGCACAACACCCCCCCTCAGCCCAGGTTCTTCTGCCTGTGGGGGCGTGGTTTTGCTTTTAACTTCATTTCAAAGGTACGTCGAACCCCACCTCTGTGCATGTAGTGTCTCCCAGCTTTGTCCTGTCCACAATCTGATTCTTTTTGTCTTGGGGCCCAGGTAGATTGTAGAGCAGTGGGCATGCAACTGCAGATGAGTTATACAAGGCATTTAGGGGCATAGTAAAATTGTACAGTCCTTTACTTTTTTGTAACGTTACTAATAGTCATTTTTAAACTGTAATTCTTTTTTTTGTTTTGGTGTGCAAGTGTAAAGCTGCTTAGTTTTTTGTGTGTATTTTTGTGCTGTATTTTTAAATAATAAAAGAGAAAATAAAAGGGCCCTGTTCATTCTTCATTTCTTTCAAGTGCACACAGTTTGCTTTCTTGTAATGTAAATTTTATACACACAGCTGCTCTTCACAAATAGCATTGTTCCACAGTCCCATCTTCTGTCTTAAGGACCAACACAGCAGGAACGAGGAAATGTAATTTTTTGCGTTTCTGAGCACCGAGCGTACATATGCACAGGAACTGGTCATAGGTTGACAGTTTCATAGTGTGATTCAGACTGGAGCAGTGTCCAGAGCTCATTGTGTAGGAGAGCTTGACCAGGGGGCTCAATAATAGCTCAGAGAAAATATCCAGGTCTCGCGCCTTATTGGTGGTCTTCAGGGGCCTGATCACTTGTCAATAAGTCAGCAGTCGGTAACAGTCAAAAACTGAACTACTCAAGTGTGCTGAATGGCAGGGGTCCCCAAGCTTCAATTGGAAGCCAATAACAGATTGAGTGTGCTGATCAGTGGATAATTATAATTGTTCAGAGCCCTAACCACCTGTCAATATCAAGTGCTTGGTCTACTGGGCAGGGTTTCTGTCTCATAATTAAGCCATTGTTTTGGTGATGGAAGGATTTTTTATTGGTTAATACATTTGTGGTTTGGGATGATGAGTTGCACTTCTGGTGCGAAATTAAATATTTTCAAAACAGTGCTGTCCTGGATTTAATTGATTTAGCACTTTTTGTAGGATTCAGCACCTTGGTCATTATTACATGGAGTCGAGCGTGTTTCTTTTTTTTACTATTGATGCACTTCCAATATGTGTCATTAAACAGCCAAGTACTGTGAATGTAGAAGGTTTAGATATTCCCAAATATATTCCAAATATTAGAAAGGTATGATTTATAATCCATTTACAGCACATTTCGTATTGTATAATTGTATGACCAACGTGCTAAATCACCTGTTTTAAAAAAAAGTTTTTGTTTAATGCTCAGCTCTGTGTAATGCGTGAATTGTTTGTAAAGCTTATGGGACTGGCTGCTTATTGGCTCGTGCAAAGTGTTACCTTGGCAACCTTATCTGGTTGTACACAGTCTGAGACGGATCTGGGCTGAGTGATTAATCTCGGCTGCCCCTATACGCTTTCCTCTAACAAAAGAACTCGCCGCGAGGGTTATCAAACTATGTCCTCCAGCTTTATTCTCTCCATGGAAAACCATTATTTTAGATGAATAAAGATCGGAGGAATTGTGCTTAACCGGTTGCCTTGTGTACCGTAGTTACGTTGCTCTCGTAGTCTGGTTATGTGGAGGTAGAAAACCGTATTTAAACAAGCTCCTCCAGGTGATGACAGTGACCTCGTTTTACTTGTTTCTGTCTGCTCTCGTCATTCTCGGTTGTCGTCTGTTCTCTATTCTGTGGTTTCTGAACAGCCCATGTGAAAATGAACTGTATTTTAGGTTAGAATTGTTTTTTTAAAGTTTAATTACGGGGATGTGTGCTGACTAAGCCTACGCAATTTACGATGCACCTTGTCATTCCGGTAATCTCAAATGTAAACCACCAGCTATCATTTGTGCCCTCGGTGTAAACACCGACAGGGTACGTTACCTCAGGTTCAGTGCTTTAGAAGTCTGTGGAAGGAGTCGGCACACAAAATAAATGTGAAAATGTTTATGAGAAGGGCTAAAATCCACAATTACGTTGCGAATTAGAGAACCCTGAGAGAGCAACACTTAAATTACGGCCATTCTTCAGGAAACCAGGGCAACCGCTAAGTGCCTTTTCAGGTTCGGGATTCTCTGCGCTTTCCCCGTCAGAAATGTGCTCGCGCTACATTCCAGAAACGCAGACTCATCACATGCACATGTATGCTTACAGAGACCGGTCAGGTGCAGCAATCATCTGCTTATGAGAGTTTAACTATAGCTCATATCAGCATTGAGCTCAGTCAGTAACGGCTTTTGTAATCTCAAGTAAAAGGAAGGAATTTTCCCCGTCAGTTATCATTGAGATTGAGAAATAGGTTTTTCTGCTCTACAGATCCGCTCTTTTTCACAGTTTATATCCCTCTTCCACCCACCCCTGCCACCTATGCCTTGATGACCTCATCTTAATGCCCAGGTATAATCACCCTGCCTCTGTCATATGAAGCTCAAACTGTCAGTGCTATGCATCTGTCTTTACCATCTATGCGTCTATCATTCCTTACTATGCACCAATCTTTATCATTTAAGCATCTCTTTCCTGACCATGCATCTATTTTTACCATCTCTGTGTCTCCCTTTAAAAATTTTTTTTTTTTTTTAAACTATATCTTTTTCTTATCTATGCATCTACCTTTCCTTTGTATCTATCTTTACCATCTGCATATGCCTTTCCTTACTATGTACAGTTGTGTTCAAATAAATAGCAGTGCGTTAAAAAAAGTAAATAAAGTGCAAATATGTTTTAATAGCTTTTATTTCCATATTTCAAATGTAGTGGAAACATTACACATTCAATTCCAAATCAAAGCATTAACAAATTTTATCAAGTCTGCGTTATTTTACAGCAAGCAAAGAAAAGGAATATTAATCTGTTAAAAAAAAAAAATAAAAAAAAAAATGGCAGTCGACATTTTTCTCTTCAAACTCAAACACTTACTGTATAAACTGAAGAGATTTTTCAAGATTTAACTTCACTTTAAATTACTGAACTAATATTTATTTGCATAACCATTGTTTTTGATAACTGCTGCGCATCTGCGTTGCATCGAGTCAACCAACTTCTGGCACTTAGAAACAGGTATTTCAGCCCAGGATGAACAAACTACATTCCACAGTTCCTGTGAATTTTTCGGTTTTGCTTCAGAAACTGCACTTTTAATGTCACCCCACCAGTTTTCAATGGGGTTGAGGTCAGGGGATTGAGCTGGCCCACTCCATTACCTCAATACTTTTTGTGTAGAACCAAGATGTTGCTCGCTTACTCGTGTGTTTGGGGTCGTTGTCTTGATGAAGCACCCATTTCAGGGGCATTTCCTCTTCGGCATACGGCAACATAATCTCTTAAAGTATTTTGATGTATTCAAACTGATCCATGATCCCTGGTATACGATAAACAGGCCCAACACCGTTGTATGAAAAACATCCCCATACCATAATTTTTGCGCCACCATGCTTCACTGTCTTCACAGTGTACTGTGGCTTGAATTTAGTACCTGAGGGCAAATTTTAACCGATTCTGCACATGCCGTTTTTTCAACAATGGTGCTTTACGGGGGCTTCTTGCTGATAGCTTAGCTTCGATCAAACGTTTTCTGACTAACAGCACTTACAGGTAATTTTAGATAATCTTTGATCTTTCTAGAGGTGATGATTGGCTGAATTGTACCTTTACTTACTATGCATCTATCTTTACCATCTATGCATCTATCTTTACCATCTCTGCATATACCTTTCCTTACTATGTATCTATCTTTACCATCTATGCATATACCTTTCCTATCTATGCATATACCTTTCCTTACTATGTATCTATCTTTACCATCTATGCATATACCTTTCCTTACTATGCATCTATCTTTACCATCTATGCATATACCTTTCCTTACTATGCATCTTTCCTATTTATGCCAAAATATTCCAGAGAATACAACTTTATGTATCTGTTTTTATTGCCATCTATTCCACATACTATTCTGTACTCTGGAGATTACTATTAAATTTCCACACAGAATGATTGTAAAACTAAACGACTAAATCTATGTTCTGTATAATTTATACCTATCAGATGTGATACATTGCATTTTCTTTTCTTGCACCGTAGATGATTACCTGCTGTGATTGCCATGGAGATGTCGGTGATATATTTCATGCGAGATGCATCCTGTCGTGAGCCCTGGATCTCCCGTGGTGTTGGGGATGGAGAGGGAGAATTAGTGAGTGAGTGGAGGTCAGGGTCTCATTTGATCATCTGGAGCAATCTCTCCATACTGGCCCCTGGAGAAGACAGCATCTCCCAGAGCTATTTCCAGCTAGGCAATTAAAGTAGCCGTCTCTCCGCAGAGCGGTGCCCAGGGCGAGGGCCAGAACTGCCGATGGAGTCCTGCCCCCAGTGCTTGCCCATCACACTGGGGCAGTGGATAATTTCACTGCCCTGGGGGCAGGTTTGCGTAAATAGTTTTCATTTGAAGAGGGGCATTGAGTGACTCAGCCGATGGGATGACAAACACTGTCTGCGTGTGGATGGCGATAATGTGTTGGCAGGCCGAAGTGTTAGGCCCATTAGCTAGGAGAGGGCCCTCGTGAAATGCTTGCTGGGAAGGCGGGGCTTGGAGAAGGCTGTGGCAGGGGGCGTGGCGTGGCTTTTGCTGGAGCCTCGGGAACACCCACTTTCTGCTGAAGTCTTTTTGGAAAAACGCCAACCAGAAGAGTTGAATTTTGAAAACAAAATTTGTACTTTGACCGGTGAATAAGAAAGCAACACACTACTGGACTCAATGAGGTGTTACTAGTGTTGGACAGGACACTGATAAAAAGGGGTCAGTGTTTATACCGAAGTTGTGTAATGTCCTCTAAAAAGAACAGGTCATAAGAGGAACTGAGACTATCACAGACATTCATTGTCTTTGCAAAAAAAAAAATCTATGCTGTGCAAGTATGAAGCTAATAAGGATGAGGCTGGGAACTTCACCAAATCATTAATGCTTTCCCAAGGACTGTGTTTGCCTCCAAGATGCAAAGAACAAAAAAATGGAATGGATTGCTAACCCACCAGTGTTTTTACAGCTCAATAATTGGCTTAGCGGCCTACAAAGTGAACGGCTAATACCCTGATACACGTCGATGGCGCAGTGCAGCGGAAAGGCGCTGCCTCAGAAATATGGCCACCATTTAGGAGTGTGCGGAAAGCAAGCCTTCCGCTGCTGCTGCAGGCAAATTACAAGCAGGTGAGAGTGAACGTGGCGATGCAAATGAACAAGCCCTCCCCCTTCCTCACTGTCTTCACCGCCAACTGCCATCCCTCGGTTCATGAATAAGAAATGAAATCTCCACCACAAGAGTTTACAGAGCTGTTTATTTATTTATTTATTTATTTTCTACAAATTAATGGGCGTACTGATCAATTATAAATAGAGGATTTCATCTGTGTGCAGAAACCCATTTGTGAACTCTACTGGGGTTACAGACAGCCATTTGAGATGTTGGCCCCAAGGAACATTAACTTGTTTCGTTTGCCTAATTCTGAAAATACTGTTATTACCATGGAAACATGAAAGCTTGTAGCAAGACTGAAATCTCTACTTAATGAGAGTCCTAAAAGAAAAGAAAAAAAGAAAAAACAACAGTGGAAACGTTTTGCACATTTTCCTCCATGTAATTTGTTGTGGCACTGAGCTGGGAATGCATGTTGTTTGCGGGTTTAACTCCACAAGACGTTTGAATAAATCAGGGATACTAAACGACTCTGCCCTAATCCTCCTTTCCCTTTGTGGCTCAGCCAATGGGAACCTTGTCATTAAGAGTAATGATCCAGCCACTGCCATGGCACTCCTGCCTAAACAATGTCTTCTTTGTGATTTACTTTAATACGTAACAATTTTCCTGCACGATGGCCTTGGCGTGGTTGATTAAGAATGGTTTTCCCACAAAGGAAAAGCAAAATTTATCTCAGAAATTGATTCAGTTTTATGTTTTTATATCATCCATACGTGGCTCTTGAGATTCGTTACAGGAACATGTCTTATGTGTGATGGTTAACCATAACCCTCTGTGAGTAAATCAGTTGGCATTTTGCCTCTGACGTCACAAACTTACCATCACATTAAAGCTTTACTTTTATTCGCTTTCCCAACCGTGCCTAAATTGTTATAAAATTAACAATATGAGCTTTAAAAAAATGCATCGTAATAGGTGTCATTTCAATAAAGCATTTACCATTGACAAAGTTTTTCCAAAAGTGTAAAATCACAGAATGAGGCTGAGGCTATGAGGCTATTATTTTATGGCCTATGCCATAAAATAATTTTTATATCATACGCCTGACCGCTCGGTGCTGAACAGGCACAGGGCAACGTGTGCCTGGGCACAAAGGCATTTCAACCAGAATCGTGCCATCGAAACACAAACCGATACCGGTTGAGCGATGAGTCAGGGAACCGTGTGTTCTGATGAGAGAGAAGCTCAATACAGTAGAAACAGAGATCCCAGTTAATGTTTATAGATGGTTCCTTGACTGAATAACAGTATAGTACGTGTTTGGCCCCAAAACATTGAGCTTTACTATGTACAAATAATGGTCTCACCTGACGATGTGTACAGTGGTTGCAGAGTACAGTAACAATTGTAGCGGTAGCAATATTTTTCCACTTAATTGGTGGATACTCTTATTTACAATTACTTTCAAAGTCATCATGGCAGGAAACATACAGCGAATATCATAACAGCTGCAAAAACAAGACACATATGAGATAAAACGTTAAGTTTAAAATAAAGACCCGAGGAGAGACTATAATAATATATTATAGAGAATATAAATTCACACTTCAGTCGCTCACACATGGTGATAAACATAGATTAGCAACCTTCCCCTCTGTCCTGTCTAAAGGGTGTTGAGATGTCAGGGTCTAAGGCATAGGACAACTTCTGGATTTGGGAATCAAAGAGTAGTCTGGACCGCTGGGTTTCCTGTGTTTTCTCTTTTGTGATGGGATTATGTTGTGATGTCATTGTTTGAAGGTGTCCAGCTACACTGGTGACAAACATGGCAACAAGGAAATGCTAAGCCCTCAGAACGTATACATGCCGAAGAAGCTCAGATATCGAAGGCTCGAGACCCACTTTGTTGAAAGAAAATGTCATTCAAATAACAAACCATTTGCGCTCTGTGAGCAACCCTTCATGACCTGTTTTTTTTGTTTTCTATCTCGCTCTTGTCATATATTTGACAGAGCAAGTGAGTTTTCCTCATTGAAACCTGCGTCTCCAGTTTGACGACATACAAACACAGTATCGAAACACACACATACACACACCCTAGCTTTGGTATTCTGAATGCTACACAAACCTAACTGGAAAGACCGGCTTGGCAACGTCATCATATCATGAAGAGCTGGCTAGCTATATGAACCGGACAATACCTGCTCTGCTCATACTGGCTGCTCCACCCCTCTGTCTTTTTGAAGTGAAAAAAAAGTGTTTGTCGCCACCTAGTGTTAAAGAGCAGAAATTTCACGTTTAAAATTTTGCAACATAATTCTGAGGGTCATACTACAAGCATCCGGCAAAGAGAAACGGGAGGAAACACAGCAAATGTTCTTCTTTGGTGGCATTCGCATACTTGCATGCTGAAATTTTACTGACTATTTCACTTGACATGGCAACAGCAACGCCAACGGCAACGGTATTGTGAATCTGGGGGCGGCATACAATCCTTAAGTCTGCAATACTGCCAAGCTGTGTTCAATTGGATGAAATTGTTTGGAATTCATTGCAATTTAATAACTTTTTTGAATTTAGATTATTGTTTAACATGCAAATGTTTTATTCCTTGAAATTAGAAAATTAAAGAAACTAGATAAAAGGCAACCCAATAACCATGTGCCAAATTGCATGTCAGTTGGTCAAGCTGTGCGAATATTTTTGAGTGTTTTTGAAATACTGAAAAGTCATTGAGCAGTAAATATCTCTGGGCATTTTGGGTCTGTGTTCAGAGTACTTTGCAATTAGGCAGTTAGGCGCACTATTCCGGAATGGTCTTAGGGAACGATGCAAACAGCTGGCATATATTGTTCATGAAAGCACTGAACTGGCCCATTGAAAGAAATGCAAACCTAGGTAATTCTAATGTTTTTAATTTTCTGATGTGCGTGGGGAAAAAAAGTGCCATAGATCATCATCGCAACCATTTCTGTCATTCAGACCAGCTTCAATAAGAAGTAGTCTACAAGAAATGTCTATTAATGTAACCATTGCCTTACTTTGGCAAATTCACCTAATCAAGGTCATCTTCAAAGACAAAACTTCTTTGTGGGTAAATTCCTGGTGAATGATCACATGACCTACTGGCATACAAAGTGATAACCACGTACAACCCGTGAAGTTCTACAGCATAGCCATGTTTTATAAGGTTATTTCACATAAAAGGTCAATGTAACAAATCTCATGTCTGGGACTATGTAGACTACACAAACGTGGAAATTGAGATGAAGCAACTTTGCTTTTAATATCTACTTGCGCTAACATCTATATATTGTCTATGTTTGTTTAGGTGTGTAATAGTAATCAAACTGCTGAGTGGAAAATGTGTGTGAAAGTTTGAGCTTTTGGTGAATATCTATGGCATTGTGGGCATTTTCATTAGCTTGAGACAATGTTAAAATTAGGTTTTCATTAACAATCCTCCTCTCCACAGTGACTCATTATGAATGCCATGTAGACCTACATTTGGCAAGATATCTACTTAGACTGGTCAGAACCTGATAATTTAACCTTCATAGCTGTGGGATGATTCACTCAGTGTTGAACATCCCTCTTCTTTCTTCCTTTCAGTGAACTGTTACCAACAGACCTCTGGTAACCCTGCTGAGTGTTGATAGGCCAAAAGGAGAATGACTCAGAGCATTACTGCTAACCGGAGGTCGGAAGGAATTCTCTCCTTGGCCTCAGTGTGACACCACCTCTCATTTTTGCTAACGCACGCACGCACACGCACGCACGCACACGCACACGCACACACACACAAACCTGCTCCGTGCAGGTTCAGCATGGACTCATCTCTGGTGAAAACCAATGGGTGAGGGTGGGGAGTACCCAAATTTCAGAACCCAAGAGGATGATTTAAACACATGACTATGTTCAGAAACTAGGGAAATTCCAGTCTTGAAAATGTTACCACCTATATTCACTACCGCAACTGAAGGGATGGTTGCAGGACATCCATACTGTTATAGCCTCCTGTAAACACATTTTTGTCTGATTAACAACTTATTCAAGACGTCTCATTTTAATATATTCAGATTTGCTTACAGACCGACGCCCAAAATACAAACTGTTCAGGAAAACTTCAGAACATGTAGAAATATCTAACCTGTGCAAGCACATAATATCAATAATTTCCCCACTGGACTCAACAATATCCTCCTAGACAAGACACCGATTAACAGGGGAATAACTGAAGACAAGTCGACAGGCATTTAAAAAATCTATATTAAATTTTTTGTGTATGCTTGTGTCTGGTCCAGACAATTTTTGTGTGTGATAAAGGATATTTTAGATATTTGCAGAAGTTTTTGGAAGGGTCAGCTTTCCAATGGCAGGTGTAAAACCACAGAGGTTTTACTTTCAACCTTCAAGCAAGGCTTATATTTTCTCTCTCCACCTGAGGAATAACCTTATCAACAAACTGTGGCAAGCTTTCTTGAGACGGAGAGAGAAAATCTCAACCAAAAGTACATTTGTCTGCAGTTAAAAAACATGCAAATGCTTTGGCACCATCTGCTGGTGTAAACTGGATATTAAAAAAATCCTGTACACACCTGCTATTATTTCATATTCATGTGTACCTTTTAGCAAGACACAGAACAATTCGCAAGAAATTGAGCAAACATGTTCAGCTTGATGATATTTCTTGTCATTTGAAGATGGCTTAATCATTGTGTCATACTGGGAGAGGCATTTTTAACAACATCTTTCATATGGTGAGACAAGTTTAAGACATGCTTAAAAAGCCCCACTGCTGATTAGCTTGTCAATCAACAGATCTGACATTTTTATTATTGTAGTTGAATAATAATGAATAAATGCAACCAGTATTCGGAGTGACACAGTTGCAGTATTAACCTGTATTTGATTGGCTACACAATCCCCACATTTCTTACACAATTTGATTTCTCAGGTCATCACTGGAAAAGAGAATTTAATTCTCAGTTCACCCAACCTGTTATAAATAAAGGTGAAATCTGTTCTTGTGTAAAAGTGCATGTGTGTCTGTGTTTTAAAAAAAATGTATATGTTGATTATGTGATAGATCTATGGTGCGTGTTGAGGATCTGTATTAAATTAAAATCTCCTGAGCTATGTTCCCCAAATGTCTTCTAAATGCCTAAAATAATTTGTGGGTAGTTGAGGCATTTTTCGAAAACATTTGTCTCCTCCCAATGCGCCATGTAGATGTTGGCATAAGCCGGTGCAATATTTTACCCATAGCTGTACTGCTGATCTGTAAAAAGAATTCTTTGTTGAATTAATCTCTGGTTTTTGCAGCTGTTAGTGCTGCTGCTGTTTATGTTTTTGAAAACACTGTCTATGTTCAAGGTGAACAGGATGGGGCTCCTGTGATACTTTGATGTTTTTTGTTTTGTTTATGAATTTCATACGTGGCTTTAATGTACCTGCTGTGTTTTGCGGGACAGTGGATTGAGATAATAGCGTATGTACTCAGCGATCCTGTATTCGCTGATGCAGTCTCAAACAATGGGCCTCTTTATCTGCTGGGTGGATCGCTATCTTGCTTGCCAGCTGTTTCAGAGCATGGCTCTCTCCTATGCTGAGGTTGCTTTTGTCCTTGTGGGGGGTTTGGGGGTTTGGGGGTTCAGTGCCTGGATCAGCGTGCAGCAGCGTGCTCTTCAGCGTATTCTTTTTTGATGATTTGTGTGATCTCACCAGGAATGTAGTCTGTTCTGGGTTCCCAGTTGATGTTGGCATGAAAAGTGTTGTTCTGTGATTTCCAATCCATTAAAGAAGGGTTAGGGATAGAGATAGGGTATGGGTATGGGTTTAGAGCTAGGTTAGGGTACTGGTTTAGAGCTAGGTTAGTGTTGCCGTAAGGGTTCTTTCCCTAGTTTATGATTGCCCCTTGGGAAGTGTATGAGGAACTGGACTTGTAACCAAAAGGTTGCAGGTTCGATTCCCAGGTAGGACACTGTCGTTGTACCCTTGAGCAAGGTACTTAACCTGAATTGCTTCAGTATATATCCAGCTTTATGAATGGATAAATGTAATAAGAAGTTGTATAAGTCGCTGTGGATATGAGCGTCTGCTAAATTCCTGTAATGTAAGTAGGAAGAATCTCGTCCCTCTTGTGTTGAAGTTTTACGTCTGTTTGTTTAGTCCTCCTGGGAATATGGTGTTAAGTTTTGTCTTGAAACTCATTTTTATTCATTAATTTCACAGTGGTTGTTGAATAAATATAGTTCTGGAGCCACCTGAATTCATATATAATATATTTACCATTTTTGCAATAGTCTACAATAGTCTGATGTGTTTTGCAAATGAAAAACATGATTTGCAAACAAACACAGTGCGTTTTTGCAAATGCAAAACGTACCTATTACACATATGATAGTTTTCAAGTACAAAAAAAACGCTGTCTTCCAAATTTAGTGCCAAAACCTAACAAACAAACAGAACACGTTTTACAAATGTTCTGTGATTCGCAAACAAACACTTTGTTTTGCAAATGCAAAACCGTTTTCTAATACATCAAGCTTCACAAAAACAAACTTCACAAAGACCCTTCAGTTTCCCTAAAGAAGAAATGTACAGGGGGTGGACAAAATATTGGAAATACCCCTGAAAAATGGCTTTAACTTTGAAGCATCTAAACCACAATTCTTATTAATGCTAATTAGCAACATGTGTCATAAACCCCAATGCCCCACTGCAGTGATTGGGACACTGTGCTGCTCATCTTTTGGATGAGACATTACAACAACCATGGTCCTGACTCACTGTGGTCATTAAAAATTCCATAGCACTTACTGCAAAGAGTAGAGGTGTCCTGGCTAAATTCCCAACCTAGCTCTTTCATCTCTTACATAATCGTGCCCCAATTTAATTGGATAAAAATTGTTCTCTCCCTCTCCACCTCAGCTGATGTCTGGTGAACATACTGGTGAAAATGGCTGCCGTTGCATCATCCAGGTGGGTGCTTCACATTGGTGGTGGTTGAGGCGAGTTTTCCCCTCATCATTGTAAAGTGCTTTGAGTGTGAGAAAGGCGCTATATAAATGGCAGGAATTATTATTCATTATTTATGTCCACCAGAGGATGCCAAATCTAGTGTAGTGCCCTGCAACGATTCATCCAATTAATTTCTCAGCTGTCCAACACAAAATTGGAGTTACATAAAGTTGCAGATTTGGTTCAAGGTACAGACAACTTATGTTGTGTAAATGTGCATGTCAAGTTCTTTAAGGTTTTTGTGTTTGTCTCAACTCTGCCTGAACTTGATAGGCTTGGATCATTCAGAAAGGACGCTTTGGACAACTCGGACTGTTTTTCCATTTATTTTAACGTTTTAGGAACTGTTTCAGTCAGGTTGAAAACCTATGAACAATGTATATACAGAAACACAAATCACATTTAAATCAAATCAGTACACATTACTCTGTCAAATAAGAAGACTAAATTACCAATTTATCATTATTTTATCCATCACCATTAACCCCCCACAAACAACTCCAACCAAACAGTACAAGCACAATAAAAAGTCACTTTACCAGCAGTGTCTCTCTGGTGATCTCCTTGTTGAGACCATTGTTTGTAACTGGTGCATGTGCCTTATGTGCTGGTGATTTGTGAGTGGTGACAGGTGTGGAATTGGTGATGTGTGCAACCAGTCTTCTTCAGCTCCATAGCTCCACAATTAAGTGGGGCACACTGCTGCCACCTAATGGACTGGAGCTGGAATTTGTCAGCACACCTCCCACTTGACCTCCTGGTTGGACCCAAGGAGGTCACACCACTGTTCTGTTGTTGGTTAAACGATGATCTATAACTTTTCCTCTGTCTGATCATCCATCCTTTTCGTTCTTGTTTCCGTCACTCTGCTCCTCCACAGGAATCAGAACCACTATACGCCGGACGTCTCTGTGTAGGACTGTAGAGGGGATTTTTGTTCCGAGTTGGTTCCTTGTGACACCCTTTCGCTTTGTGCTTTGTCCACTTGGCTTTGCTGATGCGACTGGGTAGCTCGGGAAGGTACGAACTTTAACATCCCTCACGATGCCCTTGTTGTCAGTGTTGACACAGACCACCCTGGCGAGCTTGTACTGACCCCTCAGAGCATTTTGGTCCGCCAACCAGACAACATCTCCTACAGCCACATTTCGCTCCCTTGTGTGCCACTTACTTCTTACAAACAGGTTGGGTCCAGCCAACTGACTCCACTTCCTCCAGAACTTGGTTACTTCTGCTTGGATGCTCCTTAACCTTTTGTAGGGGTAGCTCTCAAACTCAAAGCTTCCTGGGTCCCCTTTTGGCCCAGCCCTTCCAAGCACAAGAGAATTTGGGCAGACATACTCCACGCAGTTTTCCCTGCTTTGAGTCCTAGCGTCAATGGGTCTCTCATTAGCCAGGTTAGCAGCCATGTAGAGAAACGTTTGGAACTCCTCCCATGTGAAGGTTCCATCCCCTCCAACGTGGCTCAGTGCCCTTTTCACGGTGCGAACAGCTGCTTCAGCAGCTCCATTTCTGTGAGGAGAGTCTGCAGGACTGAACTTCCAGCTCCATTCTGTCCCCTGTTTGGTAGCCTCATTCTCCAGCTCTGATTTGTCCAGATGGTCCAAGAACGCATAAAGCTCCTTCAGGGCAGGTTTGGCTCCTACAAAGTTTGTCCCCGGATCTGACCACATCTTCTTTGGATGTCCTCTTAGCGCAGTGAATCTCTTGTAGGACAGTAGGAAGCCTTCAGATGACTGGTCACTAACAACATCTGTGTGTATCGCTCTTGACGCCATACAGCAGAAGACGATGCCCCATACCTTCAGACGTACTTTCTTCCTCACTTGGTCTTTCACTTCATATGGTCCAAACAGATCCACCGTAGTGAACTCGAAGGGTCTTGCTGGTTCTGTTCGCTCTGGGGGAAGGTCTCCCATGACTTGTTTGCACTTTCTTGCTCTTGCCTTTCTGCACATTACACAGGTGTCCACAACTTTCTTAGCCAGTCTTCGGCCTTTCACTACCCAGGCTTTCTTCCTCATTCGTAAGAGTGTTCCGGCTATCTCTTCGTGGCTCACTTTGTGGGCCCCTTGAGCAAGAAGTGTGGATATCCATGCCTCGTGAGGGAGAATTGGTACTGCGGCGTTATCCTCATTGAAGAATTGGATTCTTCCTCCACACACCAGGAGTCCAGACTCCTCCTTGTACACAACCAGTCTGCTGAGAGTACTGTCATGAAACGTCACTCCTTCCTGGGCTGCAAGGAACAGGTCTCTTTGCGCATCCTCACATTCTCCGACAGACAGCACAGCTCCTCTGACTGCCGATTTTGTTTCTTCTTTTGAAGGACCTGCCTCCCACTTTGCTTTATGCAGGGTTGGGTCAGTCAAATTCCTCTTCCACTCTCTAGCAGCTCTCCACACCCAGGCAACAACTCGGACCAGCTTATTTAAGCTGCTGAACCTCCTTACATCAAGAAGTTGCTTCACCACTGAGCCAGCTGGGGTCCTTCGGACTGGAGCCTCTCCCAGACTTCCAGAGGGTGCTGAAAGCTCTTGACCATCAGGTTGCCTCTGACTATCAGGTTGCCTAAGCTTGGCTTGAGCCCTTGTCAGTGCTGCAGTGAATGTTTTCCTTTGGAGTTTATTGATGCCCTCCTTGGCATTTGCTGCAACCTCTTTGGCCGACTTCATTGGCCACTCTTCCTCTGGCCTTTTCAGGAATGAAGGACCATCTTGCCACTCAGAGTCCTCCTTCAAATCACAAGGGGCTGCTCCTCTTGTTGCGATGTCAGCAATGTTCAGGTCCCCTGGGATCCACCACCAATCTTCTACGGATCCAGACCTTTGGATTTCACCCACTCGGTTGGCAAAGAAAGTTTGATATCCATAACTGTCACGTTGGATCGCTCCCAAGACGGTCTGACTGTCCAGTAGGTGGAACCACCGTTCAATTTCCATCCGACTGTGCCTTTCGATGTATCTTCTCAGACGAGCTGCAAAAACTGCACCACAGATCTCTGCTTTCACAGGTTCACCTTTTTGGTCCAGTGGTGTAAGTTTCGCTTTGGACTCAACCAATCTGGTTTGGATACCATCCTCTGTCTCCCATCTGAAGTACACGACAGCACCAAAGCTTTTGTCACTTCCGTCAGAGAAGGTTATGCCCCAAGGTTTTCCAAGCCAGCCAGCTGGTGTGAGGCTTCTGCTGAAGGTGATCTGGCTCAGTTGCACATACTCTTTGAACAACCTTATTGCCTCCTCCCTTAGGCTGGCTGATAGCGGATCATCCCAAGTTTCTCGGGTTTGGCTTCCACTTCCTGCTTCTTGGAATGCTTTTCTGACGAGAATAGCTCCCTTTTGTTTCAAAGGTGTTACAAGACCGATTGGATCATAGAGGCTTGCTACTTGACTTAACAGCTCTCTTCTGGTTAGAGGGTTGGGGGTATTCTTTCTTATCTGTTCCTCAAGAAGGTCTTCGCCTACTCTCATTTTCTTCTTTCTTCTTGAGAAGTTGATGGAGGTCTTTACATAAAGCGTGTCCTCCTCCACAAGGTATCCAACTCCAAGTGCCTTATTGTCTCCTTCCTTCATTTGGTTTGGGAGTAAAAGGACTTTGTCTTCTTTGGCCAATGGCAGTGGTTCACGTTCGCTTTGCATTTCCTGCAACCGCCTCCCACTTTGCCCCGAGCGGACCCATGGTTTAAGAAAGAATCCTCCAGCCTTCAGGATATCCTCAACTGCCTTAGTGCTCTTGTCCAGCCTTTTTTGGTCGTTGTGGGATGTCAGGATATCATCCACGTAGCAGTCTTCCTCCAGGATTCTACGTTCCTCCTCCTGGTGGGTAAATATTGGTAGCTTTGCAGTCTCTCGCATAGCCAGCTGTGCTATGCATCCTGCAGGTCGGTCGCCAATGTTGACTCTTGTTATAGCATACTCAGTGATTTCCTCATCCTGAGTATCTCTCCATAGGAATCTGTGAAGATGCATCTCCCGGTCTTCAAGCCAAACAGAGTTATACATCTTCCGGATGTCTCCCAGAGCTGCGTGCACTCCTCTCCTAAACCTGAGCAAGACTGCTCGGATTGGATTCAGCACATCAGGTCCCTTCAGGAGAAGATCGTTCATGCTTACACCTCTGAACTTTTGGCTGCTGTTCCATACGATGCGGACTGGTGTTGTTACAGAGTGAGGATTTGGGGCCACTAAGTGGCTGACATACCATACCGGTCCTTCCCAGTTGTCCATCATCTCCTTGGTGAGCTTCTTAGCTGCACCCCTTTCCACCATTTCATGTATCTGTGCTCTGTATGCAGCTTGCCATTCTGACTGTCTCTTGAGCTGTCTTTCCGTCTGCAAGAATGTGGCCTTCACTCCAGCCCTGTTGTTGGGAAGGGAGGAAGGGTCCTGAGTCCAAGGATACTTTGTATCCCAGTGTGGAGCGTCGCTGTGGTGATCTGCTGTCACATAAGTAAGGCCTTGCTTTATGACTTCAAGCTCTTTTTCCTCAATCAATGTAATCTCTTTCCCTCCTGGCTGACAGGTACCACACCGGCATCCTCCACACTTGGGTTCACAGGCTGCTCCAATGCTATCCCACTTCCACCAGTTCAGAAATTCTCTGCCAGCAGTTGTGCTTCTTGTTTCAGCCTGAGTTTTAGCCTCAATGACTTCTTCATATTTCCCGGCGGCTGTCCTCATGGAGCATGCAAAGTGGGTCTCAGACATGTGTGCTGTCATCTCCAATTCTTCAAAGAGATCTGGGTGAGCGCCAGCGACAGTTTTACCCAGTGGGCTGTCCCACAGAACAAGGTCTCCAACGATCTTCACTCTCTGTGGGGCAAGTCTACCTTCTCTGTGACTGATGAGTAGTTCAATGTCACGTGGTCTTTTCAGATCCTCCAGTTGCAATTCTGGGAAGAATTTCTTAAGCTGCTCAGGTTTGACACCTCTCTGCACATTGGCTATTTCATTCAGACCATAACACACAAGCTGATGTGCTTTCTCTGTGCCTCTGGGTGTTTTGACTCTCACCCTGAGAAAGTATCTTCTGCTTTTGACCCTCATTTCCATTCCTCCGACTCCATGGACAACCAACATGACTTTTTCACTCCTCAGTTTTAACCTGTTGGCAGCTCTATGGGTGATGTAGTTTGTGTCTGATGCTAAGTCGATGAGGGTTCCAATCCTTTGACCCGTATTGGTTGTAACTTCAAGCAGCATCATGATGACTGGTAGCTCTTCAAGTCCACTTGCCTCCATCAGGACAGACTGCTCTTTTGCGTTGCAGTTTGTTACTGCGCTCACATTGCTGAAAGCCTTCTTGCACCTCTGTGCCATTTCTGGAGACAGTTCAACGAGAAACTGTTCTTGCTCTTCTGTAAGATTGGGTCTTTTCTTGAAGTCTTTCCCACCTTTGTCCATCTCACGTTCTCTAGATCCTCCTTTAGGACAGAGGAAAAAGTGGTGGTCTGAGGAGCTTCCCTTCCTGCAGTCTTTGTTTCTGCAAAGGTAAGTATTTTTACATTCATCGTCTTCATGACATTCCAAACACCTTTTACATGCTCCCAATTTCTTCACAGCGTTTAATTTTTCACCCAGCTTCAGGGACTTAAACTGCTTGCAAAAGAATAGTTTCTCCTTATGCCTTTCATCTCCACAGACAATGCAGCATCCATCTTGCTTAGTAGACTGTGTTGAAGAATATTTCCTTTCAAACTTCCTTTCAGGTTTCACTGGTTTGTCACCTACTCCAAGCTGCTCCAATTTTTCCATGATTTCCTCCTGTGTTTTCAGGAACTTGAGGAGACTGTCAAAATGGTTCTGTGCCGTGACATTATTACTGGGCTCTACCATGAAGACGAGCCAGTCCTTCTTCACAGAGTTCGGTAGCTTGCTCTCGATGGACTTGATTACCAGTGGATTATTGATGGCATCTGTCATTCCAAGTTCTTTGAGGTCTGCCAGTGCTTTTTCCACAGTTTGGATTAAGTCGATCACTTTCCTTGGTTGATCTGCCCTCAAACCAGGAATTTTCTCTAGGTCCTCAATTATTTCCAGTGCGATTGTGGACTTATTTCCATATCTATTCTGCAGCACTCTGAAAATGTCTTCGGCTGTGTTGTGTGTTGACAGCCTAAGGTCTCTTGAGATTTTTTCATCCATGCTGTCCAGTAGTTGCAGCTTTTTTATTTCACTCGAGCCTGTTGGTTCTCCTTGCTTTTGCAAGCTCTCCCAGTCTCTCTTCCATCTGTAAAAATCCCTTTTGCAGCCATGGAACTTGGGCAAACTGATTGGCTTAAACTTCACGAGGGGCGTGGTCTGCACTCTTGGTGTGCTTGCTGCTGCAGCCCTAGAGATTATCCCCGATGCACTCTTCTCCTCCTCTGATCTCCTTTCTGCAAACACAAACTCTGCTCTCTTCGCTTCAAGACTGATGTTGTGTGCCTTCACATCTCTGACTTTTTGTTCCAGATTGGCTTTCTCCATTTCTGGAATCCACAGCTCCCAATACACCAGCTTTCCACATGCCTCCTTGACCAATTTTTCCACATACATCAACTGCATTTCATACCCATCTCTGTTCAGTGCAGACACAGATGTTCCATCAGCAGTACCACAAGCTCTCTCTGCATTCTTGATTGCAGTGGTTAACTCCTCCTGCCCATAGCGGGACCAAAGGTTTGTTTGCACAGTTTCTCCGACCATTTCCATTTTTCTTTTACATTCAGTGACCGTTCTTTCCAGATCAGCATCCTGCTGCTCACTGAGCTCTGGTTCCACACCGTCCTCTAAAATTTCAGCCTCAGCATCTGCAAGTAGACCACACCGGAAATCATAATTTGCCTCCATGACCTTTCTTGCCTCCAATGTGAGGTTCTTGAATTCCTCACGAAGCTCAATCTCAGTCATGGCTTGTGCTGCTCCACTGAGGAAGTTGGCTCTTTTGGTGAAGAGGCTTTTAGCTACAGTTCTCTCCTGTTTGAGCTGCTTTGCAGTTTTCCCAAAGGCCTCCTCCGCCATTTTGTGGTGAGGCTAAAGCAGGTGGTTTGGTTCAGTGCACCTTTGAGCTCCAGTCTTTGGTTTAGTGCACTTTCAAGCTCCAGACTTTGTTTGGTTCAGTGCACCTTTAAGCTCCAGTGTCCCATCCAGCATCGACAAGCTCTGACTTTCACAAGGCCATTGATCCTTTTGTCATTGCTGTCTTGAAGCGATGGTTTTCAACTGTCAAGTTCTTTAAGGTTTTTGTGTTTGTCTCAACTCTGCCTGAACTTGATAGGCTTGGATCATTCAGAAAGGACGCTTTGGACAACTCGGACTGTTTTTCCATTTATTTTAACGTTTTAGGAACTGTTTCAGTCAGGTTGAAAACCTATGAACAATGTATATACAGAAACACAAATCACATTTAAATCAAATCAGTACACATTACTCTGTCAAATAAGAAGACTAAATTACCAATTTATCATTATTTTATCCATCACCATTAACCCCCCACAAACAACTCCAACCAAACAGTACAAGCACAATAAAAAGTCACTTTACCAGCAGTGTCTCTCTGGTGATCTCCTTGTTGAGACCATTGTTTGTAACTGGTGCATGTGCCTTATGTGCTGGTGATTTGTGAGTGGTGACAGGTGTGGAATTGGTGATGTGTGCAACCAGTCTTCTTCAGCTCCATAGCTCCACAATTAAGTGGGGCACACTGCTGCCACCTAATGGACTGGAGCTGGAATTTGTCAGCACAGTGCATCATGCACAAAACTAGTGGTGTGTGTGTGTGTGTGTTTCTGAACTAAGCATAAACCTTTTTGGACTAGAGAGAAACCCACGCTACATACAGCAAGTCGTCCATTTTCATTTTCAGGGTTTTTCTTTATAAATTCCCCCAAGCGGGGGGTGTTTTACGATCTGGCGTCCCTGGGTTTTCATTTCGGGTAGGCCAGGTCTGCCTTCCAAATCTACCCAGATTTAGACATCTGGCAACCCTGAAAAGAAATTATACAGATTCTCCCCATCAACAAAACATTTTTAAATGCTTGTTTTAACTGGGCCCATCTTTCTGTTCAAGGGAATTGGAAGGAGTGCATTGATGGAATCAGTGCAGGGCACTTCAGGTGAGTGACTTACCTCCATCAGTTGGACAAATAGTGGCTTTACAGCAGAGCAAGTTGGATGTAAAAAATAAAAAAAACCCAAACCAAGATATGTATATTTAATGATAATTATAGCTTTTCAGAGTCTAATTAGGTTGCAAATGTGAATCAAGGTGCTGACAATTTACACAAAACTGCACAAAACCATTGGAATGTGTGTGTGTGTGTATATGTGTCTGTGGTTCTGTTCTGGTATTAAATTGACATGACATTGCCTGTGCGCCTTTGATAGGAGTCCTGTACATTTTTTAACGGTGACAAGAAGATTTCAACACAGCCGGTTTGCAATTATGGCAGTTTGGCAATTGATACTTCCACTTTGATACTCTGAAGAAGTGGAAACTATAATCTCAATCATTAATGTACAGGTGACATCTAACAAGCTGAAATCATGTAAAAAAAATTATTTGGATCAGACTCCAATGGAGAGCAGTGTTTTCCAGTCCTGCAGAACTTTTTAATTGTGACATCAAAATTTCAACACAATCATATCTAGTCGTGTCAGTGTAATATAATGAGTCAGGAATTCAACTCTTAAAGTAAATGGTAAATGGACTGCACTTATATAGCGCCTTTATCCAAAGCGCTTTACAATGGCCTCTCACTCACCCGTTCACATACACATTCACACACCAATGGCGGCAGCTGCCATGCAAGGTGCTAGCCTGTTCATTGGGAGCAATTTGGGGTTCAGTGTCTTGCCCAAGGACACTTCGACATGTGGACAGGAGGAGCCGGGGATCAAACCGCCAACCCTGTGATCAGCGGACGACCCGCTACCTCCTGAGCCACAGCTGCCCCCTAAAGGTTGCGAGTTTGATTCTCAGGTAGGACACTGCTGTTGTACCCTTGAATAATGCACTTAACCTGAAGTGTTTCAGTATTCAGAGAGTTGTACAAATGGACATTTAATTAAAAAGAATGTCAGTGAAGTTGTTGGTCTGGATAAGAACATCTGGTAAATGGCAATAATAATGTTAACAGTTTCATACGCTGGAGAATTATTAACTATAATCTTTTTGTTAAACAAGGTGACCTACCAGTCCATATTGTGTTATTACTTCTTTCACTGCATCAGGCTATAAATTAAAGTGCTTTTCTATGCTTCAATGGTGATTAATTGCACTTGTGCTGTAATACAGTTTTATGCCAGCAGAGGTAGTGTCCCTGCCATGTCTCAACGGTTCCACCCATCAATTCCAAATGAGATCATCCAAGGCTGGTATTTGTTTTGAAAACTGCAAATATCAAGAATAAAATATTTTAAAAAGTGGGTAAGGTCTGACTCGTTACAGGGCACTAGTGACTAGATTTCCATGGTGGACATAAAACACCTCTGCAACAAAATAATATGTAAAAACCAGGGTGTAAGGGCTGAATTGAAGCCCTTTCATATACAGTCAGTAAGTTAGCCAGGGGGATTTCAGGATTGCAGTGAGTTTCTACATTACATTTGAATAAAACAATAATTGTGAAACCCATCCTTTTAAAATACTGCTACACAAACAGACCAAATGCAGCTGGATAACATCTTATGCATTCAACTCCCATGGATATTTTCCATTTACCCAATTCCCAACCTATACATTTGCACGTGGAACGCAATTTGCATGAGAGATGGATTGTGTTTGCATTGCAATTTGTAACAGTTATCAGTGTGTACATCAACGCTCCTCAACAACACAGCAGCAGTTTTGTTTTCAGGGTTTTCTTTTTTAATTATTATAATTTCCACATAAAACTAAAGGACAGGAGTCGATGAAATCAAAACAGTGTCCAGCATGTCATTCCTTCTTCCCACCACTAGGGAGTATTCCATCTGCCCAACTCTCTCCAACACAAATGAACAGCAGCAGCACAGCAATGGACTGGAGTAGGTAGATAAATAGAGAAAATGGAGATGGCGATATGTGTGGTGTAGGCGTCGCTCACTCTGTGAGGCCCAGCTTCTTCTTCAGCGACTTGGGCATCTCGGGGGGAGGGAGGCGAGGCAGGCAGAAGTACCCTACACAAGTTGTAGGGGGGGGTGCAGATAGAGAGAGCGAGAGAGAGAGAGAAAGAGGGAGATAGGAAAAGGGGGGAGAGAGAGAGAGAAAAAAAGCGAGAGAGGGAGAGAGGAGGAGGGGGAAGAAAGTAGAGAGGGAGGTAGAGAGAGGGAGAGGGGGGAGCAAGAGAGGGAGAGAGGGGAAGAGATTAAAGGAGAAGGAGAGGATGTGTGTGAGAAAGAAAAATCAATATTATATGATACTGTAGTGAAATAAGATGTGATGAGAAGATTAATAGTTCTAATAGTTCCACTATGAGGAAAAAGGGTGTTTGTGTGATGAGTGGGGGCTTTTGGGGAGTATTTGGGGGTAAACACGGGCGTTTGGGGGTGAGCGGGGGCGTTTGGGGTATTTGGGGGTAAACACAGGCGTTTGGGGGTATTTGGGGGTGAGCGGGGGCGTTTGGGGGTATTTGGGGGTGAGCGGGGGCGTTTGGGGGTAAACACAGGCGTTTGGGGGTATTTGGGGGTGAGCAGGGGCGTTTGGGGGTATTTGGGGGTGAGCGGGGGCGTTTGGGGGTATTTGCTACATGAACTAAGGCAGAAATGACAAGAGGAGGTTAAGCGGGTGCCTTAGCAGCTGTGCAGCACCTCTCAGACGGCTTCAAACAAATCAACGACAGCATTGGTTACAGAGAGAGGAGGGAGAGGTGCTTATTACATCTTATAATGTAACAGCAGTATTTTTTCCCTCTTTCTGTTCTCTTTTATAATTTCACAATTAATATATATACAGTGAGCACCATAATTAATTGGACAGTGACACATTTTTTGTTATTTTGGTTCTGTACACTATTCTGCTTCAGAACGTGTACGCAAATCAGAGCGAAATGCTGCTCGTCATAACGCGGATTTAGACAGCGAAATGCTGCTCGTCATAACGCGGCTTTAGACAGTGAGATGCTGCTCGTCATAACGCGGCTTTGAAACAAAAGCGTGAAGCAGGAAGCTCGAATGGTTCCATGTGAGAAGCGTTATCAACGGCACAATCCTACGAAAACAAACAGTTGATAAATTTCCTGAAAACAGCATTTCGGTGCAAATAGCCTACAGTCAAGAAGTGGAAAATAAAGTAGAAGTGGGGAAGTAGCAAAGGAATAGTAATTTCTCATTTTTAATAAAATATCTGTCAACATAAAGTATAATGGCGATAATACAAAAGGAAATTAATCCCATCCCTGATTTAACTGCCCCCAAACCTTTGAAATCCCCCTCAAACCAAAAACAAATTTTTAGCCCTATAACTGTATATACAATCTGTTGACTGAACTAAAAAGTGTCAATAAATAATAACAAGGCCTGTCCAAATATAGGTAACTTAATGTTTTATTCAATAACTTATTCAACTATATTTGGAATTATGCCATATTCTATATAAAAGATTAAACTTTTAACTGCTATAAGGAGTGGTTTGTTTTTTGCAACAGCTGGTTTAAGAGGAAAATCCTAATTGGACTGAAAAAAGTGTCCTCTCCAGAACATTTTGTGTGAGCATAATAGAAAATGAAGGTAGGACCACCAACGATAACTCATCAATTTATTTCAAAGTATTTGGATGTCTTTTGAGGGAAAAAGTGTTACCTAATCAATATTTCTCTTTACCATCCTTGATATCAGTAAGACACCTTCTCGGGATCTGAAGGTATGACCTGCTGTCTGTCATTGTGTTGAGAAGTGGAGTTTTCTCCAGATTTTTCTATTAAACTCTATGGAAAAATAAGTCAGGAGAAACAACCCTTCAAGTGATCCATCCATATCTACTGCATATCTGGCAGCAGTGATGGTTTGAGGCTTGTTTGATACATCAGGCCCTTGATGACTTACAGTCATTTAGCCAACCATGGGTTCCATACTATTCCCGTGTAATTTACAGATTAATCTAGTCCCACCCCCCAATTCCCATAGAGATCCATTCAAATGTAGGGAGGTTATAGTATCGCGTGTAACAATACCTGAAAATAAAATATCAAGAGTCTTTTGATATCCTTTTATACCCAGTTATGATAGCATCACCTGGTAACCTGTGGAACATTTCAAACAGGTGTTTTTTTAACTTCCCAGACTATTTTCTGCCCCTGTCCCAACTTTTTTGGAACATGTTGCAGGCATCAAATTCGGAATTAGCATATATTTACAAAAATCAATAAAGTTGATGAGGTAAAACATTAAATATCTTTTCTTTGTACTGTTTTCAATTAAATATATGTAAAAAAGAATGTGCATTTTACATACTGTCGCAACTTTTTAAAAATTGGGGTATGTATAATCTCAATCAGCCTCATGGTGGCGCTATAATTAAAATAATTAAAATTTCAATGTATACACAGTTTAAATGTAATATCTCCCACACGCTTTGTCCAATTCACACCATGTGTGCTGTGAGTATTCCCTGGAAGCACCTGTACTTGCATGCAAAATATCAGGAAAGTCCGCCATATTGGATTTTCTGCTATAATTTGCATATTATGCAAAACATTTTTTACCCGAAGGCTTTTTTGTTTCTTGACTAATTTGGACCAGACTTGGTACATATCATTAGTGTACCTAACTATACTTGCAAACCATAATCCCGCTATATCGGCCAATAACTACAGGACTGTGAGCCAATCAATGTGAGATTGGGTGTGGCCTATCAATTAAATGACCATAACTCATTGACCGTTTATGCAATTTGAACAACATTCCAAAGTAACGTTTGTGAGACACCACCGAGGATGCATGCCAAGGTATGTCCAAATCCGTCCATGGGGGTCGCTATAAACCTTAAAAATGTGTTTCTCGCCGCTGCGGTGGTACAGCGGTAAAAGGCTGAGGATCCGAGGATCGGGGTTCGCGCCCCGGTCCTGCCATTTTCCGAGCATGGCCAGCGCCCTGTGGGAGCAGCAATTGGCGGCTGCTTCCGGGTGGGGGGAGGGCTCGGATGAGAATCGCTACGCAAAATAAGGCCCCGGGCGAGTTGGAATCACGGTCAGGAGCTTGGGGAGTCGCGCCCTGTAGAGGACGTGGCGGCCTCTTTCCTACTACCGGCTGACGGGGTTGTATAGCGGTGGTTCTCTAGCGGTTGCTACACGGGGGGAATTGAAGTAGAATAGGGGTTCAATTGGCTACTAAATTGGGAGAAAATGGGGAAAAAATCAGAAACAAATTAAAAAAATAAAAAAAAATAATAAAAAAAATGTGTTTCTAATTAATACAATCCTGAAATTCTGATCCAGGGCTGGAATTTATGAAAGTGGCCATGACCTATCACTGGGGCCGCAAGTTTATTTTGGCTACATGACACGCAGGGATGTAAACTAGTAATTAAACTGTTATCTTCCATCGGCACTCAAACGACACAATCAAGTGAATAATTATACAATTAAGAGGAAAAAAATAATAAATTGGAGTTGCTAATTCAGACGCTAATGAAAACAATTAATTGACCTAGTACATGTATAGGCTGCAAAAGCCCAGAAACGTCTCGTCTCCACCCCAACGCCCGTAACGCCCGGTACCCACCAGACGCGCAAGCGCAAGCGCACGCACACGCGCACTGCTGCGCTTCACTTCCGCTCCCATGTTAACTAATTGACGTGGTTCTCACCGGCCGCGCGCGCACAGCTGGCGGGCGGATGGCTCGCGGACGTGGAGCGGATTTTTCCGCTCGGGGCGGAATTTTCTGGGCGTCCGCATGAGCAATCTCATAGAAATACATTGTATATGCACAATATCTGCATCATATGGCCACATATTAATGTTTTTCAACCTACTAATAGTTTTACTATTTTATTCATTATTTTAATACATATTATATTTTAATATAGGCTCTAATGAAAAAGGGAACAGAGACAATCACTATTGTGGGATGAATTAAGTTATATCAAGTCATACATTTTACATATAACCAGTTATTTACGTTTTTATAATGCTTTTTATTTATTATAGGATACATATTTGTTCAATTAATTAAGACTATGCTTACTTCCCGAAAGGGAAATAAACGTTATTCTATTCTGTTTTTATTGTACTGATATCACTGTATCGATTTAAGGTACTACAGAATAGCTGCTAATTCTGATATAATTAAATGATTGGAACATGTTGATTACTTTCCCAAATAAATAAAAGTGAACTTTATGAAGGAGGCATTCTCTTGTTTGCTACATTTAGCTTTACATTGCTAAATTTCGCTTTTAAGCAGTAAGACATATGTAATAGCAGTATTTACTTAACCATCATTTAGCGAAGCTCACAAATCCGGAATGTAGATTGTTTGTTTGTATAGCGCGTCTCTGTAGTTCACGGAATGCGCTCTGAAAAAGCAATAAGCGTCTGTGCTCTTGCGCATCCGGTGGGTTCAGTTCTGCTCAAATCTGCACGCGCAATAATCGTCTGTGCGCTTGCGCGTCTGGTGGATGCGAGGACCCAAGTCTGAGTGCGGAGAAGCGCACCTGCTGAGTGCCGACAATCTAATGAGCCGACTCAACTGCCATCTTGCATGTTCTAGCAAACAAGCCTATTTAATTGCCCTCGGATTCTCCTTTGTAATATTCTTTATTTTGTACGTCAAGAATTAAACGTGAGTAGGCTACAGTTATTTATTACTAACGATGCGCAGCGTAATTATGTTGAACTTCCAACAAGTTGAAAGAAGTAAAGTGAAATTACGTTAACTGATTGTCACTCTGCTTAATTTATTTAAGTATGTGCTTAATATAATAAGAATGTGCTTAATATTTTCTAGCTACTTTTAATACGTTTCAAAAACTCCAACCGCAGAAATAATAACTTGGACAACTTGGCAGAACTGTTCCTATTTCAGAAACCTGAATGGCAAGTTAACGCTCCTCGCTGTTATTAATTTTGAGAGAATTGATTGCAGTTGGGTTAACAAAGCTGTGTCCCGCCCATAGCCAGACACGGTATTGGTGTTTAATATTTTCCCGAAAATTTGCTATTTTTAAATTTGGGATTATAACACCTCGCTCGCTCTAGGCTATTATCAAATGTGCGACTCTAGCCTACAGATAACAGGTGTTGTGTCGAATTCTGTTTCCCCACGAAATCATGTTCCCCCTAGCGTTGCTGCGCAATTTTCTCAGGAAATAGCGTAATGGGCGCGCGACCTGAGATCAGCTCACTCCCAAGGAGGAATGCTCGTGCCACTTACGTGAATCTCAGTTTGTATAGGCTACGTTTTAAGCGATTTGTTCTTTTGCGACAAGGAAATCTTAAGATCAGAAGCCGCGATATGCAGGTCAGCCTATACGTAAAACAGTGAAATACGTTCAGAAAAGCAGCAAGTGTTCTGGTGGCTTTGTCGTCAGTTTGTATGGTGTCAGTGACTTGGTTAGTAAAAACATTCGTTCACTTAGTCTTGTAACGAGTACGTTACATAACCGACTGTATAAAATATATATGAAGCCCAATGAACATGATCAGACTGTTTATGAGTAAGATATACAATAAACGTCATACTAGAGTTATTTTGACTTTGTCTGAGTATATTATTATTAGTAGCCTACTGTCATTATTATTCCTACGAGTAGAAGAGGATGTGGTGGGGTATTAATGATGGTGGTATTATGAATAGTGGTAACGTTAGTGGTAGCTAAAAGATACGTGATGCTACGGTTATTTTCTTTATCTGGCATTAGTATATTTTTGCATTTTATATGTGTGTGTATATATATGTATATGGATACATGTATATATGCAGTATATATATATATATATAAATACACACACAGTATAGATGAGTGTGTGTGTGTGTGTGAAAAACGCTATATATAAAGTGAATTAATTATTAATAA
This sequence comes from Ilyophis sp. 1 JC-2022, assembly GCA_022702515.1. Lineage (NCBI taxonomy): Eukaryota > Metazoa > Chordata > Actinopteri > Anguilliformes > Synaphobranchidae > Ilyophis > Ilyophis sp. 1 JC-2022. The sequence goes on along the minus strand of CM040401.1, from coordinate 63,774,220 downwards.
TTAACATTATTGTTATTAGTAGCAGTACATTACATTACATTACAGTTATTTGGCAGACACTTTTATCCAAAGTGATGTACAATAAAGGTTCTGTCACCTTCCCACTCCCTATTTTCCCAAAAAAATACATTCAACAAACTAATACTGGTAATGCATCACCCAAAATAGTCAATTCACCAAGTTTCACCATTTTACCACCTAATCTGTCCGTTTCCATAGGGGGAACAGTATCTGACGGCTGAATTTAACCCCATCAGATATCGTGCCCCCTATGATTCTGCAGAAAGGAAGGGCTCACATACACCAAACTAATAGTGGTAACACATCTCCCCATATAGAGATAATTCACCAAGTTTCACCATCTTACCACCTTATCTGTCCGTTTCCATAGGGGGAACGGGATCTGACAGCTGAATTTAGGCCTGTCAATACTGTGCCCCCCATGATTCTGCAGAAAGGAAGGGCTCACATACACCAAACTAATAGTGGTAACTCATCTCCCCATATAGAGATAATTCACCCAGTTTCACCATCTTAGCACCTTATATGTCCGTTTCCATAGGGGGAACAGTATCTGACGGCTGAATTTAACCCCATCAGATACCGTGCCCCTTATGATTCTGCAGAAAGGAAGGGCTCACATACACCAAACTAATAGTGGTAACTCATCTAACCATATAGAGATAATTCACCAAGTTTCACCATCTTACCACCTTATCTGTCCGTTTCCATAGGGGGAACGGGATCTGACAGCTGAATTCAGGCCTGTCAGATACCGTGCCCCCTATGATTCTGCAGAAAGGAAGGGCTCACATACACCAAACTAATAGTGGTAACTCATCTAACCATATAGAGATAATTCACCAAGTTTCACCGTCTTACCACCTTATCTGTCCGTTTCCATAGGGGGAACGGGATCTGACAGCTGAATTTAAACCCATCAGATTCCGTGCCCCCTATGATTTTGCAGAAAGGAAGGGCTCACATACACCAATCTAATAGTGGTAACTCATCTAACCATATAGAGATAATTCACCAAGTTTCATTATCTTACCACCTTATCTGTCCGTTTCCATAGGGGGAACGGGATCTGACAGCTGAATTTAGGCCTGTCAGATACCGTGCCCATGGCGTATATTAAGCAGCTAACTTGCACAGGTCCGTCATCTTTGTTCAGTTTAGTAGCGATTCTGTACCTTTCAAACCGCTGTTTCCAGTCGGGCCATTCCGCTGGCTTTTCAAAAGCAAAGTTCGCTGGAGGATTAAACTTGGCCATTCTGTGCTTGTCCTCTTGTCCGGATCACTTCTGACACCATGTAAAAGATGGTCGGAGTCCTCTTTAAACAATACGAACGTGTTGTTTATTCACAAACGGGTTGATGATACAGTTAGCTGGTTACGTCTCTGTCTACATGTAAAAGTTCCCCCACAGCAAGTTCCTCCTGCTTCGCGCCTTGTTTTTACCGTAATGCCTGGTCTGGGCCGCAGGAACATTTTGCTACCGTATATGACAACAGTAGCCTATTATGTTTGCAAGAGCAAAATATTATCATCCACTAACAAAAAAGTTGTGGGCATCATCGTTGTATGTGTGTAGATTCCTAACAAACGGTGAGACAAAGAAAAAGCAATCGGCTTTCAATGCAAATCTCATGCCAAGTTTTTATGATGGGCTATATTTTCTAACATTTTGATAACCTGCATAAAATACAATTTGCTAAAATTATTTGTTAAAATACAGTTGGTAATTTGGCCAAAAAAAAAAAAACTGCAGGTTGTAGGCTAAGCCAGCGAAATAGAAGTAACGTTAGCCTATTAGGCTACAAATAACAATAATTATAATATTAGTAGTAGCCTACACTATAACGTTACTGGTACAGTGTAATTAGACTTTGGTGTTTTGATCTTAGATTAAACCATAATCTTACCTGCTAACATTTTGATCAATAGTTGTAAATATCAAAGTAGCTACTTCTAGCCGTTTCCAACTGCGGTCAAGCTATCACGGGTTTGGAAAATGACGGTCAAGCTATCACGGCTTAAAATTTACGTTCGAAAATATACAAGAGATTACGTCGGTAACGCCGTCACGTGCTGCTTTATCTTGAAATGAAATTGCTCAGAGAGAAGCGAGTATTGGACAACGCAGAATCTTTGCCTTTTTTTCTTTATTTCGCAGAATTTTAAACGTTTACACAATTGTCACAATTATGCTTTCAATTACAATTTCAAGAAAACTGAATATACTATGATGTTTTGTAATACATGAGCAAGGGGGTTGGTATGAATCGCAGGTTGCACAAGAACTAATATTTTGAACTCCAACAAATCAAACCGCTATGTGTACCATATTGGAGGCCCTATAACTTGATCAAATCAAAAAGTTTGTTCAAATAAATAGAACTACAATAAACTAGATGTGCTATAGCCTATGTACAGTGAATATCAGAAAAAGTTGTTGTGGGTATTTTTAATAATTAAGCATCAAAGTTGGTACAGTTTGCCATTTGAATGGGGAAAACCGCTATGTGTACCATATTGGAAGCCCAATAACTTGATCAAATCAAAAAGTTTGTTGACAAAAACACTTACTATAAACTAGATGTGCTATAATCTATGCACAGTGAATATCAGAAAAAGTTGTGGGAATTTCTAATAATTAAGCATCAAAGTTGGTGCAATTTACTATTTGAATGGGGAAAACCGCTATGGGTACCATATTGGAAACCCAATAACTTGATCAAATCAAAAAGTTTGTTCAAGAATACGCTATTACTAAAAGCTAGGTGTGCAATAGTTTATGTACAGTGAATATCAGAAAGAATTGTTTAATAATTAAGCATCAAAGTTGGTACAGTTTGCTATTGGAATGGGGAAAACTGCTATGTGTACCATATTGGAAGCCAAATAACTTGATCAAATCAAAAAGTTTGTTCAAGCAAACACTTAATATTAACCAGGTGTGCAATAGTTTATGTACAGTGAATATCAGAAAAAGTTGTGGGAATTGTTAATAATTAAGCATCAAATTTGGTACAGTTTGCTATTTGAAGGGGGAAAACTGCTATGGGTACCATATTGGAAGCCCAATAAGTTGATCAAATCAAAAAGTTTGTTCAAGAATACACTATTACTAAAACCTAGATGTGCAATAGTTTATGTACAGTGAATATCAGAAAGAATTGTTTTGGGAATCTTTAATAATTAAGCATCAATGTTGGTACAGTTTGCTATTTGAATGGGAAAAACTGCTTAGGGTACCATATTGGAAGCCCAATAACTTGATCAAATCAAAAAGTTTGTTTACAAAAACACTTACTATAAACTAGATGTGCTATAGTCTATGCACCGTGAATATCAGAAAAAGTTGTGGGAATTTCTAATAATTAAGCATCAAAGTTGGTACAGTTTGCTATTTGAATGGGGAGAACCGCTTAGGGTACCATATTGGAAGCCTAATAACTTGATCAAATCTAAAAGTTTGTTGACAAAAACACTATGTATAAACTAGGTGTGCAATAGTTTATGTACAGTGAATATCAGAAAGAATTGTGGGAATCTCTAATAATTAAGCATCAACGTTGGTACAATTTACTATTTGAATGGGGAAAACCACTATGGGTACCATATTGGAAACCCAGTAACTTGATCAAATCAAAAAGTTTGTTGACAAAAACACTATTACTATAAACGAGGTGTGCAATCGTTTATGTACAGTGAATATCATAAAGAATTGTTTTGGGAATCTTTAATAATTAAGCATCAAAATTCGTACAGTTCGCTATTGGAATGGGGAAAACCGCTATGTGTACCATATTGGAAGCCCAATAACTTGATCAAATCAAAAAATGTTTGTTGACAAAAACACTATTACTATAAACGAGGTGTGCAATCGTTTATGTACAGTGAATATCAGAAAGAATTGTTGTGGGAATCTTTAATAATTAAGCATCAAAGTTGGTACAGTTTGCTATTTGAATGGGAAAAACCGCTTAGCGTACCATATTGGAAGCCAAATAACTTTATCAAATCAAAAAGTTTGTTGACAAAAACACTTACTATAAACTATGTGCTATAGTCTATGCACAGTGAATATCAGAAAAAGTTGTGGGAATTTCTAATAATTAAGCATCAAAGTTGGTACAATTTGCTATTTGAATGGGAAAACCGCTATGGGTACCATATTGAAAGCCCAATAACTCGATCAAATCAAAAAGTTTGTTGACAAAAACACTTACTATGAACTAGATGTGCTATAGTCTATGCACATTGATGCTTAATTATTAAATATTCCCACAATAATTCTTTCTGATATTCAAAGTTGGTACAGTTTGCTATTGGAATGAGGAAAACTGCTATGTGTACCATATTGGAAGCCCAATAACTTGATCAAATCAAAAAGGTTGTTGACAAAATCACTATTACTATAAACTAGATGTGCTATAGTCTATGTACAGTGAATATCAGAAAAAGTTGTTGTGGGAATCTTTAATAATTAAGCATCAAAGTTCGTACAGTTTGCCATTTGAATGGGGAAAACCGCTATGTGTACCATATTGGAAGCCCAATAACTTGATCAAATCAAAAAGTTTGTTGACAAAAACACTATTACTATAAACTAGATGTGCTATAATCTATGCACAGTGAATATCAGAAAAAGTTGTAGGAATCTCTAATAATTAAGCATCAACGTTGGTACAATTTACTATTTGAATGGGGAAAACCACTATGGGTACCATATTGGAAACCCAGTAACTTGATCAAATCAAAAAGTTTGTTGACAAAAACACTATTACTATAAACGAGGTGTGCAATCGTTTATGTACAGTGAATATCAGAAAGAATTGTTTTGGGAATCTTTAATAATTAAGCATCAAAGTTCGTACAGTTTGCCATTTGAATGGGGAAAACCGCTATGTGTACCATATTGGAAGCCCAATAACTTGATCAAATCAAAAAGTTTGTTGACAAAAACACTATTACTATAAACTAGATGTGCTATAATCTATGCACAGTGAATATCAGAAAAAGTTGTGGGAATCTCTAATAATTAAGCATCAACGTTGGTACAATTTACTATTTGAATGGGGAAAACCACTATGGGTACCATATTGGAAACCCAGTAACTTGATCAAATCAAAAAGTTTGTTGACAAAAACACTATTACTATAAACGAGGTGTGCAATCGTTTATGTACAGTGAATATCAGAAAGAATTGTTTTGGGAATCTTTAATAATTAAGCATCAAAATTCGTACAGTTCGCTATTGGAATGGGGAAAACCGCTATGTGTACCATATTGGAAGCCCAATAACTTGATCAAATCAAAAAATGTTTGTTGACAAAAACACTATTACTATAAACGAGGTGTGCAATCGTTTATGTACAGTGAATATCAGAAAGAATTGTTGTGGGAATCTTTAATAATTAAGCATCAAAGTTGGTACAGTTTGCTATTTGAATGGGAAAAACCGCTTAGCGTACCATATTGGAAGCCAAATAACTATCAAATCAAAAAGTTTGTTGACAAAAACACTTACTATAAACTATGTGCTATAGTCTATGCACAGTGAATATCAGAAAAAGTTGTGGGAATTTCTAATAATTAAGCATCAAAGTTGGTACAATTTGCTATTTGAATGGGAAAACCGCTATGGGTACCATATTGAAAGCCCAATAACTCGATCAAATCAAAAAGTTTGTTGACAAAAACACTTACTATGAACTAGATGTGCTATAGTCTATGCACATTGATGCTTAATTATTAAATATTCCCACAATAATTCTTTCTGATATTCAAAGTTGGTACAGTTTGCTATTGGAATGGGGAAAACTGCTATGTGTACCATATTGGAAGCCCAATAACTTGATCAAATCAAAAAGGTTGTTGACAAAATCAATATTACTATAAACTAGATGTGCTATAGTCTATGTACAGTGAATATCAGAAAAAGTTGTTGTGGGAATCTTTAATAATTAAGCATCAAAGTTCGTACAGTTTGCCATTTGAATGGGGAAAACCGCTATGTGTACCATATTGGAAGCCCAATAACTTGATCAAATCAAAAAGTTTGTTGACAAAAACACTATTACTATAAACTAGATGTGCTATAATCTATGCACAGTGAATATCAGAAAAAGTTGTAGGAATCTCTAATAATTAAGCATCAACGTTGGTACAATTTACTATTTGAATGGGGAAAACCACTATGGGTACCATATTGGAAACCCAGTAACTTGATCAAATCAAAAAGTTTGTTGACAAAAACACTATTACTATAAACGAGGTGTGCAATCGTTTATGTACAGTGAATATCAGAAAGAATTGTTTTGGGAATCTTTAATAATTAAGCATCAAAATTCGTACAGTTCGCTATTGGAATGGGGAAAACCGCTATGTGTACCATATTGGAAGCCCAATAACTATCAAATCAAAAAGTTTGTTGACAAAAACACTTACTATAAACTATGTGCTATAGTCTATGCACAGTGAATATCAGAAAAAGTTGTGGGAATTTCTAATAATTAAGCATCAAAGTTGGTACAATTTGCTATTTGAATGGGAAAACCGCTATGGGTACCATATTGAAAGCCCAATAACTCGATCAAATCAAAAAGTTTGTTGACAAAAACACTTACTATGAACTAGATGTGCTATAGTCTATGCACATTGATGCTTAATTATTAAATATTCCCACAATAATTCTTTCTGATATTCAAAGTTGGTACAGTTTGCTATTGGAATGGGGAAAACTGCTATGTGTACCATATTGGAAGCCCAATAACTTGATCAAATCAAAAAGGTTGTTGACAAAAACACTTACTATAAACGAGGTGTGCAATCATTTATGTACAGTGAATATCAGAAAAAGTTGTTGTGGGAATTTTTAATAATACACTACATATAATGTATTATTTTAATAATACATTTTTAATAATAATTTAATAATACACTTCAAAAAAACACTATTACTATATACTAGGTGTGCAATAGCTTATGTACAGTGGATATCAGAAAAAGTTGTGGGAATGTTTAATAATTAAGCATCAAAGTTAGTACAGTTTGCCATTGGAATGGGAAAAACTGCTTAGGGTACCATATTGGAAGCCAAATAACTTGATCAAATCAAAAAGTTTGTTGACAAAAACACTTACTATAAACTAGATGTGCTATAGTCTTTGCACAGTGAATATCAGAAAAAGTTGTGGGAATTTCTAATAATTAAGCATCAAAGTTGGTACAATTTGCTATTTGAATGGGAAAACCGCTATGGGTACCATATTGGAAACCCAATAACTTGATCAAATCAAAAAGTTTGTTCAAGACTACACAATTACTAAAGACTAGGTGTGCAATAGTTTATGCACAGTGAATATCAGAAACAATTGTTGTGGGAATCTTTAATAATTAAGCATCAAAGGTGGTACAGTTTGCTATTTGAATGGGGAAAACTGCTTTGTGTACCATATTGGAAGCCCAATAACTTGATCAAATCAAAAAGTTTGTTGACAAAAACACTATTATTATAAACGAGGTGTGCAATCGTTTATGGACAGTGAATCTCAGATAGAATTGTTGTGGAAATCTTTAATAATTAAGCATCAAATTTGGTACAGTTTGCTATTTGAATGGGAGAACCGCTATGGGTACCATATTGGAAACCCAAGAACTTGATCAAATCAAAAAGTTTGTTGACAAAAACACTTACTATAAACTAGATGTGCTATAGTCTATGTACAGTGAATATCAGAAAAAGTTGTGGGAATTTTTAATAATACACTACATATAATGTATTATTTTAATAATAAATTTTTAATAATAATTTAATAATACACTTCAAAAATACACTATTACTATATACTAGGTGTGCAATAGCTTATGTACAGTGAATATCAGAAAAGGTGGTTGTGGGAATTTGTAATAATTAAGCATCAAAGTTGGTACAGTTTGCTATTTGAATGGGAAAAACCGCTTTGGGTACCATATTGGAAGCCCAATAACTTGATCAAATCAAAAAGTTTGTTGACAAAAACACTTACTATAAACTAGATGTGCTATAGTCTATGTACAGTGAATATCAGAAAAAGTTGTTGTGGGAATTTTTAATAATACACTACATATAATGTATTATTTTAATAATACATTTTTAATAATCATTTAATAATACACTTCAAGAATACACTATTACTAAAAGCTAGGTGTGCAATAGTTTATGTACAGTGAATATCAGAAAGAATTGTTGTGGGAATATTTAATAATTAAGCATCAAATTTGGTACAGTTTGCTATTTGAATGGGGAAAACTGCTATGTGTACCATATTGAAAGCCCAATAACTCGATCAAACCAAAAAGTTTGTTGACAAAAACACTTACTATGAACTAGATGTGCTATAGTCTATGCACAGTGAATATCAGAAAAAGTTGTGGGAATCTTTAATAATTAAGCATCAAATTTGGTACAATTTGCTATTTGAATGGGGGAAACTGCTGTGTGTACCATATTGAAAGCTCAATAACTCGATCAAATCAAAAAGTTTGTTGACAAAAACACTTACTATGAACTAGATGTGCTATAGTCTATGCACAGTGATGCTTAATTATTAAATATTCCCACAATAATTCTTTCTGATATTCAAAGTTGGTACAGTTTGCTATTGGAATGGGGAAAACTGCTATGTGTACCATATTGGAAGCCCAATAACTTGATCAAATCAAAAAGGTTGTTGACAAAAACACTATTACTATAAACGAGGTGAGCAATCATTTATGTACAGTGAATATCAGAAAAAGTTGTTGTGGGAATTTTTAATAATACACTACATATGTATTATTTTAATAATACATTTTTAATAATAATTTAATAATACACTTCAAAAATACACCATTACTATATACTAGGTGTGCAATAGCTTATGTACAGTGGATATCAGAAAAAGTTGTGGGAATGTTTAATAATTAAGCATCAAAGTTAGTACAGTTTGCCATTGGAATGGGAAAAACCGCTTAGGGTACCATATTGGAAGCCAAATAACTATCAAATCAAAAAGTTTGTTGACAAAAACACTTACTATAAACTAGATGTGCTATAGCCTTTGCACAGTGAATATCAGAAAAAGTTGTGGGAATTTCTAATAAGCATCAAAGTTGGTACAATTTGCTATTTGAATGGGAAAACCGCTATGGGTACCATATTGGAAACCCAATAACTTGATCAAATCAAAAAGTTTGTTCAAGACTACACAATTACTAAAGACTAGGTGTGCAATAGTTTATGTACAGTGAATATCAGAAAGAATTGTTGTGGGAATATTTAATAATTAAGCATCAAAGTTGGTACAGTTTGCTATTTGAATGGGGAAAACTGCTATGTGTACTATATTGGAAGCCCAATAACTTGATCAAATCAAAAAGTTCGTTGACAAAAACACTATTATTATAAACGAGGTGTGCAATCGTTTATGGACAGTGAATATCAGAAATAATTGTTTTGGGAATCTTTAATAATTAAGCATCAAAGTTCGTACAGTTTGCCATTTGAATGGGGAAAACCGCTATGTGTACCATATTGGAAGCCCAATAACTTGATCAAATCAAAAAGTTTGTTGACAAAAACACTATTACTATAAACTAGATGTGCTATAATCTATGCACAGTGAATATCAGAAAAAGTTGTAGGAATCTCTAATAATTAAGCATCAACGTTGGTACAATTTACTATTTGAATGGGGAAAACCACTATGGGTACCATATTGGAAACCCAGTAACTTGATCAAATCAAAAAGTTTGTTGACAAAAACACTATTACTATAAACGAGGTGTGCAATCGTTTATGTACAGTGAATATCAGAAAGAATTGTTTTGGGAATCTTTAATAATTAAGCATCAAAATTCGTACAGTTCGCTATTGGAATGGGGAAAACCGCTATGTGTACCATATTGGAAGCCCAATAACTTGATCAAATCAAAAAATGTTTGTTGACAAAAACACTATTACTATAAACGAGGTGTGCAATCGTTTATGTACAGTGAATATCAGAAAGAATTGTTGTGGGAATCTTTAATAATTAAGCATCAAAGTTGGTACAGTTTGCTATTTGAATGGGAAAAACCGCTTAGCGTACCATATTGGAAGCCAAATAACTATCAAATCAAAAAGTTTGTTGACAAAAACACTTACTATAAACTATGTGCTATAGTCTATGCACAGTGAATATCAGAAAAAGTTGTGGGAATTTCTAATAATTAAGCATCAAAGTTGGTACAATTTGCTATTTGAATGGGAAAACCGCTATGGGTACCATATTGAAAGCCCAATAACTCGATCAAATCAAAAAGTTTGTTGACAAAAACACTTACTATGAACTAGATGTGCTATAGTCTATGCACATTGATGCTTAATTATTAAATATTCCCACAATAATTCTTTCTGATATTCAAAGTTGGTACAGTTTGCTATTGGAATGGGGAAAACTGCTATGTGTACCATATTGGAAGCCCAATAACTTGATCAAATCAAAAAGGTTGTTGACAAAATCAATATTACTATAAACTAGATGTGCTATAGTCTATGTACAGTGAATATCAGAAAAAGTTGTTGTGGGAATCTTTAATAATTAAGCATCAAAGTTCGTACAGTTTGCCATTTGAATGGGGAAAACCGCTATGTGTACCATATTGGAAGCCCAATAACTTGATCAAATCAAAAAGTTTGTTGACAAAAACACTATTACTATAAACTAGATGTGCTATAATCTATGCACAGTGAATATCAGAAAAAGTTGTAGGAATCTCTAATAATTAAGCATCAACGTTGGTACAATTTACTATTTGAATGGGGAAAACCACTATGGGTACCATATTGGAAACCCAGTAACTTGATCAAATCAAAAAGTTTGTTGACAAAAACACTATTACTATAAACGAGGTGTGCAATCGTTTATGTACAGTGAATATCAGAAAGAATTGTTTTGGGAATCTTTAATAATTAAGCATCAAAATTCGTACAGTTCGCTATTGGAATGGGGAAAACCGCTATGTGTACCATATTGGAAGCCCAATAACTATCAAATCAAAAAGTTTGTTGACAAAAACACTTACTATAAACTATGTGCTATAGTCTATGCACAGTGAATATCAGAAAAAGTTGTGGGAATTTCTAATAATTAAGCATCAAAGTTGGTACAATTTGCTATTTGAATGGGAAAACCGCTATGGGTACCATATTGAAAGCCCAATAACTCGATCAAATCAAAAAGTTTGTTGACAAAAACACTTACTATGAACTAGATGTGCTATAGTCTATGCACATTGATGCTTAATTATTAAATATTCCCACAATAATTCTTTCTGATATTCAAAGTTGGTACAGTTTGCTATTGGAATGGGGAAAACTGCTATGTGTACCATATTGGAAGCCCAATAACTTGATCAAATCAAAAAGGTTGTTGACAAAAACACTTACTATAAACGAGGTGTGCAATCATTTATGTACAGTGAATATCAGAAAAAGTTGTTGTGGGAATTTTTAATAATACACTACATATAATGTATTATTTTAATAATACATTTTTAATAATAATTTAATAATACACTTCAAAAAAACACTATTACTATATACTAGGTGTGCAATAGCTTATGTACAGTGGATATCAGAAAAAGTTGTGGGAATGTTTAATAATTAAGCATCAAAGTTAGTACAGTTTGCCATTGGAATGGGAAAAACTGCTTAGGGTACCATATTGGAAGCCAAATAACTTGATCAAATCAAAAAGTTTGTTGACAAAAACACTTACTATAAACTAGATGTGCTATAGTCTTTGCACAGTGAATATCAGAAAAAGTTGTGGGAATTTCTAATAATTAAGCATCAAAGTTGGTACAATTTGCTATTTGAATGGGAAAACCGCTATGGGTACCATATTGGAAACCCAATAACTTGATCAAATCAAAAAGTTTGTTCAAGACTACACAATTACTAAAGACTAGGTGTGCAATAGTTTATGCACAGTGAATATCAGAAACAATTGTTGTGGGAATCTTTAATAATTAAGCATCAAAGGTGGTACAGTTTGCTATTTGAATGGGGAAAACTGCTTTGTGTACCATATTGGAAGCCCAATAACTTGATCAAATCAAAAAGTTTGTTGACAAAAACACTATTATTATAAACGAGGTGTGCAATCGTTTATGGACAGTGAATCTCAGATAGAATTGTTGTGGAAATCTTTAATAATTAAGCATCAAATTTGGTACAGTTTGCTATTTGAATGGGAGAACCGCTATGGGTACCATATTGGAAACCCAAGAACTTGATCAAATCAAAAAGTTTGTTGACAAAAACACTTACTATAAACTAGATGTGCTATAGTCTATGTACAGTGAATATCAGAAAAAGTTGTGGGAATTTTTAATAATACACTACATATAATGTATTATTTTAATAATAAATTTTTAATAATAATTTAATAATACACTTCAAAAATACACTATTACTATATACTAGGTGTGCAATAGCTTATGTACAGTGAATATCAGAAAAGGTGGTTGTGGGAATTTGTAATAATTAAGCATCAAAGTTGGTACAGTTTGCTATTTGAATGGGAAAAACCGCTTTGGGTACCATATTGGAAGCCCAATAACTTGATCAAATCAAAAAGTTTGTTGACAAAAACACTTACTATAAACTAGATGTGCTATAGTCTATGTACAGTGAATATCATAAAAAGTTGTTGTGGGAATTTTTAATAATACACTACATATAATGTATTATTTTAATAATACATTTTTAATAATAATTTAATAATACACTTCAAGAATACACTATTACTAAAAGCTAGGTGTGCAATAGTTTATGTACAGTGAATATCAGAAAGAATTGTTGTGGGAATATTTAATAATTAAGCATCAAATTTGGTACAGTTTGCTATTTGAATGGGGAAAACTGCTATGTGTACCATATTGAAAGCCCAATAACTCGATCAAACCAAAAAGTTTGTTGACAAAAACACTTACTATGAACTAGATGTGCTATAGTCTATGCACAGTGAATATCAGAAAAAGTTGTGGGAATCTTTAATAATTAAGCATCAAATTTGGTACAATTTGCTATTTGAATGGGGGAAACTGCTGTGTGTACCATATTGAAAGCTCAATAACTCGATCAAATCAAAAAGTTTGTTGACAAAAACACTTACTATGAACTAGATGTGCTATAGTCTATGCACAGTGATGCTTAATTATTAAATATTCCCACAATAATTCTTTCTGATATTCAAAGTTGGTACAGTTTGCTATTGGAATGGGGAAAACTGCTATGTGTACCATATTGGAAGCCCAATAACTTGATCAAATCAAAAAGGTTGTTGACAAAAACACTATTACTATAAACGAGGTGAGCAATCATTTATGTACAGTGAATATCAGAAAAAGTTGTTGTGGGAATTTTTAATAATACACTACATATGTATTATTTTAATAATACATTTTTAATAATAATTTAATAATACACTTCAAAAATACACCATTACTATATACTAGGTGTGCAATAGCTTATGTACAGTGGATATCAGAAAAAGTTGTGGGAATGTTTAATAATTAAGCATCAAAGTTAGTACAGTTTGCCATTGGAATGGGAAAAACCGCTTAGGGTACCATATTGGAAGCCAAATAACTATCAAATCAAAAAGTTTGTTGACAAAAACACTTACTATAAACTAGATGTGCTATAGCCTTTGCACAGTGAATATCAGAAAAAGTTGTGGGAATTTCTAATAAGCATCAAAGTTGGTACAATTTGCTATTTGAATGGGAAAACCGCTATGGGTACCATATTGGAAACCCAATAACTTGATCAAATCAAAAAGTTTGTTCAAGACTACACAATTACTAAAGACTAGGTGTGCAATAGTTTATGTACAGTGAATATCAGAAAGAATTGTTGTGGGAATATTTAATAATTAAGCATCAAAGTTGGTACAGTTTGCTATTTGAATGGGGAAAACTGCTATGTGTACTATATTGGAAGCCCAATAACTTGATCAAATCAAAAAGTTCGTTGACAAAAACACTATTATTATAAACGAGGTGTGCAATCGTTTATGGACAGTGAATATCAGAAATAATTGTTTTGGGAATCTTTAATAATTAAGCATCAAAGTTGGTACAGTTTGCTATTTGAATGGGGAAAACTGCTGTGTGTACCATATTGGAAGCCCAATAACTTGATCAAATCAAAAAGTTTGTTGACAAAAACACTTACTATAAACTAGATGTGCTATAGTCTATGTACAGTGAATATCAGAAAAAGTTGTGGGAATTTGTAATAATACACTACATATAATGTATTATTTTAATAATACATTTTTAATAATAATTTAATAATACACTTCAAAAATACACTATTACTATATACTAGGTGTGCAATAGCTTATGTAAAGTGAATATCAGAAAAGGTGGTTGTGGGAATTTGTAATAATTAAGCATCAAAGTTGGTACAGTTTGCTATTTGAATGGGAAAAACCACTTTGGGTACCATATTGCTTCCAATATGGTACCCAAAGCGGTTTTTCCCAATAACTTGATCAAATCAAAAAGTTTGTTGACAAAAACACTTACTATAAACTAGATGTGCTATAGTCTATGCACAGTGAATATCATAAAAAGTTGTGGGAATTTCTAATAATTAAGCATCAAAGTTGGTACAATTTGCTATTTGAATGGGAAAACCGCTATGTGTACCATATTGGAAGCCCAATAACTTGATCAAATCAAAAAGTTTGTTGACAAAAACACTATTACTATAAACTAGATGTGCTATAGTTTATGTAGTGAATATCAGAAAGAATTGTTGTGGGAATCTTTAATAATTAAGCATCAAATTTGGTACAGTTTGCTATTTGAAGGGGGAAAACTGCTATGGGTACCATATTGGAAGCCCAATAACTTGATCAAATCAAAAAGGTTGTTCAAGAATACACTATTACTAAAAACTATGTGTGCAATAGTTTATGTACAGTGAATCAGAGAAAAAGTTGTGGGAATTTTTAATAATTAAGCATCAAAGTTGGTACAATTTGCTATTTGAAGGGGGAAAACTGCTATGTGTACCATATTGGAAGCCCAATAACTTGATCAAATCAAAAAGTTTGTTGACAAAAACACTATTACTATAAACGAGGTGAGCAATCGTTTATGTACAGTGAATCTCAGAAAGAATTGTTGTGGGAATTTTTAAGAATACACTACATATAATGTATTATTTTAATAATACATTTTTAATAATAATTTAATAATACACTTCAAAAATACACTATTCCTATATACTAGGTGTGCAATCGTTTATGTACCGTGAATATCAGATAGAATTGTTGTGGGAATCTTTAATAATTAAGCATCAAAGTTGGTACAGTTTGCTATTTGAATGGGGTAAAACCGCTATGGGTACCATATTGGAAGCCCAATAACTTGATCAAATCAAAAAGTTTGTTGACAAAAACTATTACTATAAACTAGATGTGCTATAGTCTATGTACAGTGAATATCAGAAAGAATTGTTGTGGGAATCTTTAATAATTAAGCATCAAAGTTGGTACAGTTTGCTATTTGAATGGGGTAAAACCGCTTTGGGTACCATATTGGAAGCCCAATAACTGGATCAAATCAAATGTCATATAACGTTAGCCAGCAGGAGCACACAGCTCCGTTTTTAAACACTTTTTTTCTAACATTAGCTAGCTAGCTTGATGAACTAAAAGCTCGAATTGCTTTATGTGGTTAACCGTAGCGCACTTTCTGACCATGTCGGGTGGGCTTCTCAACTTAGCAAGTGAACGTTAGCTCATCAGCTGCAGTACTCCCATCTGCCTAACAATGTCCAGACAGACGAGAGGATGATATCTTATTGGTCGAGAACCACCCGTGCATTGCAGTACTGGATATGCAGTCCGTTAAAGTGGACTACAAGTCGAACTACAAGGATTAATGCATTACTTAAAAAAAATTAAATTGGAACATGCGATATATGGTCTATATCCTTGTACCACACAGGCTAATCCAGGAACGTTTCGGATCATTCTATAAATCAGATTTCAAGAAATAGTCTATAGTTTCCAAAGCCCATTCTATTCTTCCATAGGGAATTTACTTCAGAAACCAGACACTGCCCATGACTGATGTACTCACTTGAGTACTCTCTGAGGTTGAAGTTCAGACTGTCTGTTCAATCTGTGATTAGCCTATGTATTTCTCCCTCGGTGATGAAATAGAAACTTGGGCTGCGTCCCAATATTCTTCACTCCCCACCTCCCTTCTTCCACATTAGCCTATCTTTTTGTGGTTTTATAATTCTCCGCGATACATGTTTCCTTGACAACCGATTGGATGTTTTGCCTTTCTTGGTATCCACATCGATGAAATAAACAACATGGATCATTTGCCGTGATCAAGTGGTGTAAATGCGTCTCCTCCTTCCAAATTGAACCACGATCGGCAGTCATAATATAATGATCATAAAATAAACACAAATGTTCAACTGTTAAATTAACTTTGTGAAGATGTTTGAAATTCCCACAGAATTTGCGAGTACCACCAATGGACCTGTAGGCTGTCATTTATGACGCAAGAAAATGATTCTAAAGGTTGGTTTCCACAACCGATCCTGTACACACTGATGGCTAAAACGATTTCATTAGAAAATTCTAAAATAGGAGACTAAAAATAAGGAAGTAAATAACAGATATTACAGTGTAATACACTGTTTATTTTTAATAGAAAAATTGATTATTGCTTCAAATGAAAGAACCGGCAGAAGTTTTAGTCTCACACTATGGTCTCTAGTTTGGTCATTCTGCTGTTGTCCAGTATAACTACTGCCTCCTATCGCAACCTACAGCATTCTGATGTACTTGGTCTACCAACACAAAAGTTAGCCACTTGAGTCAATGGACTACGTTCACAAAAAATCCCATACATTGTTTTTCAATGTTAAAGGAAACATTCCTCATTTGTCTAGAATATGTATCATTGCACAGCTGCATGTCATATTGCTTTTATATTCTTAAATGTCTTATATACTTGATTTTCTTGAGACTTTTACGGGCTCAAACGCCCAATTGTCGCTTGCGGCCATATTTTCTTTTGTTTTGCAATCTGATGCTAAAGCTATCCATAACGGTGTCTCACTAAAAACCCCCCCAAAAAAACCCAAAACCTAAAATATGTTCCCTAGAAATTACCTAATTAACACCATTCTGAAACAAGTAATAAACGGTAAAGAGCAGTAAGAAAAAAGATTTGAAAATAAGGGGAAAATTGAAAAAAGTTCAGAGTTCTCAGCCCTCCCAAGAGAGAGAGGGGTTCTGATCAGGTGGAACATGCACAACAGATGTTAGGGAGTTAGATGAGCTCTGATTTCATACCATTCCCTTATAATGTACATACAAACATACAAATGACGTATAAATCATGTTAGATAATGCAGTGTCGATTATATTGCTAAAAGGACTGCATATTATAAACTTCACAACACAAATCTGGTTAAATATGGATTAAAAACAAATTGTAGACTCGCATTGTATACAGTTGCAGTAGTGATACATCTTTGTTATTTACTGTATTTATGAACAGCACTTATCCTTCATGCATATTTAAAGGATTCTGGTCTATTCCATTCAAAATATTTGCTTCAAATGACTAGGAATAAAATTATCTGAAATTGTTATAAAATCTGGATGCTCAGATTGTTTTTCAGTTCACATTCGAAAGCAAGCGGGCACATAGATGTGTGTGTGTGTTTGGTTCACATAAAACAAATTACAATCCTACAGGATTCCTTAGTTCACATTTTTTAATAACATGGCACAATTTACATAACACAAGTTTAAATGAGGAACATGCTGAAGATTCAGTTGCTTCGCTTTTTTTTTTCTTTTTCTTTTTTTTACATATGATCTAGAAAGATCTAGAAAGGACTTCATTTTACGTACGTGATAAACAGCAAAAAAGTTTTGTTAACAATCTCTTTGCAATACTCATTAACTAACACTACTGTTCCAGTGTACATTTTTTGTTTGATAAAAAAAAAACACTGCACAACATCTGGATTTCACACAGTTTGAAGCGCACAACTAAACCTTCAGGGGACTATACTAAAATAGATCTCTGCTCATTAGAAACAAACTGTTCATAGTTAGGCTTTGCTTTTTTGTCTTTTCTTTTTTTTGTAGATACAACAACTTGGGATAGCACTTTAATACACTGTTAGACCAACGGAACTCATTTTATTTTCATACACATACTTTACACTCCTTTAGAAGAAATGTTTTCTGTCTTGTTGTATTTGAGCCATATTCTCTCCACTCAAAACTGATTGATTGAAAAATTGATGGAAAAATAGTTAAAATAAGAGTAGCCGAAGGAGATTTATCAAAAAATAGATTGGTGACTTATATATATCCTAAAATGCAAGATTAAGGATTGTCACCAGCAACCAAATGACATATTCAGGAAGGAACTGTATGACATTTCCCTTTCCTTTTTTTGCCCAATCAGGGAATGGGGTCAAGTGCTTATAGAATAGTGTTATTTTTTACTTTTAAAAGCACTCGCATAAGAGGTCCCAATTATTATTCTTGTGATAGTGGAGAGAATGCAGCTGTTCTTGGTATGTCTGGATAGTGGAAAAAGCCTCCTTTGAGAAATGCAGACTTTCGGAGGGAAAGGCTGAACATTCATTGCATAGTTGGAGGGTGATCAGTGTAACGGAGTTGACCTCGCACAGCACAAGCAAAACAAACCTGCAAGAGCACGTCGCCCTGTGCTTCATCCCTCACTCCTCTATGTACATTTTGTTCCAAGTAAAGCTTTCATTACACCCTTTTGCATATTTGTACTGTACCTCGATTTAAACCTTAGGGGCAAGCACATTGACTGTACACAATTATCTACAAAGTTTTCCGTCTCTTCCCAAACAATTTTGAGTACCTGTACATTTCCAAAATCAATCTTTGCTAGGGTGTCTCAGCTGGTTGCCGGGGGAAAAAGGTTTTCTGTACAAATAAAAGGATACACACAAAAGCAGGAGCAAACTGGATAAAATGTTTGTAAAATTTTAAATTGTTTTTGTTCCTTTTTAAATTTTATTAATTTTTTTTACAAAAACGTCAGTAATTTCCCCCATCTCCCTCAGCCCATTGTCCAATTTTTTACATAGCTATGATACGGTCTTTTTGTGCCTGATACTAAGTGCTTAGTTAAAGTTCAGTGTCTGTCAGTCAGGCACAAGTCTTGGGCATTGGTCTGCGTTGGCGCTCACCGCGCTTCAATGTCTTTATGAGTGTGAGAGGGCGGCCTGTCTCTAATGTCCGTCGTCAGGGGCGTAGTCCTTCTGGGGGAGCTGGGCCGCGCCCCCAGAGTGGGGATCAGTGGGGGCGGGGCACTCAGGGAGGCGGTAGGAGGGGTTTTGTTGAGGATTCCGTTGTGATGTGCCTGTGAGGGGCTCACCCTGGGGTAGTGCATGCTTGGAAGGCCGGGAGTCATGAGGGCCGGGTGGGGCAGGTGAGCGTCCAGGGCGTGGTGGTGCATGGGGTGGAGGCGGGAGTGTTCGTAGTCCTCTCTGAGCATGTGCAGTCGCTCGCGTTCCTCCAGGTGCGCCCTCTCCTGCTCCCGCCGCTGCTCCAGGGCCAGCGGATGGTGGTGGTGGTGGTCCCGGTTGTAGTCGTGGGGCTCCCGGTCCCGGTAAGACCGCTCCACTTCATACAGCCTTGGACCCGCCAGCCGGTGCAGGGGGTCATTCCTCAGCAGGAGTTCCCGGGCCAGGGGGTCCCTGCGGTGGATGTCCAGCCCCCTGTAGGGGTCCCGCAGGGCGTCTCTCATGGGGTCCCAGTGGAAGGCGGGGTACGGGAACCTCTCGGCGCCCGGGATAGGACTGATGCCCATGAAGGGAGCCACCATGCGAGTCCTCTCCAGGCCACTGATGCTGTTCATGGGGTGTACACCCGCCATACCCATGGGCATGGGCATGGAGGCCACGGAGGTGGGGGGCAGGTGCGGGTGCGGATGCGGGGCGGGCGGCGGGGCGGGCGGCGGGGCAGCCACTTGGGGTGGGTGCTCCGGGGCTCTGTGCGGAGGGGGCCCGTCGTTCTGCGCCTCCTGCTCCTCCTTCCTCTCCTCTTTAACCTTCACCTCCCCTCCTTTCTTCTGGTGCTCGAACTGCATCTCGCTCTTCTTTTCGCCTCCGCCGCCACCCGAATCCCGGCCCTGCCCGCCGCCGGGCCGATCCAGGCCCGTGGGCCTCATGTAGGGGGGCGTCACCCTGCTGGCAGGCTTGTCCTCGGGGGTGCGGCTGTCGTGGATGATTGCCGTGTCCTTCTCGTTGTGCTGGTTTTCCTTCAGCTTGTGCTCCTCGGCATTGGAGTCCTTCCAGTTGTCGGAGTGATCCCGCTCCCTCTCCTTGGGCTTGTCTTTGTCCCGTGGCTCGCTGGGCAGGTGGCCCCGGGCGGAAGGCTCGGAGGAGCGGTTGTGACCCAAAAGGCTGATGGAATTGATGGGGGCAGGGGACGGGTGGCTGTGGTGCCGCTTTTCCATGGCTTCCCTAGAGCAATGACAGGAAAGTGAGGGATGAGCTTGTGGTTCAATGCTAAAGGCCTAACAGTGTTTCAGGTTTGAGACCTGTGTTCAGCAGTGACATTGGGTGGAAACCCACAAGGCAGTACAGCAGAGCAGAGTCATAAACTAATCCTTCAGGCCTTCATTCCTCTCAGCATTGGTCTGCCAATTGCTGGGGTGGTCTTCTCTAACTCGGTTTACATTGAGATTTGTAACGACAGCGAATGCCCAAATTGTTTAAACACTCAAAAATACACAAAAAATCCCAAGCAAGGACTATATCAGACATTATTGACAGTCTAATATAACCTAGATGACTGATCTGTGTATGATCTAACCCTTGACGTGTTTTTGTCAATTCCACAGTGAATCAGCACCTGTAACTACCCAATTCAAATGACTGGTGGTACTGTATCCCTCTGAATCCACTTCACATTTATGTTCATTGGGTTTCGATTTTCTACTGAAGCAGCAAACTGAGGATTTTAGGGACTGAAACAGATCGAAGTGTTAAATCCCTGTGGGGCGAACGGCCTTGCAATAAATACCCCGCCAAAGTGATTAAGGGCTAATGCTGAGGTGGGGCGTAATCTGTGCACGTCTGACACGGTAAGTAAAACATTCCTCCACACTCTCAGAAATAAAGGCACAGAACAAATTTCCCAAATGTACAATTATGTTATGTTACTAATAAGTACATTTTGAGGCAAAAAAGGTACAAATTAAGTATTGTTAGGGTTATCATTTTACGGACCTATAGGGTACCACCCCAGTGACACCTTTTTTTCTGAGTGTACAGGTTTCACTTTAAAGACTTAAATTGTGCTTTGCTGAAACCAAACTTTGGCTGGTCTCAGCTGGAGTACCTTAAGCGCTACGTAGTAAGTTACAACTTTAGTCTAGTCAAAACATGCTAAATATATTAGCCATCCATATTATCTAAGATAGCTAATGCGAACCTCTGCTTAATGATGAATACCTGACTAGTATCAGCTGAAATGTATGGACAGCAGTAACATTCAGTGGTAAGCCCATAGAGCTCATCCTAAGGAACTCATGAAATAAATACAAAATTCAAGACGTTTTGGGAAATAATTATTTCTTCCCCATTTAAAACATTGTCTAGGCACGTTTCATCACGAGTCAAGAATATTACAAATTGCACCTGCCTAAATTAAAACCAACATTTATTAGCTGAAAGCAAAAACAAATATAGCTAGTTCTCAAATGAACATGTTCAACCTGCAACTTCAGAAATCAGGAACCCTTAAGAATATGACATTTCAGTTAGCTAATTCAAATGTGCTGAAATGCAAATTTAAAAAACCTAAGATTAAACTATGGAGACATGGATTTATCAACACTAGCTGGGCAAATTGAAAGAAGTATGGAAATATATTGCTAGCTTAGATGTAATATCTAACTACCCAATTAGATAATACAACAGTGCCCAGAAGACCGCTAAAGCACAAGGTAAATAACTTGCTAAATCCAATTTTGTCATACGGTCTTTTGTTAATGTGTTCTTTTTGCTTAAATAGCCTTTAAACAGTGGGAGGGCAATTCAGGTAAAGTATATAGGTGTGACTAATTTTCTTTGTATCCACTAAAGGTGTGCACTGTGAGGCACAACAGTGGTAAACAGCACTTTTATGCAGCATTTACAAATTTAGCTGCTATTTGTCTTTAGAGTAACTTACACAGGTGACATTTAGCAGAGTGATGGGACAGGGATTAGATGTATATTAGCACACTGTAGTTTAGCAGAGTGATGAGACAGGGATTAGATAGCATTTTATTTATGTATTTAAACATTTTCACCTAGGTTCCTTTTATACAGCTGGATATATACTGAAGCAATTCAGGTTAATTCTTGCTGAAGGGTCCCTTGATTACCATGTCTCCCTTGTTTAAGGGTACTTCAATTCTTCGTTTTTTTTTGCTCAAGGGTACTTCAGTTCTAATGTTAGTGACTGGTTTAGTTTTAGTGAATTGATATAAGTACGGACCCTGCTACCTCTGAGGAAAAAGCCCAGATCCCCAACCATCATAACACTTATACAGTATGTCCCCTGAGTACCTTTCCTTGTCCTCCTTGTTGAAAGAGGAATCCCGCTTGTCCGTATCTCTCTCGCGTTCTCGGTCGCGGTCCCGGTCATGTGAGGTCACCGAGGAGCTCCTTTCGGTTTCTCCGGGCTTCAGCCAGGGCGGGGGTGTGGGGAAGGAAGGCGGTGTGCGGTGGAGCCTGTTCCAGGGTTCATGGGGGTTGCTGAAGTGCTGCTGTGCGCTGGGGTTGTCTTTGTGGCCAAATACAGAATTGGGCGCTGGGATGGAGGGAGGGTGACCGAGACAGGACGGGAAAGAATGAAGAAGGAAAGTAAAAAAAAAAAAAAAGAAGACAAATCAATATATGCTCACAAAATCAATATATTGCCACAAAAGCAGTGTATGCCCACTCAGATGCAAAGCTACTCAGCGGCGCCCTTGTACTCACTCAGTGCTGGGTTTCCCAATCCGCCAAACGCTGCTGTGCTCAGAGTAGCCAGACCTCCAAATGAGGGCGGTCTGCTGAATGGTTCTGAATGATGGAAGCAAATACAATGTGTGTGAACCAGACCATCATACAGTGTGTATCTGGACCAAACCATCAAACAGTGTGTGTGTGTGTGTGTGTGTGTGTCAACCACTTATTTTTACAGACTGAAACACAAACACAAAACTAGCGATTAACACTCAGAAATGCCTAAACACCCCTGCAAGCTGAATAGCGCTCACCCCAACCCTAAAGCGGCGCTTCCCACTTTCACCATTCACTTCATTAGTCAAACCATTTTCTGTGACCCACCTCACATTAAACAGTAGCCAAATATATGTTCAAAAATGGAAGCAAAATGTTTTTAACATTATGCCAAAACAGGTGTGTGTACTGTACGTTGTAACTAGTGCAGTGCACCCAACTCATGGAGTATTTAATATGTCTGCTGTGGATGACTATGGAGTAACCTGAGTGATAATGTATGGTAATGTAATTTATTTACACATGTATCTTGCAACCTCAACCTCTCCCATGACCAATCAGAGGGTCCTGACCCAGTTTGGTAATCACTGCACGGTCCAATAAGAGAGCCGCTGATGAATGTGAGGAGTAGATGTGGTTTGAGTAGCATTACTTTGCATCAGCAGAGAGTAGCCAGCAGGGGTCGGGTCCTTACCTAAATGAGGCGCAGGGGTGAGGAAGTTGCTGGGGTGGTGGGGCGGGTGTCCGAAGGGCGCGGCCGCGGGGTGCGTGGCACCTGAAACAGGGAGGGGTGTGAGGAGAGAGCCATTTGTACCTGGGCAGCCCTGATTGTGCACAGATGGAAATTCCCTGTGTGGTTCACTGGCCCAGCTGCCTAATGGAGGTGCCCGTGGAGGATTCTCAAACGCTGCATTTAATGATGCAACACTGCTTCTGTGCGCCTCAAGGCCAGCTCTGCTGACAGACACCATCTATCACAAAGAGTGTGCGTGTGCGCGCGTGCGTGTGCGACTGCACGTGCATGTGTGCGCAACTGTGCGTGTGTGTGTGCGCGTGCGTGCATGCTTGTGTGTGTGTGTGCGTGCATGCTTGTGTGCGTGCGTGCATGCTTGTGTGTGTGTGTGTGTGCGAGTGCGTGCATGCTTGTGTGTGTGTGTGCGTGTGCGAGTGCGTGCATGCTTGTGTGTGTGTGCGTGTGCGCGTGCGTGCATGCTTGTGTGCGCGTGCGTGCATGCTTGTGTGTGTGCGCGCGTGTACGTGCGTGTGTGTGTGTGCGCGCGTGTACGTGCATGCTTGTGTGTGTGTGTGTGTGTGTGTGTGTGTGTGTTTGAGCTGTATGGGTATACAGTAGATGCTTTATTTCCTTCACTTTCATGTGAAATTGTAATGTGGCAAACAGTGGGAGGGGAAGACTGCAGTTTAATGTAACGGGTGGCTGGCTAATGAGGAGACTGAGTCGCTAATGTCTGTGGAGGCTCTGCTGCAGCACAGCTTGGGCCCACATGCAGTTTCATAAGAAAACTAAGTAAGAAAGACGAGCAACAAGAAAACAGAGAAGCTTTGTGGTGTCTGTGAAAACACAACAAAGAGTTTGTGTAGAGGAACCCGTTGCTAATGGTTCTGGAAGGTTCTTGAGTAAATTACACTAAATTCACTTAGCATATGCTCTTATCCAGAGAAACTTAAAAATAATTAACGAATATAAAACAATTAATATTAGCCAGCTATGCCAAGCAGCCTATTCTATTTTGCATTAAAAAAGTAAATAAATAAGCGAGCTGTAGGTTGTACACGTCATGTTTTTTTCATTGCAAATTTGAAACCCTCAAGAAAGGGCAATCCTGGACACATTAACAAAAGCAGTCAGTTGCTTTATATTCCTTCTGTACTAGTGTTTACTATTTTCCAGAAAATTAGCTATTTTTAAACCCGGGATTATAACACCTTGCTCCCGGGTTACCCGGGAAATCCCGTCTAAAAAACCAGGGGCGTTCTAGTAGGCTATTATCAAATGTGCAACCTTTCTTATTGGTTTACAGGCTACCGGCATCCTTATGCCAGATAAAACCATCTTTGAGCACCATGGCATTGTCCATAGCGTAGCTACTATTGGCTGATATTCTTGAATATCAACAACAACAAACTGTTTTTCAAAGACGTTTCATTAATAAAAGCAACATTTTCTGTACAAAATTATGGCTGCTTTGGAACTCCGGACGTCTAAACAAAGGCTATAGGGCTATTAGGCCTACCTGAACCGTGAGAAGTATTAACGCTGGCTATAACTGTTCACAACAAAAAAGCTTTAGGTCTAATTGCAGGCAAACGGCCAGTACCTCCCCTTCCAAAAAAATTATGCCTAAACATTTTTACCCTCTTCTTTTAAATGTCGAGGGTTTCGGTGGTGAATGCCCAAAACTGAGAAATTTGGAAATAAAGTAGGCTAACGTGTGTTACGGGTGAAGCAGCAGTTGTCATTGGGAAATTGGGGAAAAATATACATTTTGAGATTCCAGCAGGTATATACAGAATTTTGTTGTAGTTTTCTGCTACAACATTAGTGAGGAGACAGTTTTAATGACAGGGTGTGAATTACTCAAGTGCACCGCGTGTACCAACACCAACCTGCTGCAGAGAAGAGGGTTGCGGGACGTGCCAAGTCATGGGGGTGATGGATCGCACCAAAAAGGCTGGGACCGGGGGGCCGACTGAAGAACTCCGGCTTGAGCCCGAAGTCCAGTTTGTGAGGGTCCACCTGCATCTGCTGCTAAAAATGGGCAAACGGAGAAAAATACACTTGAAAAAACCTCATTCCATTAGCAGGATAGGATGGGCTCAGCAGAAACAATCAGAGAATAAAGCAGAGTGGAGCTCAGATGTAGATTGCAATCACGCTAGTGCAGATCAGACTCCTGCTGCTCTGAACACTACCTGCTCCAGTGTTCGTCCTCTTCACTCAGCGAATCCTGGGAGGTATCTGTAGCAGTTCAAACTTTATCTACCGTTGACCCCAGACACATCTTTACAGCTGTGGTCCCCAACCCTGTTCCTGGAGATCTACCATCCTGTGAGTTTTAATTTCAATCCTAATTTGGCACACCTGATGCTAATTAGTCGCTGAACAAGATCTCCAGCTGTTGTATGAGGTGTGCTCTGTTAGGGTTGGAGTGAAAACCTACAGGACAGCAGATCTCCAGGAACAGGGTTGGGGACCATTGCTCTACAGTTTCTGAACAAATGAGCCACGCATTATGAGACTGGCTCCCTGCTATCTGATTGGCTTCAGCATCAGTGCTATATTATAGGTCAGTGGTTGAGCTTGGTTCATTTACCACCTTCATTTGGACCTACACACGGTCATTATTTGTTAGAAGAACCAACTGACAGTTCATTAACAAAACGTCCCCACCTGAGGTTGCATGGACCAATCTCACGTCAGAATGCTAATCTGGCCTCATAGAACAGTGAGGATATGAGCCAACACTAAACCAGACTTCAATACCAACAGCGGTGCCTCTGACACACTTCTAGGGGTCTTTGATAATGAATGATTTATCTATTTAAATCGGAAAAAACGTCGATATAAACTGTCATATAACAAAAAGCCCATTTAAATAAGAGCTACGAGTGATAAAGACCCTGACAATCCCAGTGTACAGAATCCCAGATCTATAATCCACACATTGCATTGATCCCTGACAGCCTCACAGCTTTACAAAATAACCAGAGCAAATCCCAGTCTCTTTGTTCATCAAATGAACACAAATGGCACACAGTGATTAGGGTTTTTTTTTTTTACAGGTTAATATTTTAGGCTGGTATGTGGCTGCTGTATTGTTTTAAGGTTTCTATCGACAGAGTGGGATGGTTAATAGCCAGCAGTCTGAAAACACAACGTGTGAAATTAAATCCATTTGAGTTTGCCCTACGTGAGGGCATCCGCTAAACAAAATACTAAAGTGCTCTGGATTTGTAATATTCTAGAGAACCACAAGGTGGCACTGTTCCCACTCCAGCCTCAAGGGAAAATAGACATTCACTCAGAATTAATAATTCATGGGAAACAGTTAATCCCTGCTTCCAATAAAACAACTGAAACAAGGGCAACTATGCACAAAGACTTCCATTGCTGAAAGCACAGTGGATTCCTCTTCACCACAAATAAAGTTTTACATTTGTGGTGTAAAAAATGCTAAGAGCGAGCATACTTCCAAAGTGCAGTTTGGGTAGAGGAAAAGCATTCTTTTTTAATTAAAATAAATTATCCAGAGAAACGGCAGGTGAACAGGTAGAGGGAGGGAGACTCACCTTTACTTTCTGCTGATGGTGGTAGATCTGCCAGGCAATGTGGACATGCATCGCGCACCACTTCCCTGGTTTCTGAGAGAAAAACAAAACAAAATAAACTTTAAAGCGTCACGCACTCCATCCCTCGGTCTTTGTGCCTTCAGACATGTCTGCCCAGGCTCCAGGCTGCGGTCTCTCGCTGGGGTACCGAGGCGCGCGGATTTTTCCTCTCACGACACTGAGAAAGGGAACAGCTCCTGAGGGGAGAGGGGGGGGGTTAACCCCGAGACGCCTGCTGTGTGCCTGATATTCCGCCTGCGTTCCGTTATTTACCACGCGACGCGCAGGAAAAGGCAGAGCCTGGTTATGGATACAGATGCAGTTCCCTCCTGCCAGACCACACTGCTCTGCCTAAGCGCCATTTCTCCATTCGTACCCGCGCAAGACGGCACCTTTGAACAGCCCGTATGATGCACTTCAATCCAAAAAAGGGGGACTAAGACAAAAGAGCACTTCAGCACCCCTCATCACCGAAAAAACAGCTTGCTCATCTCGTTCAATTCAAAAGCCGACCATCCTTTTCATATTCATTCCACCAGTAGTGTATGTTCTCCGATACTCTTTGTTTATATTCAAATTGTTGCTGTAGTTTTGTGTGTGTGTGTGTGTGGGAGGGGGGACTATGCTCATTGACTGCTCTACACCACGTCTACAGTGTGATACAGACACTGTATCGACTGAGCCAAACGACACCTGTAAGACAGAATGTCGTTATAATGAGTTTCTCTAGTGGGTCCTGGGGGACCGGTACAGGAAGGACTATACTGCTAATAAAGCGCTCTTACCCTCAGAATGGGCCGGAACGGATCCGTCAACTGGAAAAGAAGAATGACAGCTTGGTTACACTTCTGCCACTCAGACAATGTTTCTAATTAACTACTGCATATCACTTCATTATTGGCTCAATTAAAATGTTAAAATTTCCCTTTCAAATGAAGCATTCCTGGGAATAATTAGGCTGTATTTATGAATTTTTGCTGCCCTCTGCGGTCTCTTGCATATCAATGTTGACAAGCTGTTAAATATGCCTGACAAAATACCACACCGCTACTGGCACATTCTGCTCCAAAAGTTAATCTCCTGTAAACAGGAGGAGCTATGTAAATGTGTTGGGCTAAATCAGACGTCAATTAATTTTAGAAATCAGCGCTCCCGTCGAGCCGAGGGGTGGTCATAACACAACAATTATGGCACCTCTAACAGACAGATTTGTCACATGTTAAACGGTTGCTTGGAGCCTGAGAGTGGAGAAAAATGAGTGGACTTTGAAAGCGGCGGTCTTAAATCATGACACTCTCCCCCTCCGCTGCTTTTAACGTCCAGCGGGTTGTACGAGTCTGGAACGATGGCAGATAAAGACTGATGTGGTTTGTTCTTATGGGCGGCATTGGGGTGTGTGATTGCATCAGGAGATCACTCACCCTGGGGTCCTTTTGGAGGAGTGTGTGAGGTACTGCGCCTGGCCTCGAGGCCACGTCCAGCGGGTTAGAAGTCTGAGGAAACCATGAGAATGATCACACGGTTACATACGCGCTCAGGGTCGTAGTGTACCTACAGTAAAAGTCTTAAGGTCTAAAAGTCTAACAGAAGGGCTTCTTCTTGAGAGGTGATTTTTAAGGGTATGTTTCTGCAGCCAAGCGTGGGTCAGAAGGGCTGAAAATGTAACATCCCACCTCGAGGCTTTAGAGATTCTCTTCTCTCACGATTTACTGAGATCCACTGACTAGTTTTAAAGCTGCAGCTACGAGTGGAAGCAATGCGTCTTATTGGGCCGTGCGAATCACAGACAAAGAGCCGTTTATTTCAAGGCCTCACACGGCCTAAGTACCATTTTATTTACAAAATAAGAGTACACTTTATAGTTATTATGTTTGTTTTTTTTGGTCAGAAACACAATTGCGCACACCAAGTGAAAACTCTAACTCTCAGAATGAGGCAAAAAAACACTAGAGGGTCTGATTTACTAAGACACACGCAAAACTTTTAGCACACGTAAAACCAATGATTGGTGCAAAACAAATACCATGACCAATCATTGGTCATGTTGTTAGTTTTGCATGCGCTACACATGCTAAAGGTCTTAGTAAATCAGACCCAAGGACTGATAGAGGGGAGACCCCTTCCCTGACTGAGTCCCAACGTACCTTGGGCTGGAAGGCTCCTTGCAGAGAGCCAAAAGGCCCCGTGGGGGGTATCATAGGGGGGATCCCGGAAACAGCCGGAGGGTAGGAGTGAAAGAGCTGTAAAGAGAGAGAGATACCGGATCAGCGATCCGTCGCCAGTGTCCCCACAAGACATCAAAGCTCAGAATACAGGGACGCTGTGGACGGAACAATGAATAGCATGGATGGCAATGACAGACCACAGCACAGAGCGCTCCCCTGACACACTGTGCACCAGCTAGCCAAACATCACTGTATCATACTCACTATATAAGCTCATTTATATGACCAATCTACAATATACAGCCATTTAGATTTATTCTATATTACTGGGTTTTTGCAATGTTAAAAAATAAAAACTATACTTTATATTGAAAGGCAGTATGGGATTTGACTTGTAGGACTTGTTAAAGGGTAAGCACTAAAACAACTTATTTTAGGTGAGAACTGATACATTTGGTTTTCACTGGTTTTATTACTGATTGATCCTGGTCCGAATCTTGACAAATTACTGCAGTCAGCGCAAAAAAGCGTCAACTTTAAGAATCTGGCTCAGAAGAGTGTCTAGTGGTAAAACGTTAGGTACTGCACGTTCTATCTGTGATTGGCCAGAAATTTCATCCAGCTGACGCATTCCTAGCGGTGACGAAATAGAAACTTGTACAGCTACGGCCACCGATAATTCAGTGGCTACGCCCTGAAGTTTTGGAGCGAGGGCGGGCTACGCCCCAGCTATAAAAGCAAATTTCAGGTCAGCGGTTCATCTGCGTGGAAAGAAGATAGTCATAGAGAGAGCGAGCAAGTGATATAGCTAGCTTTTTTGAATATTCTGGTTATAGTGGCCTATAGGAAGGAAGGAAGCTTAACATAGCCAGGGTTTCTTTGCGTTAGCTGGCTTCAGAAAGCCTAACCACCGCAATCTGGTTTAACCGGTACTACGAACGTGGTTATCAACTTGCTTAGTGAACACAGGTTTTATTAATCAAGCTCTGTGCACATTCCCATAAAAGGGGCGGCATCTGCAACAACGAGCCTATAGTGGTGCAGCATGGGCTGTACTAGAGCAGAGTATTTCTCTCCTGTGGGGAAAAAAGACTGATACGGACAGATATAATGGACGGATACGCAGAAAATGAAACAATCATATGAGCAAAAAGCAACACCATTGCCTCCAACAAAGGCAGGAAGGAGCTTTTGTAAAAAATAAAAATAGAAAATGCTCATCGTGTAGGTTAAATTCATTAGGCTAGTTAATACCTGTACATTATCATAGTTTATTTCTAATGTGACAACTGTACTACTACATTCTAGTGCTCTAAACTTGATACAGCATGTTAATAATATTGCTAAAGCATAAGAAAAAAGTCTCTCAAGCATTTTCCAGAACTCGGAACTCCGGAAAGATCTTTTGCGGAACTCACTAATCTCGCCCTGCAAAGAGATTCCCTCAATATCCGCACATATCTCTACGGGATCCTTTGGAAAGGAGACGCCTTTTTCCAAAGCCAAGGAGTTTATTGGTCAAAGAGCGGTGCTTTTATATGTTTCAATCTGTTATCCTGAACATAACCTGCCCCGGGGCAGGTTAGCCGTGCAGAGTAAGTTGCCGTGGCAATATACCCCGATTAAAAGTGCTTTGTGATACAGAAAACCCAGGGTTGAAGCTTAATTTAGCTCGCTATCCCCTTAATCTTGCTTCGTTGTATACCCAGGTTAAGAATTAGCTTGGGCCTGCTGGGTATTTATTAATCTGCTTTAAAAAGGCATCCTTCATCAGCTGTGGCATTTATCTGCTGTGCTCTTATCCAACAATACAAAACAAACTTTCACTGGGTTTAACTTACACATTATTATCTCCTTTTTGAGAGAATAAAACTGAATTTCTAGTACAGAAGCTGGGGATTATTTTAGACAGGAGGCCTTTGAACCATTTAAATCAAGTTGATGAAAGACTTCCACAGCGGGGGGAAAAACACACAATTTCAATCAACAATCATATAACAGCCAAGAGACTTCCACCAACCATATATAATAATAAAAAAATAAATCAATCCAGTTTCCCCCTGAAGCTAAAATGATATACTGTACACGATTACACTGATGATGCGAATGCATTTCAAATAGGGTGCTTTCTCCTGATTAAAATGAATGGTTATTATAATGAAATACTGTCTAATATGCATAATTGCTGCTTTTAAGCAGTCGTGTGCAACAGCTGAATCGGTGCCGAGTAGCATTACACAACACATTACATACATTATAGGGCATTTCGCAGATCTCTTATACAGAGCGACTTTTTTTTTTTTTTTTTTTTTTATAGTATCCATTTGATTGATACAGCTATATATATATAAGCAATGCAGGTGAAGTGACTTGCTCTTGGGGTACAACGGCAGTGTCGACCTGGGGGGAATCCCTGCAACAACCTTTCGGTTACAAACCCAGTTCCTTAACCATTAT
Organism: Ilyophis sp. 1 JC-2022; assembly: GCA_022702515.1. Taxonomy (NCBI): domain Eukaryota; kingdom Metazoa; phylum Chordata; class Actinopteri; order Anguilliformes; family Synaphobranchidae; genus Ilyophis; species Ilyophis sp. 1 JC-2022. The sequence continues at coordinate 63,742,132 of CM040401.1, read as the reverse complement.
ACCACACTGCCGCCCTGCCGTAGCAGGTTGATATGCGACGGGAAAGGGGGTCAGATGGAGGGCAGCTAACCGCGAGCGCGGACTGCAGCTGCTTAACTCCAGATGCAAGCCTGTCTGGTGCTTAGAAGCATTTTCCCAGCCTGGCTTTTTAATGGCAGTGGTGGCTAAAGAAGCGTTAAGAGACATGGGGTGCGTCCCAATAGTCGAAAAATGCACCCTCCCTTCCTCCACTACCACCTCCTCTTCTCCATCCCCCGGAAACGGATCTTTGTGTTTTAATCTAATGTGGCTGATTACATCTTAATTACGTATAAATGGTAACATATGAATTAATGTCTCGACACAAACCGCAATGTCAGGTACATTGTATACTATACATGCAAATACTTGTACTAAAAACGTGCAGGCAGTTTTGCATATTTCCGGGTAAGAGAGGAGTGGTAGTGGGGGAGTGGAGGAAGGGAGGTGGGGAGTGAAGAATATTGGGACACAGCCAGGGGCTCTGAGTGAGACCATATACTGCAGTCCTTTAGGGTGGGACTGATCCCCAGCACACAGGTGTACACTGTCACCTGATCAGAATTACACCCAAACATCACTGAGTTCTGCACACCACAGCAAAAACAGTTACTGATGAAAATGTATTATTTCTCTTATTATCTTTTTTCCCCCAATCTCCCCTTGTCCCCAAAGGAGGCCGACGTGAAGATATTTTTTCGAAACTAAACTGAAAAGCAACATAATTTGAAAACCACGACGAGCCAGGTTTCGCATGATCTGCAAGTCAAACTAAATGAACGGCAAGAATATAAAGTCAAAGTTTCCCCAGAAACAAAGCTGTTGACAATTCTGTGCTATATGAACATTAAAGACAGTGAGGTGAGGTGTGCATGCAGAGGCCACTGCACAGTGAGCTGGGTGTTGTAGTCTGACAGACACATTCTGGAGGGGAGAGCTGTACTATGGAAACTACACACAGAAAGACTATCATGACTGGAACTACTGAATGAGATGAGCGTTAAACACAAGCTGTCTACAAGCACGCAATTTTAACTCACACTGTGTCTGTAGAAGGGATCGACTTTTGTAGGGTATTTGTCAAACTGCAAAGGAACAACATAAGCCAGAGCTGAGTATATACCCATCGTAAAGGAGAGGAAGACAAGAATACTCTGAAACATTTCATTAGCACGCAATACTTGCAACCCGAAATTAGGGGGCATGCTTATGTAAGGCATATTTTCATTTTCACATGTGAAATACTGGGGTATTTATATTAACAGAAAACTATGGCTTTTAAGGTCACATTGTAATTTAAACATCTGGACATGTAAATTTTGCCTTTGAAAACAAAATAAGTGCGATAAACTCAAATTGCCTCTGACAAAACGGACAATGAGACACTGAAACTCAGTCTAAACTTGTTTATGTGTCCAAGGAAACAGCCACGCCACAAATCAGAGCCTGTGCTAAATAAAGAGTGGTTTCACCATTTTAAACGAGGCACATAGGTGAATATTTCTACGGTTATGTATAAATACTGTGGTTTAAAGCTCGTTTCATATTCTTGTTCAAGTTGTCACAGCACTAACAGACTCTCACCACAGGAACATATTTTTAAAAAGGAAACACTCGGGGGAGAAGAATTATGTGGTGTATCTGAGCACTGGCACGTGAGACGCACAGTGGCTCAGAGCGCTGCTGGAAGCCTCCAATGAACAGCACATTTCCAGCCTTAAGTAGTCATTAAAAAATAACATGATGTCAGAGGAAGGATGAATAACCTAGTATAAGGTTTTCAAAGCATGGCTGGCTTTTGACTAAACGACTTGCTTGAAACGTGCATTAGGAGGGGGCGACGGCAAATCTCCAAAGAAAAAAGGCAGAATTATTTTACCCTGAAAAAGTGCACAATTGTCATCGTTTTGATTAAGGAAAAAGCACGATTATGGCGGAAACATACAATATCGACAGACACGCTCCGACCCCACACCCTCCCCTCTGGGACTGTCCCAGTATCCCAGGCGGGTTTTGAGTCACGATTGACTTATCCTCACATTTCTGGCTGGGGTACGCACCATGGGAGGTGCAGGGGTGGGCATGATGGCTGTGGGCGGGATGGCGTGGGGGAACGGGGTGAAGGTGTGCTGATGCGTGTGCTGGTGGGTGTGTTGGTGCTGGTGTTGGTGCTGGTGCTGGTGCTGGTGGAACTCGGTGCGCAGGTAAGGGGGCGGGCCCAGGGATGCTCCTCGGTCGGCGCTCTGCGAGGCGAGGAATCGGGTGTTCAGCTCCTGGCGCAGCAGGTCTTGTTCTGAAGGGGAGGTCACATGATCTGTGTCATTCTCCACCCGTACATATGAACATGCACACACATGCACTCACACTGAGAAACATGTGCACTGCAAAATATGTGTCTATTTAGCCTTTTAGTCTTGTAATGAGACTTCAATTGTTATGAAATATTAGCTTGTTTTAAGTTACTTTTTGCTTGACAACGTTCAATTATCTTACCCCATTGGCAAATCTTAAAATTAGTAAAACCCTCCCACTGCATTGTCTTATTCAGCATAAAATTAATATAAATAAGATTTAAAGTCTAAATATAAGACTAAAATGCTTGTTGAGAATGACTTATTTTTTGTTTTTTGCAGTGTGCACACAGAATCATGTTCAGGCACACAATTACACTCATCAGACCTAGAGTGACTTACAGAAGTCATACACACAAACATGCACACGCATACACACACATACATTAACATGTACACACACATACATTAACATGTATGCACACACTCACAACTGTGCATGGACGCACATGTACACAACCTATCAAACAAAAACAAAAACAAACCGACGTAGGGCACAGAGTACACCCCGTCCCGTCATGGTCCTGCTTTTTGTGACAGGGGGGTTTTGATTCTAAACACACCAAAGCTATGACTTATGCCTGGGAGACCCACCAGTGTGTAGCAGACATATCATTCCAACTGGAACAGCAATAACAGGACACAGCAGTAATGCAGCTGCTTTTAACACAGAGCACAAGCTGCTGTTTTTAAACCGTCATTGTGAGGACTCTCCAATTTGGGACCTGGCACAAAACAGAGTGAGGACATCCGACCCCCTTTCAAACACATGACAATTTGCCTCTGAAGGTTCTTCCTTTAATAAATGATCTCCTAATCCCTCCTGTTATGACACCCGCTGCTCAGTCCCGGGTTCCACATGCAGTTCACACACGCCACTGATGAGCTGGGCCTGTCAGCGCTGCTGGGAGATTTACAGTGGAGATATTTGGTGGATTGATGGGAAGGTTGGCTGCCGTATTTCACCCATTGGACTGGGTGGACACACACACAAACACACAAACACACACACGTACCTGAGTAAGGAGCCCCCGCTGGGTGTCCGGGGACCGGCAGAGTGCTTGACGTCAGCGGTGGAGGTGGAGGCAAGGCCGCTGGAGGCGCGAACATATTGGGGTGATGTGGGTGCGGAGAGGACTGCAGGGAGGACGGCGGGAAGCTGTGGGCCGCACTCTGGTTGGGGAGAGGGAGGGGGAAGGCAGAGCCGGCCGGATGCTGGGGTATGTGCGGCTTGCCCGGGGTGCTGCTCCGGCTGCTGCTGTGGAGAAAGAGACGGGAGGGTGAGGGTTCAGGCCCGTTTCCCCGAGGAGACGAAATGAGCTTCCAGGCAGCGCTGCCCTGCCATCTGAACAGGAATGAGCCGTTAGCATGCTAACCCGGGCAGTGCTAAACACCTCCTCCATCTCACAGACCACGTGTCTCACAAGCGGGGTCCCCGAGCTGCGATTTTCACCGTCAGCCCGAGCGGCTGGGCGCCAGAGACAAACGCGATTTGCAAATTTTCCAGTGCGAAACAGCCGTTCTTAGCGCTTTGCTCCAGATTAGCGGCTCTGAGGCGGAGGTGGTGGTGGTGGGGGGGGGGGGAGCTCAAAGCTGGCCACACGTGCGGGCAGAAAGCCTGGTTCTGTCTGCCTTGTGCGTGGGCTGCCCCCCAGAGATGGCGGGCAGCGTTTCAGCATCTTACATGCTAAGCCCCAAAAGCTCATTTGCGCAAATGTCTTTCCAGCTGTCCTGTAATTATTCACAGTCAATAGCAGGCATTCAGGCTGAAGGGAGCATTTGCTAAATGAGCACATTTGCGTGTAGAAATTTAAACAGAGTGGGGAAATCCCAGGGAGGAATTTTATGCAGAATATTTAAAATGATGCCACTTGCTTGGAGCTCAGCTGTACACAGAACAACAGCACAGCCACAGTATATGAGGCTCTATGACTTGGGAGCTGGAGGCAACAAATGCAAACAGATGACAATGTTGTAAGTTAATAAATTGAAGACACTTATTTCTCAGTTGGTGTAGAGAAACAGTTACATTGCTTGGCAAATCTCCAAAATGCGAGTTAATTTCTTTTTTCCCCACCAACAATTCAGTTCTACGTGAAATGAACAGTATTTAGCAGTATATGAAACCTTACACTTATACCGCTTAATTAAAGACTTGTGGTTGTGTATAGTTGTGTATATATTTTGAGGCTTTACTGGCCAGATTAGCAACTGTAAATTTAGCACACGTTATACTGTATACCTGTGACACAATGCACAGAGCAACATACAGGAGCATAGCATGTACAAAATACATGCTTGGGGGATAACACACAATAGCAATTCACATTTACAGCTAATTGGCCCCAGTACAGCCCTGTGTTAGTGCAGATGTGTGTAAAAGGGCAGGTTGACTAAGGGCCGCTCTGTACCCACCTTATGCAGTTGAGGCTGTGGTTGCTCCCGTATGAAGACGGGGGCCTGGGGAGGCAGCGGGACGGGGGCCGGAGTTGCCCAGGCTGGCTGGGGTGGGCCGGGAGGGCGGGAGAGGGGGGATGCGGATGGGGGTTTGGGGTAGGAGGGGGACGGGGGTGGGACGGGGGCTCAGGCTGCTGCTGAGGTTGGGCTCTGGGCCGGGGCGGGGCTGTCTGAGGGGGCTCGGGGCCCTGTGGTCGGGGCGGGGCGGGAGGGGACAGCCGCTGCGGTGCAGGTTCGGCGCGAGGGGCCTGAGCCGGGTTGGGGGTAGGAGGGGCCGCGGTGGGGGGCGGGGCCTCCGGGGCTGGCTGTTTGGGCAGGTTGGATGCGGGCAGGGGCGTCTCCTTGCCGCTGTCCTTGCTCCTCTCCTGACTGCGCTCTAGGCCTGACACCTTGGGGATGCCCAGGCCTCGTGCTTCTTGGCTGTCATTTGTGGCGAGTGCGTCAAGGCTGAAATCCGGAACTGGGGGGGCAGAAAGGACAGGGGAGGGGCAACAACACACATTAGAACCACCAGGTGAGGTGTCAGACATGTCTCACACCTGTTCCGCCAGAGGCGAAGATTTACACACACAGCTCCTGTTTCATAGCACTCATATAAATGGACAAAAAAGTGCTAGAAAAAAATAAAAAGGTTGACAGTCTCATTTTGTGGACATTTTGACATTTAATGCAGAAATGACTCAGATAACATTACGATAGGGACCGAAACGCTGGCTGGTAATTGGGCTGGCTGACATGCTAATTTGCGGCCTTCACGCGGCGGCACAGCCCTTCTCTCCCTTGTGTTCACAGAAAGCAGCGCGGAGCTGACAGACAGCCCTTTGTGACATCACGCATGCCCTTCCCACCCCCACCGCAAAGCGCTCGAAGGGAACGCAGAGGCGAGACAGCACACAGCATCTGCCTCATTTATGTCTCCCCTCTCCCCAGGAGAGAGGCCTTGCCAGCCCGTCACCAACACCTGTGTGTGAGGTGTTGGACAATACTCTGCTCATCTTGGCTACAGCCGCTTATAGCGTCGCCGTCACGGCTCTGGTAGCAGGTTGGGGGTTCACGTCGGCAGAATAACTTGGACCTCTGCGCTGTTCTGGGACAGGAACCAGGTGACCCGACTAAATCGGTGTCGACCTCGACTTGGACGAGGGGAACTGATCCGCGAGCCAGCTGCCATAACAACATTTCCCAGTACAATGACAGATCGAGAGGGGGGGTAGGGGTAAAAACATCAACACGGATTTATTGTTGGGAATAATCCAGCTGAGGACTTGGCACTAATGGCCTTAGATAAATGAAACGCACTCAGGACTCCAGAGCAGCAGCGGTCAGGATGTTTATTGTAATCCTTTTGCCAATATTAGCTGTAACAGCTCTTCACTCTTCTGAAGCAGACATGATAAAAGGACAAATGAATGTGACAGTAATCTAACACCCAGTGTTAATACAGTCATCTGTTCCAATGCTTTGCAGCTGCAGTGCTTTTCAAAAAAAAAAAGCAAATTTTTTTTTTTTAAAAATTGTTTAAAAAAAATTATTTCGTTTATTTTGTATTTTTTTTGTGCGCGCGTTAAGGCTTACTAGCCATGCTAATACATGTATGAATAAGTTCCCTGCATATGATAAAGAATAGAGGCTCATGGGAAATGACAGCGCATATAACCCGTAATTAACTCCTTTTTTTTCCCCCTAAAGCCTCCCTGGCATACACTGCTAAGCAGCTAAATCTCCTTTGAGCGGAGCAGTTGATTGGGCCAATTCCCCAGCGAATGGTGCCTCTATTGTGAGAGCGCCTTTATGGCTTCCATTATGGATCACTAAGCCCTGCCAAGAGAGGGCTCTTCCAGCACCGTCCCCCAGGGGGCTTACTCAGCTCCCAGCCACAGCGAACACACGACAACAACTCATCCCCCGTTTTCACAGCTTAAATCCCTCAGCTTTAGACATGAGGCGCGCATGATGTGATCACGGGGGGTCATGGCGACCCTCGCGCCAGAGCGGTAATGGCAGAGGACGGGGTTAATGCCCCCCTATCCCCATCCCATCCCCCCCAGGGCTGTTGCTACATCAAACATCTGTTGTGCACGACGTCGCCTAACAAAGAATTCTTCATCTAAAGTCTGTCCTCTTCAACGCCGTCCAGGCCAGAGTGCAGATATGGGTCAATAGCAAATCGATACCCCACAATCCTCCTTAGAATCAAGACATGTAGCTGCTTTTTGCTGGTAAAACACTGGTGATACGACAAACAATAACCAGGAGCATTAATTCCATCACATAGCAAAACACGTTTGTCAAAACAGGCGGAATGTTCCGGTCTTGAAGACTGTGAGGCGAACTGCGGAGTGTTTAATTTAGGGAAAATCAGACAAGCCCAGTTTGCTTCTGGCCAGACGGATCATTGTGGCCAGTGCAGCCACTTCATACTGCAACATGAATCTGCTTTTTCAGTCTCTATGCCTCAGCTACCCGCCACATTTCCCATCCCCAATTCTGGGAGTTGCCATGACACACAGTCATCTCACAGCAGACACAAACAGAACAAATCCCTGCCACTCGCGAATACATCATTCTCTACCGAGACATTTTATGGAAAGCGTCCAAGACATAATAGATGGAAGAGATTCTGGCTTCCCCCTGCAAGGTCCCCAAGGTTCTTTTCTGAATGTGCTAACATGGGTAAAAAATTAAGTCTATTCTTCCCGTAATGAAGACTCTGGGGCCTGTGAAATGTAAGAGATCTGTAATTCACCTCCCCAGAGAGTTCATTTGTCAGTCTTCTTGATCCCAGGAAACAAATATATGCAGCTCTCCTTCTGCTTTAAAGAAAGAGCCCTGCTGCTTTCATGCAAGATAAGGGTGGGGGAGGGTGTGTGTGTGTGTGTGTGTGTGTGGGGTGGGGGGCGTTGCGTGTAGTGGGACGTTGTGTATGTTAAAATCAAGTTACGGGCTTCACAGTGGACGCTGCTGTTTTTTTGTTTTGTTTTTAAAAATATATTTTTTTACAGGTTCTGAAAAAGGGGATTTATGGATGGAATCAGGTGTCTGAGGGAGGGGGGCAGCGACTTCAGGGGACAACCTGGGGGGGCGAGAGCAGAGCCCATTATGCAAAGGTGATCTCAGTCTAAAGCTAACAGGGTATTAGAATCTCAAAAGTGCCATTGTGGCAGAACGAGAGAGGGCCCGTTGGAGCTCAGTGAGGGAGCTCGGGGGCCACACAATGCAGCGAGGGGCCCCCCGCTGGACCTGGCCAATCACAGCCGGGGTCTGCTCAGGAGGAAGTTCATTCACCGCCTCCTTGCAGTAAGCAGATTATTGATCCCGTTTGATACAAACTTAAATGCTAATAATGGAGCTCCCGCTGTACGCCCACACACAAAAAAGAACCCGCTTCCTCCAGCTGGAACTTCAATGCCTTTTTTTCCCCCGCAAGTATTAGAAAAAAAAAAAGAAAAAGTCAACCGGCTATGAAGCGAATGCATAAAATCACTTTAATAATTATCACGGGCACAGCTGTATCGGCGTGCAGTAAACCAGACGTAATGAGTTCATACAATAGCCGTAATGAGGTAACACATTTGTGTATAGGAGTAAATATGACCCAGTGTGTGTTTTGCTATTTATTTCAGATGTAGTAGTACCTTGTGTTCAGCACAGTGCGGTGTGTAGGCTCTTCCTGTGTAATTGTTACGGATTGAATAAATTGAGCATTTACAGAGACTGGAACAGAGGCATTAATAAACCTAAATGATAAAAAGAAGCACAGAATAACCAGTTTACATACTCAATACTGATTCTGGGGCTGTTTCTCACCTCACAAAGGAAACCCTGGCAAACACGCGCACATTAACCCCTTGCATGCCAGTGTGCACACATATGTGCACACGCTCCCACCGACACACAGACACACACATGCTAAAGCAGAATCGGAGTTTAAATTGCGTATATGGTCCTTTCCTTCGACGGGTAAACAGGGAAAGGTTTAGTGAATAATCACACTCTTTCAAACAAGGGGACACAGTATAAGCCAAACAGTAGGCCTTGGGGTCTCAGATGCATGTGGTAATGCAATATAAATATAAAGGAGATTTTTTGGTAACAGCAAAGAGTCTTATTGTGAACTGGGGTTCTGATGATTTTTTTTGGGGGGGGGGGGGGGGGGGGGTTTAGGGTTGAGATCCAAATGGAGCTCTTGAGAGCAGTAAGCCTGTGTTCACACCGGCCTCCTGACAGCGAGATCCCGGAGTGAGCTGGAGCGCTCCCGCCTCCCACGCCTCCCCTCACCCCTGGGGACACGCTGACAGATTTATGGGAAGAAGACCTCCGGGCAATCCCAAAACTCTGGCCTGTCTGAGGGAAGGGTCCCTAAATAGCACCCGGACGTACACCTCCATACCTCCTAAATTATTTTCAGCAGTGCGGCTCTGAAACTCGCGAGCTCTCATGGAGTCCGGGGGTTAAGGCCGGCCCTGGAAACAAAGCCACGAGAGCGAGAGCCAAAGCATAAAAAATCGACGAGACGAATCAACTTGTCTTCTCCTTTTCCTGTTCCGTATTTCTCCTCTGCTTTTATTGCTCCCCGAGCGGCGCGCGCGCGGAGACGTCCGCTGACGTGAGCCGAAGCGAAGGAGGGCTCTACCTAACGGGGTGATGTAAACACCTCTAAGGACGGGGCCGCCCCGCTCGATTAGCGTCAAATTCCCAGCATGCAGTGTGGGTTTGACACTCCAGCTTATTCACAGACGCATCACATTAGCCGCAGCCTCCAGACTCTGTGTGATGCAAAGCCTTGCCGAGCATGGCCTCCGTGTGTAAAGGGGAGAGGTGCCACTGTAAATATCCTCCCCCCCAACCTCTCTTACTGTCATAGAGTGAACAAACAGCTCTTAATATGCTGTGGGCAGTACAGGGCAGGGGCAAAGTACATTACAGCCACCCATAAGGGTTCTGTCCTGAAAATAAAGTCTCCATACATATTCCACCCTTTGAGTGGAAGTAATGAAAATACCAAGTGTGCGAATTGGAATTCTTCATATTCCCCATTATTAATTCTGCAAAGAAACGCAGTTACGGCTGGTGACCTTGCGTTGTTTGTGGACTTCTCCGTTTCCCATGGATGTGGAATGCACTGGCTGACTGCTTGGCACCTGTTGAAAGCCTGTTAACAGCAGGTGGCGAAGGGAAAACCTGCTTAGTAGCAAAGTAACAAGGGGGGGGCGGAACAAGGCAAAACTTGCCCTTGTCAGCAGCCCTAGTGCAGCCGGCTGTGGGTGATGCAACACAAGGTAATATTTCTGGCACCCTGCTACGCTCCACACTGCAACACCTGCTCTGTTATGTACAGGATGGCAACATTGCGCTGCTGCGTCCAGAACAGCAGAAAACCACAACAACAACAAAAGATCATGGGCAACTTTGTGCAACCACACTCAAAGTGGAATTCCTCACTCAGAGCTGTCTGTCAGATCTGGCAAAGTGGAATTCCTCACAGCCAACTCAACAGGCCAGATTTTCGGTGTGGTATGCTTCCTGGCGATCGTTAGGGGTTTCTGCCTCGTGCTCTGCTCCCGTCAAAACCATCATTGCCCTTGTTGCATATCTGGATGTTTTACAATGTTGTGTTTGAGTGCGGACTGCACTCGGGACTTGGGAATCATAAGGAAAGGATTCATTTTATGTTTGAGTGCGGACTGTACTCGGGGCTTGGGAATCATAAGGAAATGATTCATTTTGTCTAGACATCACGGTGGGCTTTTCCTTTTTCAATTCCACCAGCCGCCCTCACACAATGGCCGCGTTGTTTCAGAAACTAGTGGAACCCCACCTCCCCGCCACTGTTCCTACTCCCCTCTCCTCCAAAACGTACAAATACATTCAGGAAGCCTCGCTGTTTGTTCAAGTCAAATCAATTTAAACATACATCAAGTATACATCAAGTCGAATGCAAGCTTCGCCCTCCTCAAAGTATATAGTGTATTCAAGGGTGAAAATGTCAATTGTAAATTGTAACGATATTTAATAGAAGGTCAAATTATAATCACATGGAGCACTCCTTTCAGCCAGCAACCCATTCATTTTCACAAGAATAACATTCATGGCTGCTATTTATATGAGCATTTGTGTTTTTGCACACCGACCCTTGGCTGCCGGGCTCTGATATAACACCATATGCAGCCGTATTATCCAGCCCGTTTGCCTGGGGAGTTGGAATAATTTCTCCGTTGGGAACTGCATTTAGTGAGTTCTCATTTATTCAGCTTCGTCTGTGTGGTTGAAGCTTTGCTGAGTGTTTTGCAGAAAGACAAACACTTCTTGGAGTGTTATTCCGAGAGGGGGATGCCTCTCCAGAGAGACGACAGCGAGGGAAGGATGCAGCTGTCTCTCGGCGTAATCCCGCCAGGTTTGCAGAACTGCATCTCTCTCTCTCGTTCCTCTCCCTCTCTCCATCCCCATCTTCCTCTCTGGGAGGAGAGCGGAGGCCCTGCGTTTGTATTAGCGGGAGACTGATGAGATCCCACGGCTGGCTGCGTTTGACGGGCCCCGAGGCGCGCTGTCCCGGTGGCGTCCGCGGGCCCTCAGATGAGGCGCTTGGGGGGTCCCGGGCGAGTCGCTCCGAGCCTCCCGTGAAGCCTGTGTTTTCCGGCAGAGCCCCGGACGGGACAGGGGTGCTTTAAAGCGCTCCCTGCGGTCATTACTCTTCCCTGGTTGGGAACGGCGTGTGCACCACCGGCGTCAGGGCAACCAGGAGTGGGCGGGGCCTTTGTCTCAGCGGGACGCGCCCCATTCCTGAGCTGCACGGAGGAGTTTACCTTCATCTATGAAATGCAACTTTTACCCCAGTAACCTTAGTTACTGCCCCAAGAATGACAGACGGGTTTAGTCATTTTTAGCAATGCATCTTCACCTGATCAGCTGTTTCATTTAAAATTCTTTCACCCCGATAAACAAATGTCAAATTCCAGCAGATTGCCGAGAGTTTAAAAACAAACAAACAAACAACTACTTTCACCAATATTCAGAACAAAATTATTAATTCATATTATTGTACATGTTGGATTGTAACCTGTATCACTGAAAATCCTAAGTGATCTCGAGGAAAAATATTACACGTATTTCAAATACGTGTTTGACTCTGTACAGCACAGTCAAAAGTCCAACTGAAAATGGTCATTAAAACAACTTAGAGCAGGTCATTTCTTAAGTACTCCTGTGGGTAAAGGCAGCGGTCATAAACGTAACATGGTAACACGTGCTGTCGGCAGTACGGCCATTTGGTGGTGCCGAAGGTCACTGGGTGAAGATTATGATGCTGATCTTTCTTTTTTCGCCCTGTGAAAATGCGAGCTGAAGCGTGTTGCGCATGGGTAAAATGCGAGCGCGCACTCTGAAGCATGCGTGTTGCGCATGGGTAAAATGCGAGCGCGCACTCTGAAGCATGTGTGTTGCGCATGGGTAAAATGCGAGCGCGCACTCTGAAGCATGTGTGTTGCGCATGGGTAAAATGCGAGCGCGCACTCTGAAGCATGTGTGTTGCGCATGGGTAAAATGCGAGCGCGCACTCTGAAGCATGTGTGTTGCGCATGGGTAAAATGCGAGCGCGCACTCTGAAGCATGTGTGTTGCGCATGGGTAAAATGCGAGCGCGCACTCTGAAGCATGCGTGTTGCGCATGGGTAAAATGCGAGCGTGCACTCTGAAGCATGCGTGTTGCGCATGGGTAAAATGCGAGCGTGCACTCTGAAGCATGTGTGTTGCGCATGGGTAAAATGCGAGAGCGCACTCTGAAGCATGTGTGTTGCGCATGGGTAAAATGCGAGCGTGCACTCTGAAGCATGCGTGTTGCGCATGGGTAAAATGCGAGCGTGCACTCTGAAGCATGCGTGTTGCGCATGGGTAAAATGCGAGCGTGCACTCTGAAGCATGCGTGTTGCGCATGGGTAAAATGCGAGCGTGCACTCTGAAGCATGCGTGTTGCGCATGGCTGTAATTCGATCCGGGGCTCGAGGTGACACTGACGAATGCGCCTGGCTGCACTCTTGTGGTTTATCATGTCAGCGGAACGTCCGAAGCCCGGAGCAGGAGGGGTGTTCGGTTACCCACCCGCCATTCCATGCCTCACACAAGGTGTTTATTTTCATTAACCCCCCTGATGAATGCTAAACAGAAATACAAGCCAATGTGGGGGTAGGGGGTGGGTGAGTAGCCCCCCCCTCGGGTAGCATGACGCCAAACAGTTTCCTTTTTAGGTAAATAAGTAAGAAAAGAAACGCGACAGAAATTCACTCGTTCTTCACCCCACAGAGGAACGAACGGCAGACACATAGCGGTCCGCTGGGCATCGTCTTGGACGCCTCCTCATCAGATGGAATGCTGGGAAGCTCAGGGAGGACCCTGTAGGACTTAATAGCCGGAGTGATGGGCTCGCAGGTGGCCATCAGCCCATTATCCCGGCTCAAAAGCCAGCAATCTCCCCCTAATTGCAACAATAAACACAGAGAATCTTTTTCTAAGCAGGTTTTTCTTTTCTTTTACAGACTCCGTAGGTTGAGATGGCTCTGGGCCCACTGCGCTTGGTCTGACGTACAACAAGAGCTTTATAACCGCATCGAGCACTGCCACATGGAAAGTCAATAATGGCTCCGGTAATGAGCTACCATGCGGATTCTCAAAATGTTTTATTCTTTTCTTTTGAGTTGATTTGTTTCTCTCTCACTCTCACTCTCCTCTCCACTTGTTAATCGCAGCGGCCGCCCAAAAAACCTTAAATGTGTACACGTCGACATCGATTATTAACGACTGGCCGCGGTTCTAGCCTAGGTCTGATGACCTATAATGACTTTCCGTAGCATCTTGGCTAAGCCCCGCCTCCCCCTCACATCCAACCAACCACAGCATCTCCACGGCGAACGCTGGGGCCCAGGGCCTGAGTGACAAGCCTCAGCTCCAAGGGGCTCCTGGGGCGTCACGTCAGCAGTACGCGGGGGCCGGAGGCGTGATTTCAGCGGGGTTGCTGTAGTCTCTCACCAGCATTGCGCCCATGCCTGGGATTTGGCAGCAGCTACTTCGGCGGGGGGGGGGGGAGTGTACATATCCCCCCCTGCTGGTGAAGACAGTGTTCGCCCTTTGGAGAACAAATCTTTATATATCCCAGAGGGGCAGGGGCAAGCAAGAGCAGGGCTGTAACAGAAGAAGGTGCTGACAGGGAGCTGAGGGGTAGCCTGGCACAGCTGCCCCCTGTCCTGTCTGATGCCTGCAGGTGGCGCTGGCAGGCAGGGGGGCAGGGGGGAGCAGGCACGGGGGCAGGGGGAGCATTGGGGGTACAGGGTGGCACTATAGAGGGCAAAAACCGAAGCGAAAGAGAATCAACCGCCTGCATTGAAGCTGACTATCAACGCAGCAGAAAAGAACAATATCCTGAGTATGGCCAAAAACACCTTTGCAATAAAAGATGAACAAACCTCAATCAAGATCTGTAAGGGGCCTTTAAAATGCAGGCTTTTACAAACTGTCAAACTAGGATCAAAAACAAAGCAATAAAAAATAAAACAAAAACAGGAGGTATGACCGTCCAATCTCTGCACCGCGTTGCCAAACTGCAAGGTTTAGGTTTTAAAAGGTCTTGTGCAATCATGTCACTCCGCACCCTGAAGAGAGTCAGTGAAAGCTAATCTCGGGAGCTCTGTCTCGAAGCGAGATATGTGAGATTTGTGTTCTCGTGTCAATCGTCAGTTCACGTTTCCCAGCAGGTTTTGTCATTCATCAACCCATTAATGCCGCAACCCCTACAGGCACGCCAAATTTAATGGCCTAATCCTTCTATTCTGACAAAGACAAGATTAGCTGGAGGTTAAATACTCTTGTTGCTTAAATTTTGTCCTTGTCAGCCTGCCAGGGAGAGCTCTTCATCGCAGGAGAAGAGTGGCTGCGGGGGAAAGCAAACGCGAGCGAGTCGGGAAGTCTCCCAATAAGCTCCTGCAACTCCAGGTAATCTTTAGATCAGAAATATCGGTGCTGTGGTTTACTCTGGTAATCCTTCCACATTCCTGTTGTCACAGTCCGCGGGTGATAGTCAATCACGTCTTAAGCCCTGCTGGGGCGAGCGAGGAGGATCCTCTTCTCTCCGTCTCTCTCTCTCTCTCTCTCTCTCTCTCTCTCTCTCTCTCTCTGGCTTGTCCCCGGCACAGGAAAGAAACCAACACTCAAAGAAAGGTGTCCCATGATTCAATGCTACTCACTCCCCATAAAGTGCCCAGAAAACAGCTGAAACAATATCATAATCTGAGGCCGAAATTTGAGGCGGGAACAAAACTCGCACCACTCTTCAGCAAGAGGACTGCATTTCAGAAATATGACTGGCTTGTGACTGGTCTCCTGCAACCCCCCCCCCCCGCTCTAAAAAAACAGCTGTGAATGGAACCCTGGGAGGGTGGGGAATGTTGGCCACAGAGGGCTGCCCATTAGCCGAGGATTAGGAGGATTACAATTTTACTCTCACAAAAACTAGTAAAAAAAATAAAAATAAATACAAAATTTAAAAAAAGTTCTCAACAGCATTCACAATTCAAACTGAAAATAGTCTGGAATACGCTTTATTTGGTCGTTGCCATATGGCGTTATTATTTCACGCCATTCAGTTGGAAAATATTTCTAATTCAAATAATTCTACCTTGTTTAAAAAAAAAAAGAAAAGGTTTTCAATTAAAAAATAGTTTGATCAACAATGCTCATTACTAATTACACGATCACAGCCAGACGAGATTTGAGAAATAAAACTCCTGGTAATCTAGAAAAAGCCTACAAGCACACAAGTATACACGTGCACACACACACACACACACACACACACACATACCCATACCTGTCAACTCTTCCACCTGCTACTGCGCACGCTTGCTTTGTTCTGCCATATGCCTTGAGTCCAGAGCTTTCAAGCAGAAACAGCACTTCCTCCATTGAGTTACAGTGGATCCTCTGCTTAACTCAGCAAGCCGTAGCACACAATCCAATCCAAAGGAGCGATCGATCAATGAGTTTTAAATGAGGAGCAGCCAACTCCGGCACAGCTGCGTTGTCTCAGTCTCTAAAATGAGACACACGAGTCTGCTCGGCAGGTTCCTTTGCTCGCCTGCCTCTGGTGTCAGGTGACACTCCCTAAACGAAAGCGTCCCTGTGCCGTGAGCTCTCTCTCTCCCTCACTCCTCCCTCACGCCCTCCCTCCCTCCCAGCCCCCCCTCGTCTGATCTCTATCGCCGGGAGGTGTGTGTAATTGACTCTTCTGCAATCAGAAGAGTGACAGCTTGAGCTGACACATTGGCAGAGTCTGATTTTAGCTCCTTGGGATCGTTCTCAAAAAAAACAGAAGTCTTGAGAGGCCTCGTCCCGTCTCGCCCTGTCTTTGGGGAGGCGAAGGACACACCTCACTAAGCCCCACCTGCCCCCTTCTACCAAACCAGTCCCTCTTCACAGATAAACCGTTTCAACACGTATGATGATAAAAGGGAAAGAAAAGAGTCATCATAAAGTGAGAAACGAGAGCTTGTCTGTAGAGGGACACGTGAGCGCCCGTTGGTGGAGCGCCTTAAAGCCTTAAATCTTTTGCACCTCTTTAATCAGACTACACCCAGAGTCACGCGAGCATGCGGTGATGTCGTTTTTTAGTTTTTTTGTTTCGCAGGCCACTTTTGACATCACTTCCTCTTCCTCCTCTCTTGCCTTTAATTACGGCGCAACGCGTGAGCAGCGGCTGCGCAGACGAGCTTGTGATTGGTGGGGAAACGGTGATGAAATTAGAGGGGAGGGATTTGAGACAATGGGCTGGATAAACAAGAGATTTGAGTTAAATTACAGGGCGAAAGCTCCGCCCGTCTCAGATGACCCGAGTTGGCTGTGAGTTGGCTGTGCCGTGGTGGTGGTATGGGGAGGGGGGGGGGGGGTGCGGGCTGATTCTCTTTCATTACTTTGCGGTCAGGGTTCTGTCTGGGGGGATTAGCGGACATGAGCTGGAGCGATGGAGCTCAGCAGAATGGCGGCTGTTAATGTCTGTGGGATACGCCAAGCCTCCGGGGTTCTTAGAAGCTAACTAGGGCCTCCTGTGTATGGTGGAGGGAGGGCGGGGGGCGCTGAAATGGCGGTAAAACAATCCGCGGTGTGGAGGTCGTCAGGGAAACATGTGGGTAGGGCCCCTTTGCCCCCGCGGGCCCCACCTCCTCGCGACCCTGGCAGCTCTAGCACTTAACAAGCAGGTCCCCTTAAACATAACACAGCAAATTAGAGAGGGGCCTCACCTCCGTTAGCACTGAGGGCCGGCTGAGTGATTGCTGGCTTTGGTGCGGCTGAGCGGGGGGCCGTGGGGGGGGGGGCCCACTGTTTATTTGAACTGCGCCGAGAGATCTCTGAAACGGTCAGCTGCCTCGCCGCTCTCTCAACAAACCCGCTATCCCGCTATCCCGCTATCCCCCCGGCCGCGACGGGCCGGGCTCGGGTTACGGCTGGAACAATGCGCGCACTGTGCTCCGTTTCCTGCTCCGAGGGAGAGACTGTGCAAACATCCACGCTTCTGTCAGCCGTGGACAGGGGATTAATACATCACACCGCCGTTTGGGACGTGCTCCGCTTTCCTCCGCTTCACCTCCGAAGCCCGGGCACACTTAAAAAGGGCTCAAACAGACTTCCACCCAGCATCGCCTTCAGCTGTTTTTTTTTCTCCCACTTACAGCCTGAATTTGCTTGCCAGGGAGGGCTGAAAGAGGCCTTCTAAAATGTCTGGTTTTATGTGTCACTGTTTGCACAAAATCTTATTCATGACATGGTATACAGCAGACTTTTAAACTGAAATCAAATAGCTCCTGCTTGGAGCTGCATAATCTTTAACAGATGGTGACAATCCTGGCATGTTGGTGTAGTTTAGATGGCTTAGAAAACTACAGAGCAGGTTTGAAATCTTGAACCAATTTGCCGAACGATGAAAAAAGCGAACATTTCACAGTTGATTAGTCCTTGTTTGTACAAATGCTCAAGCGTACTCTCTCCCATACATAACCCACACTCCACTATCCAGCACCTCCTCTGCGCCTTATCCTCAAATGTCCTTGTGCAACCAAACACGGTCAGCAGGGGGTGGTGTGATACTGGCGAATAGCAGCGCGGCCATTCTGCCTCTGAGCCAAGATCCCATCCTCTATCTTTGCCTCTCCTCACCCAAAGCTCAGACCCTGTATTCTATGCAACTCCAGCTGGTGAAATCAAACTCATCCAACTGAACAGTCAGTTCAATTACTTAAGCAAGCAATATGTGAAGGTCAAGCAGACAGGCCGCCGGGGATTTGAAATAGCTTATTGAAAATACATTTATTTATGTGTCTTACCTTCGGAGAGCAGAGGCCTTGGCAGCTCATGCTGAGGTCCTGGTCCGGATGAGGAAAAAGGTGATCTCCCCCTCAGGGTCGAACGCTGTTTATTTTGGTGTTGCATATTTACAAGAAAGCCCTGGTAGAAAGGACTAACCGCTCCTCCTGAGGGAGTGGTAAGCCATTGTTTAATCAGTCCGGGCTTGTTTAAAAACCCAGCCAGCACACCAGCTGCATTTCAGAACTCTTAAATAATTGTTTTTTGTTCTGTCACCTGAAAGTTCAATGTTTACGCTTTGGGGAGCTGGAATAAGTAACCCTCTGGGAACAGGGCTACAGAAGAGGGGGGTGGTGGATCCCACCCAAGCTCTCCACATGCTTTCTACCAGCAGGCCTGAATCATGCCACCTCTCCTTCACTCCCCCTGTCCATTACGGCATTGTGCTCTCACACGCAGTCCCCCTGCAGCGATCTCACATTACACGCACGTCAGTCACTGACCAGCCTCTTTAGCTGGCAGGAATCCGGCTCCGATCCAATATCTCAGCATCCAGCGAGGCCCGCCATTAACCACCCCGGCTCTCTTCACCTTCATGTGCTTCCATGGCTTTCCGCATTTTATGCCATTCGTGCCGGTTATCTCAATATCGGCGTCATTAAAATGTAATTTCCAAAGGAAACCGTTTCCATCTGGAGGAAATCCTGCCGTCAAAGTAAAAGTCCCCTGCCCAAATGGCATGGCTTTTCAATTATTGCCGGCTACGCCAGACCCTGTTAATCACGCTCTAAACACATCGAAATGACTCCTCTTAAGTCTCTAATTGGCCTACATTGTGATCAATGATTCAACGATCCAAATCCAATCTATTGACAGAAGGACGGGAATGTTTTCAGAACAAAGTCCAGCATTAAAAGTCACTTCAGAATGCCGGCTGCATGACGTACACACTATAGACGTTATTCCTCCTTATCAATTAATCCCTTGCACAAAAACGAAACAAAAAAAGTTCTACATGTTCATTCACAGTGGAGATGAAACGCTGTAGAGACACAACGTATTGTACGCCAGCTGCATGTGGATCCACCAACCAACCTGCGCACTTTCCACCAACACTACGGCGCTTTCAGTCGTTACTTAATGAGATCTGAGTGAGTGTGTGTGAGGGGGGGGGGAGCAATACCACACTGAGCTCGTCCTGTCCAACTGCGCCCAGAGAAAGGTGACGTTTCACTCCGGGCCTGGACCAGTAAACAAACACCTACATGGCGTGTCTAAATGCGGCAGCCCTTAACCCCAAACATTTTACGGCCGCGGTCCCGTTAGCGGGCCGAGCGTCATCCTCGCACCTAACTGACAGGTCGGCCGTGACCGCAGGGCCTCATTAGGCATGTCTGCCGCAACAGGCGAGACACACCTCACAAATCCCCTTCCACTGCCCGGCCCTTTGATTGACATGTGAATAATTGGACAAAACAAACCCAAGGCACACTGCGGTTGCCAGTGGGTAAGTGGGTAGTGACTGGGTAGAGTGTGTGTGTGTGCATGTCTATGTTCTTGGGAGTGTGTGTGTGTGTGTGTGTGTGTGTGTGTGTGTGTGGGAAGGGGAGGTGGGGGAAGGGGAAATAGTCACTCTAAGACAATGAAAACAGCAACAGCGAGCTGACTGGTTAATGTCACAGCGGATCATCAGCCAGTGGGGCTAATTGATGTTCAGGCTCCAGACAGCACCAGGAGGGGTGCGCTCTCGTTATTCCAGGGAGTGACAGGCCTGCCTCGCTGAGTGGCAGGAGGCTGTCAATCACAGGCAGGTGAGTGGCAGACAACCGCCAGCGCTGACTTTAAAATGACTCAGGTCTGGTGAGCCGACCGATATCAGGGCTGCTCAACAGCACTAATGTGCAGCAGAAACACACACTCCAGCTTTCTGTCGGACCGACTCACAATCACATTTACAATTCTGCACAACACAACCTCGTCTGCGACCCCACAAATCTGTTGATGAACAGATGAAACACTCCTGATGCTTACTGCTGAGAAGTAAATGTTTTGGAAGGGAGATCAATACTAACTACATGCAAGAAAATTTCCACCAAATTATTATATATATTTATGAAAAAAAATATGAAAAAACGTAAAAGGAATGACTGAGTTGTAAGCAGTTATTGCCACAGTCTTAATAGACCTTAAGTGTTCACAGACTTCTCTGCTCAGTTCACACAAAACAAATTCTCTCAACTTCAGCACGGCCCTATTTAGAGCCCGTAACGACATTTATGAAGTACGCGCAAGAATGAGATGCTTCTTTGCAACAAAGTGCAACTACGAGACATGGCCTTGCCTCTCTTCCATTTAGATTCATTTGCCAACCCCTTATCTGTTCAAATTCCTCCTTGTATAAAACCTGGGTTGTTACAAGTGCAGGTTTGCCTTGATGCAGATAAGCTTTTGTGTTGCTTTCTGCACTAACACGGAGAAAAGGCCTGTTATTTTGCAGCTGGAAGGGCTGAGTGGGGGAGCTCTGTGCCAGGGGAGTGTGGAGGCTTGAGCCTTCCTCCATGATACTAATCCCCTGCTCATCTGTGAAAACTGTCAGTCTCACTTGAAAGCTACAGAGGAATGAGCAGGATAAAAGGTTTAACTTTTATCTTTTGAGTAAAGCACATTAAAACGTTTTTTGTTTGGAGTGTAGGGTTTAATTTGGGAGATAGGATCCAGGCGGTCTGGGTTTAGTGCGGTACGAGCGATATTTGGCTGTTTGCACAACCCCACCAGCTCTCCTAGTAGTAAAATGACTGCATTAAGAAGCATAGGTTTACTTTTCTGAACCATCATCTTTCAACCCTGGGCTTTGATTAGGAACCCGTGTTTCTCCAGAGACTCCGCTCTGTATATATCAGGGTGGAATAAGACAGGCTGTGCTAGACACCAGCGCCAAATGGACTCCCACTTTAAAAAAGAAAACAAAAAAAAAACAGGCCACAGACCGAAAAACCCAAAGGAGAAATAGCCTACTTGGCAGCACAAAAAACACAGTTCTACTCCACATCTCACTTAAAGCAGGATTTCTTCAAGGAAAATAAAGGTTTATATTGCAAACCGCAACCTAAAAGAGAGATAAAATCCACGGCCACAGGTCACTCGCTGCGCAGCGTTGAAGGGGAGCCAGTCAGTGTGGGTGGCAGACACTGCTTGCCGGTTTCTGCTGTAAATCACCCACTGAAGCCCTTGATTTGTTAACCTCTGTCTGCCAGTGTCAGAGATGAGGCACCGCTGGCATGGTTCCCTTCACAGCTGTGAAATATGACCTCTCGCTGCAGTTTTAAGTGAAAATCTCTTCCCTCCACGAGCCACAGCCTTTTTTTTCTTTCTTCCTTCTTCCATGGAAACAAAATGGCCACTGTGGCAGCTCCATCAACACAAAGGGAGGAATGTTGAAGCTCTGAAGGTTCCAGTGACTGTGGAGGTTTTTGTGTGATCTGTGGGCTGTGACCCACTAATCCCGTGGGGTCAGGGCAGTGCAGAGGACGGCTGTTGGAGTAACCTCTGCTCCTCCAGGGAAAAGTGTGCCCAGAGACTGCTTCCACTGGCCACAGCCTCGACTTATATGCCGGTAATTCTGCAACAATAATCTGGCCAAGGTCTTTTGAGTCTACTAATTTCCTTTAACACACAACAATCAAGGTGTGATTAAAAAAACAAACTTAAAAAAAAAAAAAAAAAAATGTAAAAATCTTTTTTTTTTTTAAAGGAGGCGATGGACTGCTCTGTGACCTTAAAACAACCTGAGCATAAATTCACTGTGAGAATTAGATTTAGACCCACCAACCCCACCAGTTTCCTGCATCCGAGGACAAACTCGGCTCCCGCACTTAATTGCCATCAAGGAGCTAATGCACTCACCGTCTATTGTGCTTTCTAAAGAGCTCTTGAAAACAATCCAGGGGCTCTTCACCGAGCTGTCTGCGGAAAGTTCACAACAGCCCCCCCCTCCCCTTTAAACAATGTCATCGCCGCTGCAAATTGCACCTTTCACAGAGCGTGTTACTCAACCTGCCCATGACGGGGTCCTACTACAGCCAGCGTCACCCACCACGACGGGGTCCTACTACAGCCAGCGTCACCCACCACAACGGGGTCCTACTACAGCCAGCGTCACCCACCACGACGGGGTCCTACTACAGCCAGCGTCACCCACCACGACGGGGTCCTACTACAGCCAGCGTCACCCACCACGACGGGGTCCTACTACAGCCAGCGTCACCCACCACGACGGGGTCCTACTACAGCCAGCGTCACCCACCACAACGGGGTCCTACTACAGCCAGCGTCACCCACCACGACGGGGTCCTACTACAGCCAGCGTCACCCACCACGACGGGGTCCTACTACAGCCAGCGTCACCCACCACGACGGGGTCCTACTACAGCCGGCGTCACCCACCACGACGGGGTCCTACTACAGCCAGCGTCACCCACCACGACGGGGTCCTACTACAGCCGGCGTCACCCACCACGACGGGGTCCTACTACAACCGCCGTCACCTGCTCACGATGGGGTCCTACTACAGCCTGCGTCACCCACCACGACGGGGTCCTACTACAACCGGCGTCACCCACCACGACGGGGTCCTACTACAGCCAGCGTCACCCACCATGACGGGGTCCTACTACAGCCGGCGTCACCCACCACAATATTTCCCTCTCATCGGCCGCACCATTTTTTTCCTCCCACCCCGCATAGCGCTGTTTCATTTTCACATTACTTACAATCGCTGCCATCTAATCGCCGTGTACATAGCGTACTTCAACAGGAGGCGTGTAGGAAAAGACATGCGAGAGCTCGTTTCTGTTCTGCACAACGCTTTAGCTCCGTGGAATGCAGGGGACTGGAATAGACTCGGAGAAGCGGGCTGAAATTTATCACCGTTAACTTAACTTCTCACATCATGTTTTTACTCCTTTCAATAGCATTGGGATGATCTGAAGATGCTTTACCAAATCACAAAAGATGTTTTGATACATTTAAGATGGCCTGCCACTGATGATGCATTGCTATTTAAGTGGGTAATCAGGGGTGACATCATGAGAGGGAGAAAGAGAGAGAGAGAGCCAGTGAAAGATGGTGCTTGGGGAATGGCTATATCATCATTTGATAGCTATTAGTGAAGCTGGACCATCTGTTGACAATGAACTCTTGCCATTATTGGAGCCATTGCAGAGCAGCCCTGCAGCCACGCTGGCACCCTCTAAACAGCCTCTTATCTCATCTATACGGCCCTATTTACCTTCCTGTTTTGGACTAAATAAATTGAATGACCCGACGGACAATAAAAAGCTATCCGCTAACACGCGTTGATTGCCCCATTAATTGATGTTTGTTGAACTTTCTCCATTTCGTCGAGTGATTAGGTTTATAAAAAAATAAAATAAATAAAAAAACCTCACGGTTGACATCTGTGGGCACTTCGACAGAGCCAGCAATTACTGCTAACGTTTAATAATTCTAAGTTAATTGGAGCGGTAACTGAGCGAATTGGATCCAGACAGAGGAGTGAAAGCAAGGCCGTGTGAAATGAACACAACACGCAATTATGCACAGCATCTATTACTGAGCTCGAGGCCTGGGTGACACACGAGGGGGGAGAGGTTGCAGAGGGTGGGCTCGAGGCCTGGGTGACACACGAGGGGGGAGAGGTTGGAGAGGGTGGGCTCGAGGCCTGGGTGACACACGAGGGGGGAGAGGTTGGAGAGGGTGGGCTCGAGGCCTGGGTGACACAGAGGTTGGAGAGGGTGGGCTCGAGGCCTGGGTGACACACGAGGGGGGAGAGGTTGGAGAGGGTGGGCTCGAGGCCTGGGTGACACACGAGGGGGGAGCGGTTGGAGAGGGTGGGCTCGAGGCCTGGGTGACACACGAGGGGGGAGAGGTTGGAGAGGGTGGGCTCGAGGCCTGGGTGACACACGAGGGGGGAGAGGTTGGAGAGGGTGGGCTCGAGGCCTGGGTGACACACGAGGGGGGAGAGGTTGGAGAGGGTGGGTTCGAGGCCTGGGTGACACACGAGGGGGGGAGAGGTTGGAGAGGGTGGGCTCGAGGCCTGGGTGACACACGAGGGGGGAGAGGTTGGAGAGGGTGGGTTCGAGGCCTGGGTGACACACGAGGGGGGAGAGGTTGGAGAGGGTGGGCTCGAGGCCTGGGTGACACACGAGGGGGGAGAGGTTGGAGAGGGTGGGTTCGAGGCCTGGGTGACACACGAGGGGGGAGAGGTTGGAGAGGGTGGGTTCGAGGCCTGGGTGACACACGAGGGGGGGAGAGGTTGGAGAGGGTGGGAGTGGGAGAGGTGGAAAGAAACAAATCACTGCTGAAGAAAACAACAACAAAAAAAAAGCAAAAGTGGTTGGATTTCTTTGCAAACAAGATGGAGGCGGTTAGCAATCAGTCAACTTGCTACAACAATAAGTACTGTAATGACAGTAATTGCTATGTAGAGTTCTGCTGAAACAGTCAAATCAGGTGTGCCACTGGAAAGCCATGCAGCAGCGTACTGTTTATGCTTCTCATCAGGAACACTTAAATTGCAACAAAATGCAATGTACATTTCCAAAGTATTGCTGTAATAACCGCATGCTAATATGTGAGCAGAAATGGTCTGTTTTATACAGTGGATTTTGTACAAAATTACTGTAAAGATTAGATTAACTGTGGTCGGATTTAAAGAAGCATAAAATGGGTTTCGATAGAATCCAGAATCTCTGGACAGAGATTGGCTTAAATCTGCAGATAATTTAAATTAGGTTGAAATTAAAAAGAATATATAGCATAGGCTATAGACCGTAATGTGAGGCTGAAGACATAGACACATTTTTATAGTAGCTGAAAAATTATTTATTAATGGGGAACATCTGTTTTATCTCTAAAGAAGCTCACAAATAATAAAACACATCCAGTTAACACAGAATTAATTATATCACATTATGTCACATTATGCATTGTACTTCAAAATTATTTTTTATGAAATATGTGTCTTTTCCGCCCCCTCCTATAAGTAGAATAATTTCTCTGGCATGCATGATTAAGGGTAATCTCATTTAATATTTACACTTAATCTTTCTTTTCAGTTAAAAATACTCAAATTCCTTCAATGTAAACCAAAGAATAATACGTTTTTGGCACTCGCGTTAGTCTTTCACTGGCAGCCCACATACGTCTCCCCCTATTAGGAGCTGAAATACATTTTTTTCCCACTTGGAAAGCAAAGTGAAAGTCCCGCTTTTGGCAGTTGTTTGACCTTTCGTTTCCCCTGCTGTGACATTTGCCTTACAGCCCGTGTTGAATGAAACGCCCTAATAAACATTTCATGTGTACCAACAAAAATACCCAAAGCACAAAACAAATGTGTAAACCCCTGCACCTGCCTCCCGGCAAATATTGACATTTATCTTCACACAATCCAGTCTCCTTTCAAGTTGTTTTTCCTGAGGAGAAGCCAGAGTAGTAATCCCTTCTAACAAAACTACCCCTGTACTTTCTCTTGTGGCACAAAGTCTTTTCCCCCCAATAAAAATACCAATGGGACAAGTTCTGTGCACCTGGATTTAGGCCGATTCTATGACTTGCTATTCGGGTCACCAGTGCTAATTAGCATACGGCCGAAAGAAGGGATCTTGGTTGAGAAAAAAAAGAAAGGAAGACATTTAAATGGAAATAGAGGGCAAAGGAGTAACCCGCCATCGACCACGGAAAAGCTTATTTGTGTACTGTTTCCCAAGCAGGGCTTTTCATATATAAAAAGAAGTCCTGTGTTGATTTAGGCCGGACAAAGGGGGCTTTAATCCTTTCAAGGGAACTAAATCACCACAGAAAAGTGTCCCTGAAGAAGGGTTTTCTGTCAAGCATGAGCATTCAGGGCCCGATGGATGCCACAAATCAAACTCTGTAAGTAAACAAAGATGAGAATGAGCCCCCCAGAAGAAAAGCAGTAGAGAGAGGCACAGGGCCTTGTCTGCATCAATCAGGCCTACGCTTCCCACCCCCGGCGAGCCCCTTCACCCTAGAAACCAACAATTACCCAGGAATTCCCATTCACTGAGATGGCTTCCATTATTTGATGCTGGGTGCAAAAGATGAGAGCGCTCAAATTCCAAGGCTTTTAACAGCAAATTAGTGACATAACAATGCAGTCACATGTGGCGTAGGCCAACGGCTCATAAACAGATGTCCCCGGCCCTTGCTCCTTCCAACTCAATTATTCTGGCCGCCTCGTATTCTGTCTGTATTCACACACCCCAAATAAAGACATCTGAAGAAAGCATATGTCGTAAGCCGGAATAAGACGCTCACATTTACACTGTACTTTATTTTTATAGCTATATTATTATTCAGACAGATTTCTTTTTTTAAATCGTTTTCTATTGTTTGCACTTATCACAACATTCCTGTTAAAGCATTTCACGCTGCAACTACTCAGTTCACACGTGAATGTAGCTTCCGTGGATTTATCATCCACAAAATTACACCCGATACTGTTCCACTTAATAGAGCAAAAATAAATGGATTTTCAGTCTTGTGGAGAGTGAATGAACACAGATTGATATTTCACACATGTGCAACACTGCAAATGAAAGCAGATATGCGGTAACACATCGCTGCTTCGCAGCGCTGGCAATTTCATACAAAAAAAAAGAGAGAACACTTTCTCGCAGTCTGAACCAAGAAGCTTCATTACACCCCGTGTATGAATCCCAAATCAAAAACAGAAACGGCTAAGGACTGGGAATTTCCACATTTTATTTTTTAAAAAGGGGTACTGCGAGAAAACTGCTTTTACAAACCTGAAACTGTAAAAGATAGATTTTTACTTTTAAGACAAGCAAGTTCATAGCAAACACAGCTTATTTAAATGTAAAATGTTTCGTACCTTTATTAGTGACAGTGCTGAAGAGCTTCTCTGAGCCGGCATCGGAACCCTGAAACACAGAAATAAACGTCAGTTTCCGCCCTCCATCAAATATTTTCATCTTCAAAGGCACACCAACCTTGCTTTCAGATAAAAGCAAAGCACCGCCTTTCCACTCACAGGCACTTGATGGCACTGTTGAGCCATGAAAAAGTACTCATTTCTCACTTGAATCCTACAAAACATATTAGCATGCTACTTTACAGTACTAACATTTGTTACAAAATTGAACACGGTGTTTGTATAATTAAATCCTTCTTCAGTGACAACACAGTGGTAAAGATACACTGGCTAATTTAAGTTAAAAAACTGAGATTCTTTGCATAACATGCAACAGTTATTATAAAATGACTTTGTGTATGGAGGTGTAGCAATGCTGGTGTGCAATTGTTCAAAATTATGTGCTTATTCATGTTAAGATACAAAAATACTTCTACGCCACCATTGTGGAAACACAGACTTCCAGACAGTACAGTTTATTTACAGCATAATACTGAACCCTATTTTGATAATAGTGGGACGCTCCACAGTTTAGCATTTATTGTTCAGACTCAGTGCCTAGCATGAACAGAAATCAACAGAACTTATCCCAAGGCCACTGGACATGCTCAAAGATTATTACTTTCATTACACACCTTCGGAAAATAGCAGCAAAACACTCAAAATGAGAAATACGTCGTCCACAACATGAGAAGTGCAGTTTCCAGAGCCTCCGTTTACAATATCATCCTTATTATTGTGGTAGAAAGGTCAGAATAATTTCAGTTCGCCTTCTGCCCACTCAACATGTTTGCTGATGCCAGAAAAGAGGTTTATTTTCCTCCCCAGTTACCGCAAAACTTTACCTGGTTTAAGAAAAGGCAACACATGCAATAAACCAACCTAGAACCTATCCTGAAGGAGGTTTCAGGGCTGAACAAAAAAAGTACCAGAGGAAATTCAAACAAATATACAAATAATAACTTGTGACTCAATAAATCTTGAAGCATTACAAAAAAAAAAAAAGTGTAGATTCTAG
This sequence comes from Ilyophis sp. 1 JC-2022, assembly GCA_022702515.1. Taxonomy (NCBI): domain Eukaryota; kingdom Metazoa; phylum Chordata; class Actinopteri; order Anguilliformes; family Synaphobranchidae; genus Ilyophis; species Ilyophis sp. 1 JC-2022. Next base: position 63,713,998 of record CM040401.1, on the reverse strand, counting down.
GATGAGAATATGTAGGAAGAAAAATACCATTTCCAATTTAGAAGCAAACATTTGCCCCTTTTCCAAATCCCCAAAGGAAGATTAAAATACAGAAATTAATGACTGTTACTATCCCTTATGTTGAAGACGGAAAAAGTGGAAGGTGTTGGCACTGCGAAAGCATCCCTAAAGAACAAACATGAAATGCACTGGCATACCTTTGATGTGGTTGGGCTGGCAAGGAGGAGAAATAGCAAGACAAGAAAAGCACTTTCAGCTTTAGCAAATATGGCCTGGCTTCACATTCTGCTCGTCAAACAATGTAATCCACAGACGGGCGGTGAATTCCACTCGGTTTAAATTGATGACAGCCATGCGAAGAGCAGGCTTTCCAGGAGGATCCAACAGCGAGGGAGACAGGAGGGAGGGGGGGGGGAAGCGCGCGAGGCTAATGTGCGGCTCGGACAAAGAGAGCCATGTGTCTCGCCAGCAACCGCGGTAACAGCACGGGTAAGTCGAGGGATCCTTTCCAGCACACACACGCACACAAACAGACGCGCGCACACACACACACTCCTGTCTCACGGGAGCCCAAGGATGGAAATTGATCGATTTCACAATGATTTATCTTTCTCGCAAAATAAACGCTTTGCTTTTCAAAAGCCTTTACCCCCCCCCTCTGCGCTTCTCTCCGTCGACACAGATCCTTGCGCACAGGGACGTCAGAAAGCCCTGGGTTTAGCAGCCCCTCTGGACCCAAAAAAGTGCTCTCCCTTTCGTAGAGGCGAAGCAGCACGTAGTTCATAAGCGGCGGAAATCATCCATGCAAGGTAACGGCTCTGACTCTCCCCCTTGTGCTTCTCACCGAGCCTCTGTTTTTACGCTCCTCAAATCCAACAGGGTGAACAATGTCTTCTGTAGCCAGAGCGAGGACAAAAAAATGATCAAGAAAAACCCAGAAACATATTTTTTTCTCTCTGGAAGCGGGTCAATGTCTGGTGGCTGCTTGCAGATCCCTGGCCAGTCACACTTGTGCCTTTTTTCCTCAGCTCCGTGCTCCACAGAAACACTCATTCATTGAGCCATTCATTTCTGCGGTCCTCCCCACTGCCGGCTCCTCCCACTTCCTGATTCTACCTGACTTCTCCCACCCCCTTGTCCCCTGCCTCACACATACATATACACACACACACACACACACACACACGCCCACGCGCACGCGCACGCGCACACACACACACACGCGCGCGCACAAGCACACTTCTCCTTCTGAGTGACGGGGAAAAATTCCCCAGACCAAGTCTTTGGTGGAAACGCATGTGCGTGTGTGTGTGTGTGTGTGTGTGTGTGTGTGTTTGTTTGGGACGGGGGGGGGGGGGGTGCAGTTTGGGGAGGGGGGTGTGTGTGTGTACGTGAATGGGGCACAGATCACACGGCTGGCAGGCAGGCAGGCAGGCCTGAGAGCGACTGAGGGAGAGGGGGAGGGAGGGAGGGAAGGAAAGAAAGGGGCGGGACTCAGACTAGAATGATATTCTTTCAGTGGCAGCAGAGGGCGATGATGTCAGCCACTAATGAATTTCCCAGTAGGGGTGCAGCTACTGTGCGGGGAGGAAAACAAAAGGCTCTTTATAAACAGCGTGTACCTCTCCATAAATCAACCTCTGCCTTCATGTTTATCCCACTTTAGCACAGTGCTGGCGAGAGCTTTCTATCACTGCATATACTTGATGCTGACAAACGACGACAGCTGATGCTTTAGCATTTCAAGATCTCTAAACGCAGCACCAAGGGCTCTCCTCTCAATACTAAACTCTCAGGATTCAGTGACTACGTCTCATTTTGGATTACCATTAATGTAACAATTATTTGTGTATGGGGGTGCGGGGGTCTGTAAATATTTGTAAAATGAATGGCAGGGAAAGTGGATTTGGCAGGACATTCCAAGCACACATAATGCAAGTGGCTCTAAAAAGAAAGCAGGGTTTAGGCCCATGCTTGGTCACTGGATTTTATTTGCCCATAGAACCATGCTATCAGACAGCAAAAGCATCATTTATGATCGACATTAACAAAAGCCTCTACATGTCACTGCATGATATTAGCCGTGCGTGGTCACAATGTATTACATCCCACAATATAAACTTGACATCTTACATCTTCAATGTCTTGAGAAGTCGCGTAACTATGAATGCCAGGCTGTGCACTCTAAGTATGATGCGTCAATGTGAACCCAATGAAAAAAATAAACTGATTCACTGGCAACTGAAACAAGCAAGATGAAACAAACAGTTTCTCAGAAGAGTTCCTACTGATCCCATCTGGCTAAGCTTTGGTTGTGGAAACTCCTAACCTAAACAATCTCACGATCTCTTCGGCTCAAGCCAGACGTTCCTGGAAAATCCATTAATCGCACAAAGTGCGGGCCTATGGCTCAGCTAATCAGTGCTAACCCACCGCAGGGGGGCCAGGAAATCAACAGCGAATCACAGTGAACCGACCACCACACCCCCCCAAACCACGGCACTGAAGCGTGTCAGCTAACCTGTAGCAGCCGCTAATCTTCCCTCTGAACTTAGTGAAGGTATAGCTACACCTCACAGTGGAAAATGCACTTACTGTACCCCCCAAAGCACAGTGGCCCTCACCCGCTACAGCTCACCTCCTCACCCGCTACAGCTCACCTCCACACCCGCTACAGCTCACCTCCACACCCGCTACAGCTCACCTCCAAACCCGCTACAGCTCACCTCCCCACCTACTACAGCTCACCTACACACCCGCTACAGCTCACCTCCTCACCCGCTACAGCTCACCTCCACACCCGCTACAGCTCACCTCCACACCTGCTACAGCTCACTTGCTACAGATCACCTCCTCACCTGCTACAGCTTACCTGCTACAGCTCACCTCCTCACCTGCTACAGCTCACCTCCTCACCTGCTACAGCTTACCTGCTACAGCTCACCTCCACACCTGCTACAGCTCACTTGCTACAGCTCACCTCCTCACCTGCTACAGCTCACCTCCTCACCTGCTACAGCTTACCTGCTACAGCTCACCTCCTCACCTGCTACAGCTCACCTGCTACAGCTCACCTCCTCACCTGCTACAGCTTACCTGCTACAGCTCACCTCCTCACCTGCTACAGCTCACCTCCTCACCTGCTACAGCTCACTTGCTTCAGCTCACCTGCACACCCACTACAGCTCACCTACTAACCCGCTACAGCCCACCTACTAACCCGCTACAGCTCACCTCCCCACCTGCTACAGCTTACCTCCTTACTCGCTACAGCTCACCTCCACACCCGCTACAGCTCACCTGCTACAGCTCACCTCCTCACCTGCTACAGCTCACCACCACAGGCTGTGCCACCGTGCTACACTCTTAAAAACACCCCTGCCGGGGGTGAAGGCCAGTGGCAGCAAAGCAACCCCGAGGTCGACTGGAGGAAATGACTGAAAAGCGCGAGGCCTACAGGGGATTATAAACTGCCTACGGTGTAACGGGTTGCCAGTTATCTGTCCACTGCATCCCACTTCACAGAAAAGTCGTTGCTCCCAAAGGGAAATACGTAGCGTTTTTCCAAATCAGGAAGCAGCAAAATCAGGAATGAGTTCATGGATGGCATTTTTTTTTCTTCTGTGATCCTAGTTTATGTAAAGTCCTGTCCAATGAGAATCACCCGGGGGAGGAAGGTAGCACAAGAGGAAGTCATGCATTGTTCCACTTGTTAATCTCTCCAGTCCTTCCAGTTTTCATCAAGGTCGTCATTGTATCCAAGCCCTTCTGAAGTCTTGCCCAGTGGCCCAAACAGCTCATGTTCCTGTCCGTCTTTTTCCCATAAATTTAATACCTGATGCTCATTCACTGCATCCTCCTGTCAGTCATCCTCCATTTACACGCCAGGGCTCCGGCTCCCATTTCACTTGTGCATCTACTCATGTAAGGTAAAAATACACCAGCAGCCATTTTCTTCTCTTCGTACAATGAATGCAGTGCCTTTACACAGCTGATAAAAATATCAGGGCCATTTGATCAGGGTCTGAAAGACAGCCAGCCACCAGTGGGGAAATATGGCTGCTATTTCTGGCAGAAGTAAATATCATATATATTTAGGATATATATATATATATATATATATACACACAGTGAGCACCATAATTCATTGGACAGTGACACTTCTTTTGTTATTTTGGTTCTGTACTCTAGTAGCACTTTGATTTTGAAAGGATACAATGAGTTTGAAGTGCAGATTGTCAGCTTTAATTTGAGGATATTTCCATCCATATGGGATGAACCGCTTAGAGATTATAGAACCTTGTGTACATAGCCCCCCCCCCCATTTTTGGCCATCAAAAAATATTGGACAGTTTAACATAATGTAGAATAAAGTAATCATTTTTAATATTTGGTCGCATGTCCTTTGCATGCCATGACTTCCTGATGTATGTGACCCAACAACATCAAAAGACTCTTGATATCTTATTTTCTGGTACTCCTACAAGCGATACTATAACCTATCTGCATTTGAATGGATCACTATGGGAATTGGGGGGTTGGACTAGATTACATTACATTACAGGCATTTAGCAGACGCTCTTTCGCAATTCTTTTAAATGGCTCACCATTTAAACTCATCAAGGGTCTGACGTATCAAACAAGCCTTAAACCATCACTCAGCTGCCAGATATGGATGGATAACGTGAAGGGTTTCTACTCCTGACTTATTTTTCCATAGAGTTCAATAAGAAAATTTGTCAGGAGAAACGACTAAAGGGATCCATCCATAGCTACTGCATACCTGGCAGCAGAGTGATGGTTTGAGGCTTGTTTGATACCTCAGACCCTTGATGACTTACATCCATTTGGCCAACCAAGTATTCCATGCTGTTCCAGCATAATTTACAGCTAAATCTAGTCCCACCACCACAGAACCAAAATAACAAAAAATGTGTCACTGTCATGAATTATGGTGCTCACTGTGTATATATATATATACTGTATATCAATGAATATAATGGCTGGTTAATACCGGGAAGAAGAATTGTTTTATAACATCCAGGGACTTTACATACACCCTCAGCTGACAACAACACTCTTATTGAATTATGCTTTTTGTTACTAAACCTTAATATAGATTATAGCTTATACAAAATCTGATATAAATCTTACAACTCTTGTCCATCTGACAGCACTTCAGACTTGAATGACATCTGCTTCCCAATAGAAAAGTATTTTCTACACTACAGGCGGAGTTCTTTTAAAGACGTCCCCTTCATTCACACAGCTGTTAAAATCATACTTGTGAAACCATGAAATGAGAAACATGCAAAGCAGACAGTCAGCCAATCGTCACCCATGATCTTAAATACTCATTTGTTAGATTAGAGCAAAATCAGAGGCTTGTGATTAATGCTAATCACCAAACAACCAGCAGGCCAATTTTTCAGAAAAATTTATATATTTTTAATTCAAATGAAATGCAGGCAGTTTTAAAACCATGTCAACCTCGAGCCAAAAAGGTAATATGAAGTGGCACTCAGTATGGAAATATACTTGATACCACTGCCAAGGAAAGAAGAGGAAATATCAAACATGGTCCTCAGCAATGTTATGTATGGCCATAATCACTGCCTATGCCTAAGTTCTGTCTATAGACCGTCAGCCCCCTTTTTCTGACATTTTGTCATCTTTTATTCCTTTTCACATCCTTGATTCCCAACTTCAAAGCCCCCACAAGCATTATTTCAACGGCAATTCAGTGTAACAATACTGACTGACTTGAATGGGTTTTTTAGCATTAAAAAAACCTTCCTCATTTAAAATATTACTGATAAGTGTAGCACGAGTTTGCATTGGGGACACTAGACGTAATATGATAAAGCTGACATTCACCGTTATGTCTGGCTTCTGTCCCCGCATTTAGGACTTACTGCGTCATTTCCTTTTTGAGGTAAGACATGAAAAGCAATATTTAATATTAGATGACTTGATGAGACTTCAAACTATGATATCTGAGCTGTAACGCAGAAAGTCTCCACCGGACACTTAAAATACCTGGCAGTTCAAATTAGGACGATATAAAACATGACCTGCAATGCAAACGCGATTGAAGATGAAAGAAAGTTCCAGAAACAAAGGGGTTGTGAAATCAGAGGTATCCATTTTTCCCCCCACGTTTGATCCACAAACAGAATTCCGGAGCAATCAGAGCTAGCCATCTGTTTGATTCTGTCCACGTCCTCTACCCTCCCCTTCGCCTCACAAGTTAGGTAGTCTCAGAGCGTCGGAAGTCTAGGAGGGAAGGACCTACATGTCGGGGAGGAGTGTGTGTGTGAGAGAGAGATAATACAGGCCCAGGATCACTGCAATCAGACATGACTGGCACTTCCACATCCGGGATTTTTAAACCAGGTTACTGGTGCTTACTGATGACTGTATGCTCATCAAACCCAGATAGATACAGTAAGGCTAATGGTCACTCAATCAGCTATTCCAAATAAACATTTACTACCAGTTTAATCACAGCTTTCATCACCTTGGAAGAGGCTGAAGTAACAGGACAAACATGGGAGGTTTGAAAACGGGAATCCATAACACAGTCGAACATAGAAAACACATTTATATATCAAAACCAATTATTTTATTAAAGAATATAGAGTAAATATAGAGCCTGTAAATCATAAAAACATCAATAATGGTGTATTCATCCACCAGCCACATCCCAAGCCATGTGGCTGTGAGTCTGGACTTAAGGCCGTGACACACCGCCCGCGATTTAATCGCACGAATAAATCGCACGTTGAAAAATAAAAACGAACTCCTGTATTTTCATAAAATCTTGCACATCCAACGCGAAATGTCCTTTGCGAAAAAGCGGCATTTAATTTATTCGCTTCAAGTTCGTTTTTTGCGAGTTTTCGTTTGCGAAACTTTTTATCTATCCAATCATAACAAGTTTCCATGACTGACGTCACCGCACTACCACAACAAACTTCAACATCAAATATCGCGGACCAAGTGATTTTATATGTGTCACAGAATAGCGTCCTTTTCGACAAGAGACATCGTAGTTACAAAGACAACGATTTGAAGGACAATTTGTGGAAAACCATAGCCGAGCAAATAGGCTATGAAGATGGTGGGTTTATAGCTAAATGGTTGCAATACGCACAACTTGCTATCTGATCAGCTCCCACAGGTTATTAGCATTGGCTTAAAAGTTGTCTCCAGCTAACCTTTAGGTCTAACGTTAACGTTGATAGCAGTTCATGTAAAGAAGATAACAAGCCAGTGGCGATTACACACAAACATAGCTATTTATTGTTTTACTTTAGGCGAGTTCATGTAGGCTACGCTGTCACATGCTGGGTTGTTTGCCTTGGTGAAAACAGGATGAAAGCTAGCGAACACTTGTCTGTGTGCGTGTCAAATAAAGTTCCACAAAAATCTTATTCCGACTGCTGTGTGGATTTCCTGATTACTGATAGCCAAGTTATATAAATAACGAGGAAAACAGACGAGGTCTGCCTGTAGCGATCGTTTTGGAGAAAACTCTTCAGACTTCATGAGTTGATACACTGTATAGAAGACTACGACAAATGTATTTTAAATATGTTTGCTGAAATGACGTAATGTATTGTTATGTTGTGGTTAACCCTTTATATTAGTGGAAGAGATCAAGAGGCAGTGGAACACGTATGTCCGTAAAAGGAGGGAAGAGAAGGAGAGCATGTTGTAGACAAAACAAACTTTACATAAGTAAAAACGGACACATAATAAGCCCGGTTCAATATTTTGCCAATGTAATTTAAGCATGCTGTTTTTAACGTTCTGGTAGAGGGAAAAATATATACTTTCGTTCCGTGATGGACCGAACGGATAACCAGGTCGTCATCGCTTGACGAAGAGTGATCCATTTTTATTCGCACGGATTTAAAAAAGCGAAAAAGAACGCGAACTTTTCGTTTTTTCGCATCGTTGCTGGTGTGTCAGGTTTTTTCGCGAAATATTCGCAGACGAATTATTCGCATTTTCGCCTCGCTTATTCGTTACGTCCCCAGTGTGTCACGGCCTTTAGTGATTTTGTGAATGGAAATATAAAGCGGACCTGTCCAGGGTGTATTCCTGCCTCTCGCCCAATGCATGCTGGGATAGGATCCAGCCCCCTCCCCGCAACCCTGACCAGGAATAAGCGGCTTAGATAATGGATGGATGGGTGTAAATGTAAAGTGTTTTGGCTGTGGGCAGTGAAAGTGCTCCATGCTGAGTCAGCACTCTCAGTTGGGCAGGGGGCTGGAGTGGAGACACTTCCTATCACCTCTTATAACTACCACAGAAGGTGATGCTGTATAGGACAGCACGATAAAGGAGGACACAGATACACACACGCATGCGCACCTACACACACACACACACACACACCAATACACACATGCACAAACACAGGCAAACACATATACATGCACACACACCCATGGGCACGAATGCACAAACACGACCACACACATACATGCATACAAGTGTACAAACACAAACAAACAAACACACAAGTGTACAAACACACACACACACACACACACACACACACACACACACCTAATAATCAGCCACTATCTCCTGCTTTCCTGTCTATTTTTTTGGAGGTGGGTGAGAATGCTTTTTTACACTCATTAAATTCAACCTTATCTCACTAAGACTGCAATACACTGCAAATGACAACTGCGTATAATCTCTCTCTCCGACAAGCGAGTCTGACAGCACCTTTCTTTCCAATTTCTGAGACACGTAGCCAGACATATATTAATCTGTCAGTCATCGCTGCTAGCAATAGAGCGGAGAGGGGAAAAAAACGAGGAGTTGGAGGGAGAGAAGGAGACGCTACGGATCTGTGAACAAGAAGGAAGAAAGACAAGAAAGAGACGGGGAGACAGAACCCCAGGGAACGGGGAAGTAACAAACAGCATTCATTTCTCTGTGTATATTATATAAGCCATAAACCTCTCTGAAAGACACAACCGTAAAGGGATTAGATGTCTCCCACTCCTCAGTAAGAGACGAGCCTTTGAATTTAAACCCTGTAAATATCAATTGCAAAAAGAGGCCATCTTTCTTGCATCTTTCACACTTGTTTAAGGCCACATTTATCACACAGGAGAGAGGGGGGCAGGGGAGGGAGCGAGAGAGCGAGAGAGCGAGGGAGATTTTGCGTAGACACATCCATTAGATGTGGGGTGGGGGGGGGGGTATCTGAGATAAAAGGAGACACCTTTAACACGCAGTATGGGAAAAGATGATGAGATTTTCCAACTTAATAAGTTTCCAAGCCAGGAGATAAGAACACACATCATATGTGATTCCATGGAAAGCCCAGGCAATGTAGGCCATGCTTAGGAATGAAAACACAGCCTGTAGAGTAAGTGTTCACTGGATAATATCTTGTTCTCTCAAACCAGCTGAGACCATGCAAATTGATACACATTTGGACTAGGTAAACCATATGTCTAATGCGAGACATTATCTACATCTTTGAGTCAATAATCACACAGAGCATAAGAAACTCCACACACGCAATGCTCCACAGCCTCAGAGTTATGACTATTTTTCTGATAATCAAACTAATGTCCCTTTCAGGACCTGCTCTGGAAACATGAAGTAGACGAGAAAATTGATTTTAAGCTCTTTCCTCAAACGGTCTGGTTACAGCCTTAATGCATTTTCACTTGTAAAAATCTGAGGGCCCCCTTTGTCAAAATTACAGACATCATGGCGGGCGCAGTCTACTTTGCCGTGCGTAATTTCAGGGCAGTCAATCACCCCAAATTCACCAGCCGGAAGGGGATACGGCTGCCGCGTCAAAACATTTCACAGCATCGTTTTCAAGAGATGTACGTCTCCCCCTTTTTCTTTTCCAGTTCATTTTATACCCAGAGGCACTCTGGGTACTCAGGCACTGGATCATCATTGTGATCTGCCAGAAAGACATAAAAATAGCACCAAATACAGTGAGCCTTTTGCTACCGTTACGCATGCCTGCTTGGGAACTACCAAAGCAAGGAAAATAAGTGGTGAAATTGTCTTACGATCCACATATCAAACTCTCCACTTACCTTCCCCATAAAGTGTGTGCTATGGTTACCAATGGCCTGACAGCCCATCAATTGGAACATGACATCACTGACATTAAAACATCAAAGTATTAAGATCAGCAGGGACACAAAGACGGCTGGCTTGCACGCTGTATCAAAGTATTAAAATCAGCAGGGACACAAAGACGGCTGGCTTGCACGCTGTATCCGAGCCCCAAATTAAAATGCTGCCTGTGGCAGTCCATTTTTAGTTTTTGTAAAAAGGGAAAGTAATTTAACAGCACTTTTATATTCTGACTAATTTTATTTTCTGGCAATTTATTATTTGGCCAAAGCGGGACGCGTCTGAGATCTTTCCCCTTTCAAATAAGTGTGCGGTAAAAAATCACAGAAAAACATTATTTTCCTCCCTTTGCACTCCTTTTCAGAATAAAAATATCAATACTTATCAGCATCTCCATATTCACCGAGCTAACCAGACCACGGTGGGAATGAAGGAGCACAGTTGGGCTCAAACCCCCCAAGGCCCTACTTAATTCCTGCCAAGTGCTACGTTGTGTGGGATTATATTCTCCCTTTGTTACTTTGTTCCGCGAGGCACTGGGGAGAGACATCGCCCACTGTGTCTTTAAGACACATCGCCGCCCAATGCACAGAGGAAAGCACCAGGAAGCACAATATTAAAATCTGTCTGACCCCTCATAGACTCAGTAGCCCTGAGCAATCTGCCCGGCCTGAGAAATATGGTCAAGGGGAATCGGGGTCCGTGAAACGCTCCGTCAAGACCATTCTGTCAGGCACAGAGCGAGACAGCCCCCTGCCCCCATCACCCCCATCACCCCCCCCCCCCCCAAACCCCACCACTCCAGGCCCTTTTTTTGTGAAATGCTCCAAAGTGGGGGCCTGATGATAAGCTCTCTGGGGGGACATGAGATAGCCTAAGACTTCAAAAGCCAGCAGGCTGACAGACAGCAGGGAGGTCTTTTTCCCCTTTTCAGCCCCGGCCCCTGCTGGCTCTGGAGGGGTTTCTAATTGCATTTCACAGGGATTGAACAAAATAAGGCCTTGTTCTCCCTACAGTAGCTTCCCTGCTGGGGGAATGGCTGTGATTTGAGACTCCTCTGTGTGACAGAAAGCTTTAACATGTCAGAAATCCACAGAGAGCTAGGCCAGGTTTCCCCCCTGGTAATACTAGAACATGGGAGACAGAAAAATAGAGAGAGAGAGAGACAGAAACCTCGTTGGAAACCTTTAACCCTTTGGCGGGGCTTGGCAGAGATGCAGGGAGGTGTGAGGAAACGATGCAGAATCTCCACTTTGAAGCCTCTGCATGTAAATATTTCACGAGCACCTCTGGCCCCTCCATTTGGAGAGTGTGTGTTCGCCTGGCTCTCATGTTTCTTTAATATCAGCACATGTATGTCGGAGCAGCGCCCACCGTCAAATTAATTAGTCACTACGGCCATCGCTACTGAACTACACCCACACCATCGCTACTGAACTACACCCGCACCATCGCTACTGAACTACACCCACACCATCGCTACTGAACTACACCCGCACCATCGCTACTGAACTACACCCGGAGCAGCACCCACCATTAAATTAATGTATCACTAAGACCATCGCTACTGAACTACACCCACACCATCGCAACTGAACTACACCCACACCATCGCTACTGAACTACACCCGTACCATCGCTACTGAACTACACCCACACCATCGCGACTGAACTACACCCGCACCATCGCTACTAAACTACACCCGGAGCAGCACCCACCATTAAATTAATGTATCACTAAGACCATCGCTACTGAACTACACCCGCACCAATGCTACTGAAGTACACCCGCAAGCAATAAAATCAATCACAGCCATGTAAGTTATGCCAATACAACTGGTGAGACAACTGATAATGGTCAGGTGGTAATATCTGCTTGAGAAGGTGGAGTAGAATGCTCTTAGTTCAATGTGAGGCAGACAATCAGTTTGGAGGGCGGGGAGTCAACCGAATAAAGATTGCCCCTTTTCAATTAATACCAATTGTGAGGGGCATAATATTTAAAACCTGTTCTGCCCAGCTCAGTATTTATATATGGTGTATCAAAAACTAAGAAGTCCTGAGACCTGGTACCATAGTTACTGGATTTAAATGTAATTAAAGATGAGAGATAAATGGGAAGTTTCTTAAGTAAAGCCCAAGACCACTAATACCGGGCAGGAAAACTGATATTCATTGAGGATTTCCACGAGGCCCGTCTTGGCAAAAAGCTCACAATTTTAATGCCTACACATGTCCTCTGCAGTTACCCTGACATAAGGAACAGTTGTCTTGGGCAATAGAGATGCCTTTCAAGAGGGCGGCTTTAGCATGCAGCCACATTCCGCCTTTCCTCCACAAACTCACACACTCGGGCTCTAAATGCGGATATTGTACGGCTGATTGGTGCGCTGGGAGTTTGGGGGCAGTGGCCGGATAGTTATTTAAGTGTAAAAAAACAGGCAGGGGAGGACAGTGGGTTCAGCCGAGTGAAAGTCGCCGAAGAGGCAGAGCTTGCGCAGCTGCCGAAGTAGAACGGCGAATAATATAGCGCTAAGCCCAATCATCAGTGCCCGTCTCAGCCAAGCTTACGTCTGCTCCTGTTTACCAACAGTGCATTTACAAGAGGATCTGGGCTGCCTCTACGTGATCAAACCAGGCAGTCAGAGGATTTCACACGGAAAACAGTGACAGCCTGCGAGCTTCGCAGAGACAGCTGCGTTGTGCCGCACAGCTGCGGACACCCACCCTTTTCCCGCCCTTTTTCTGTCTCACAACTTGTGTCACAAAAAAGCAAGTGCCTGTACTGTAATTTGAACATGTACCTGATTAAGCAAGAACACCAGTCAGCACACCGAGTATAGCAAGAACACCAGTCTCCACACCGAGTATAGCAAGAACACCAGTCACCACACCGAGTATAGCAAGAACACCAGTCACCACACCGAGTATAGCAAGAACACCAGTCTCCACACTGAGTATAGCAAGAACACCAGTCTCCACACCGAGTATAGCAAGAACACCAGTCACCACACCGAGTATAGCAAGAACGCCAGTCTCCACACCGAGTATAGCAAGAACACCAGTCACCACACCGAGTATAGCAAGAACACCAGTCTCCACACCGAGTATAGCAAGAACACCAGTCACCACACCGAGTATAGCAAGAACACCAGTCTCCACACCGAGTATAGCAAGAACACCAGTCTCCACACCGAGTATAGCAAGAACACCAGTCACCACACCGAGTATAGCAAGAACACCAGTCTCCACACCGAGTATAGCAAGAACACCAGTCACCACACCGAGTATAGCAAGAACACCAGTCTCCACACCGAGTATAGCAAGAACACCAGTCACCACACAGAGTATAGCAAGAACACCAGTCTCCACACCGAGTATAGCAAGAACACCAGTCTCCACACCGATTATAGAAAGAACACCAGTCACCACACCGAGTATATATATATTTCTTTACCCTTTTGGAACAGCTACAATGGTATTTGCCTGTATTGCTACAATGGTCAGATCACAGCCTATCCTGGTTTCTGTGGCTAAAAGCAGCTTTGTGTACAAAGTAAACACATAGTTTTTTCAGCAGAACACCAAGCCTATCAGCCCAACAGAACTACACAGTGCAGCCTTCCCAATAAAAGACAAAGTAATGGGGTCAAGGTTCAGTCGCAACACATTACAGGTTACAATAAATGTCACAGAGACAGTTTCCCAACGATGCAATGGCCATTCAGCCTAAGTATTAGAAGAAGGGAAAAAAACCCTGTGAAATGTCTGCAGCGAATGGAAATAACTGGAAAACTGAGAGTCTCTTAACGCTGATTAAGACTCTTTCCTGAAGCGGCTTTGTGGGAAAATCTCCCGAGTGTTCTCTTACTGTACCGCTGAGGTAAACAGTTTGTTGTGCAAAGGCCCGAGTTTTTCTATCAAGGCCCATAAACACACAACATTTTGGTTACCTAAGGGTGGCAGAGATTCTAAACCGACACATGTGTAAGTTTAATTGAAAGCACGCACAAATAGCACCCTGGTGTGTTACGCCCGGCCGCGTTTCATCGTTTGCCCGCCATTCTGGGATTGAAACACATTTTTAAACTTCCATTGTGATGAGTGAGGCTGTGTGTGTGTGGGGGGGGGGGGGGTGTGTTGTTGTTCCCACAGGAAACGTGAGCTATGAATTTAACTGACCAGAGAGAGAGAGAGACGGGCCCTGTTCACATATGCAGCCCATGCAAAGTGTTGCGATACTAATATACAGAAGCTGTAAGGGATTCTGTAGCCCAAACCTTTTCGTGCTTGAGACCAGATCATGGCGTCTTTCGCAACTCATCACTAACATTCACCTTTACTTCTTTTTAATGTATCCAAATATACTGTGACAAAATGAATTCAACAGCAAGGGCCTCAGTGTGCCAATATGGCAATGTGAAGCCAGAACACGTCCATGAACTATCTATCCTGTGGGTGGGTGTGCTTGCGTACCCTAACAAAACTAGAGTCTTGTTCCTCTTTGCATACTGAAAGTGAATCAGAACACCAACACGCACATACACTCACACACACACACACTCACACCCTGTTACGCATTAACAGAGGGGGAGCGCTCAAGAGATCTCCGAGGTGACTGTTATGTCGAAACAACGCTGCCATTTTCGTCTGCTTTCTGTGGTGTGGCTTTGTTCTCCGCGGAGCGCCTTTTTCGATTTGCTTCGCACATCCCCTATGCATTTTTCAGGAGTCGGTCTGAAAACATGGTGTTCCCCGCATTAAAAAGCAATTTAGCACTCATAGTATGAACAGCTCATGTTATATTGAGGGCTACACTTGGCACCGGCATAAAAAATTGAACGGCTCTGTATATTAACCAAGCCGAACATTGCGAACAGCATTCAAAAGACAACACAGATTCTTTTAGCATTACTAATTTATCTAGAGCGGGGACATAGAAATATTTTGCATTAAGAGAGACAGAAGATGAAGACAGCATTTTTGAGATTTGCCTTCAAGACAAAGGCAAACCCCCCCCATTAAACCAACTTAAACACGCAATAAGCAAAGGGTCGTTGCTCACGACACGCAACACAAATACATATTTGCACTCCAAGGCAAATGTTCAATGTTCATTGTGGTCAGGTACAAAATAAAACAACAAGCGAATAAACACAGGGAGGCCATTAAAAAGGGATTGGCAATAGAAATCTGGCAAAATCGGCAACATCTAAAGTGTGAAGTATCCAAAGCATATGCGCATCAATTTGTATGCATCGCTGGTGGCAAGAGATCTCAAGAGGTTGGATATTTAATGTGCGTGTTGAAAAGTCAGACAAGGTATTTTTTAATGCATCTGGCCTATATGCTAACCACCAACACAGACGTTCAGAACTTACTGTAACTGCACCATCGCTGTCAAAGCCTTTTGCTACAAAACAGAAAATGAGTTTCTCGGCAATGTGACTTTTGAGGTCTTCTCGCCTGATTACAGGGACATCGTTTATTCACATCGGCAGCCGATGTAGCCGTGCGGCACCCCCCCCCCACCACCACCCCCCGCCTTCCCTCCCCCCCAAACGCCCTGCCCAGTCTGCCTCCCTCACCCGCCCCGTGTCACGTTTTTGGTGCACCTTGGAAGAGATCGCTGAGTGCACTCGCTGCCACTGAAATGTGAACTCATTCTCCGGTGAAGCCAGCCGTGAGAGGCTTGTTAAATATGTATAAAGGTGCTGCATCCCCACAGGGCCTCTGAAGTGGCAGACTAGAAAACCTGTTTGGGTTGGCTGTGATACCCAAACGCGTGGAATAACCCCCCTGCTGCCACCCCATCTCCCCAGCCCCCCCGGGGGCCTGACGAGAGGCGCTGGACCATGGTAAAAACAGCACCAGGGGTGGAGCACGCTCCCCGTCCCATTTCAGCAGCGCGCCAAGCACAAAGCGCGACATCCACTCATTATCTTTTCAATTACAACCGTCACCAACAACGCTGTGATTGTATTTGGTCCTGTTCATAACCGACAACATGATTGATTAAACAGCTGATGAGAATGACTTGATGCTCCACAGTCTTACCAGGCTGTAATATTGTCTCACAGGATCTTTGCTTAAAAACATCACAACTTAAACCCGTTACAGATGCAGTGGCGCGTAGAATTACATGTATACATGAATGTAGAGCCATGTAAATTCTGTGCAAAAAAACAGCCGTGTTGATAGACAACATATTTTAAGATGCTTCTAAACACTGTGTGGTCGGTGATTACTCTCTCACTGTGCCAAATGACAGCTAAATGTAATTAGTGGAACTTTTGATGAAGAATGATTTTCTTAAACCACCGTAGAAAATTGACTAAATTAATTCCCTCCTATTGGTTAAACCTGTCTTTGATGAGGACTTAACTTCTAAGTAGGATATCCAAGTGTGGCAAAACAAAGGCCCATCAATCAAAGGAGAGAGAGTACAGCAGCACACAGTCCCCTGAGACGGGCCCCCCTTTTCTGGGAGGGAGTCTATGAGGGAGGGAGGGAGGGAGAGTGGTTCCGGAGACAATTCACAGAGGAGTAATGGAGACGGACCATGCAAGAGCTAGTCACAGCAGGTCTCAGGGGCCTTATTATTTCAGCATGGTGTCCTATAGCGTTTGCACAGGACTATTAGGGTGTTGGCCTCTAGCGCCTGTGGAAGCTCCAGCTCCATCATCCATTACAATTAAAGGATAAATGCATCTCTATCTCTGTGGTATATCTTGTAGTGATGGAGCCACTGATTGGTTATTAATGGGAGGTGCTTATTGGCTCATCTACACTGGTGCATATATTTCTGTAGTTCAGACATGACCCCGACTGACACACACACACACACACACACACACACACACACGTATAAGGGAGGCTAAAATTAACAATATGATCAAATGTTTCAAGAGATAAAAAAATAAATAATAATAAAACTTTTGAACAATAACCACAGGGTAAAATATTCCCAGACAGAGCATGTTATACAGTATACTAAATGTACATTTTGTCTTCAAAAACATTTCCATCAACAACAGTGAATACCAGACCAGTGAATGCATTTTCTAAAATGAAAATGACAGTTTATAACTTTAACAATTTCATAGTTTCTAACTGAATGAGCTTCTAGGTAGCTAAATATAATTTTAATTCTGTATGCTACGTTGGGAGCATCTAGCTGGAAAGCTATTCGCTGACTGTACCATAGCTTACAAGGTGACTATAGCTAGGAAATGGCGACTATCATCCGAGTTGAAAATCTTATTGCGTTTATGTGTAGGAGACAGCAATTAACTGCAATTGTAATTGCATAGTTTCCTGAACTAGCAAATGCAACAGTGTTTTCTGAGTGACTGGAATTACATAGCTTGTGATTGTAGTGTGCATAGGATCATACAATCATGTGATGGATCGCTGGAAAGAAATTAAGTACTGAATATTGAAGATGCTGTGACGCACAGAGATCTTAGACTGACTGAAGGTGCAGTCCAACCCATGAATACAGAAATGAACAACAGAACAAGAAAAAAATCTCACTCTGCTTTTTGGTTGCCTGCTTTAAAGTAAAAAAAAACAAAAAAAACAACAAAAAAACAAAAATGGCTGACCTTTGGGCTGCCCTGAGGGAAAGGGTCTGTTGTTGTTGTGGGGGTGTGGGGGATGAGGGGGTCAATTGTGCAGGTTGCAACCTGTCACAACGGTCATTTTTCGCCTTGAAGGGCAGATAACAGTAAACAGAACCGACGGCAGCTCCGCTCCAGCCACGGGATGAGGACGTGAGCAGGGCCTCCCGACCCGCTGCTTCTCGCGGCCATGTCAAAGAGCAAAACCTCACCCGACCCAAGGAGCTAATCCGGGGCCTCTAAGCAACGACACTGTCAGTTATCACTCCCACTCAGGCTACGCGGGAACGATCGCTATCATCAGGGCGAATGCGCCAACAGAGAAAAAGCCCCCGCTGCTCCCCGCACCCTCCCAGGCCCAACAGCAGGTTATCAGGACCATCTGACAGACGGATGAAGCCTCAATCCCCTCTTTCCGCTCAAGCACCTCTTACTGTCTAATGAAAACGAGGACGTCAAAACCCCAGGGCGACACTTGGCCTGCCCTCAAAACGCAACGGCCGGCTACCGCCAAGTGCCTGCGCTGCTTCAAGTGAAATGCAGGCACAGATTACCCAACACAAGTGCTCGCTGCTATCATACACATTACTCTCACAGTGAATGGCGCTGGCTGGTGGAGTACATCTTTATTGGGGAGTTACTCTTTTGTCGTTTTTCCCCCCCCCCAAGCAGCCGGCTTATATGAAAAAAAATATACTGGCGGATGTCAAAGGGTCCCAGATGAAATGGAACTGGTATATACGAGACAACAATAAAAATAAAACACAGCTGTGCATCTCTGAGCCTGACTGTCTTATGGCTGTGAACACAATACGTGACTCTCTCTGAAACGGCTTCTTGTTCAGCTGTTTGCTTTTACTGAAGGAGCTTACAGCCCCCAGTCAAGGCCAGCGCCCAGCGTCGGTCCCACCAACTGCTCAATTCTGTCGTCTCCCTCTCCCGATTCTCCTCGCTTTAAGATGGACAAAGCCCTCCAGTGAGAGCACCTGACACCGAGGGCTTACGGGAGCGCTTTGGGGGCCTGCCGCCTCCCACGCTATAAAGGTCAGTCCACACAATGTCAGACAAACTGCCTGGCTGTGAGCCAGCGTGAAGGACGCCATTTGGCCCGGTGAAGCGCTTGTAAGCCGCTCAAAGGGTACCCTCTGTAGAGGAAGGAAGACAAGCGTGCGTGCGTGCCTGTCCCGGCCTGCTCTGCGGGTACACGGCAGGGTCCCCCCCAAACAGTCACCTGCACCCCGGCAGAGGAGGATTACACAAACACCGGAGGATGACTGGGGGCTACACAGGGCGCTCACGAGGGCCCAAAACAACAGGGACAGAGGCAAAGATGGCGTCAGTTCCCCTCTTTCAAGACACAGGCTTTAAGAGATTCAAATAAAAAAAGAAATACTTCACGATTAAATGGGAGCCTGTCGACGACGGGGAGAAAGGAGCAAAAAAACAAAACAAAAAAACACTTCTCAACCCCTTCTTTCCCCTGGAAGCAATTAGTTTCCATTTAGCAGGATGACAAATTGATCAGGCGAGGAGTCATACCTCGCACCGAATCAAAGCTTAAACGCTCTTATCTGCTCCTCCATCAGCCCGTCTGCAGTCCGCTGGCGCGCATTACCGCTGCAAATTTCAATCTCCAGATAGCGGGAGGTTGAGAAGGCTGAGCGAAACCCGGCCCAATAGGTGCGGGTTTCCACTAAATTCATTATCGCCGCGGCGACGGCAGGGAGACGATGCTGGGAATGGACTGGCTGCTCCACGGATTCCTCTGTGAAACGCTAAAGAGGGGACGGGCGGGAGGGGGGAGCCGCCCTTCATTAGGAATTGAATAAATGAAGGGGAGAACGCAGAGCGGAAATGATTTGATTAGTACTTCCAGCTCTGAAAGAACCTGGACGGCAACCAAATGACTGAAAAAAGAAGGTGGTAGAGAGGTCTTAATTGCTGCAACCGTACCTAGAGACTTGATGATTTGTGACGTCTTATACAGCGCTCTTAGCTAACAATAATAACTGCTAATTAACTGCAGCAGGGACGTTCTGAATGTGCACACGGGCGCGTGGGTTTTCCTGCTTAAAGGAGAGAATCTCTTGGGATCGCAATAAAGGGGAAGGGATTAGGATTTATGCTATGTTTTTTTTTTATTGCTCTAGGGTATGATGTTGCCATATAACTTTTTCAGAAAACTGTTTTAGCGCTATTGTTTTCCACATTCATTTGGCTGTGTAAATCTGTTAGCATAATTGGTCCACCAAGACAAAACAAAGCCAGTGTTCTGTTCACATAACAGAATGTTAATGTTTTAAGCAGATGTTCACAGATGTCATTCACTGTTAAGTCCAAGCAACTGCGCTCATGCTCTTAATGCGATGGATTTGAAGTGTACGTGTGTGTGTGTGTGTGTGTGTGTGTGTGTGTGTGTGTGCGTGCGGGGGTGGGTTTAAAAATCAAAGCACTCACAGGAGATTAATCAATTTTGCATCCCCTTTTGTATCATTCTTCAAACCATTGCCCATCACAATTGCCATTTATGGTAACTCCCCCAAAAAACAACCCCAAATAGATTTACCTTTCCGAGATAATAAGAAGAAATAATAAAGCAAAAGAAAATACAATTTAATGGTTGAGCACTTTTCAGGTCACAAGTTCAAAGGGCTTTACAACAATAAAAAGCACCATCATAAAACAATACGTACAATAAAACAAGAAAGAGATAAACTGTCCATCCCATAGTAACAAAACGACCGTGCCAGAAAGAGTGCTTCTGTAGCCTGGCGACCACGTGGTACAGCGAGTCTGTGCTGTTTTTTAAAAGTCCGATGAATGTTGTGCTTGTGGGGAGCTGGCCCGCACGCGCACACACACACACACACACACACACACACACACACGCTGTGTAATTGCTCTGGCCTCATCTCCATTGTGATGAGCAGCTTGGTAACCAGAAAAGCCTGCTTTCACACGCTGAAAAGCACCGTTTCAGACACTGCCAAAGAAGCCTTTTCCATTCCAGGGACTTGGAAAGGGCTGAAAGAGAAGGGTATTCTTCGCCATCCACATGCCCCCCTCTCCCCCCCCCCCCCCCACACACACACTCCATCTTTTTTTCCTCCACTCTATTTTTTTTAAAAACATGAAGAACACTTGGACTCGATGAGAAGGGGGTACAGGAGGTATGCCTGGCTGGCCCCCAGAGGGACCCCCCCCTCTGCAGTGTCTGTGGCCTGGCTCCGGCTGCTGGGGGGGGGCACGGCTCCAACGGGCGACCATCTGACCCACTTCCCAAAGCAGAGACGCCATTATGCGCCCTAGCAGCAGATTCCCGCACCAGCTTGCTAATGCGATGCAGTGCGTAGTTAGCGCTGAATGGTAATGCGCTCCTGGGGGACTCTGCGAGGATGTGTGAGCCGCTGGCGTCGCTGCAAACTCCGTTGGAACTGAGACAATGCCCAAACGCAACATGGTTCCGACGCAGTCTTCAAGGGCTGATCTGATACAAAGACGTCAGGATCCCCACCGCATCGATTCAAAAAAATTAAAATTAAAATAAACCAACCGAAATGTGCGTCTATGGGCTGCGTCCCACATACTGATGAGGAGCATAAGTGTGTCTGTAGTTTTACGGCCTCCTGGTGCACTATAAGTGACATGCTTAACACATTACAGAGCCCCCAGATGTGTTATGTAGATGAAGCTTGAGGCAATATCTGTCAACACTGTATTATTTACAATTCGCATTTCACATACCGGTACAGCGCACGTACATCCAAACAGCGGGCCCGGCGCCATTTTAACTCTCAGTATTCATAACGCGCAGAGCGCAGAGAGTGACTTGGTTGCATTATGTATTTATCAAGCATTCTAGCTGTACTGGATGTTCAGTTAATATAAAACAAAAAAGGAAAATGATATGTAAACATCATAACGCATCAATCAGAGCTATCAGAAAGGCTTGCAAAAGGCAGCAACTGGCACAACCTGACACCTGGCCCTGTAACTCACTAATGGCTGTTTCCACTGAGGCACTCAGATGGCTAGCAGGTGGAATGTCACACGCGCTCACAGACTCTGTGGAGAACACGTCTATCTGTAACTTACATCCTTGGTGGCTCAAGAATTAGGAATGAACAGGGAGCAGACATACCCCCGGTTATACCGCGCACATGCCCATACCCCCGGTTATACCGCGCACATGCCCATACCCCCGGTTATACCACGGACATGCCCATACCCCCGGTTATACCACGGACATGCCCATACCCCCGGTTATACCACGCACATGCCCATACCCCCGGTTATACCACGGACATGCCCATACCCCCGGGTTATACCACGCACATGCCCATACCCCCGGTTATACTGCGCGCACATGCCCATACCCCCGGTTATACCGCGCACATGCCCATACCCCCGGTTATACCGCGCACATGCCCATACCCCCGGTTATACCGCGCACATGCCCATACCCCCGGTTATACCACGGACATGCCCATACCCCCGGTTATACCACGCACATGCCCATACCCCCGGTTATACCGCGCACATGCCCATACCCCCGGTTATACCTCGGACATGCCCATACCCCCGGTTATACCACGGACATGCCCATACCCCCGGTTATACCACGCACATGCCCATACCCCCGGTTATACCACGGACATGCCCATACCCCCGGTTATACCGCGCACATGCCCATACCCCCGGTTATACCGCGCACATGCCCATACCCCCGGTTATACCACGCACATGCCCATACCCCCGGTTATACCACGGACATGCCCATACCCCCGGTTATACCACGCACATGCCCATACCCCCGGTTATACCACGGACATGCCCATACCCCCGGTTATACCGCACACATGCCCATACCCCCGGTTATACCGCACACATGCCCATACCCCCGGTTATACCGCACACATGCCCATACCCCCGGTTATACCGCACACATGCCCATACCCCCGGTTATACCGCACACATGCCCATACCCCCGGTTATACCGCGCACATGCCCATACCCCCGGTTATACCACGGACATGCCCATACCCCCGGTTATACCACGGACATGCCCATACCCCCGGTTATACCGCGCACATGCCCATACCCCCGGTTATACTGCGCGCACATGCCCATACCCCCAGTTATACCGCGCATATGCCCATACCCACGGTTATACCGCGCACATGCCCATACCCCGGTTATACCACGCACATGCCCATACCCCCGGTTATACCACGCACATGCCCATACCCCCGGTTATACCGCGCACATGCCCATACCCCCGGTTATACCACGGACATGCCCATACCCCCGGGTTATACCACGCACATGCCCATACCCCCGTACCGCACATGCCCGCGCCCCCCCCCCCCCCCACGGACACGGGACCCCCCCCCCCCCCCCGGTTATACCACGCACATGCCCATTTACTTTTGTCTGCAACATGTCCGTGTTTTTTGTTTTTAACTCTCACCCGATTAGAGTCAATTTGCTATACCCTCGCTTGTATGTGTCACGACTCACAAATTCATAGGCTTAATAAAAGAAAATGATACTTGGCCTCGCCCCAGTGCAGATAAAAACAGAGAGCCATCACGAGTCACTCCTCATCAAAACGTGGGTGAGACGGAGCGAGATATTGCTTAGGGGACGCAAACCCTACAGCCCCAAACATGTCTCCAGTAATAGCCTGCTGTTTACAGCTGACATGCCATCATTCTGACATCATGAGCATGTCACATGTTAAATACGAGGGGCCTAAAAGGTTATTAGAGCTGACGTGTCGCTGCTTCCTTTTTGTGCATGAAGCTCCAGGACAGGTCCACTGAACGAGCTCACTCAATCACATTATTAATAAACAGAAAGGGAAGAAAGGCTGACACTTTCTACTCGCTGTCCCCTTGAGTACACAACTGTTTGCTTATTGTTACAAGAGACACTCACAAAATGAACGTTGGATAATATTGCATTTCAATATCTATTTACAATTACACAACAGTTAGTTTTGCTCCGTACATTGCGACTGGCCCAGACGCATTCCATGAGTGTTAATATACAGTTGAACAGCACTCTCTCTCGCATGATATTGCTTAATTAATACAATTTTTGGAAGGGGGGGAGGGGGGGGGGGGGGCAGTGAAGCAGGGATTCACTCTGATTTCTTTACACCATGAATCAACAGGATCAGGGTTTAGAAATGCTACTAATTTCAATATGTTCTTCTATGATCCTGATCTTCAATAACCTGTTTATACAATAACAGGCTCTTTCTGGGTGATGACATTGTGAGGAATACATCACATTGGCATTCAAAAATGGTCCCACGTTGCTACTCTGTAAGATATGGCATTTCAGTGCACGGCCAATTAAAGGACAGTTAATTAGAATGTTTCATTTATCTTGCTCGTTGTTTTTCCCAGAATGCATTCTGTGTTAACATATGTACACCAAACAGGAGAAGGGCAAAGGTCACTTGTGTAGATTACAAAAAGAGAGCTTAATGAATAAGAGTGTGTTTATGGCGTCCTAACTGCTTTTTTAAATAAAGTCCCTTCTCAGACAGTTCGGCATCATTAGATGCGCCCTTCGTACGACTGTGCCACCTAGATCCTTGTAATGATCTCTGTGGCAGTTGTGCTCACTGGAAAGCTGGTATTTCCCACACTAAAAGCTACACTAGAACAGAAAGCTAGCACTGTTTGTAGGAGTCATATCTCTCCTACTCAGGATGATTGATAGTCTGTGGGTGCTTGGTGCATTGCTGGGATGCATTCATGACCCCAGCCTGACTTAAATGCACCCTACCCCTGGCAGGGTGAAGCCAACTGTGTCCTGCAATACATTATATTACATTACATTTCGCGGACGCTCTTATCCAGAGCAACTTACACACTCACATGCCATTTATATAGCTGGGTACGTAAGCAATTCAGGTTAAGTGCCTTAAGTGCTCAGGGGTACAACGACACTACCCTACCTTAAAATCGAACCTGCAACCTAAAGTTTACAAGCCCAGTCCCCTAACCATTATACTACACTACCGCTCACAGTCAAAGTCAGGAAATAACATAGCTGGTTGTCAAACCTGCAGTATCTTAACAGCTACAGGGCCCGGTTTGCAGAAAGTGTGTTTTTTTGTGACTACGCCACTTGGGAGTTCTAACAGATATCCTTGCAAAAGGCCAGTAAAGCGGAGCCTCCTTTCGATTGAACCTGTGTGTCATTCTTGTCCACTTAGAGGATCGGCTCCAATAGGACTGCCCAGGACAGCAGTAAAGAGGAAAACAGAAGGACAGTGAAAGACCGACAGTCAATTGGCCATAAATAGATTCTATTAAAGCTGCGAAAAAGCTTTTTAATTCACACAATGGTTAATTAAATGTGGTTGCACAGAAGAGGTGCAAGTGTTTCGATCTTGCGTTTTCATCTTGCATGGAAAGCGTGTTTAGATCCATAAGTCAATTTGGCCATGTCTAATACCATCCAGCGTGGAAGCTTACGGGTACCTGTATAAGCCAAATACAAATACAATCAGTTGAGATCACTTGAGTATTCAGTTACTGTAGTTACAAAATTTTAAAAAATGTCCTGTCATTGACATGGGTATCTCATACTGTAAGACAGGGTCCAAACGTATCTGAAGTGTATTTGTGAGTGAGTGAGGCAACCTGCCAAACATTTCCATTTCCGAAGGAGAAGCACTGGAGATGGAAGGAAAGATGCAAACATCGTCTTGTCCTTTACGATCCACTTGACTGGGTAATAATCTGGCTCAAACACACTTCAGCCCCCCCCACCACTTCCTGAGAGTACACACACATCACCAGCTGACTGGGAGCATTGTTTGAAACGCAGGCTGGTGCTACACACACCAATTAATGTACACTGATTACAGCTCACAGGACTAATTTGAGCTGACACGGGTTATTTTATTGAGAGGTTTACAAAGTTAAAGTGCCCACATTACTCTTTGTTTGCTGCCTGACGGAAAAGAAATGCATACATTATTTTCCGTGTAAATAAAGCACATATTTCCTCCCAAATACCCAAATAACGGCTTCAATCAGGGAACAAATGGAACGTTTGCAGTTGGCTTCAGATCTTCCTCGGGGGGGGGGGGAGTGTGTGCAAGAGTGCAAATCACACACACAGACGTTCACTTCAAAACAACAGCACGCTGTCATCAGACACTGCTGGGCTGAGTTCCATTATTTAGTCTAGAACAATTACACAAACTTATTTCTAAAGCAGGGCCTGCCCCCTTTCTCCCAGGCAGTTTTTGTTCAGCAGGATCAGGTAGTCAATCTTTCAACATCTTGCCTTTTTCTTTTGTCCCTCGCCCCTACCCGCTCCCCCTCCTCCCTCCCCCCTCCTCCCTCCTCCCTCCCCCCTCCTCCCTCCTCCCTCCTCCCTCCTCCCTCCTCCCTCCCCCCTCCTCCCTCCTCCCTCCTCCCCTCCGCTTCCCCTCTCTAGACAAATGTGTGACCTGTAACCTCTCAGTATGGTGGCTGACCTGGGACAGGCCACCCCCATCAGAAGGCCACTAACCTTTGGGAGTGAGGATTGGGGATTGGGGAGGGGGGGGGGCAGTGACACCTGCTGCTCAGCAGGATGACAAAAATCACCTCAGTGGGGGGGAGGTGAGGAGGGGGAGGGGGAGATGAGGTAGGGTAGCTCTGAAAGGTAGCACGCTGTGGGTGGTACTCAAAACATGCTCACTCATCGCCCGGAAGGCTCCCCTCTCTCGCCCCTCTCAGCTCCACACACATTTCCAGCTCCACACGAGAAGGAGCTGAGACGACATCTTTAATGTGCGTTTGTGAGAGTGCATGTGTGTGCGTGGGTGTGTGTGTGTCAGAGAGAGTGTGTGAGTGTGTGAGTGTGTGTGTGTGTGTGAGTGTGTGTGTGTGTGTGAGTGTGTGAGTGTGTGTGTGTGAGTGTGTGCATGCGTGTGTGTGCGTGTGTGTGAGTGTGTGTGTGTGTGTGTGTGTGTGTGTGTGTGTGTGTGTGTGTGTGTGTGTGTGTGTGTGTGTGTGTGTGAATGTTGTGCTCGGTCTCCATAGGGAAATAGAAGAACACAGGGAGAGAAGAACATTTTCACTGAGGTGCTATTACAGAACTTTCTGTGGTTAAAGCCAACCGAAACCTGGACATCAGTGGCCTCACCTGCCGCTCCTGCCCACCTGACAGATGAGTGATATACATCCCACATTCACTCAACATACCAGAGTCAGCACACTGCTGTGAATGACCACTGTGTAAATAAAGGTTACCGTAAATGGCCTGACAAGATGTTTGGTGAGAACAAAGATATAACAACATACTTACGGCAGGTTGCACTGGTAACCATTTCCCCCTGAGCTTCTTGAACCCAGCAATTACGAAAAGTACTACATTCGAAAATGATTTGCTCAAAATAGTGAATCAATTCCGTATTTCAAGTAACCTGCCAACCAAAAAGTCAGTTTTTCCCAGGATCTGCTTTTCTCATCTTCAAAAGTACGCAATGAGAAGAACCAAAAAAATAAAATGAAATAAGGACAAGCAAAACATTTATGTTTCCCCCTCAGAGGAAAACAGAAACATCTGGGCAGTATGTGCCCGGTTAGCGCACCAGTCATTGCAGTGAACCAGAGCACCATGGAGAACTCCACTGAGGGAGTGAGTGCTGGGAACTTGCCTTCCCTGTTTTGTTTGGTTCCCTCCCTCTCAAATAATTAGTAATCAAACACAAACTGTCAGCGGAGTTTCAGAGTACAAATCTGGGCCTTAATCATGCCCAGCTGTGCACTGATTACAGGAACACAGATGTAATGGGTCGCCGCAAATTCCCAAAGCGTTCTTTCCCATTGCTGGCCGGAGGTCGTGGAGGGTCGGCGGCTAGCTCGGAGCGCGCTCTGGAATACTTTCCCCCGTCTTTCACAACAAACACCTTGACCACGCAGGGAGCCAGCTGAGGGTACAAATAAAGGCAGCTCACGGAGGCCTTTTCCTGTTTTCAACTCTTAAGAAGTCCTGAGGAGAGACTGAATTGAGGTGCTCAATTATAAGACTAAACTGATTCTCCAGCGCGTAAAAAGATGCTACGCTATTTTTAATACATTCGTCGACTGAGGAAATCTCGTTACCATTTCAGTTTTGGTTTTCAAATTTGACTTTGACTCCACAAAATGCTTGATGAGAAAAAGTACGACTACGCAGATAGACAAAACAAGGGTGAGGTGCTAAATTTGGGGATTTCGGGAATGGATTTAAGAGGGAGCTTAGCCCTCTGCGCGTGTATTCAGACATGCTATGCATGCTAAATAGACGGCCCCCAAGCTTGTTACGGTACCATGCACAAAACAACAATGCCTGGCTGTGTCAATAAAGTGCAAAAACCTGCTTTGTGATGTAACTTGTATGGGTCCATGAGTACACATATAGAATAGACCTTTCACTGACCCCAAGGTGCAGTCATGCCTTGGGGTGCTGGGCCTTAAAAGGTTCAGCATAGCACATGTTCTGAGAGGGGGGTTGTAAACCAATCCAAACTGCCAAAGCCTGCACCGGTGTCATTTTACGCTGTCCATCAAGTCACACTACCCAGCAAAATGCACTGGCTCACACTCAACAGGGACGCTCCAAAAAACTGTCATGTATTGCATCCACCATATTAAGAAAAAACGCAGATATTAAGGAAATACCAAACAGAACTGAATTGGGGGCTTGTTTTACAGATAAATTGTATCGGTAGCATCAGACGGTATGGGAATGTGCCTCTGCTTCATGGGAGCTCCCTTCATTCACCGCTAGTTAAGCTGGGTGAGGAAATCATAGCGTATTGGGCCACTCAACCTTTACCACTGAAGGTGAGCGCGCCCCCCTCCCTCACTCACTCCCTCCCTCCCTCCCCTCCCTCCCCCAACTGAGTGCGTGCCTCTGCATCCTCCGGCCGCTTAATGAACATTAGAGAGAAGGTGTGAGATGATGGCATCATTAGCCGGACACTTTTATGTGCGTAACCACAAATACAGATTAGTTTTGCATTAGGGCGTTATCATGCGTCGTATCGACCGAAGAGCGAGCTCTGCTCTGTGTCATTCAGGCCTGACGTTTTAATTGGCTGCTCCCCAGCGAGGGGACTGGCACTCCATCACTGGAAATGGCGCAAAAAGGGTGGCGATTGGCTGCCTGTCGTGTTGGTTATGGAGGCAGCAGTCCATCTTGACAGAATGAGCAATAATGTGAACTTACAGCGCTGAGCCTATGGGACGCTCAAGGAACGCTTTATCTTCTTCATTAAAGCTAGTTTAGAGAAAAAAAAATCCATTTTCTTTAAAAGTCCCTGGAACAGATGGAGTAAAATTAATTGCGCCATTATATCCCGATAGACAATACCGGAGTGGCTTTCTTTCAACAGTGCATGTGTTACAAAGTGCTCTCTGTAAAAGGCAATTACTGCAACATTTGCCATAAAATAAAGGTTGCTTTAATGGGCAATAAACACAAGCTTCAGATTTGTATGAAACAGGTCTCCAAAGGGCCGCCGTTATTTGTAGTTCAAAAGTATAGCAGGGCTTGCGCGTATTTCTGCAAGAGCCCAGTTATTTTGATTTATTTTATTTTATTTTTTACTGAAATTCCTGACGCAGCAGGTTTATCCTCCTTGTTCTTTCACTTCTACTTCAAAATGAATGCTGTTTTTTTTTATTGCTTTTCCCATGAAAACCTTCACACCTTGCCAAACACAGGTTAATATGGGCATTTATAGAACAGCGGCTTTGCCAAACATGACAAAAATGCGAAACGTGTTTGTTTCCAGATACTTTTAAACCCCTCTGCACCCTCTGACCAGCCTCATGCAGTAACTGACGAGTCTATGAAGTCTCTAACAGTGCATGAATATGGTGTAGGTCAGTGGTCAGTGTTTCCATACTGTGGTCATGGGCACATGGTCATGGTTTTGCAGGCTATTGTCCCTGCTGCCTCTATTGAGGCGAGACTGAGCTGTTACAGTGAAAATCATAAAAAATGGATTTGCCTTAAAAGCTTCTGAAGGGAAATGTATTGCGCGAGTGGCATTTGAACTAAATGGAAGACACAATTAAAATGTGGTATATTTTTAGCACAAGTCAAATAACCCAGTACCAGGCCTGAGCCCTGGCCCTCCTCCTGCAGTCAATGACGTAGAGCGCTGTTACCGCCATATTTTCATTTTTAGAAATGGAGAAATAGCCAAAAAAAACCCTGCTTTTTCAGCATCGAGTTCTGCAATCTATCAATGTGAATACCCTGCCAATCACATGGAAAGAGTTATGCACCTCAGTATATGTGTGCTTTTCAGTGAGAAGCAAGCCTACAAACCCTGAAGTCTTTCCCACGGAAGATCATTTCATAAACAATAAAATGAGAATGAGAAAAGCTGATACACGTTGTTTATATTAAGGTGTTTTGTTTAAAGCATTTTAGTAATTACCTCACCTTTAAATTCAGGGCATCTGTCTCAGCTAAGCTTCAGTAGTTGTTCGATTAACTGTTCTAGTCCCAAAGCAGTTACTTGAACGATTAGTTTGTTGTAATTAAGTTCACTACTAATTGGTGTTATTAATTCGTTAAAGGGATTAAAATGCATTAGGCTGCTCACCAACACACCAACAACACAAAGCAGTAACAGCACGTTCCTGTTCAGGGATAGCAACTCTGCCTAAGTACACTAATAATACCTACCTAAGAGCTAAATCCAGCAAAAACTGTGTGTGTTCACAGGAGCTGTGCTGAGAAACACTAATATGGAAATCCTGCCTAGTCTGACAGTAAACAAAATAGCAGAAGCTGAATTTACTTCCTAATCCCATCACCTTATTTCACATCCAAATACATCATTAGTGTCAGTATTTCAGTTTTTGTTTTATTTTTTTGCAACACGTCTTGACCTGCGCTGCTCACAATCCTCTTGATTTCCCATAATCCCTCTCACCGCAAGCAGGAATAATAAACAAGTCGGCAGCGGCTGCCTTCTCAGCATCTGCAGTCCAGCAAAGTCAAGGCCAGAAAACAGAGCACAAAATATTATCTCAATCTAGCAATTTACTTCCATTAAGATGGTATCAAATTCTGCATGCAGTCACAGAGAAAGAATAAGACCATTTATTGGTAAAAAAACAGCTCCTCCACCCAAAAGAAAAAAATTTAAACATCCATTAATTACATTTCTGTTCAACCTGAAAGTACTGCTATATTCTCAATAAAGTCAGCTATATTTTCTACTCCTGTAGAGCTCAATGAGAAATCCACACTCCCAAAATTTTAGTAGTCAAACCAAGAAATGTCGTTGACAAAAATAAATAAATAAATAAATAAAATAAAATATCATAAGACTACAGAAATTGCTTTTAAAAGGTAATAAAACTCCCAGAGTTTTCTATTACTTTATGAATTGCTATCACTAAAGATCACCCAAGATAGAGCTTTACATCGCAAGTAATTTCCCATCAAATACATGCACTCTTTAGCCTCTGGCTAGTAATTAATGTTCTTTCATCTGGTGACTAATTACTTATAACACGTTAAATGAAAGATCAATCTGAGAGATCGCTGCCTTCCCCAAACTTTGTGGGAGACGGGCAGGGGGGGACCTAAAGACAGTGTCATAGACCACACCCTGCTGGCGAGGCGTGGGGCCAACATAACCTGAGGTTGACTCCTGTGCATGCTCACTGAAGTACAGTTAGTTAACGTGTAAAGGATTACACCAGCGCAGGCTAAAGCCAGAACTTAGCGACTCTCAGACGCTGCTAATGCCTGAGCTGCATCGCTCTACAAAAGCAGACACAGTAGCGCACCGTCCCTGGAAACGCCCGCCGTAATTTATGGGAATCGATGATCCATCTGATCGGGGCTTAGTGACCGCCGTGACTTGCACAAGACAACCTTGCATTTCCAGCATTTGATCTCGGGCAGGCTGGGACATAATAGAGATTAGGGATGGGGGGAGGACCCTGCTGTTCACAAAAGATCTCTCGCCCCAAGCCATTAGCACAGTTCCCTGGGCCGGGCTCTGTTTTGGCTGTGGCAATAGTGAGCTCAGCTGGATAGGCCAAGACCCCCACAGTGCCCCCATTAAAAAAAGAGCATGTCCCCTGCGCCAACCTGTCCGCATCCAACACGCCGTCATCTGGTCAGCGAGATTCAGACCAATCGCCATGGCTTTGCTTGCCCCTTCTTTTTTTAGCCCCCCTCAAGGTGCCCAACATTGATGTGCGTGTTACAAATGCGAGAGAGAGTCCTAGAAAAGGTCAAATAAATCTACAGATTTGGCTCATTGTCATATTCTACATTTTCTATATATAAACACGGAATGAATAATGATTATTATAACAATAATCCAAAGAAGTTAGAAACAGGGCATTTCTGTACAAGAGCACGTACGCTCAGTCAACCTATCCTGTATAAATAAAGGCCAATACATATATATGGGGTTTTTCTAAAAAGCTTTGAGATTCCACCTTCATTTAAAATGTTTAGACCCACAAACGAAATGCCAAATGCAAGCAGTCAATCACAAAAATATAAAGGATAAATGTAAATTGTTTATCAACAATCTGCAAGAATAATTCTACCTGCCATTGCAGTTGCTTGTGGTCAGTATTTTGATGAGAGGAGCGTAAGGGCGCCTGGCTAGAGTACCCTTGATAGAAAGATAATATTTATGATTGATCGCAAAGAATACCAACAGGGAGTGACAGCACTACAGTACACGGATCAAATGTTCCTCCATGAAAGGATTCTGAGGAACAGCACAATCCACATCCAAAATGACCTGGACGTGCGCACGCAGACGGATGTGTGCACTCGGGGTTCCGCCCTACTTGGAACGTTAGAGCTCGGCCGTTCGGGGTTCTGAGGGCCTGGCGCTTGGTCTACGCGGGCGCGGAAGAAAGCGGATCTTTAAAGAGGCTCTGTCTGGCCAGGAGAGAGAAGAAACCCAGCGGGGAGCCACCTCTTTTGTTGGTCAGGTTTTCTTTTTAAGCAGGGGTTTTTACGAGGAAGCAGCTTTGAGGAGAAACGCCCGCCCCCCCCTCCCTCCTCCTCCTCCTCCTCCTCCTCTCTCTCTCGCTGCCTCTGCCTCTCCCTCCCGTCGCTCGCTGCTCGTCTTTAATGAGTAGCTCGAAATGACAGCTTTAATCACTGCCTGTGGCCACCGAAAGAGGCCGTTAATGATAGAAAAGAACAGAGGGCCATTTGCATCAATCAGCTTTAAATCACTTTTTATGATAATGCAGCGGAGCGGAGAAGAGGCTCTGATGCCTCCTGCATGATGATGTACTGCGGCTCTGTCTCCTCCACTCAGACCTCCGTGTAAATCTCTTAAAGCCACACGAGCTCAGCCAGGTCCACCGACCTCCCTCCTCCCTCGCGCCACCCCCCGCACACACACCGCACCCCGCCCGGAAGCTTCGCGCCACAAGGTCCAATGAAAGACACCTCTGTCCTGCACGGCCAATTACTCCGACAAAAGCCGCGTCTTCCCCCGTCGGTCTAACGGCACGGCTCTTTTCCGCTACGAGAGAGCCACCATGTTGTGCCTGGGCAGAGCGCGGAGAGGCACAGTGTCGGCCGAATCACCGCTCGGCTTTCTCCTTTGACAAGACGAGAGGCAACGTCTCACAGCAACGCTTCTCACCCTGAGGTTAATGGCGCTGCACATCTTGTACAGTATGTCTGTCATACCAACAAACCCTTTGAAGCAACGCTATAGTAGGCTACACCACGTTTCTGACAAAAGAGAAGAAATAGACTCATATTCTGTGAGCTTTTGCATTTGGTGAAGAAAATAAATCAGTTTGTTATTGTTTCATATTTTTCTAGCATCTTATTTGCCCTCTGTCAGGCCACGTAGTCACATGCGATTTATAATAATCCAGAAAGAAACTGGCCATGAAATTAAATCAGCAGGCCACAGCATACAGTACATCTTTTCAGAGAAAACCACACCCTCAATAGAAAATCTTTAAAATAAACTGGAAGCACATGTATAAGGCTTAGTTTTAAACTGATTCCTTGTGCACAAAGTTAAATTACTGGCAATTACAATAAAAAACAACCACAATGATCCATATTTCAGCCACTGCAAAATATAGAATTTTTTTAATGCCTAAAACCATAAATGTTCTGCACTAATATCAAATAATGCATAGTAGAGCAAAACAATATCCATATAGGCAATATAAAAAAAACAATGCTGTGTGACATTGTGTGGTTACAAACTGTACAAATCTAATCATTTGTCATGCTATATTCTGTCAACTATACAGAATGGCACATCTTAAAATAGTTATATCCTTGATAGTATTTATACCCATGTATGGTTTTACACAAGAATGTCATGTTTCTTAAGTTGGAAATTTTTTAACAAATGAAGACTACATATAAAGACGACATGTGTAAAGCAGCCAGATAAATTGAACATGTTTAAGCTGAATATAAGATATATTATAATATATATTATAGTACAAGACAAATTAGAATTTTAATCAGCCCAGATCTTTAAACAATTAATGTAAGCAAACAATGTACTGCAAGAATAACTACATAAACTACTAAATGGATTAACATAGAAATAAGATAAGACTAATTTTTCTTTGTACACTCAGTAAAACACATAATTCTGGAAAAAAATGTATTCAGTGTTGCAATGAGCTGTGGTCAAACAAGAAAATATATTTTACACGATACACACCCATGTAAAGAATATCAAAATACAGAATTTTGTCTATTATATCCTATAGTATATATAATATAATAATTGTGCTTATATACATATTTTAATATTTGGACAGAAAACACTTTTAATGGACTGGTTTGCATTTTCAAATAATTTTAAGTAAAATGCATTACAGTACATATCAGTACATACAAAGTAAACAATTTAACCATTATAAAAATAAATACTATAATACTAAAAATATAAATACATTAATTGCAATAGTATGTTTAAGTTATAATATATAATTAGTTCACACATTGCTTACCATCTTCTTAGTTTCCTTTTAGTTTAATTACAGTTAATGGCTTATCCTCAAGATATTTACACTTTCACGTCTACATCGATCTTGTTTTAAATATATATCAGGCAAAAACCTCATTTTCATAGTCAAACTATGCTGTGTATCGATATCACTGTGGGAAACTGCGCAACGGCAGCATGAGGGATACAAGTTTCTTTAGACACAAGTTATGTTTAAGTTACACAGCAAACAGCAACCTTCAACCAACCTTGTGCATCCAAAAAAATCAGAAATGGCAATTGAATAAATAAAACTTACCCTATTATATATTATATCTTATATCTTGCTGTGACTCCAAAGGTAATCCTAGTCCATTTTACAGAAGAGTAGCACAAATGGATTCACAAAAAAACAAGATTTTCAAAAATGTCAAAGCCTGCCAGAAGTTTCAATGACCTTGAATGTTCACAAATAAAAGGCATGAGAGGTCTTCAAAAACCCGGCGTTTTAAACAGCAACACAAAACATCCCAATTTGGACAAAAGACGGCTTGACAAGCACAGAATCCTCACCGAAGGACAGACAAGCGTGACAATGCCCCTTCAGGCAAGCGCCTCTTTTCTCTCTTTCTCTCCTCTCTCTCTCTCTCTCTCTCTCTCTCTCCCTCTCCCTCTCCCTCTCCCTCTCCCTCTCCCTCTCTCCCCACCACAGATGGCTCTGTCCAAGTGTGAGCAAGAGGAGAAGTGCCGTTTCCAAGTAATCCCCAGCTCCACAGACGGAAAAGCTTGTTATTGCGCTTGCTGATCATCACAAAAGTCAAAGCCGTGCCAGGGAAAGGTCACCAAGCATTAGGG
The DNA here is from genome assembly GCA_022702515.1 of Ilyophis sp. 1 JC-2022. Lineage (NCBI taxonomy): Eukaryota > Metazoa > Chordata > Actinopteri > Anguilliformes > Synaphobranchidae > Ilyophis > Ilyophis sp. 1 JC-2022. The sequence continues at coordinate 63,678,403 of CM040401.1, read as the reverse complement.
TATGCCTTTACTCCATAGATTCTGCTAATTCCCCCGATAAGCATCTGTGAAACCCAACCTGTTCTGACTATGCCTTAGGCTCTGTCTCGCTTGGTGCTAAAACCCCTAAATCTGGCGGGAGCTAATTTACACCGCCACAAAGCACACACACTCACGCTCACTCTGACAGAACAGTCGGGCTTTTCCAATGACTAGGCTAGAACAATCTACCAAAGAATCAATGATTTCAATAGGAGTGAAAGGAATTTGAGCAGGCCCAACTGCCAGACAAGAGGTTTAAAAGTGACCCTCCTTTAGATGTGTCTACGCTTTGAAGCTGTGTCATGGTAATGGGTCAGAGTTTGGGGTTCATAACACAATCCTGTTTTCACCAATAACATTAAAAGGAAAGCGTGAAAGTGGAAAAGAATTTGATAAAAAAAACATGGTTGCACTCTCGACAGATTTTCTCTTGGAATGCCCTTAATTTGCATTTGGCCCAGTATTTAGGATAATCTACTTGCTAGACAGTTGTTAGTGACAACCATGACAAAATTATAACTTTTAAAAAATTACTTTAATTACTTAGGAAACACTGTTAGAATGTATTTGTTGCAATACAATCACGACAAACCTTTAAATACAAAAAAGAAATATTTTAATTTTTTAATATAATTTTTACATGCTCAATCAGTTTACACTTCACTCTGAAAAGGAAAAAACCGGAAGTTTTTTATTTATTTTTATTTTTTTCCCCCCAACAAGAAAGTATTTCTTGGACGACTTGGTGCCACAGTGCACTGATTTATGCCGCAAGCCTTGATTGTTTCCAACGATTTTCTGCCTGCAAGTGGGAGGGAGCAAATTGATGTTTTGGCCCTTCAGCTCCAGCCAAGCTATTAATTTCTGTGAGCAGGTCCAGCTAGGCCTCTCCATGAGGGAGTGCTAATTAAACTGGACAAGAGATGGATCGGAAGTTATTCCTCAGCACACCAGGTGCGGTGGCTTTCAGCCTTGTTTTTTATTTATTTATTTTCTTGTGGAAATACGGCACAAACTGAAAGCAGCTTTTCCCAAGTGGAGACCCCTGCAATCCTGGTGGTGATAAGATGTGATTTTGTCTCAAGGGTGATTTTATAGCTGATCAGATCAGTGCTCGTCTAGGATTGTAATAACGCAGTCTTAATGGGCAGTGATGTGTCCCTCCACTACCAGGGCTGAACTGTGGGGCCAAACAAGCCTGCACATTTAAAAGGCTGAAAATCTAGACAGTAGGTCTCAGATGGCAATATTAAGAATCACTATTGGTTAGAACATATGGTTAGAATTCCCATTATGCCCTTTATGACATTTTATGGTCCTATTTTTAAAAATTTATTTTACTCTCTTGTTTAACATGCTTCTGTTAATTGCTACACTTTACCATATATTTATACATATACTGTATGTGCATACACACATATGCAAACATACTGGACACACACACACACACACACACACACACACACACACACACACACGCACACACACACACATACACACACACACAGTAAATACTACATATGAATATACACATAAATATAGATATACAGTCTTATGAATTTTCTGCCAGCAACTGAACAGAAAAATAAAACAGAGCATGTATTGAGAACGCCATTTTTTGCTTGCAAGTCTGATTGAGTGGGAAGCCAGGGGTTCTTATTCAGCTGAAAGGCTTGCAGTACACTTTGTATATGATTTACATGTGCACACAGTGGACTGAATTCATAAGCAGCCTCGCTGTGCGGACCTGTCGTCAATTTAAACAAACAAAAAAAAAAAGGGTCTTGTGTTTTACACCGGGAAACTATTCAAATTAGCAGCCGGCTTGAGTTTCTTTAAACCCGCATTGGTAAATAATCCCAGTTATAATCATGTGGTGCAGAACCTGGGCCCTGGGGCTGCAGTCTTGGCAATGATGAAAACAGTTTTCTTTTATTGTCGCTATGCGGCGATACATTTCTAACCCCCCCTCTCTGCTCTGACAGTTTCAATATTTATCACTACTGTGGCAAGTAATTATTGCACATCTTACAAGTCTTATGGCAGAGTGATCTGCCCAGTCAGTAAAGGACAGACTGCCTGGCAGTTTAATTAAAAGAGGGCCGCGGATACTTAATTACACCGTCTCCTTTTTAATTGCAGTTGCCTGGAATGCCTGAACTGTGTTGCCACAAATAAAACGCGTCCGCCATTAGCCAGGAAACAGAGATGTCAGGCCTCCGTCCCGCGAGGACGACGCACAGAGGCGCACACCCAACCTATTATGGAGGGAAATGGCTGGTGGCAAAATGTCTGCTGTTTGTCACTTGTGTGCGAGGTGTGGCCTCAGCTCTGGGGGGTAGAGCGTCTTCAAACCCGAGGTGTCACCGACCTTACCCCCCCCCCCCCCCTCCCCTCCTCTTATTTTAGTCAGCAATTATAAACTGTTAAACAGTTTTGCGTAAATCTTACCAAGAGGCATTCTACAACCGTGCAAATGAAGTGTTAACTTTCAGAGTTAAGCCGCCAGCGAGGTTCTAAACAGCGCACGTTGCAGGCATCGAGGTGCTGATGAACACGGCTGTAGTTTGCTGTCTGAGAGACACTTTGAAAAGACGGCATAAAACGCATCCCGGGCGGGTGCCGAAAAATAGAGAAACGCCGGGCCCCCTACTCATCACAAGGGCCTTTAAAGTCCTATGTTTAGATGGGAGGGATACAAAGTGTGTGAGTAGATTACAGGCAGTTACTTGTGAAGTCACGATGATACGGCTCTAATGGGGGGAGAGGACTCGCTGACAGGAGAAACGAAGCCGACAGGCCTGCGGTTACCTGTCACTCCCATCACAAAACCTAATAGCTTCCACAGGCATCCCCCGAGCCAATGAAGGGGAAGGCATGATATTTCTGGATGACAGTATTCACAAAGAATGCGCGTGAAAGCCGTTACAGTATTAAAAGTGTCAGGCAGCAGCGCTGTGATCTGACAGACGAGCATCGTGCTGGAGACCTGTCATTTTCATTAGGGAGGCAAACCCACAAGCGGAATTCTTCATTAGTTTGTTTTGCTTCTCAAAGGAGTGCTAAGAGAGTGTGTGCGCGCGCGTACGTGTGTGTGTGTGTGTGTGTGTGTGCGTGTGTGAGGTATAGGAGGGAGATGGTGGGTGGGGAGGCCGGGGCCAAGGCCTTTACAGAATCCTCCTCATTAACAACTCATGATGGCTGGCAAACGCAGGGTGGCTCTCTGGCTCTCCTCATTAGCAGCTGGCAGTGAGGAGTGGAGATGAGTGGACATTGGCACAGGACCGCTCGTCGGTTTAGGAGGAAAAAGCATTTAAAAAAAGAAGAAAAAACCCCCTCAAAAAAAACAATCTCAGTAGATTTAATTAAAACTGTGGTGAACAGATGGGGAAGATAGAAAGAAGTCCAACTGGAGACAGCTCATCTGTCTGGGTCTACACTCTTTTTTTCTCTCCCACTCTCCCTCTCTCCCTCCCTTATTTTAATGAATCCTTGGCTTCTAGGATGTCCCAATTTGAAGCTTCCACTCTGGAGGCATGACAGACGACAAAAACAAACCAGTCAGTCAGTGCGTGTTGGCTCTTGAAGGAGAAAGCAGAGTTTGCACTAGATAATTACTGGCCCCGGTAAACCGGCTTTGGGCATGAATGTTGCACTGGAGAGCAGCTAATCCCTTATTAAAAGGTAATCCCAGTGTAAAATAAAGGACAGCTATTTGTTTAAAATAGCTCTTTATAGCACGGTCAGGGCCAAGAAGAAGGTCATCCTGGGTAAAGTCAAGTTTCAGATCGGAAAGATCAAGTCTCTCTCCCAGCACAACTCACTTTTCATTCAAATTTAATCATCAAAAAGCGGAAATGTGACCTTCAGGGCCGTACATTAAAAGAGAAAACTACTAAACTCATTCATTCCCTGCGGTCAAACCCTGGTATTTCAAGTCAAAATAACTATTCAAACCGACGAATGAATTAAAGACTGCAGCTACTTATATTAAAAGCGCAGTTGAGCTTGTGGATTTGGTTCAATCTGTATGATGGTGCCTGCAACAGAACCCATTGCACATGTCTGCATGTATTGTTTTTAACCACCAAAAAAACAACCGTGAGGTAGAACAATAAGGTTATTAAGACAGGAGATTTTAACAGGACTCAGATGCAAAGGAAACCACAAATATACTGTATGTATGTCAAATGATAATTCATTTAAGTTGCTTTGAATTTTTATTTAAAAAAAACCCATGGTTGTGTTATGTTACCATGGGATCATACAGAGTGTCCTCAGAGCACGGAGAAAGTAGGACTTTACTTACCCTGGGGAAATAAAGCAGACTTAAAATGCGCAACATATTTTTTTCATCTTCGTTTTTAACCGAAGAAACGAACATTGAGCAACTTTCTCCAAAAAAATAAAAAACTAGTTTATGCAACAATTGAAAGGGGGAGGGGAGGAAATAATCTCTACTTTTTTTCTTCTTTTTTTGCTTAGCTCAATTCTCTGCTACATTAATCT